>CM053787.1:9885000-11085000 GCA_028749045.1 Cupressus sempervirens | reverse complement strand
TTACTATTTAAGAAACTAGGGGAGATCCATATATTTTCTTTGTTTATAAACATCCTATTTTTTAATTTCACACATTCTTTGATTATTCATTTTCTACTGAGATCTAGAAGATGTTTGGACTTACAATTTATATAGATTTTACTATGTTAAACATTATATCAAGATAGATTAGTGATAGTAAACATTCTAACATATTCTAGTCTATCTTTTCTTCTATTTTGTTATGGATCATTTGGTAGACTAACAATAATGGCATGTTTTCTGGGAAGGTTAGGTATCTTATCAAGTCTCTTTGGGGACTCATATTTGTCAATGCTTCTATGTAGGTTACTAAAATCATAAAGATGAAGGGGAGAAAATTCTACAAGTTCTATGTGAAGGATAGACAACTATATAAAAAAGGAAATTACTTATAGTTATACCACAATGAAGGCCAAAGAAAAATTTGAGGTCACATTATCTTAATTTATCCAATAGTTGAAATAGAGTGGTGAGTGAAGGGAGAATAACTTGAAGTCATCATAGAGGATTGTTACGTGGAATAGGGATACTAGGATCATTGGATACGTAACTGTCTCCTTGAATACCAATGATTTTGAAATAGAGTAGGACCTCCCTCCCAAATTTGACGAAGGAAAATTGGAACCTAAGGTTATTAAATAAGTTTGTGTATGTCGTAATAGTTCAGTGATGATTTTTGTATATTCAATATTACTTATGATCTTCTTGAAATAGTTAGTTGATTTTTATTTTTTGATATATAAACTCTCATGACTATAAATGATTATAAATAGAAAAAAAATACTTTCACTATAACTCATATGTGTGTGTGTATGAATATGTATATGTATATGCATGTGCATATGTATATGCATATGCATATGCATATGTATATGTATATGTGTATATGTGTATGTATGTATCTTTCATTAATTTTATTAAATAATTCTATGTAGTCATTTATGAATGAAAATATACTTAAATATTTTTATAAACATATATATCTTGATGACATTCCATTCTCTCTTGAGTTTTATATCACATTGTTAAAAAAACCCTAGTTGGGTGGATTCTATAATTTGTTCAAATATTTTTTGTAAGATTTCCTCATTCACAAATTGAGGTTTTTGACATATCCAATGAAAAAAATTTGTTCATAGTGGGCCAACATCCCTTGCTGGATTTATGACATGGTCATTCATTTGATTTGCAAGTTCGTTTCTTCTTTTTAGGGATTGGGAAAGTTGCTCCTTAGCTTTCTTGAGTTTTGCAATGGCCATTTCTAGATTCAATTTTTCATTATCAATTGCCTTATCAAGTCTGAATATCTCCATATACTTGATCTTTTGCTCAAGCTGTTAATTTTTTTTCCTGAGAACCATAAAGCTTTGATACCAATTGTTGGAAATATTCAAGACTATGCTAGGTTACTAAGATGGAAGGGGTGAATCAATAACCTTAATTTTTTTTTTATCAATTATAGATCTTAATTGTAGTAATCCAATTACCATTTAGCTTATCATATTTGATCTAATTGCATGCATGACAAACTAGAAACATAAGATATTCATAACACTTGAACACAATGATTTGGTGGCTCGGAAACCTTCCAAATAGAAAGTAAAACTAGGATGGGGATGAAACCCAAAAAAAATCAACACTATAGAATAAAGTTGACCTGTTAAGGCTTACATTGATCACTTCTGATGATCTTCCCTTTTAGGAGCAATTAGGACTACTAGGTCCACCTTGTTAGAGGTTTTACAAACATACAATGAATTATGCACTCTATTAAGAGATTTAAGAAAGACTGTTAAGTCTACCTTGTGAAAGGATTTTGACTAGTTCACCTATTAGGATGAAACAATAGATCTCTGACTTACAACTGGATTGCTGATAGAGATTCTTTGATTGTACTGATCATCTTTCCATGATGAATATGTCTATGTTGCTCCTCTTTTGATATGGCCTTCACAATTCACTATTTATCTGTTACTTCGCTTCAACTATTCACATTTGCATTCTTACATGCTTATTATCTTACATATGGATGTGATACAATACATCACATATATATACCAATCCAAATTACATAATTACAAAGTTAGATATCATACAGGTTAACACATATATTACAAAGTCAGCTCAAATGAAGACACTCAGGTTTTGAAGATTGACATGGTGAAGTTCTAATACTCAGCACCCATTGTCATTACTCAACATTGTCATGCACTTGGTAGACATAGAAGATCAGTCCATACTGATCATTTCAAATTAGTCTTGAAACTCGATATGCACTGGTGACTCGGTAGATACTGTGTTACTTGGCATAAACTAAATCACTCAGTAAAAACATAAGCTCGATTTACACTAGCTTTACATTACATGAATTGTGAATTCGGTAGAAACTATAATGCTCGGTAACCATGAAAATGCTTAGGTTGAACTACTAGATTGAATCTACTCAGTTTGAACTGCTAGGTTTCACACCAACTAAATACACTTATTAACCACTAAAATGCTCAGTAGCTACTGGAATTAGTCTAGAAAACTCCGTAGCAACTGTAGAGCTTAGTGGCTACTAAATTACATGGAAAACACTGTAGACTATTCAATGAGCTCGGTAGCCATACACAATCTAAATAAATGTGTGTCACTAATAAAAAACTTGACTGATATGTCAACAATCTCCCCCTTTGGCATTAGTGACAAAAACACTTATCAACCAAAATCTTATATACATCACCGTGTGATACTAGCTCAGTAGAATATACTATTTTGAGATTTTTTAAAATTTATCCTTGTAAGTTATACTATATATCATCTATTATATACATTCTCCTCATAGCATGTTTCTCCCCCATACTATGTGTCTCTCCATATATAGCATATCATGTGTCTCAACAATAATCTCCCCCTTTTTGCCAATAATGCCAAAGACTTATTTAGAACTTATCTACATGGAAACACCAAAATGAGATAAAAAGTCAGAATATATCTTAACAATAAGTGCCAAGGTTTAATCCCAATTCTCTTGCAAAATCTTGCATGTATCTAGAGCAATTTGTACTTTTGTAGAGATTTCTATCATGTGATCTACAATAGAGAAGTTGTTGTCATGGATCAAGGTTTTTGAGTAAACAATATGTTTCTGCATTTTATCCATGATAGGAAGGATCATATTCTAAATATCAATCAGTGTTGACATGAGCCTTGCTTCTTCTCTTGAAAAATCTAATTGTATGTCTGACAAAAATATGATCTTCATGTGATGTGTAGAGCTTGAACTATGGTCAAGTTGCAACTGCTAAGCACTGGCTTTCAAATCCTCATCAATTTTTGATAGTTTTCCCTTTATTTCCTTCGTGAACTCAGAAAAATCACACAACTTCACAAAAAGTGATGTCACATTGGTGTAGGAGGTCTCAAAATTGATCAAAATTGATGAAAGCTCAACTTGATGAATAAAAATGTGCTAAGCAATGTGCTCCAAAACTTTATTATCAAATTTCTTTTCAACTTTCTCAATTAGCTTGTCTTGTCCACTAGTGTCAACCTCAATTCCTATAACCTCAATTCCTATAACCTCAATTCCTATAACCTCAATTCCTATAACCTTAGACAAAATATTTTTAGCATCATTTATAGTTTTATACTCTCTATCTCTTTCTTCTCTTAATTTTTGAGGCTTTGCCTTTTTCTAAAGAATTTCTCCAAAATCATGCATTTTATCTACAGAAAGATTATGAATATCCCATTTGGGGATTTCTATTCCCTCATCTAAGTCTATGCCATTCTCTATGTCCTCTCCTTTACTCAAAAAAATTTGTACTCGGTTGAGCCTTAGGTTCAACTATCCTTGTACTTAATGCTTTTGTGTCTGGAATGGAAATAATAGTTGATATACTAGGACTTGCAATGAAAATTGATATAGTAGTAACTGATGGAATACTAACAAGAATGCTTGTTGAATCCAAAATTGAAGAAGTCATAACTGAAGTATCCAAAACTAAAGTACTTACTGTTGCAGAACTCAAAATTGTAGAAGACACTATAATTATGACTGATGCCATCAACTTGGTAGCTAAAGAAGAGAGAGGTTGCGGCTCAGTAGATGAAGTGGAAGTCATTCTAGTAATGATACATGGAGCTTAGTGGGGATGAAGAGTTATTGGACATTTGAAGTGTCCATGGTTGTCACAATCAAACTTGTTGAAGCTATCTCTGAGGTTGATATAGTTACTAGTTTTCTTGGAGAGTGAGGAAGTGAGGCAATGATTATAGTTGCTATCTTCATTGGGTCAGTCTCCTCATCAACTTCCTTATCTTCCTTGGCAGCTTACTCCTTTTTATATTCTTCATCTTCCTCATTGTCAAAATGAGTAGGTTCAGTATAAGTTTCATCATTATCAATGTCATAATCATCATTATTTATGTAGATGATAAAAATTCTTCCACATGTTTGTAGCATTCTTAACTACATGCTCTATATCTTTGATCAAAATTAAACATTTATTAAACCTAAGAGTCATTTTATCTTCATTTTCTTTGAAGACTCTTTTACCTCAGCAACTATCATGCTCGATAGTAACTACCTCAGGGTTTGTGCATAAATATCTTTTTCTATTTGCATTGAAAAGTCCCATCTTGGCTTTATTTTCTCTAACAATTCATTAGAGATTTGGGAGGCAATTTGATCTGGTGAATACTTCCATTTGCCCATTTTTGTCAACACCAGTTCTTCCACCTATTTCCAATCTACCTCTATCCTTGTTTCATACTTCAATAATTTGAAGTTTTCTATACTTGCACCTTCTTCCATTTTTTTCAACTTTTCTCGGAAGATGGGAGGAGGTTTGCTAAGGACAATATCACTTCCTTTCTTCTTGGACCTGCTTGTGAAGACTATAGTGGATGGCTTAGGTGGTTTGGTGATGATCACCTTGCCTTTCTTCTTCACAAATTCGTCTTCTTTTTCTAATTCCTCTTCATCTTCTACTTCTTCTACATCTTCTCCTTTACCTTCAGTTAACATGAGATGTGTGCTAGTTTTTAGTTTGAGGGAGTTTTATCTCTAGTTCTATCCTTGCCTTGGCTTCATCATAGGTTCCAAAGTATGGTGCCTTTTGATCAAATGATTCATTAATTAGAGCTTCAATAATATACTTTGCTTCATCAATATTCACCTCATAAGGAAGAGGTTTTACCCACACAATTCTGGGCTTCACTACCTGGATGTAAACTTTTTCACAATGTACCGTAAAGCACACATCATCTATGTAATCCTCAACTAACTTCTTAGGCATCCTGAACCTATTGTTCATTTTCTCTTTGAACACTTCGAAGTAGTTATCCATAATGCTAACATAGTTCTCTTCCATTTCTGCAATGTATTTTTTTATCTAGTATAATACAGGTACATCTTTTCTCCATACCACCATGGCTTTAGAAGGTAAGAACTTCTGAACATAAAAGAACAAACAAGTCAAAAGTGAATCAAATTTATAGGGGTTGTTCTTGGATGTCCTGATACTTTGCATGTTTTTTTTGAGTTGCTTCAACAATAGATCTGCCAAGTCATAGGATAGATTGTTTTTCACCACTTTATAAGCTAAGTCCACGACTTTAGACAATACATATTTAAGGAAACTCAAACTATATATCTTATGTGCTATAACATGAATCCCAAAATTTAGCTCTACACTCTATCAGACTACTCATTTTCATGCCTCTACTATCTCACTCAACTAGGGTTTTCTTTTCTAGCTTAGCCCAACCTACGGTTTTGGTGGTTTTAGCTTTGGTAAACATGGGGAGGCCAATGATGTGATGAATCATTGTCTTTGTAATCACAACAGGTTGCTCAAGCCATAGTTGACCATTATGCACCTGGCTTAGAATGTACATCTAATCCATTTAATTTTAAAACCTTGGGGCATGTGGGGAATATGTGTTAAGCATTTTTCTTCCAAATGCTTATGCCCAGGTTTAAGAATTCCATTAACACACAATTCACCTAGGGCATAATCCAGTACTAGGTACCAATTTCTTGAATAGAACACTTGAAATGAGTACAAATGTTGTTAATAAGGAGTACCTTGGGAGGGATTTGCAATTGAGCTTTGCTTCAGTCAAGGGTTTTTGCAACCGTGGGCACAAGTTTGAAATCCAACACTTTCCACTCAACTCCTTGAACCAACATCTTAGACATTCTCTTTACTCTGCTACTGCTTGATTCCATTTTACATGATAAACTATGTGAACCTTGATAACTTGCTACAAATTTTCTTGAAGTTGCTTGATCACTCTATAAATCACTTCTTCACAATAGAACTTAGATTTTATGGTGAGAAATGAGTTTGATTTCATGCTTTTTGTTAAAGCTTCACCATTAATGGTTGGTACAAAGGTAGCTAAGTTGACATTGTGCTTGACATCATGCTTGTTAACCTGTTGTCCACTATTTTATTGATTACTTGATGGAGGCTTCGTTACTCAATAACCATGTATGTCCTATTACTCTTGACCTTGCTTGGTAGAGTCCATCACCCGACCTTACTCGGTAGAGAAGGTAACTCTGTGATAACTAATACTGATCTTCCTCAGTGATCCTTTTGTATCTTGAATACTGATTTCAATCTTTGTCACATTTCAATTGGAACTATTTGAAAGTGATCTTGATAACATAGTTCCAGTTCTCCTTTGGAAACCTAGTTGCAAATAGTGGAGTCACCCGCTTCTTGAGTGAAATGGCCATCATTACATGGACTAGCATCTTTGATAGATTTAGGAATCCATTGCTGCTTCATTTGGTTTCAAATGTTATCTACTTTTGCCTTCTTTTCATGTTCAATTTTACCTGTATTCATGCAATTTTTTTCTAGATGACCAAGTTCGGTACAAGTGAAACATCTTATGGTGGTATCTCTTCTCTTAATGTGATGTTTAACACAATTCATGTCAATGTGTCCAAATTATGCATAGTAATGACATCTGCACCAGGTATTGTAATCCCAATCAAATATTGCTTTCACAATTTGCTTTGTTGGATTGAATGACTTAGTTCTGCATTTTGATGCCTTGTCACCTTGTTTCTTGTACTTGTGACACTTGGCCTCAAATTTTGGTTTTTTTTTTGCAATCATTAGCCTTGTGACCATGCTAACTACAATTGTAGAATTTTCCATTAAATTTTTCTTTACCATTACTCTAACTTTTATTTGATGGATGACCTAACTTACCATAGTGATTACAAGTAGGTCTTTGATTCATTTAAGCACCTTGTTAAGAGGATTCACCTTCTTCTTCATATCCAATTCCCACTTTTCCTTTTTTCCTACTGAGATTTTGCTCATTCAGTTGAACCATGTCTACTAGAGATTTCATCATTCTTGTATTGATTTACTTTTTAGTGTTTAGGTCATTTTTCAATCTTTCACTGATTTTGTTTTTAGATCTTAACTCATTTCTTATTCTTTCATTTGTTTGTGTTTCTAAATTTAGATAACTAGTTAATCTTTCATTGATCTGTCTTTGGCTCATGATTTCCTCATTTGCTTTGGAGATTTGATCCATAAGATTTGCATGTTGAAGGGATTGGTTTTGGATTTCATTGTTTCTTCCATCAATTTCTTGTTTTATCTTGTTCCTTTGTTCCAAGATTTCACACAACCTTACTAACTAAATTTCTTGTTATCTTTTCAGTTTCCTCACTTCTTCTTGCAGCGTACCATTCTTCTCTATGAGTTCTTTGATTGAATCATTTGCTTCATCTGAACTGCTTGAAGAGAAAAAATCTACAATCCTTTCTTCAATGTAGAGATGATCATTCATTTGATTTGCAAGTCCCTTTCTCCTTTTTAGGGATTGGGAAAGTTTCTCCTTAGGTTTCTTGAGTTGTGCAATGGCCATTTCCAAATCCAATTTTTCATTATCAATTTCCTTATCAAGTTTGAATATCTCCATATCCTTGATCTTTTGCCGAAGCTATTAAACTTTTTCCTGAGAACCACAAAGCTTTGATACCAATTGTTGGAAATATTCAAGACTATGCTAGGTTACTAAGAGGGGAGGGGTGAATTAGTAACCTTAAAATAACTTTATTAATTATAGATATTTAATTACAGTAATCCAATTACCATTTAGCTTATCATATCTGATCGAATTGCATGAATGACAAACTAGAAACATAAGGCATTCATAACACTTGAACACAATCATTTGGTGACCTAGAAAAATTCCAAATAGAAAGTAAAACTGAGGTGGGGATGAAACCCAAAAAACTTTAATACTGCAACATAAAGTTGGCCTATTAAGGCTTACGTTGATCACTTCTAATTATCTACCATATTAGGGGCAACTAGGAATACTAGATCCACCTTGTTAGAGGTTTTACAAATGCACAATGAAGTATGCACTCTATTAAGAGATTTAAGAAAGGTTGTTAAGTCTACCTTGTGAAAGGATTTTGACTGGTACACCTGTTAAGATGAAACAGTAGATCTTTGACTTACAACTAAATTGTTGATAGAGATTCCTTGATTTTATTGATCATCTTTCTGTGATGAATATGTCTCTGCTGCTTCTCTTTTGATATGGCCTTCACAATTTACTCTTTATCTACTACTTAGCTTCAACTATTCACATTCATATTCCTACATGTTTATTATCTTACATATGGATGTGATATAATGCATTACATATATATACGAATCCAAATTACATAATTGCAAAGTCAACCACCATACAAGTTAACACATATCACAAAGTTGGCCCAAATGAAGACACTTGGGTTCTGAAGATTGACTTGGTGAAGTTCTGATACTCAGCACCCACTATCATTACTTGGTATCATCATGCACTTGGTAGATATAGAAGCTCGGTTCATATTGATCACTTCAAAGTAGTCTTGAACTCGATCTGCACTAGTGACTCGGTAGATATTGTGTAACTCGGCATAAACTGAATCACTCAATAAAGACATAAGCTTAGTTTACACTAGCTTTGCATTACATGAACTGTGAATTTGGTAGAAACTGCAATGCTTGGTAACCACTAAAATGCTTGGGTTGAACTACTAGATTGAATTTGCTCAGTTTGAATTGCTGGGCTTCACACGATTTGAATACACTTGGTAACCACTAAAATGCTCAGTAGCTACTAGAATTAGTCTAGAAAAATTAGTAGCAATTGCAAGACTTGGTGGCTACAAAATTACATGGAAAATACTATAGACTATTCAATAAGCTTGATAGCCATACAAAATCTAAATAAGTGTGTGTCATTAATAACAAACTTGATTGATATGCCAACATTAACAACCTCATTTTTTTTAATACATCTAGTATTCATGTCAAACATTAATAGGTTGATCTTTTGGTGTAATATAAATCTTAACTTGTAACAATGATATAGGAGCTTGGTCACAACTCAAATCCTTGCAGGTGATGATGTGGAACACAGGGAGGGTAACTGTTGGAAGTGGGCTTTCATCCCTCACACGATTCACAACATGTTTTAGAAACATCTTCTATCTTCTATAATTCTAATGGTTGTACTGAGAATTGATAGGTCAATCTTTTGATGTAATGACAATCCTTGATTTTAACAATTTTCTCAATTCCTACCTTAGGGTTTCTAGATCTAAAGCTTTTCTAGAAATTTCCAGAGAAGAATATTTTAGGTTTTCTTCTCCCAAATTTTCAAAGATAACAAACCTTAAAACCAATTTTTTTTTGAATTTTATAGAAAAATCCATTCATAAATCTCAAAAATAAAAATAGGCACAACCTAATAGACATGAAGAAGACAATCTTTTCAAAAGTGAAGATTTTGAAGGTTTTCAAACCATATCTAGGATCTAATAGTAGAGTTTCAAAGACAAAAAAAGCCCCAAAAAAATGATCCAAAATACTCCTAAGTTTTAAAATTTCTCTTTTACTTCAATGATCAATCACTATAAACCCATAAATATGGACTCTCTGCTTCAAAAACCTCTCTCTTAACCTAACAATTCCAATTCTCCATGATGGCTCCCAAAACTATGCAACCTCTCAAAAAGATAAATAAATATTTAAAGAAACCCTATCCCTCTAGGGTTTCCTAACATATGAGACCTAAAAAAGGAAACTTGACTTAAAATTTAGTAATAATTATTTTCATTTTATCAACCATCTCCTTAGTTAACAAAAATATGGGCCAGTTAGATTTGGAACTCTAAAACCAAATCTCTTAAGTGGCCTGTGTCATTTACATGATTTAGTATTAATTATAATTAACATATTTATGCAACTTTTATTTTCAATTTCAATATATTTTATTTGCACATTTAATTTAGATTTTGGTTTAATATCTAACTAAATATTGTTGGATTTAATGTTCGAATAGTAGTAAATAAATGATGGTTGCACATATGGAAAACCTTGTTTGAGTTGATGGCAACATAAATTCAGTCTAGTTCTGAGTCATAGAGTTTTAGTTTGGATCAATAACTACTTGTAGATGTGTTTGAGTTAGGTGTCCATAAGTTCCAGTTAATTGTCAAGTTTATGTGTGTATTGTCAATCATGAAGTAGTTTTTTATCAATATAATTAGCTATCATTTAGGAATGTTGGTAGGTCAAGCTATTGTATAAAATTGCATCTATTATTTTATAAGATTAAGTTGGAAGATCCATCTTTCTCTATTTTAAATATGCTATTCTATTTTTCCAATATGGTAGAGCCATCTTCCTATTAAATTGTGCATGCTAGAGGAAAAACTATCAAGAAGATGAGGCCTGGTGAAGAACCACCAGATCTTAATGGTGATGATAATTTTGTTGAAGATAAATAACTTATTTTAGTTTGAAGAGGAAAATGCATTGAAAATAGGAAAGAATGAAGTAGAGGCTAGATAGATGCTCAATAGTATGAGGTGCTAATGGATTAGAAAAACTATACACCATTGAGGTTATGAGACATATATGTGTGAATTGGTGTCCAATAGTTTGGGAAGATATGAAAATACAGAAGCTTGGCATCATATCTTTACAAGGGTTAAGAGGCATTTCATGTGGAAATGGTGTTCAATGGTGTTTCAAAGCTAGATGATAGCTACATGAGTATACCAATAGTTGGGAGCAACTTGAGGAATTCTTACTAGTCTATGAACCATTTTCAAAGTATAATTTCTAAATAATATTTTCTTTAGTTGTCACATTAAGTTGGGGGGTTGGAATTAACATTCTAAAAATAATAAATAAATGATTTTTGCACATGTGGAAAACCTTTTTTGAGTTGTTAGAAACATAAGTTCAAATTAGGTGCAACACATAGAGCTTTATTTTGATCCAATAACTAGTTGTAGATATTTTTAAGTTAGGTGTCATAAGTTCCCATTAGCTATCAAGTTTATCCTTGTATTGTTAATCACAAAGTAGTTTTTTTTCAATCTAATTAGAATTAATTTATGAATGTTGGTGGGTCAATATATTATATGTTACTGCATCTAATATTTAATAAAATTAAGCTAGAAGTTCCTTCTTTCTCTATTTTAAACACATCATTCTATTTTTTCAATATATATTTATTCTTATAACTAGATAATTAATGACATTTAATTAACTCTCATTAAATTAATTATCTATAAATTAATATTATAATAAATCATAAGATATAATTAGTTAACTTGCACAATTAATATAATCTACATCAATCCATATGCCATCTAACAAGCAAGAAACATGACTAAATCTAAAAATGTCAAACCATGCTCAAGGAAAGGGTTCACATATCCATGCCACCTTGATGAATTCAAATGGGTAGTCAGAAATATACTTTCCCATTACATTAGAAAAAATATGACTTAAGTTTGGATTTAGACTTGAACATTATCTCCACTCTCTTACTATTGAGATATTATGACAAGGAACACTCATCTTTGCATTTTAGAGAAAATGATATCTAGTACTTACAATCTTGCATAAAAGACAAAAATGTAAATGTGCACACATACTAAAACACATACACATAAAACAAAAAATGGTGGGAAGTTGTACATCGTAAAGATCCGAAACATAGGTGACTATGATTCTCTCCCTCAGCCACACCAAGCACAACATGAAGAAATGTAAAAAATGCAAGCTAACTATATATATGTAAGCATAGGATAAGTATAACCTCTAAATCCATGATTATAAATGACATCATATCCTATAGTTCATTATCAAGAGATTAACTATATTCATCAATCAAAAGTACATTGTATATTAATTATCATAAGAAATCAACCTTCACCACCCAAAATAACATGATATAATCAAATAATATTCAAATAGAGATACAATATTGTCAAATACAATTGAAGAACTAACATGTATACATAAAGGGTCTAGTAGAGTTTGACATTGTAGTCTATACTAATTTCAAAAGTGTAGGGTATTATATCATCCCTCCCTTAAATTAGGCTTACTCCTAGATGCTAACTAATATTATTATGGAAAACTTAAGGTTAAAATGTAGTATCTACAAAAAGCATACAAAGGGTCATGCAAGATACTAATACAAACAAGTTTTCTAAATATTCACATATGTATAGATAACCTCTAGGTGCTAAAATACTACTAGATAGGATCAAACAAGAAAGACACATATGATGTCATACTTATTGCGAGGAGAGAATACAAGGGAATATATGTTATTTTCAATATACCTAATCATGCTACACAAAAGAACTAATGCATCATTCCCTAATTATCAATTCTAACAAGGACATGCACATACAACTAGTAATATAAATACGATTTTGGTTTAAACATAAATTGAAAAGAACATTGAGATCAAACACTCATCTTTTTTAATATTTCATAAATAGATATAGATTCTTATTCTTAAACATCTTAAAGACATATAAAAATTAATTATAGTGTATACATTCTTGTAAGAATTTGGCTTAGGGTAGAATTCAGCAAAGACCAAGGAACTCAAACACAAGTACAACTATAGACTAGAAAGAGAGAGTATGATCAGAATGATGATATATTCATTCAATATGCCCTATTCAAGTAGACTAGGAGTGCCTATATATAAAGACCTTTGGAGAGCTTCTAGAATGCATAGAAGTCAGCAACATGATAAGTCATACAACTAGGCACATGTCCACTAGATATTGGTTATCCTCCATTAAGCACAAAAGTAAGTGCGGTGATGAGAGGATAAGCCTACAATGGTGTAGCAAGAAAATTAGTGGTGTAGACAACATGTGCTAAAAGGGAGTGCGAATAATTGTATTGTCAACATGAAAACTCATGAGAGTACACAAACTCCTAAGTATCTCACCTAAATAAATAATAAAATAATGCATTAACCTAAGTAAACTTAAGTAAGTGTAAATATTAAATACTTATTTATGAAAATGCCTCCCCCTAAGTGCAACTTAGGGAAATGCCCTTAAGCTTATGAAATCTAGGATGAAGTGCATGATGGGTCCTAGCTACTAGGCCATATTAGGTACCCACGTACATAATGCAAATGCAACCTCTCATAAAGCAGAGACAGAAGGAAAACCTCATGGGGAAAACCCTCCCCCAAAAAGAGAGATGAAAAACACATACAATGTATGGATGGATGGAGTAATCAAAACCCATCCATTATGACATACATCTAGTATATACATAAGAGAAAAATGAGAAGAGGAAGAGAGATAGGATAGGCTCCCCCCCTACCCTCCCCAAAGAAGAATGCCTGCTAGTGACTGCTCTGATGAAGAAGATGATCCAAGATTGCAAAATGGTGTTCCTCCCTTTAGGAAGAAACAAGGCCAAAGGTACAAATGAGATGCTTTCACTGTGCATGGAAAGAATCCCATGGATAAGTGATGTTTCTAAAACCTACTCAATTGGCTAAAAAACCCGTCTCAAAGAATTGTCTATCTCTATAACTGAGGAAGAACCCTTCTGCAACTATTGATCATAAGTATCCATAATCACTTCATCCTATAATGATCGATCATGTAAAGAATGAACAAAAGGGTCAAATGGAACCCTCATGAAAAATGAAGAAGGTGCTACTACATCAAGAAGTAGAGGTAGATCATCAATACTATCCCCCAAATCTATCACTGAAACTAGACCTAGAAGACTGGATGTACCCTATTGTGCTAGACCTATCACTATGGTAATATATGCATGTGGAGTGAATTGAAGTAGTGACTTCTTGCTATAACTGTTGATAGAACCCCTCGTGTTTGAATCTATCGAATCACCATTACTGGTGTCACTATTAGTTTTCACATAGTATGTTGTGTAAAGAGGATTAGAGGATAGTCTTGGTGAACTTTCCTCAATGTGCACATCCTTCTCCACAAAGATCTAATGTGTCTTTGGATCCAATAGTCTATATGCCTTCACACTATCTTCATAACCAATGAAAATACAAGGTCGAGGTAACTATGACTTGTAACCCCTAGAAGATATCTTGCCCATGCAAGACAACTGAAGACTCTATAGTGTGTCACAATAGGTTTTCTATTGCACCATGCCTCAAAAGGAGTCTTTCCATCTAAGGCTAAATGAGGAGACTGATTAAGAATGTGAGTGACACTACTAATTTCTTTGACTTCAAATGATGGATCTAGAGACTTGGCTTGTATCATGCAACTTTCCATAGACTTAAGAGTTCAGATCCTTAATGCTACAATATCTGTCTTATGCAGATTGAATGCTAGCAGATTCTAAAGATCAATTCCCTAAAGTTTGCAAAAGTCTTTTAGTCTTTTCTTCACATCCATGCTTCCATTGTCCATTCTTAGAACTTTGATGGCTTTCCTTAATTTCAATTCAACATGAGTCTTGAAGGCTAAAAATTTGTCCAACACATCATTCTTATTGTGAAGAAAGTAGACCCATGTGTATCTTGAAAATTCATCAATAAAGGTATGTATGTAGCAAACCTGGCTGACTGCAAAAGGACCTGCTAATACCATGTGAACCATCTGTAGAACACTTGGTACTCTTGAAGACTTCCCTTTCTATAACTTCCCCTCTGGATGTATATCCACTAAATTTGTTGAACATTCACCACGGGAAAAGTTGATTTGGGGTAGACCTTTGGCCATTCTATTTGTGCAAAGTTGCTAAAGAGAGTAGAAGGAAAGATGTCCAAACTGCTAACGCCATAATTGCATTATTGAATTTGACTGAGATAACAAGGCCATTGAAGGAGACTTGGGCACAAAATGAGAGAAAGAATACAACCTTTTGTTATGATTCACTTTCACCATTGTAACCAATGAGTCATTTTATAGACTATGCACCTCTATTGAGTCTGGAAGGAACTGAACTTCATGTCCATCTCTGAGGTGAGTGATTTGGTAGATTGATAGGAGATGTGAACTTGGGTTTGGAACATATAGAATGTCTTGAAACTCTCCATTTTCCATCTCCACGTTTCCTTTCCCTTAAACTTCCAATTTGGTATAATCTCCCACAAAGATGTGTTGTACCTTTGACTGCTTCATTGAAGAAAAATTCTCCTTTGAATAACCCATGTGATATGAGGCACCTAAGTCAAAGATCCATTCCTTTGAAGAGTTTTAATTTTCCATGAGTGCTTGCCCTTTTCCCTTAAAATTTGAAGAAGACCCTTTATCGTTATAAGCATTAGGTAGTGGAACATTATGTTTCTTCATGATGTTGGTCAACTCATCAGTCTTCTTAAGATGCCACTCATGTTCTTCATGACACATTTTCTTGCAATAGGCACATGTTTTTTCTCCTTATTTTTGTCCCCCTTCTTGTTTAAATTTGAGGAAGACTTGCCTTGTTGATTGGATTGTGGTGTTTTCTTTTCTACATCCTCTGAATTTTTTCTTCCACTTCTTATTCTTACCCTTTCCTTTATTTGAAGACTATTCAGCTGAATTTTGAGAACCCTCATTGTTGACCACCAATGTTTTAGACTTAGGTGATTTGAGAATCCCCATTGATTTTAACTTCTTTTCTTCTGTATCCAATAGATCAACATATTCATCAAAGGAGACTTTCTTATAGGTAGATCCTAATGTAGTCTTTGAGTTGTTAAAAGAAGAAAAAAATGTGGAATACTCCAATGGTAGCTTGTTATGTATGGGATAGATCAATCTGTAATCTTTGATAGAACTCCCATAATTAGTAAGCTTTTTTCTTAGTTCATTCACTTTAATGATGAAATCATGTATAGAATCATATGACTTAGGATCTAAGAAGACAAGCTCATCTTCAATTTTAAAAACATCCTCTTCAGACACTCTTTCATATAGGTTTTCAAGGGTATCCCAAGCTTCCTTGGATGTAGAAGACTTCTTAATTTGATACATGATTTTGTCATCAATCCCCAATAATATATCACCTAGGGCTTTCCTATCCATTGCCAACTAGGCTGAAATATCACTTGCTAATACTTTATCACCTGCTGGTTTAAGAAGAGTACCATCTACATATTAAGGAACTCCATTATGCATTAAGTGATACCACATTTTGATCGACCATGTAGCATAGTTATGTGGAGTTAATTTTGGAAACATAAAATTTTCCATAATGTAGAAAATGAAAGAAAATTGTAGAAAAATGAGAACACAACACCAAGAACAACCCCTCTTTTCACTAAATCAAGAAACCCACCAAAAATAGATGCTTTGGGAACTTTATAAGTAGTGCTATTACAATGGCCACTTGCCAATTTTGACTTTGTGGACTTTTTATTTTGCTTGTTACAACCTCTTAATGGATTGCAAATCTAGAACTTTACAATGTGCCACAATTCTGAAGCAATACAAAGCAAAGTAAGATCCTAATTCTGAAAGTGACACTTTTTTCGACACAACCCTACAATTTGACTACAGATCTCAAAAGTAGACAAAAAAAAATCACTTTAAAAAAAATGGAACCTATTTTTGACTCCAGATGTGCTCGTATGGAACATTTAAAGTTGCAAAATATAGGATTATGAAGGTATAGTCACCAAAAAATGCAAAATCTGACAAATCCATGCACCAAAACTAGAAAAGAGCTACACCATTGAAATTTTTGGGAAATTCTACCCAATTTCAAAAAAAGTTGCTCCTGATTTGGAGTTCAAATGAGTGAGATATGGCCTTACAAAGTTGAACTACAAAATCAAAAATCAATCTAGAGAGGGGTTGCATCAGCAAAAGATGGGGTTAAATTTGACATTCATACATCCATTGTAGTAGTTCCAATTTTCATTGGAATGATAGTCAGATGACTATCAAATTTATGTACATAAAATGATGATGTTAGTAGCCTTCAAGCTTGTGATGACATTAGCATGACATCATGATGACATCATCATTATACAAAAGTTAGAGAAAAAATCCATACATTGATGTAAGTGACTGACTGTATGGTATGGTAGAGACATGTGTTGCTAACTTGGACTTGATGTGTTTGTACCGATGTGGACACTAACTAGTCAGGTACAGTGGTAGCTGATGTGGAAATTTTTAGATGACATGTCAGGTCTAGCTGAGCTCTTTGATCTGCTGGAAAAGTGCTTACATGTTTGCACTAAGTTGGCACTGCATGGGCAAATTAAATGGCATGGCATGGCATTGACTTTCGTCGCCAATATTTGGAGATGGCCTGCTGCGCGTCGTAAGGAGATTTGTCGCTAGAAAATGTGGTTGTCACCAGGATCTCACCACTAGTAGGGAACAGATTTAGCTCGTCAAAGTTTTGGAGTTTCACATTGCTGATTTCTAAGTTCAGGTGTCAGACTTTAAATACAACATTGCCAAAATTTTATTGTAGCTACTGGAAAATGACAAAGGCAGGCCAAATTTTTTAAAAAGTTGCAAATTTTTAATGTTTATCCCACATTGGTTGGAGAAGCACTCTATGTGCAATTTAAAAAGAGATCCCCATGGGGAGTTATTAAAAAAGGCCCATCGATGGTTATGTGGTGGTCTATCCTATGTTATTACCTGTTGGATTGTAGTCGTTGGCTACTGGTTAATATGGAAGGGCTATGCCAAAATTTATAGTACTATGCCAAATTATTCACAAAAGCTCACTAATTAAATGATACCTTGCAAAAATAATAAATATTCCTCCAAAATCACAAAACTAGGGTGCAATGACTTGTTTCTACAATTTTTTTCTCTAACTGGGTGCCTTAAAAAAAAAAATTAGATAGATTAAATAACCATACCCGGTTTGCAAATTTTTTTTGCCTCACAATCAAATTTCACCTAGCATAGGAAAATTTATAGTTGATCTTCACCAATTGACATTCTAGATGTAATGACAAGGCCAAATTTGACTCTAGACACTCCTAATTTTTGTAGATTCTCCAGATTTAGGTCAAGGTGCTGAAGCATGAACAGTCTTGAAAGGTTATCTGTAGAGAATCTCCTTGAGATATGTTACCATGTAAGAATTTGGCTTAGGGAAGAATTCACCCAAGACCAAGGAACTCAAACATGAGCACAACTATAGACCAGAAAGAGAGAGCGTGATAAGAATGATGATATATTGCTTTAATATGCCCTATCCAAGTAGACTAGGAGTGCTTGTACATAAAGGCCTTTGGAGAGCTTCTAGAATGCATAGAAGTAAACAACATGATAAGTCATACAACCAGGCACATGCCCACTAGATATGGGTTATCCTTCATTAAGCACAAAAGTAAGTGCGATGATGAGAGGATAAGCCTACAATGGTGTAGCATGCAAATCACTGGTGTAGACAACATGTGCTAAAAAGGGAGTGCAAATAACTATGTTGTCAACATGACAACTCATGAGAGTACACAAACTCCTAAATGTATCACCTAAAATAAATAATAAAATAATACAAAATAATAAAATAATGCATTAATGATGTAGTGAAAGGTAGGAGAATCCCCAAAGGAGATGTCCTAGCCGCCAACAATAAAACCACACAGTAGAAACACAACACAAAACAAGAATAATGCAAGATCTGATACCAAATCATAACTCTTTATTTATAGATATAATTGATTACATGCAATATGCCTAGCTGTAAGGCCTTCTGGGTTAGGGCCAACTACAAATAGAAATTACAAAAATTAGTCCTGGTTGATTCATAAGATCCAACTTACAAATCCAATCCTAGCTAGCCTAGATACACCACTAGATAAGAACACCAAGAATAATCCACACTTGTACCCTCAAGTCCACCAAGCAATCCTCTGGTTCTCAAGCTACAACCCTAGCTCTTCAAAATTCACATATACTTCTTCTCGAAAAACTTCCCCCCAAAAAGACTCTATAAGATGCTTATTTATACTTGCCAAAATGGCTTACAAAACATTCTAGAACATACAAAATAGGAAGGTTGATGCAGCAATGATCATGACACATCCCAAGAAAAGATCTAAACATAAATACTGAGATCAAAATAAATCCTACAAGTCAGCTCGCAGAAGTCATGTCCAAATGCTAACACTTGACATACATTGGGTAACTCGACACATGAACATTGGGTAACTCGGCACATGAAGGATCACTCATCATACATTGGGTAACTCAGCACATGAAGGGTCACTTGGCATACACTAGGTAACTTGGCATGTGAAGGGTAACTCGACACACACTGGATAACTTGGCACACACTGAAGATTAGCACTCGATAATAAATGGAAACTGCAACTTGGCGACAACTGGAAACTGGTACTTTGCAGTAACTGGAAATTGAACAAAAGTGCAAGACTACAAGGTAGCATAGGATGCTCTTGCATAAATTAACTTAAGCAAACTTAAGTAAGTGTAAATAGTAAATACTTATTTACACCATCAACTCTCTCCTACATTGAATAAGAAGTTAAGAATTTCATACAGTTGTAGCTGATGCAACATCTATGTGACTATTTAAAATAATGTCATACTCACATAAACCTAAGTGATCCAAATGTATTTCCTTTTGACATGAAAATATAATTCAATCTCTACAATATGCTCTATTACACATACTATCAGAGGTACATAATGAACATGATGGAAGTAATACTAGTTACATAACATGGCAAAAAATACCAAACTTGGTGATAGTCATCACAAAATTCAAAAGGAAAACCCAAGTGAGTGAGTACCAAGTTCAACATTAAATCATAAAATAATTCACAGAGATATCAACAATAAATCAAGTGTGAATAGTATCAAAAAATAGACAATGAAGAGAGAATTAGGTGACTAGTCAAGGCATAAAAAAGTTTAAAAATTCAATGGTAGCCCATGTGCAACACAAATACATCATGGATAACCAAAATAAACTTATCAATCATAAAAAATGTCACACACCAAGGTGACTTTGGGTATCCAAAGTCAATGGATTAACTGCTTCATGACATTAGTGAATCCATTATATTGGAAATGTTACAGGATTGAGAAGTAGAAGATAATGTCCACAACAAGTCAAATTGTGATATTTTTATCATGATTTAACTGTATAGTTTTTAAGTCAAACTCAGTCACCCATGTTTCATGAGTAGTGATTCAACATGAATTTATCTCATGAGAATAAATGGAACACTTAGGACTCATTGGATCTAGGTGATGCTCATAGAGGTGAAGCACCAAGACTTCCTAGGAGGTCACCCATCCTAGTAGTTAAACTCCATAGATAAGTGCACTTAAGATGGAGTAGTACTAGGATGGGTGACCTCCCAGGAGGCTATGGTGCTTCACCTCTATGAGCATCACCTATATCCAATGAGTTCTAAGTGTTCCATTCATTCTCATGAGAGATGGATTCATGTTGAATCACTATACATGAAATATGGGTCAATAAGTTCAACTAAAAAACTAAATAGTTAAATCCTAATAGAAATATCACAATGTTAGAGGATGGTACCAAAATTTTATAAGGAAATAAATGTTTTATGTTTTATGTTTTATGTCACTATCTACAATTATGAAATTAATTAATGCAAAAATTTGATATTTATTACATTACTTTGATTCGTTAATACATGATAATCTACATGATGCATCTAATGCAATGTACCTAAATTTGTAAATTGTTGCCAATAGATTATCAATTAAATGGTTCTCTTATGAGTGAAATATACAATTCAGTTGAGGAAATAGGTCCTTGACTCAATTTTTTTATCATGATAACAAACCATCCAAATTTATAAATACACAACTCACAATAAATGGTACATTACTTTGAACCAATGCATAATGCATTTCAATGGAAATGAAAATACACTAAAATAGTTTTTAATATCATATTTAACCCTATCCTTTCATACTTGATTATAATACCCATGCAATATAGTATGCAATACTCAAATAAGATCCAAGAAATAGCACATAATTCTAGTCATCAAGTAAACAATAACATCATAAGTCTACGTTCATAATAAATAAGTTAATCAAGAAACATGTAATTCTCAAGGAGGTAAGAGTCAATAAATAAAGAAATCTCAAACTAATACACACCACAACAAAGAGGATTACATAAAGGCCAACAACAACACTCATCAACTAACATGCTAAGTCAAACAAATAAATCCAACTATATTTACTAAACATTGAATCACACACCCCAAACAAAGGATGAAAGAAGAAAGCTATCTACTCACTCCCAAAAATAGACACTCATATTGAATTACCAACTTCATGAGCATCAACATAAATAGATATCCTAGTATTATACCAATTAAGCTAGCAAAAATTAATCCTTAGTAGGCATTCTACCTATGACAACCAATAGGCAAAGAAATATTTAGAAAACATGAAAAAAATTAACAAAGGAATAATGTTTAGTTGTAATTGATTTGATAATTGTCAAACATAAGAGAGTTATGAGTCTAAAGTGCAAGAGTATTATGTGTCCAAGTTTTGTTTTATACGTTTGTATTTTAGATTTTGACTATTTGATGTAGTTGCATCCTAGGTGTAAGAGAAATCTTGCATTACCCAAAACTATTTTCTTTTTATTTCTTGAATAAAGGTTGCCTTAGTGTAGAGTTATTGTTTATAGAGTCTTTCTACTTAGTCATTTAGTTAGATGAGCTTTAAATGTCCAAATTTTAGAGGTGGATGTTCATCTTGGATATATCAGCCTACTAGTTTAGGCTTAATGCCATATCATGAGTATTTGTGAAGTTATTACAGATTTTTGGTCTACAGTTTTTGTATAAAAAAATTAGGCTTAGTCTTGAAGACTTTAGAGGCCCCATAAAGGCTCCAAATGGGGTGGACTAGAGCTTGCACAAATCTAGCCCTATAGATCACAAGCTATGGATTTTGAAAAGGGTTTATAATGAACAATCAGAGAAATAGTTCAAAAGTTATGACCTTCTAAAGTTGGGCTGACCAAATTTTCAAAAATATGTGTCAAAGGTGTATCCAAGTGACTCTACATGTAATTTCAGAGTTAGTTAGTCTTAAGGGTTAGGATTTGATGTCTATAAACTTTTTGATGTCTATATACTTCTTGTGTGGTGTAAAAATACCTATATAAGGAATTCCCATAGTTTATCAAGAAAAAATATGGCTGATAGTTCACAACTCTATATTGCAAATTATTGTAAGGAAGGTGCCCATTTGGGTTTACATGTATTTCAAAATTTTATAATTCTGCATTTGCAATGATAATAAGAAGCCCATATTTCATTTTTGCCAATTACCATTATTTCTTTATTTATACTTTTTGGTGTAAATAAGTTTTTATTTATTAAAATTTACTTAAGTTTACTTAGGTCAATGCATTATTTTATTATTTCTTAGGTGAGACACTTAGGATTTTGCATACTCTTATGAGTTGTCAAGTTGACAACATTGGAGTAAGCAACTCTAATTCAACACATGGTGTCTACAACACTGGAGTTTGCATAATTAACTAAGTTGTCACGTAGACAACACAATTATTCATACTCCTATTTTAGCACATGGTGTCTACTTTCTAGATCTGCGGTCAAAATATAGGGTTGTGTGGACAAAATTCTCACTTTCAGAATTAGGTCATTTTCTGCATTGTAATGCTTTGATATAATTTCAGAATTGTTGTATATCTAAGATGCATTTTAATGTTCCAATTTTAAACTCTAAAAGGGGGTTGTAAAAGGAAAAACTAGAAGTCCACTAAGGCCAAAATTGACAAGTGGATATTGTAAACACACTACTTATAAAGTACCAAAAGTATCTTTTTTTTTGGTTGGGGGGTGGGGGTGGGGAGGGGTGGTTCTTGATTGAGTGAAATGGGAGGTGTTTCTTGGTGTTGTGTTCCTCTTTTCCTATTTTTTTCTTTCATTTCTTACATCATGGGAAATTTTAAGTTTCCAAAATTAACATGACATATCTATGCTACATGGTCCATTATAATGTGGTGTCAATTAATGTATAATCAAGTTTCCCAATATGTTGATGCTACCCTTCCTAAACCAATGAGTGATCAAGTATCTAAAAGTGACATTAATGATTGGGAATATGTAGATAGGAAAGCTCTAGGTGATATTATGTTGGGGGTTGGAGACAAAATCCTCTATCAAAATATGAATTACAAGACATCCAATGATGCTTGGGATGCCCTCAAAAACCTATATGGTAAAGTGTTTGAAGAGGTTGTTTACAAAATAGAAGATGAGCTTGTCTCCTTAGATCCTAAGGTGTTTGATTCTACACAAGATTCTATCATGAATTAAGAATGAAGATTGATGAAAGTGATAGTCCTATTAAAGATGATAGGTTGATCTATCTCATTCATAATAAGGTACCATCTGAGTACTCCACATTTGTTTCTTCTTACAACACCACAAATATTAGATTAGGGGTTGCTTATCAAAAAGTTGCTTTTGGTTGTTATGCTCAACTATTGCAGGATGAAGAAAAGAAGTTACAATCAATGGGGATTCTCAATTCACCCAAGTCAAAGGCTTTGGTGGCCAATAATGAGGGTTCTCAAACTTCAAATAAAGGAAAAGGAAAGAAGTTAAAGTGGAAAAATAACACACAAGAGGATATAGAAAATACAAATCCATCATCAAATCAACAAGGAAAGTCTTTCTCGAATTCAAACAAGAAGGGGGACACTAATAAGAAGAAGAAAAAGTGTGCCTATTGCAAGAAGTTGGGTCATGATGAACATGAGTGTTATCATAAAAAGATTTATGAGTTAATAAAAATCATAAAGAAACACAATGTTCCATTGCCAAATGCTTATAAGGGGAAAGGATCTTCATCTTCAAATTCAAAGGGCAAAGGTCGAGCACTTATGGCAAACTCAGGTTCTTTAGCGGAATGGATTCTTGACTCAGGTGCCTCATATCACATGGGTTCTTCAAAAGGAGATTTTTCTTCATTGAAGCAATCTAAGGTACCACACATATTTGTAGGAGATTAAAAAAAATGAAAGTTAAAGGAAAGGACAAGTGAAGATGGAAAATGGAAAATTCAAAGACGTTCTCTATGTTCCTAACCTTAGCTCTAATCTCCTCTCAATTTACCAAATCACTCACTATGGAAATGGAAATAAAGTTGAGTTTTTTCTAGATTTAGTAGTGGTGCACACTATCAAAGATGATTCATTGGTTGCAATGGGGAAAGTTAATCATGACACAAGGTTGTATTCTTTCTCCCACTTTCTACCTAAGTCTCCTTTACATGCTTTGTTGACTCAATCACATCCACAAATCAAATTATGGCATGAGAAGTATCGATATCTTGCCTTTTGATATCTTTAGAAATTTTTTTGAAGTAAATGGCCAAAGGTCTACCTACAATCTGTTGGAAATATAGATGAAGTAACTGAGAGGGGAGGGGTGAATCAGTTACCACAAAAACAATTCCAAAAATCCCTTAGATGTCTAAAATACTTACTTACTACTGATACTTGGTAAATAGTGTAGGAATACTATAACTCGGTAGGCTAACTAATTACTAATCATCTAACATTCATTGTTATTAATGTGCATGCAAGGATTTAATAAATGAACATAAGAGACACTAGATTTAATGTGGAAACCCAAGATGGGAAAAACCACCAAGTAACTAGTCACCAATTTTCACTCTTCTGAAGTGAGCCCTATTAGGAGCCAACCTTGTTAAAGGTTACAATACACACTGTTAGGTGTGACCTTGTTACATGATTTAATCACCCTATTAGGAGTGGCCTGGTTAGAGGTCTTTAGAACAATTCAACTGAATTGTCACCTTGTTAGAGGATTTACAAAATGGTTGTTAAACCAACTCTATTAAGAGATTCTAGATTCATTGTTACAATGATTAGAAAGCAACAATGAGGTGACCTGAATGATGTGCAACTTATCTTTTGCTGATTATAGATCTCTATTTTTCTTTACTAGATCCTTATTGATCAAATACAACTTTGTAGCTCCTCTAGGATATCTAATCCTTCATCAGAATTCGCTCAATATTCGCTTATTCCATCCTCATCCATATACTCACACTCACACCATAATTTACAACTTGAACATCTAAATATATACCTTTAGATTATCAAGTTGGCTCAAATATAAGTTGCAACAACTGAAAAAAAATCTTTACATCAGTCGGCTGTATGAAAAAATTGAACTTAATATCAAAACAATAAAATCCTTCATTGGTCAACCCAGCTTGGTAACCACTGCTCCAAAATGTTTTTCTAGTGTTAACCAAGTGAGGCTTGGTAAACACTGCAAACCCTGCAAAAATCTTTTGGAGACCAAGTGAACTCAGTTAGCACTGATCTTCCTTTGCTGACCTTGTGTGCTTGGTAGAAGCTAACTCTCTACCACATTTCCTTTGATAACCAAGTGAGCTCGATAAACATTATCTTTTCTTTGTTAACCTTGGGAGCTTAGTTAACATTAACTTTTTGCTACAAAATCCTTTGATGACCGAGTGAGCTCGGTAAGAACTAACTTTTCTTTGTTAACTTTGGAAGCTCAATTAACACTAACTTTCTACTACAAAATCCTTTGATGACCGAGTGAGCTCGATAAGAATTGACTTTTCTTTGTTAACCTTGGGAGCTCGATAAGAATTGACTTTTCTTTGTTATGTTTAGGAATGTTCGATAGACACTGTAAATTGCTTTGTTGATCATCTGAGCTCAGTAGACTCTATTTGATGAATGATATGACATTTTTGTAACATTAAAGAAAATACACAATTAAAAATTGTATCCAACATAATCAAATTTTCTAAGGGTGAACGTTCAACATGTTCAGAAGATATGCATCTAGAGAAGAAGTTTGATAAAGGGAAGTCTTGCAGAGCACCTGTCATTCTTCAGTTGGTTCACATGGTACTAGCAGGTCTTTTTGCAGTGACATCAATTAGCCAAGGTTGATATATCCTCTTTTTCATTGATGACTTTTCACGCTACACATGGGTCTACTTTCTTCATCATAAGAATCAAGTGTTGGACAAGTTTCTAGCCTTCAAGAGTCTTGTTGAAAAGAAATCAAGGAAAGCCATAAAAGTTCTTTAGATGGACAATGAAAGCAGATATGTGAACACAAGACTTAAAGAATTTTGCAAACTTGAGGGTTTTAATCTTCAGAATCTACCAGCATTTAGTTCGCACAAGACATATGTTGCAGCACTGAGGTTATGAACTCTTAAGTCTATGGAAAATGGCATGATACAAGCCATGTCTCTTGATCCATCACTTGAAGTCAAAGCTATAAGAAATACCAATCACATACTTTATAGATCTCCTCATAATTCCTTAGATGGAAAGACTCCTTTTGAGGCTTGGTGTGGTAGAAAAATAGTTGTGAAACACTTCAGAGTCTTTGATTTTCTAGCATGGGAAAACATATCTTATAGGGGATGCAAGGCACCACCACCTAGGCCTTGTGCTTTCATCAGATATGTAGATGGTATTAATTCATATAGACTTATGGATCTTGAGACTTATGAGATCTTTATTGAGAGGAATGTTCAATTTGAGGAAAGTTCACCCAGCTTATTCTCTAATCCTCTTTGCACTTCATACATTATGGGAACTAATAGTGACACTTGCGATAGTGATTAATAGATTCAAATATGTGGGATCCTATTTATAGTTGTAGTGAGAGGTCATGGCATTAAAATATTCCACATTTTTATATAGCCATAGTGATGGGTCCAACACAATAGGTTACACCTAGTCTTCTAGCTCCAACATCAGTGGATGATTTCTTGATAGATATTTTAGGTTTGTTTGTGGAGTCACACATAATAGTTTTGGGAGACATCATTGATCATATGTATCTTCTATTTGATAAGAATATCCTTCTTCAATTGTTGTGAGGGCTCACTTTGACTCTCAAGTCCATTCTCTACATGATCGATCTACATAGGTTGATATGTTGAGGATTCTTATGTGCAACAATTACAAGAGGTCTCTTTATAATTCAAGGAGATAGTTGGTTCTTTGGGATAGGTTCTACATCCATCCTTGCTTGATTTGCACATGTTTTTTTCCATAGTATTAGATGGGCAACCATTAGGATTGACATAGGGATAGTTGATCAGGTTTTAGAGACACCTTTCATCATCAAGATTCTTTCTACACATAGGGGAAGCATCTCATTTGTACCTATGATATTTTTTCTTCCAAATGGGAGGAACATTGCTATCAATGATCGAAACTCTACATTTGGGGATGGAGGGTGGGGCTACCTTGTCTCTCTTCTTCTTCTACTTTTTAGGGGGGACCTTTTCCTCCTTTGGGATTGTGCTCTTCTCATATTTCTCTATTGTATATACTTGATGTATTTTGTAATGGGAAAGGGGGTCTTGATAACTCCATCCATCCATGCATCTTTTTTTTCATCAATCTTTTTGGGTGAGGGTTTTTCCCATGAGGTTTTCCCTCTTTCTTTTCTTTATGAGAGATTGCATTTCATTATGTACATGGGTACCTAACATGGCCTAGTAGCTGGGACCCATTATGCATTCTTCATTCTAGCTTTTGTAAGCTTAAGTTCATTCCCCTAAGTTGTACTTAAGGGGGGATGTTGGTGTATATATGTATTTATGAATCACACTTTGCTTAAGTTTACTTAGGTCAATGCATTATTTTATTATTATGCATTATTTTATTATTTCTTAGGTGAGACACTTATGAGTTTGCATACTCTTATCAATTGTCATGTTGACAACACTGGAGTAAGCAACTCTAATTTAGTACATGGTATCTACAACACTGGATTTTTCATAATTTACTTTGTTGTCATGCAGAAAACATAGTTATTTACACTCCTATTTTAGCACATGGTGTCTATAACATAATTTTGCGTGCTACACCTTTGTAGGCTTATCCTCTCATCATCAAACTTACTCCTATTCTTAATGGAGGATAACCCAAAGTTGTTGGACATGTGTTTGGTTGTATGAATTATCATGTTACTGATTCTTAGGCATTCTAGAGGCCTTTATATACAGGCACTCATAGTGTACTTTCACATTGAATGAATATTATATTGTTATTCTAATCATACTCTTTTGGTCTACTGTTGTGCTTGTGCTTGAGTTCCTTAGTCTTGGGTGATTTTTCCCTAAGGAAACTCCTTATAATACTATGTTTTTTTGGTATTAAGGGGAACTCGCTTCATTAAGTGATATTAGAGTAGGATTTCTTGAGAGTGTAAATAAATTGTTGACTATGAAACAATTGGACCAAAACCATCATTTGGGTTGAGCGTGTAGATAGATCATTGATCATTATATAGTTTTTACTAGGGTTTTAGTGGAAGTGTGAAAAATTCCTCAACAAAGATAGCATGGTGGAAGAGTCATAGGTGTTACACCTGATGGTTTTAGAGCCCACTAAAGACAAATGCAAGCATTGAAAGAAAAAATGTGTAGATGAATAAATCTTGTTGTAAGAGATGAAAGCGAAGAAGTAAATTCTAAAGAAGAGGTGGTTCTAAACCCAAAAGAAGAAATACTTCTTAAGACCATCTCCAAGATTGGAAAAAAGCCTAAGATTGGGGTTTCCACATTTTTTGGAAAATCTTAATCCAAAGGAGTTGATCAATTGAATTAATGAATTGGATGAATGCCTTGTGTATGAAGATGTTGAGAATCTTGACATGGTCAAATTTGTGAAGGCCAACTTGAAGGGTCATTCAAAGATTTGGTGGAAGCAAATTCAATTGGAGAAAAAATAAAAGAGGAAAATATAAAATCACCAAATGAGATAAGAAGATAGCTGAGCTGATGTGAGAATTCATTCTCGTGGATTATGAGCTTGATCGTTTAAAGAAAATGCAATTGTTAAAGCAAGTAGGAAGATCTATTTAGGAGTATATTGAGGCATTATACCAAGTTCTCATCAAAAAATTTCAAGAAGAAGTTGATAAAGTGAAAGTCACCCATTATCTCAATGGATTGAGGCCAATTGTTCAAGAGGAGATAAGTCTGGTCCATGTTGGGACTCAAAATTGAAGCCCTAATTTTGAGTACCATTGAGAAAATCAAGTCCTATAAATGCTTTTTGATGCATATGTACCCAGCTATCCATTTGAGGCCAATGAGGTGTTTAATGCTTCTAGCACTTTTCATTTAGTGTGTCTATTTGTTCCATGATGATAAATTGACATTCCAAGCTATTCTGTGAAGTCCCATTTTCAAATAGCGACAGGAGGTTGTGTTTGAATGTGAATATCTCGTACCCAAGAATGTTTCATGACTCACTACTTTGGGAATATTTAGTGTCCATACTAGAGAACCTATGTTTCATATTTTGAGTCATTTCAAGTCTGTTTGACTAGGTTTTGAATCCCTCAAAGTTGGTCTTTTGATGTTGTCATCCTGATGGAATTAGTTCTGAATTCTAGGAGGCCCTGTTTGACTTTCCATAACTTTGACGTAGTTGACCAAAAAGAGAGAATTCCTTTTTTGTTTCATTTTAGAGGTCAGAGGAATGCTATATTTCAAGTTTGAGCTTATGATGAATTCGTTTGATCAATTTTCAAATGTGATTCCAAACTCAATTTCTAACTTTTTATTGGTGTTAGTAAGTGCAGATTTGTTAGAACCCTTATTTGTGATGTCATATCTCTAAATATTTGATAGGTGAGATCGAACAGATTGTACCACTATGTTCCATACTAAAAATACATTAAGTGTGCAAATTTTCAAATTTTGACGAATCTATCTACACACTTCCCTAGTTCAATTCCATTTGCAAAAAAATGCTTTTCTGCCATCATTTCCAATCATCAAATTCTGAGTTGCCTACCTTGACTACTCGCCAAACCTGTCCAATTATTTGTCATGAGTCCTAATCCAAAATTTACATTTTCCTCATGACAATGAATAAGTTCTCTAGTTTTCATTTCCCCAAGTGTCCATTTGCCCAGTTTTTAAAGCCAATTCTAAACATGATTTAGTGTTTTCTAACATGTTTTCTTACAGGCATTTCTAAGAGGGCAACTTTGACAGTCAATATATTTTGATTGAGAATTCATCATGAGACAAGATTCAATAGGGTAGGAGTATGTGGAACAAAGAATCAAGGTGTCAGTTCCCAGAGCTCAGTTATCTGTTTGGATCAGTTTTCAAGGCTAGTCAACGGACCTCCTGAGGCAAAAATCATAGTTGCAGAAAGAGGTGAAATAAGTTTTTAAAAACTTAAAAAAGTGATGCAGACTGATTGATTCTTTATCAAATCAGTATCAGGTGTTCTATAGATTAATTTAAGGATTTAGTTGTTCAAAAATGAATTTATTTTTAGGTAGACCCACTTTGGGGCCCAACTAATCTACATCAGATTGCTAAGATAATGGGGCTTGACATGCCTTTAGGTGGGCATCTTACTCATGGCTACTATACATCTGAAGAAAGTGGATCTAGATAATTTTCCTAAAGTGTATTCTTTGGAACTATGAGAAGAATACCAAGAAGAAAATGAACAACCTAAAAGGATAGGAAAATTCATGTGTTTAGAAGGCTTAAGTTTGGATGTTTTGATAGTTAAATTGCTAACTGCTAATTTGTTTCAAGCCTCATTTATCACATACTTGAAGACGTGGCCTAGATCTAGATTTTGAGGCTCACAAAAGTCAAGGCATTGAGAATATGGTTCTAATACTTAAGAGCTTGAAGCATACCACATAGTTTGGCATACTAAAGAGTTTCAATGATGATTATTTTGTTTAAATCTAAAGTGGGAGGAGTCACCTATGATATGACTGGCTTTGAGCCACTTGTTTTGAATTTGGTATTTCAAAGTCTCCATAACTTTAATATATTCTCATTTCTAATCCAAAGTCCAAGTCATGGGCATGCAATAGAATCCAACAACTTAAGGAAGAAACTTAGCTATCTCAGATTGGCCTATTTTTCTAAATCATTTGATAGATTTGATTAGTTTTCATACATTTGATTACGTAAGGCACTTCTTATCCTTTTGCAATAGGATTCTTGTTTTCCTTATGGGTCAAAGAGGGGTTATATAGAGCTTGAATACTACAGCTACATTGTAAGTATCAAAATCTTGCCAACAGGCATTCACATTGGTCAGCTACGGTCTATGCTAAATGTTAGTGAGACAGAGGGTATGATGTGCTTGGAGCAGCTAGAACGAGTTTATAAAAGATACTTGCCTTTGTTATCCTAGCTATAGAACTACTATATTACATATATTTTTTGCACCTTGTAATGGTACTGGTGTGATCATCATTTATATAGCATTGACTCTACTACCTCTACACTCTCAAACACAGTTGTGTTCATTCCTGACAACCCCCAGGATTATAAAGAAGGAAGGGTGATAGATTAGAGAATGGAATAGCTCATAATTGAAGTTGTCAGCAACAAGCAGCTAGCTCATGACTGAAAAGGGTGGACAACCATGATGGAGAGTTAAATTTAGGAGAGCCACTAGTCAAATAGGCAACCTGCATCAAAGACTACAGTAGACCCATGCATAGACGATAGAGGACATGTAGAGGTAAATACTTAAGATACGTCCAAACCTACATTAGAAAGGGGGAAAACCTAGAAAATATGGAAATCATGGCATTGGGAAGAATCCATGCCAAATGATAGAAGCCTTGAGTGGAAAGAGTTGCTGATTAAGGAGGTAAATGGGCAAAGCAACAGATAAGGAAAGGTGTGCAATCAATTTTAACATCATTTGATATATTAAGTCCCATCATTCCTCATGTGTGTATAATCTTCTAAAGTGGGTTCTGAACCATCTTCAACTATTTCTTTTTCTTTTTTCTTACAAAAAAAGGGACTTGGTGTTTCTATCTTCTATTTGGGGAGCTCTACATAGGGAGGAAGTGACAAAATGATGTAAGAATGTGCAAATGGGATTAGTTTTTGAGCAAGACAACCACATGTGATTTTGAACTAAGAAGGGAAGAGCTCCATGCAGGTGCTAGACAGGAACAAAGGAGCTCTGTAGTATAAAGATGAGAGGCACAATCAGAGGAAGCAGTCAAAGAAGAGAGCTAGGTGAAAATAAAATATAGACCATGCAAGTAGGGAGACCACATGGAAGCATGAATGAGGATATAGGAGATGAAATCAAGGAGTCTTCCCAGAGCATTTAAAATAGCAACCCACGAAATTTGGGAATGAAGCAGAGGAAAGGGAGTGCATGAGGAGATAAATCAAAAATATTTATCCCACATCTATCACACATCAAGCTCTTAAAGTATTTTTATATGCAAACACATAGTACTCTTAGTGTCTAATGACACACAACTTTTTCAAGCCTAGGCTTGTGCACATGGATGGGACCTGGTTAGCTAGTTGAGTAATAGTATGAGCTAATTTTGACAGAACACATGGTCAATTGAATGCTAATGTGGAACCCAAGGACCAGTCATTGACGATGTGGTATAAGTGGAATGAATTAGCAGTGGCCCAAGATGGAGCTGTCAGATCTCCCTGCATGGTCAGATTTGACAAGCTAGTGCTTGCCTATTTCATAGAGTTCCAGGAAAGATAAATAATCTGAGTAAGTGCCAGGCTACTATGTGGTAGTGGTTCTTAGATGATGATGATGTGGTGGGTGCATCTAGGGTGATGATGTGGTAGTCTAGTGGCACTCGAGAGAAGAAAAAATTTTCGATTATGAGGTTAGTTTTTGCACAGGATTTCACTGGTTCGAGTTATAGGCAGAAATATAAAATTTGGGCCTTCTTAGTGAAATGGGTGAAAATTGAAAACACAATTACAGCCATGGTAAAAAAACATGGTTAAAAGTCTATTGGGATAGGTTGAAGGATTTTATGCTATTCTGGTATAATTTGGTTCAATTTTCAGCTAGGAAGCCAAAATGATCAAGGATTCGATTTACTAGTTGCAGAGAGAGATTAGAGAGATTCTTTTCACTTCTTGAGGATATTTTTCAAGTGGACACATGTCATCTTCACAACAGATCTAGGAATTCATCCTCTTTTATATCTTTCTCTCTTTCATCCATTGTAAAGGGTTGGTTCCAATTTTTGGAGAAAAAATGACTCATTGCTATGATACCATGTGTGTTCTAATCTGGAGTTTACTTAGATCTATGAAACTAGGGTTCCAGTCTTGATTAGTTTCCATTACTATGAAACTGCATTCTTCAACATAATTCTCTTGTATGAACAATAGTAGTGAAGATAACATAGAAAGTTTAGATCTATTAGGTGTTTTTATGTTTTGATTTCATACATTTGAATGTATTGTTTCAAAGAAATGAATATTAATGAGCCAAAATTTCTTTAATTTCATTCTAATTCTTGTCTCCTATCTCAATAATCTATAGTCTTATTTGGTCTAGGAACAAAGAGCTAATATCCATTTGCATCCCTTTAAGGTTGTAAATCAGATATGCTTTGCTATTATAACAAAGGGCCAAGTATATGCTTGATGTGTTTGATAGGGTTGTTGGTTATTTGAGAAGGATATTTCGTGAGAATGAGGTCTTAATGAACACTGATCTATAATTAACAAATTGATAGGATAGATCTGATGTCTTAGTGCATGAAATATGTCTTTGATATCATAGATGTATGTATTTGATTCATGGATATCCCCAATAGATAAGGCATTGATCAACTACATGATCATTAGTTTTTAATGCTACATATTTGGGGTTGTGATGATATTCAACATCATTAATCAATTGTATTTCCGTTTCATGTTGAAGAACCTAAATGTGATGCCCTCACTCAACTTATGAAGTGCATTATCTTGCATTTAGCTATTGCAAATCTATGTCATTACATGAGTTAATAGGAGAATTAAGGGTTCAATTTTTTTATTATAGATTCAAGAATATGTTTAGCACTAGTACCGTATAGATTGAATCTGAGGTCTACCCACCTAGATTTTGTAGAACCTGAAGTAGAAGAAGGGTGTAGCCTTATATTTGGCCCAGTGTCTGAAATGATAGGTTGAAAATGGGAGTTAGATACCCCTAGATATGTCTTGTTCTCATCAGGGTAATTTGAAACCTATAACATTTCAAAATACCAATAGTTTGAATGAATAGTATTGAAGAGGTATATCAATTTTCCCTAAGAGTTGAGAAAAATATAAAGATGAAATTTGATGAAAAGAATAGTCAAAGAGGTCATGGTGGAAGATCTAGCAAACAGTCTTATGAATGCCAAAATATTGATCAAAAGAACAAGGTTGAAGCAAGCAGTAGGATTCAAAACTAGAGGGGAAATAATTCCAATCATTTTCATGATCAGGAATAATAAAGATCAAAGAGGATGATGTTGAGGCCAATGATTTGGACAAGGAGATTTTTTTGGAAAATTCTTTCACTATGGAGAAGAAGGGCATATAGCATTTGGATGTTCCCAACACCAAGGAAGGACATACCAGAGAATAGAAGGCCAAGCAATACTGGTGAGAATGAACCTAATAAAAAAAGGAGCCTATTTCACACAAGGTGTGAATGTGAAGATAAGTGTTGTGATGTGATTAATGATGGTGGAAGCACTAACAACATGGTTTCATAAAAGATGGTCATGAAGTTAAATCTCAAGAGGCAGGAACACCCACATCCATACCATATTTCCTAGGTGTAGGATGAACACAAGGTCATGGTCAATGAGTAGTGCCTAGTGAAGTTTAAGATTGGAAGCTACCAGGATGAAGTAATTTTTGATAACATACCTATGGACATATGTCATATGTTTCTAGGTAAGCCATGGCTATTTGACAAGCATGTTGTCCATGTTGGGCGAGCAAATACATATAGTCTAAAAAAGGATGGAGTATACCACAAGTTGGGGCCATTGGAGGAGAAAGAGGAAAATGTATGTAGCACTAATAGAATATGTTTTGGTGATGGAAATGAGTTTCTCAATGATATGAAGCATGAGCATATGTATTTTTTTGTAATCCCAAAAGATAGCAATGAAGAACTAGAGGAGGTACTTGCAAAAGTTTTAGATTTATTGGAAGAGTTTCCTGATATTGTGTCAGATAATGTACTAGATGGATTACTCATAGTGAGGAAGATCAGTCACTAGATGGAATTGATCCTAGGAGCCAATTTTTCAAACAAGACAATGAATAGAATGGCACCAAAAAAGTGAAGAGTTGAACAGACAAGTGCATGAGTTACTATAGAAGAGGTTGATTCAAGAGATTTTGAGTCTAGGTATTGTACCAACAATATTAGCACAAAAGAATAATGGAGTATGTGTACAAAGTCTCAAGCTATCAACAAAATCACAATCAAGTACTAATTTCCATTGCCATGAATGGATGATATTATGGACTATTTGAGTGGAGTTGTACATTTGACTAAGATAGATCTAAAGAATGGGTAGCATTAGATTAACATAAGAGACGAAGATGAGTGGAAGAATGACTTCAAGACAAGGGGAGTATTGTACAAGTGGTTAGTCATGCCTTTTGAGATAACCAATACACCGAGCACTTTCATGAGGCTCATGAATGAGGCATTGAAGGAGTTTTTGGGTAAGTTTCTCATTTTCTACCTAGATGATATATTGATCTATAGTAATACATTGGATGAGAATTTATGCACATTCATAAGGTGTTAGATAAGTTGAGGGAGGAAAAAATCAAGATAAATTTGAAGAAGTGCAATTTTGTGAAGGAGTTGGTGTACTTGTAATTTGTAGTAGCAAGAGAAGGTATGAAATGGACCCTGAGAAAGTGAAGGCTATCCTTGAATGACCTAGTCCAAGGAGTGCAATAGAGGTAAGAGATTTTCATGGATTGACTAGTTTTTACATAAAGTTTATAAGAGGTTTTAGCAGTATTTGTAGAACCTTGACTAAAATAATGAAAGGGGATATGAAATAATTTAAGTGGATTGTAGGAGTAGATAAATTTTTTAATCTATTGAAACATAAAGTTATAGAGCAACCTATTTTAGTACTTCCATATTTTAATATGTTGTTTCAAGTAGACTGTGATGCTAGTGGTACTGCAATATGAGCTATTTTGAGAAAAGGAAGGAAAACCTATTGAATATTTCAATGAGAAGTTGAATAATGCCAAATTAAAATATTCTATTTATGATTAGGAATTTTATGCTATAGTTCAAGCATTGAAGAAGTGAAGACACCATCCTCTATTGATAATTCAGCTAGGTTAGACATTTTGATGTTTTCATTTATGGAAACATACCAATCACATGAAATGAGCAGAGCATGAATATAAAGTTAAGGAAGTTAGACTAAGAAAATTGTCTAAGTGTTATACAATTTATCTGGCATAATAGTTAAAGTTTTTATTGGCAAGCTTTATAGGCCAATTATGGACATGTGTGTAGTTAGGTATGACTACTTGAGATTGTGATGATAACGTGTGAAAGTTTGCAAGAACTACAATATTTGGGGTCAAATTGCGATGATGGTCTAATTTGTGGTATTTTAATTTTTTTTCAATTTCCTCGATGTCATCACAATACAAATGTAAGCATCATAATTGCAATGCCTACATAAGTATTAAAAAAAAAAAAAAAAAAAAAAAACATGACATAAATCATTCCCAATTTTTTTTTATTGTGGAGAGTTGTGTATAAAAGAAGGTGGAGAGCTCTAAATAAGGGTAGAGAGCTCTGAATGTCATCATGCCCTTGTGTTTGGTGCATTTTTTTCCTATGATATATTTCTATATTTTTTTGTTGTGCCCTTGCTCTGTGATTTCATTCTTGTGATCTCTGCATTTTGTTTCCATGCCTTTGGTTTGTGATTTGGTTATCATGCCCTTGTGATCTCCATGTTTCATTGTTGTGCCCTTACTTTGCAATTTTTCTCTACAATTTGGTTGTGATGCCCTTGTTCTATGATTTTAGTGTCATACCCTTGCTCTACAATTTTAGTATCATTCCCTAGCTTTTCATTTTGTCATCGTACCCTTGCTCTATGATTTTTGTGTCATACCCTTGCTCTGTAATTTCATTGCCATTTTGTGCCCTTTTTCTATGATTTTATTGCCATGCCCTAGCTCTACAATTTTCTTCAAGGGTATTTAAATGTTGGTTTCTTTTCCTTCTAAACATGTATCTCTATATATCTCCTTCTGAACATGTATATTTAGAGATCCTTTTTAAGGTGCTTATTACATATTAGAAAAATAGAAAAATAAATCTAGCTACATACATATTCCAAAATACAAATAATAATAAAATAAAACTCACTCAACCCATACTAAGTGACTTACCTCAAGATCCTCCACAAAAATAATGTAGACTTGGAAAAATGGGTAGAGTTCACAAGAAATTTTATAAAAACATATCATAGCAAATATTTTTTAACAGAAAGTAGCCATAACCAATTATAAATGGATCTAGTTGCTAATTAGTTGGGTTAATTACAAATTCCTATAGAAATATCATCAAATTAGGTACAATAAAATGAACAGTAAGCTATTCCTAGCTAGCAGGATCAAATACAATTTTCCAAGGTGATAAAATTGTACATGCAAAGAATTGAAAAATAACTTTAGTGAAGAGTTAAGTGTAAGGAGATGAAGAAGCATGCTCTACCTTTGTGTAAATGCCATAATCATGAGGTTCATTCCATTACAAAAGCCTCTACCACAATGATATTATCTCTAAACCATGTAAAGGATGTTGAAGTGGTTCATAACCTTGAAACACTCTTATAAGCATTTGATACTTTGGATCATTGTAGGGAGATTATGCCAATTCTTGACACACTATTATAAGCATTTAATATTTGGATTGTAAATTCTTAAAGACACTTACAAGTGATTCCAATGTCATAGTACCTACCACAATAGTTTCTTGGATTATATCTAGTGGCTCCCATAATATCCTTCATGCTATCTAGCTGTTGTTTCTACCATATAGTCTTTTTCTTAAATTGTTCCTTCTCCTTCTCTTTCTAAAACTGCCCCTTCTCATTCGCTCTCATTCCTTCAATTTTGATCATCAAAATTTTGAATATCTACATCTATCTTATCTAAAATCAACTTTACATTGTGTTGTAACTCTGGCATAGGTGTTTTATCATCAATAGCTTTCATTTCAGCATTCAACTTTTCAAGATTGTTCAACACCCTCACTTTTGAACCTCTCATGTCAAGAACTTTTTGTACTATTTCAACACCATGTTCTTGCTTTTGAGCTAACAATTCTTCAAGTGCATTTTCTTGTAAAACATTAATTTTGTTGAAAAATTGTAACCTCTTAGAAAGTGCATTGTTTTTTCATGTATGTATGTATATATAATAATGAATAATAATAATTCTTTTATGTATGTCAAAGTAATAACTAACATTACCATTGGATCATATAATAATGAAGTAATCAACCCAATTAATCAGCAACTACACCTATTTAACTATTGTTTCCAATGTCATAGTACCTACTACAACACTTTCCTGGATTCTATCCAATGGCTCCCATAATATCCTCTATGTTGTCTAGCTATTGTTTTTGTTGTGTACTCTCTTTCTAAAGTTGCTTCTTCTCATTCTCTTTCCAAATATGCTCCTTCTCCTTTTCTCTTGTGCCTTAAATTTTGAATATCAAACTTTTGAATATGCTACTCGACCTTATCTAAAATCAACTTTACAGTGTGTTGTAACTCTGGCATAGGTGTTTGATCATCGATAGCTTTAAATTTAGCATTCAAATTTTTAAGATTGGCCAACAACGTCACTTGTGGACCTCTTATATCAAGCACTTTTTGTATTATTTCAACACCATGTTCTTGCTTCTGACCTAATACTTCTTTAGATGCATTTTCTTGGAAAACATTAATTTTGTTGAACAATTGTAAACTCCTAGAAAGTGTGTTATTATTTTCATGTATGTATGTATATATGTATTTATGTATATAGATATAGAGAGATCTTGTGGATTATGGATTATAAACAAAAAAGAAAAGAAAAAATGACCTCAATCATTCCCCATTTTTTTGATTGATTGTGGAGAGTTGCATTGAAAGAGGGTGGAAATCTCTGAACAAGGGTGGACAACTCTGAACACTAGTAAAGATTAGTGGAGATCTAGGATATTCTTGACATTCTCTTGTGATCTATGTACCCTTGCTCTATGATTTTCTTCAAGGGGAGAAGAGGTACATATATAAATGCTCTTTTCTTTTCCTTCTAAACATGTATTTCTTGTTCATATATAATAGCTTTGTTCAGATTCAAGGATAATTGATTATGATGATTTTATGCATATGTGAATGTATGTATGTAAATTAGTTTAGTATGTGAACTAATTTACATGCATACATACACACTTGCATGGTACTTGTGCTAAATTAAATTAATCATTCATGTATTGAATTCACACAAGAAATTATCCCTGCATTCAATCAAATTTATTCATACCAAACTAATTATGCATAAATGTGTACTTATAGATTATATTATCTCTTGGTGATTGAGTAAAGATCTCATGCATAATATCATCTAGGTAATGATTGGATGCATTCACATTAAGTCATAATAGGATTAACCAGATGATCCATTTATGTTACTTCATACTTGTTTAATTGAACATTTTGTTTAACATAATTAGTAATGCTAGAATTATAGAGCTACAACTAGTACTCTTGTTTATTTTATTTAATCATATACATTTAAGACTATTATTTTTCTTCAAATTAGACTATATATTTGTTATCATTGAAATAAAAATATAGATCTCTAATGTTTATCTTTTTTAATTTCAATGTCTTCATATTTAATGTGAAGAGTTTCTACTACTGGATAGTGGAATAGCCACATTGTGGAGCCACATAGCTCATGGATTTTTTCACCAAATTATATTTTTTTCATTCCAAAATATTATAGTTGAATTTTCTTCTGATTTTCTATATATTGAATAATTTTTCACTTGTCATTTGAGGGAATTTTCTATTATGAAATAGAGACATCTATCATAAGGATGGACATGCCAATTTTGACCATCACGCTTTCAAAGTTGTTTCTCTTATCAAATTAATGAAACTACTTGCAACTCACACACTAATTTTCTACAACTTGTTCAACCAAAAATTCACACAACCATCTTACTCCTACCCCACCATAGCATGCAACCCTTGTTTGAGGTTTATATCTTAGTCCAACCATTTTAGAAGACCAAGTCTAGTGATTTGTATCTAGCAACTTGATGATATAAAAATTCACTATGGAAGAAGATATATTGGTATCATGAACAAATCATCCCATATCCATAAACAACATCTAATATTTTGTAAGTCTCTCTCCTCTAAAGACCCAATACATGGAGTGATTATCATCATGAGTAGAATCACTCTCCTTAGACAAATTCAATCAAAACTATTCATACCAAACTAAGTATGTAGAAATCTGTACTTACAAATTATATTATCTCTTGATGATTGAGTTAAAATTAAATACATTTTTACAAGCTGATAAAATTGCATATGCAGATGTATGTATGTATGTATATATATGTATGCATTCATGTATATATGTATCTTCACATGTCATTGTCATACCCTTGTGATCTCTATATATGTATGTATATACATATATATGTATATGTATATATATGTTTATATATACACACACTATGTGTGTCTATGTATGTATATATATATATATATATATATATATATATAAATAGAGAGATCTCTGTGTATATACATATATACATATATAGAGACACATATGTGTGTGTATACATGCATATATATATACACACATACATATATATATACATACATACATACATATATATATATATATACACATATACATAAAGGTAAGATTCTCTACATATACATATAGACATACATAGACACACTTATGTGTGTGTGTGTGTATATATACACATACATATACATAAAGAGAAGCTTCTATAATCACCTGTTTGGGAAATATAAAGAGATGTTTAGAAGGAAAATAAAAGAACATTTATATAGGTACATCTTCCCCCCTTGAAGAAAATTAGAGAGAATGGATTGCACTACATTTTGGCCCAAACACCACAAATTACACCACTGTTGTAAATTGTTGTTGCAATTCGACCGTAAATCTTGTAGTGTTGTAAAGGGCACAAAGATCACAAGAGCATGACACAATATTGAAATGTTAGAGCAAGGGCACAAAGATCACAAGGGAAAAATAATGAAATGAAAAGGTCACAAGGGTATGACAACAAAATCCTAGATCTCCATTGTTCTCCACCAAGGGCTTGACAATGAAATGCAGAGATCACAAAGGCACAAAAATGAAATGTAGTAATCACAAGGGCATTTCAATGAAATCTCCTCCAATGTTCAAAGCTCTCCACCCTTGTTTAGAGCTCTTCAACATATTTTGCATGTATATCTCCACAATCAAAACAAATGTGGAATGATTGATGTCATGTTTTTTGGTTTATATCTAAAATCAACTCCAAATTGTATTGTAACTCTACCATAGATGTTTGATCCTTGATAGCTTTCATTTCAACATTTCAACATTCAATTTTTCAAATTTCCTTTTCATTATATAGTCATTTCCACCCTAAAAACCACTTTGTTACTTCATTAAAACTAGGACTTGAACAAAGCCAATGATAAAACAAAGCCCATATTCCAAAATCCAAATAATAAAACAATAAAACTCACTAAACCTGTACTAAGTGACTTAGCTTAAGATCCTACACAAAATAATATAGACTAGGAAAAATGGGTAATTTTTTAACAAAAACATATCATAACAGATACTTTTAGAAAGAAACAAGACATAATCTAGTTAACTTGGTCTAGTTGTTGAGTAGTTGGGTTGATTACAAATTACTATAGAACTATCATCAAATTAGGTAAAATGAAATGAAAAATTAGTTGTTCCTAGCTAGTAGGATCAAATATAGTTTTCTAAGGTGATAGAATTGCATATGCAGATGCATCATGCGTCACTTGAATGCCAAGCATGAAGCACATTCACCAATTTATAATGAATGGTTGGATATAAAGGCTCCATATGCTTTCCTAACAATGCAAGCAAAGGATGTAACCATGCATGTATTGGCACACTCTCCTTGCGAGGAATCCAAGTATCTACTATCGCTATTAATTTGGGCATCACTATATGATCTAGAATGTTATGAAGTACTAACGATGATAGTAACTTCTCCCATGTCTCCAAAAAATGTAGCATATGTTTAGGGTCCTTTGGCTCCTAGGGATTTGTAGCAACTATTCTCACTACTGGAGGAATGACTTTAGTGAAGAGTTGAGTGTAAGGAGTTGAAGAAGCAAGTTATACTTCTGTGTAAATGCCATAATTATGAGGATCATTCCCTTGTAGAAGCCATTACCTAGTTAAATATACATATATATAAACCTAGATAATCAGAAACTAGACCCATTTAACTAGGTTATGGATTATTTTTTTCTAAAAATATCTTCTATGATATGTTTTTGTAAAATTTCTTGTGAAATCTGCCCATTTTTCTTTGTCTACATTATTTTTATGGAGGGTCTTAAGGTAAGTCACTTAGCACCTTAAAAATATCTTTGTATATAAATACACACTATACACTCAAAAGGTATCACACTCTAAACCCTTCTATTCAAGTGATTCCATGGGATTAGAATACTTGGATGCTGGCTTAGAGCTCCCTATCCATGGAGGGCAAGAAAGTATGCTTCAAAATGCAAGTGTCTACAATGAGTTCCTCAACTATGAAATGCAAATGTGAAGTAAGCTAATATGAAATGAAAAATGTAGCTATAGTAACCAAGATGAGAGTATTACAAACCATCCTAGTTATGCCATGTGAGCTAGGTTATAGAAAAAGAGAAACTAAGATACATAAAATTACAATAAAGTTCCATGATATGAGAGAATGTATACAAGAAAATGGAAGTTCTCCACAAAAGCTCTCAATAATTTGAATGATAAACCTACAAAAACAATACTCAAGAGTGTGGATCCTTTGAGAGAGCAAAATATATTTCTTTTATTTTCATATAGATGATAGAGATCAAGATCAAGATGATGTAAGATCAAGGATGGAGTTTGAAAATGAGATTGATCCATGCGCACACACAAGTCAACCAATAAATGGGTTAGAAGAATGGGGGATTTTATTTAATTAAAAGGGGACACGTTATTTTAATCAAATAATGAACTTAGGATAGTATAGTCAAAACTATAGGTTATAAACAATTTAATTAATTTTTAGCAATTTTGCCTAGGAAAATGATTAATTAATTTAGCCAAAATATTGAGAAGGGGGCTAATAGTCTAGATGACTATTTTTAGGTGATTATATTTTCCCCTCTTTGATTAATGTGTGATTGATCTAGGAACACATTACATCAACAAATGAAGAAACCAAGATGATAGAGACGTACAATTCTAAAGAACAAAGTATGGAGAGATAGGAGATCTTGAATGCACAATCTATTAGCAGCAATACTAAACATTTAGAGAGAGAATAGAAAATATCAGTGCCTGAGACAAGAACTGATATATCAAGAAAAGAAAGAAGATAGATCAAGAGAAAAAAGATAGTTGTAGGAGAAAGCAATTTGCAACAATTATAGAATATTCCTGCCCCCTTAGGATTGAAATTGAAATGAGATAAAGGAGATATAGAACTAAGCTAGATTTGATCAAATCAAAACAAAGAAAAGTGCATGATGATAGATAAGAGATTAAGACCAAAGACTGATGACCAAATAATGAAGATATGCCCAAGTTTGACTAGTTTTGATCAAGAAAGATAAAGTATAATAGTTAGGTCAAAGAAAGAAGAAAGAAGAAATGAGATGCAATATAAATGAAAGTGGAAGAGAGTAGAAATGATGAAGAAATGAAGAAATGGTGATTTATCCAACATCATTCAAAGACTAAGCCTCAATAGGTCATCCAACTACATAGAAGAAGGAAGAAATTTTGATTAGCAAAATGAACCCAAATTTGAATTTCAATCCCAAAAATTGGATCCAGGTATCAAGATTAGAAAAAGAGTTCAAAAGAATAGATGAGATGGCAAGATAGAAAAGAAAAAAGAAATAGGAAAGAAGAGATGAGATAAGATCAAGAAGAGGTAAGAGAAGGATGAACATAGTTAGTTGACATGTTCATGAAAGATAAATAAGAGAGCTCTCTCAACATGAAAAATGCAAAGCTAAGCTAGAATGAACCCTAGAATACAAGCTAGTATGAAAATATGCAATTGCAAGTATTACATAAGTAGGTCCTAGTTTTTATCATTGAGCCTTATTAGGGATGTCAAAATATCATGCAATGATTAGTAGTATGAACTATGATGATATGAATATGATCAATATTAGATAGGAATGTGTGAATCTAACCTATGCATCAAAGACATATAAGTCAAGATGACTATGTAGTTAGATTCCCTAAGTTTAATATAACAAGAATACACATGTATCAAGGCATAAGCGCCAAGATAACCCTTGAGTGTGGTCTTGCAAAAATAGACAAGAGTGATCCATTTTAGGCCTAAAAGTGTTAAGTAGGAAAAGCATGAATGCTCTAAAAACCTTAGATTAACAAAGTATACCCACAAGCAGAAAAAAAGTAAAACATGCCCCATTCCCCAAGTCTTCTAGTCCATGACATCCTTGAAAGATTAGTAGGGAAGGACCAATCAACAAAGAAATCAAATGCAATCAATACACAAGTAAGCTAAAGTTTATTAGAGTTCAGGAAGTTTGTTTTTTAAGTGTGTGTGTGTGTGAGAGAGAGAGTCACATGGCTATTTCTTCAAGACTTGCATCTGATAGTGAGAAATATCATAGCATCCTAGACTTTAGGTAAAGTATTTGAAAAGTTTTGAGAAATACTCAATGTCAAGGGGAGGTAGTGTTGAGACACATTATTTTGTGAGCTGCCAAAGGCACAAGAGGACCCCAATAGGCTAAGTAGTTGTTCCCCCAAGATGAGGATAAGAGATAGTTCCAAGCTAGGAAATGTGGTGAATGAGTGGAAAGGAGTGAGATTGATAGACATAGGTGCACAGGTCTTAAGTAGCACCTATTTCTAGGTTTTTTCCGCTTGGCAAATGTTTTTAGCACCTTTTTTTTTTCATTTTTTTGATTTTTTGAATATTTTTTTTGGTGATATATCAAAGTTCTTATTGCTAGGTTTCCACTAAGATTATCATTTCTTAAGGAAATTTTTCTAATTTAAAAATTTTTTCAGCATCATATATGATTTTTTTTGGATTTTTTAAAATGATTTAAAGATTACTCGCTCTCAAGAAAGATCACATCATTTTTTTCCAATGTCTAGCAAGGTGTAGGACTTCATGGAGCAAAAAGCTGGTGGATAAGATGGATAAGTAAGGAGTATGAAGCAAGTGAAAGTGATTCTCAAGGACCCACTCCTGATAAGTACCCGAGCTAGGGAAAGATAGCCATATAAAGCATGTGTTTGATAGGAAATGGAAGCAATCAGAAAGATATCATATAGGATAAGTGGTGAAGCCAAAAAGAGAGATAAAATATGGCATAAGTAGTGAAGCCAATAAGCAAGATAGCATGAAAGAATGAAATCCAAAATAGTAGACATGTCAAGAGGCCTAAGAACCATGTTTTTCTTTATTGTGATCAAGACCAAGGGATCAACTAGATAGGATAGTGATGGGATAGAGATATAATACTAAAGCTAGATATAAAGGTTATGAGTAAATAAGAAAGCACAATCGAGGATCTCATGGATAAGATAGAAAATAGAGAAGGATAACTCAACATTTTCAAGTTCAAAGAGAAAGAGGGAATAGATGGATGATGGTTGAATTACACATGATGCCTATTTAATAGTTTTTATCATGGTACTTATCCAAGGCACCACAAGAAGTGGTTTCTACCATAGGAAGAATTTATTTATCTTTACTTTTCCTACAAAGGTGCCACAAGAAGTGGTTTTCACCAAGGCACATTTTCACTCTCTCTTTGTTTTCTAAATTTTTTTTTAGAACGGGCTCAAGATTTTTCAATTTAGATAGTTCTCTTATAGGAAGGATAATTCATGTTAAGACAAGCCCATAGAAAGTTATGCTCACATATGTTGATAGGGTGAAGGAAAAGATATGATAGTAGGATAAGTATATGGAGGGTAATAGTTCATCCCTTGAAAGGATTGTAGGAGTATGGATAGTAGGTAAGTGTAGCTTTGTAAAGATTGTATAAGGGTAGATGACAAAGTGGGCAAGATCAACATTGACACAAACTTTGACGGGTGATGTAATGATGGAGGAATTATGGATGAAATGACTTGTTAGTGTATATGAGCAATGTTAGTATGCTAATAGAAACAAAATTTAAATAAAGCTTCTACAAACTAAACAAAATTCATAAACTTCAAGATAGACTAAGATGAGCTCTCAATTGAGAATATGAGCCATTAATGGGCTCTCTCAATGAGAAGCTCTCTTGTTGAGTAGCTTTGTCTAAATAGATAGGATGTATGCTCAAGCTTATGCTTCAAAAAGGGCTTCAAATAGAGTTGGAATTTGGGTGTGAGTGTATGGTTTTGATGTAAAATAACTTCTTAAAATGGCATTATGGCTTTACTTTCTAGATTGTGTTAAAATGGCTTGGGAGAGGATTCTTTAAAAAGGAAAAGGGCTTGAGGGATCAAGGGCTAGGATGCAAGGATGGGAAAAAGCTTATGGAAGGTTTAGATTGAATGAGAGGAGAGCACATAGATTGTGCTTCCTTATAGCCAATCAGGGAGTGACACATGTCAGAGGGTCATTGGTTAGAGCAAGAGGGGTTGAGGGGTCAACAAAGGAGGCTCAAAGCTCATAAAGACCCTCATAATGGCTTGTAAGAGCAATGAATGGGCTTGTAAGAGTCATTTATGGCTTTGTGGGCTTCATAAAGTTTTATGGTTGGGATATTTGTGAGAGAGTTGAGATATTTGGCTTGGGTTGGATTAAGAAAGTCTTAAACTTGAGTTAGGAATGTGCAAATGATTAAGGCTTGGATTAAGCTTGGGTTAAGATTAGATTAGGCTTGTTAGAGATGGGCAAGTGGATGACATTTAATGAGGGTGGGTGAAGGAGGAGATATTTGTTGGCTTTGGCTTGGGTTAGCAAGTCTTAACCCATGTTTAGGGAATGTGACAAGGTTAGGGGGGGATTAGGATTAGGATCAAAGATAAGGATTGACATCTTCTAGAAGAGGCTAGGCTTTGGATGAGGATGAAGACTTTCTAGAAGAGTCTATAACTTCCTAGGATGAGGATAAATATGGTTTTTAGGAAATTAATAAAGTTTTATTTATTTCAAGGTTTTGGGTTGAGGATATATTTATTAAAATATTTTTAATAAACATGAGGATTAATATTTAATCTTGATTAAATATTTTGAGTTGGGATTAGGGGTAGGAAATGATGGGATTAGCCTTTAATCGAAATTAAAGAAGGATTAGAAAATTTTGGAAAAGGTTAGTGGTCTTAAGGAAATTGGCCAAGTTTTGGGCAAAAAATAAATAAATATTTTATTTTGGGATTTTTGGTCAATTTATTAATTAAATAATTAATAAATAAGGAAATAATGTTTAAATAAGATTTAAACATTTTTGGGAGGGATTCCTTAATTAAATATTTTTAATTAAGATAAAGGGATTTAATGGCATTAAAATAAATAAATAAAATAAATAAATAATTAATTTGTAAATGATGATGTCATCAGAGACTTTTTCAAAAAATAAAAATATTTTATTTTCTAAAGGATTTTTTAGGTGTCTACATTTTGCCCCTCTTTGATGTGATGCCACAAGTGGCATGGCATCAATGATAAGAAAATAAGATGCCCAAGGCTAGAGCAAAAGAGGAGAGAATGGACTGCGAGATGCCCCCTCAAGAAGGTGGCGGGGAGAGAAAGTGAGGCTTGATGGCTTCTTGAAAAGTACAAGAATCTTGGTGGGTGGGAGGAAGAAGAGTGGCTTAAGAGAAGAGGTTTAGTTAGCTCAAACTCTCGCTATGGGAGAATGATAAAGGAGAATCAGATGCACAAGAGGAAGCAAGCTGAAGACTTTAGGGAAGGTGGAGGATGAAGGAGCAGAGCACTATAAAAAGGAATCTAGGATAGGGAGATGGATGAAGGGATTATAAAGTTGATGCAATAGGATTTCAAAGAGTCAAATTGGTGGAAGATGGGTTTCAGAGATCTATAGAACTAGGATTGTGGATCTTGAAAGATGAGGCTTGGTGGATTGATTTGATTGGTGGATCCCTAAGACTAGGATTGTGGATCCCTAAAGCTAAAAGTGAAGATTGATTCAAAGAGATACTGATGCATAAGCTGGGGTAAGAGAGACAGATGTTGGATATGGATGGGGGATAATGGAGATAAAGGGAATCCATTGAAGCTTTTTAAGCAAGGGGATACTTCAAAGAGAAGTACCACCATGTAGTTGAGCACTAGATTTGCTATAGGACTGTTGGTTAATTGCCAAGGTTACCAAGAACATCAAGGCTGTGTCACCAACCATCCAGAGGACTGACAAACTAACTCAAAGCAAACACACAAGGATTGCCCCAACATCACACATGAAACTCGGAGGAAACAACGTGGAATCGACACTGGGTAACCCACAAGCAAAAAAGAAACAAATGAAAGACTTGATCAAAATCGTACGCTCAGATTGCCCCATTCACAGCATACCATGATATGAAAGATTGTGGCAACCTTGAGGAGGGAACAAAAAGATTGCTTGGAAAAGATACTTCAAAACCCAAAAGGAAAGATTCCAAATCAAAAGAAAGCGAAAATCCAAAAGAGAACCGTTTGCCAATGAGATGGGTAGGATGAGGTACTAACAGACCAAGATCAAACATGAGGAAAGCTATATCTTACAAAAATCTATCAAAGAGCACCTAAGTTGGTGGATTTGGATGAGTGATGCACTTGGCAAGCTGAACTGAGAAGGATAACACTTTGATGATGGGAGATCTAGCTAAAGGATGCATTGGAATAGCTAACGAAGATTTGTGCGATGTGTGCAAGATGCTGATCAAGGATGAACTGACACGAAAGTTTCATAGATACAATGGTACTAAGCTAAAGAGGATGTAGAAGCTGATGGACCAAGATATGTTACAAATGTACAAGGTTGTTTTGGACAAGATTGGATATACAAGCTATGATACAAGCGTTAGATACAAGACTATTTACAAGCTATATAGGAGCTCTAGATGATAAGATAGCAGGATGGCTCAAGTTGGTGCAAGATGCAAAAGCTAAGGATGAGGTGATAATAGAAGATATGGATTTGACAAGATCCATCCAATGATGATGATAGATGTGCGACCAAGGATGGGGACAATGCTAAGGTTGGTGGTAGCTGAGCTGATAGATGGCGCTAGAGTGAATGGCTAATGAGAGGATGACTTTGGATTTGCATGAGGATAGCCTAGAGCGAGATACCAATGACAAGGGAGGATGGACAAGACAAGATCTCCAAGGAATACAGTGCCCCAATCAGAAGATGACATGCAAAATGAGGTCTTACAATGGATGTGATAGGATTGAAAGTAGGATGGAAAAGTTGAAGGTGCTAGGGAGATGGATGATAGCTGGGATGATGGGGTGAGGTTGTAGAAGATAAGTGGATAGTGATAGATAAAAGTTGGAGGATGAAAGATAGGTGGATAAATTGGAAGATGGAGCTAGATGGAAAGATGTGACCAAAAGCATGAGGATAATAGGCTAAGCTAGGGATAGCTGGATTACGCATGACACTTGTTTGCCAGGTTTTCATCATTGTACTTGTCCAAGGCGCTTGAATTGCCAAGTTTTCACCAATGGACGCTTTATTTTTATTTTATTTTTTTGACTTTTTGACTTTGGACTTAGCTGGAATGATTTTAGCTTTCTTCAGTTATTTTTGGCTTTTTTGGGATTTTTTCACTGGCTGTTGGAATGTTCAATTTTGTTGCTAGCTGTTGGTACACCAGATGTGTGATTTATGCAATAGATTGGATTAGATGGGATTGATGGTAGAATATGGAGGGATGAAAAGGCTAGAAAGGAGCATGAGATGGGGATTCTTGCAGGATCAACATTGGCACATGTTGGGATGGGTGTGAAAAGAGCATATGGGGGATAGATGGTAGATGCGGCCTTGATGGAGGATTTGTGGAAGCGCACTTGGGGATATAGGTACCCAAGATGGAGTTAGGAGATAGGGGACATGAGTCATTAGATGGGGGATTAGCAATGGTGGATGCCATTATGCATTGGGTTTCAACTTTTTTCTTTGGGATCCACATGGTTTTGGATTTTTTTTTCATAGGCTTTTGCATTTTTTTGCATTCTTTGATTGGATTTTGCCTTTGTAGAGTATGTCTTTTAGAATAGACATATGATTGCCTAGGATGTGGATTTTTAGCTTTATGCATTTTGAAGTTGGCATTCACATTGCTGTGGTAAGCTTTGGGAAGATGGTTACGAGAAGCTTTGTGAGATGGAGAGGATATGGAAGAGCATGTAGGGGGATGATGATGGATGATGTGCCTTGATATGTGCCTTTGTTGATCTTTCATAGGAATGAATGAAATAGAATTTTTATGATGGCTGATAGGAGGATGGAGGATGGTAGATTTTGGGACATAGGGGCCCAAAATGGATTTAGCGGATGAAGGGGGGATATGGTAGGTTATTTTGGGTTGCAAAGATGGTGGAGGGGGGATGACATAAGATTTCTTGAAGGAGTGATGGGAGGCTGGTATGGTGGGCCTAGAGATAGGCTTGGTTTGGGGATGGCGTGTACCAACACTTTTAGATGGTGAGCCTTTGGATACATATCCAAGACCATGAAATCCTGGATTCTTTTGTGCAATAATAGGCATTCTGATTCCTTGCTCTTGTGGTCCTAAACCTTGACCTTGATAATGCCATCAATTGAGCATTTGAACGAGCTAAGGAAAATTTTTGCTTGTAGAAAATGGTAGAAGTGCTTTATTAGATGTACTGCAACAGGGAGATACTATTCTTAATTCTTTTGCTGAGAGGGGGCCACCATGGATGAATGTAAGTGAACCAAGAGGGTAGATTATAGATGGTGGAATAGCTTGGATAGGTGGTAAGATGGAAGCATGGAGCGGAGGAGATGGTAGGATAGGATCTTGATTTAGTTGATGGGATGAAAAGATATCTTGCAGTAGAGGAGGTATAGCTTGAGGTTTTGGAGATGGAGGGGATGGTGACTGCACTATGGATGGAAGACATGGTATGATAATATATTTGTTTATGCTTTGGGGGATGTCAACATGCTTTTAGGTAGGATCTTGATAGGATTGGATTGGAGTGGATGGTGTGATAGGAGGTGAAGGGATGGATTCTTCAAAGGTAGCGGATGGATAGATGGGAGATTCAGTAGTGGAGATGGGTGAGTAGAAGATGGATGCATAAGGGTCATTACGGGAGATTTAGAAAATTCTTGGAGGTGATGTGGATAGGATTTGGAGGGATTTGATAGGTGGTGGGATTTTGATGCTTGCAGGAAGTGGAAGGATTTTAAGCAATTTGATGGATGGTATGGGGATGATAGCTATGGGAGATGGAGGTGATATTATAGATGGGGAAGCTTCATCACTAACTACTTCACATGGTTGGATTAGATGATATGGCTTATCGACTATTGGAGGCAATTTTTCTAGTATTTCCTCTAGGAGATTCCTGGGAAACTCATGTGTTGGAGGTGGAAGGGGTGGATTGAGAGGAATAGCTGGTGTGATGGGGGTGGAAGATTGGAAGCTTGGTTGATTGGGTGATGGAGGAGAAGCTGGGATATGAGATGGCATGACTAGATAGTTTGGAGGAATGCTTGGATTTTGGGGGATGGTTGGCAGAAGGCATCTAAGGCTTTCAAAATACCCGTCATAGTCAACAAGATTTTCATCATCATTGGAATAGGATGTAGCGGGAGACAGGACAATGTGACCAAACTCATCATGATAGGGCTGGGATTTCATGTTTTGATGATGAGTTGGATGGGGATGGGGTCTTGCATATGGATGAACATAGAAGCTCATGGTCGGATTTGGATTAAGCATAGATTTTGGATTGGCTGATGAAAGATTTCCTAGGGAGAGTCAAAGATGCATGATAGACCTAAGGAGGATTGGCTGGAGATTTTTGGCTTTCCTGTGGATGGAAGACTTCAAAGGTATGTTGTCAAAAAGTGAGAGTTTTGCTTTCCTTTGTGTAGGATTGGTGGCTTTTGGTGTCAACTTGAGGATAGAAAAATGATCCTATGGGCATGACACCAGATTGACCACTTGTGGATCCCAACCTTTAGCTTAAGGTGATGAAGGATGACAAGTGACAAGGCTAGATTACCCTAGACAAAGCTCTATCAAAGGGATAACCTTGGGGAGATTGAGGGATTTGGATAGATTGATTAGATAGCAAAGTCTGGCAGAGTAACAATAATTCCTTAAAGGCTTGGGTGATTTTGGATTGGATTGCTAGTTGGCTGGGGGGATGATTTGGATGGACTTTGGATTTTTTTTAAAGTAAAGAACTAGATAGATTTGGTTGCGGTGGGGGAGCTTGGATGATTTTCTGATGAGGTAGTGACTACGCTAAGTATGCCTTGAGCTAGGAGATTTTTGCATTTCTAGGATTTTGACCAAAGTTGGCAAACATTCATTCAAAAGCTATGAACAAAAAAGCAGGAAAAAGTTTTGAGCAAGCACGTCAAACACACCAACATCTTAGGAAGCTTTCTACAAGGATGAAATTTGGTTTAGCTAGGGAGTCCTTGATATATGCAAGGAACATGAGGGCTAAATTAGTAGATGAAACCAAAACAATGTCACATAGCCAAGAGGAGTGGTAACCCACTTCTCCTCTTTCACTTCTCAAGGGTATAAAGTTCCTTGAGGCTTAGCCTGAGTGACAAAATTTTGATCCCAAGAGAGGTGTCTTTGGATTCACCTCCCGATCTTTATTCTCTACTAAAATGTTGGAGTTGAGGTCATCCCAAGGGGTGATGAAATCCCCAAGCAAGCCTCCTAAAAGCTAAGACAAGATTTTGGATCCTAATCTTATGCATCCAAGATGGCCTCGAAAGACGATAAGGGGAGAGAAGACTTGGATGATCTTGGGCTAAAAGACAGAGTTCTTTTCCAACTGACGCTTTAAGTTTTTTGATCTAGACCTTTTGAAAAAACACTTAATTTAAGATGCAAAGGTTCAATTCCAACATGAAATGTGTCAACAAAAGAGAAGTGATCGAGGAATGAATACACCAAGAACATTTAGGGTCAACAAAAAGTAAACTTGCACACTCAGAGGCCCTCCACGTCAAGTATCGATTGATTTTCTTTAAGGCATTCAAGATTGAGTCTGAGTTTGTTTTAAGCCCAAAACAAAGATGTGTGTAAAGCTCAATTTAAAGCACGTGCCCAGAGGCCCTCCACGTCAAGATTTGTTCAATTTTTTATGCCCAAATGAAGTGTTATTGAGACTAATGTGCATTCAAGAAATTTTCTATCTTAGAAAAACCAATAAAAATTCAAGTGAGTGGAATTTGATTTTTGTGGAGCACTTAACACCTTCTTAGGTAGACCCATCCCCATATATGGTGCTGATATTGCAACCAATGGTTAGAATGATGGGTGATTAAAGAGGTTGATTCCAACAACAAATTCACTCAATATGTCTTTATTTTTTTTTATAACTTAGAAAGTTTCTAAAATGTAGATTCTTTTTATGCCCCAAAAGACGAAGTGTGAGATATTGTAATGATTAATTGACCTTTTGCATTCAAGATTAGATTTTCTGTTTTAATCATGCATTCATTAAAAAAAAAAAAACTTGATTTTAATCGATGGCACTCAAGAGTGATTTTAGCAACATACATTCAAAGACAAGTGATTAAACATTCAAGTTTTTTCCTTTGAGCATTCAATATTGAGATTTTGTGTGTTGTTTTAAGAACTTTGAAGTGCTTTGTTTTAACCTTAGATCATTCAAGATTGTTTTGGACTCAAAAGTGAAAATGACTCTTTGAGCGTTGGTTTTCATTCAAGATTTTGTGTTCTAGTTTGCATGTTTTAAGCCCAAAAATGATATTCCTAGATTGTTTTGATGCATGAAAAACCTAAGAAACATTCAAGATTTTGCAACAAGACATTTGTTTGGAACAAATAACAAAGATTTTAGAACAATTTTGGCAACCATTTAAGACTCTTAGTTTTCATGAGATTTTTAAAAGAACTTTAAAATATTTGCAAATGAGGTTCATTTTATACTTGATTGATGCTTTGAGTTTGATTTAGATTTTAGGGTGCACTTAGTGTTGATTTTGAACCTTTTTAAATGAAAACTTGAAGTTCATTTTAAACTTCCAAAAATGAAGTGTTCCTAACTTTACATAAATGCATCTAAAACCTTGATGTTGCAAGGATGTAAATGATTGGATTGGTTTAGTTTCACTTGTTAAAAGATTTTTTTTTGCAAATTTTTAGTTTTTAATGGATTTAAGTATGATTTGGGGGTTCATTTTAAGCACTTAAAAAAAAGTGTGTATGATTTTGCTTTCTTAAAAAAAAAAAAGGCCAAGATCCATCAACAACAAGAAGAAGTAGTAGACAAAATAGAAGAAGAATATAGACAAGAAGAGGAAGAAGAATTCCAAGTGCTTCGTCCACCTATAAGCTTGAAAAATCTGAAAACACTATGAGATAGACTATGAGTTCCTTTGTGTTCTTCATACTCATGTGGACCTACAAAACCAATTTATACAATCCTACCAATCACAAAAACAAGCAAAATTAGCCAAAATTAGCAAATGACATACAAAACTTGACTAAAAAAGCTAATGAAGATGACCCATGCGAGGTCCCACCGGGCGTGCCAAAATGTATATGAGCAATGTTAGTATGCTAATAGAAACAAAATTTAAATAAAGCTTCTACAAACTAAAAAAAATTCATAAACTTCAAGATAGACTAAGATGAGCTCTCAATTGAGAATATGAGCCATTAATGGGCTCTCTCAATGAGAAGCTCTTTTGTTGAGTAGCTTTGTCTAAATAGATATGATGTATGCTCAAGCTTATGCTTCAAAAAGGGCTTCAAATGGAGTTGGAATTTGGGTGTGAGTGTATGGTTTTGATGTAAAATGGCTTCTTAAAATGGCATTATGGCTTTACTTTCTAGATTGTGTTAAAATGGCTTGGGAGAGAATTTTTTAAATAGGCAAAGGGCTTGAGGGATCAAGGGCTAGGATGCAAGGATGGGAAAAAGCTTATGGAAGGTTTAGATTGAATGAGAGGAGAGCACATAGATTGTGCTTCCTTATAGCCAATCAGGGAGTGACACATGTCAGAGGGTCACTGGTTAGAGCAAGAGGGGTTGAGGGGTCAACAAAGGAGGCTCAAAGCTCATAAAGACCCTCATAATGGCTTGTAAGAGAAATGAATGGGCTTGTAAGTGTCATTTATGGCTTTGTGGGCTTCATAAAATTTTATAGTTGGGATATTTGTGAGAGAGTTGAGATATTTGACTTGGGTTGGATTAAGAAAGTCTTAAATTTGACTTAGGAATGTGCAAATGATTAAAGCTTGGATTAGGCTTGGGTTAAGATTAGATTAGGCTTGTTAGAGATGGGCAAGTGGATGGCATTTAATGAGGGTGGGTGAAGGAGGAGATATTTGTTGGCTTTGGCTTGGGTTAGTAAGTCTTAACCCATGTTTAGGGAATGTGACAAGGTTAGGGGGGGGATTAGGATTAGGGTCAAAGATAAGGATTGACATCTTCTAGAAGAGTCTAGGCTTTGGATGAGGATGAAGACTTTCTAGAAGAGTCTATAACTTCCTAGGATGAGGATAAATATGATTTTTAGAAAATAAATAAAGTTTTATTTATTTCAAGGGTTTGGGTTGAGGATATATTTATTAAAATATTTTTAATAAACATGAGGATTAATATTTAATCTTGATTAAATATTTTGAGTTGGGATTAGGGGTAGGAAATGATGGGATTAGCCTTTAATCGAAATTAAAGAAGGATTAGAAAATTTTGGAAGAGGTTAGTGGTCTTAAGGAAATTGGCCAAGTTTTGGGCAAAAAATAAATAAATATTTTATTTTGGGATTTTTGGTCAATTTATTAATTAAATAATTAATAAATAAGGAAATAATGTTTAAATAAGATTTAAACATTTTTGGGAGGGATTCCTTAATTAAATATTTTTAATTAAGATAAAGGGATTTAATGGCATAAAAATAAATAAATTAATTAAATAATTAATTAATTAATAAATGATGATGTCATCAGGGACTTTTTCAAAAAATAAAAATATTTTATTTTCTAAAGATTTTTAAGGTGCCTATAGTTAGATGTATGAGGTGGTACGAGAATTTTAGAAGAAGATGGAGTGGAAGCCTTTGAAAGATTGAATGTAAACTTTGAAGTATTTTCAATATTCAAGTCTTTCAAAAGATACTTGGGAATCCATATAGCTTTAGATTTTTCATTTCCTTTGGATGCTCTAGAGTGTGTATCTGCAATAATGGATTTAGGAATCCATATTTTCTTTGGTTTCACTTTTTTAATAGCGGACCTTTTTGGTCTCTTGAATTTTTTTTTCTTCTTTGCATTCACATGTTGATTAGATGGGACATAGTGATCTTCATTTTTGAATGGATTGTTATGTTTATTCTCACTTCCAAAAAGCTTGGGATTTGTGGATGGATAAGGCTGATATGATGGATTTAGAGGGTTGAGTGGATAGATATTTTTCAAGGATGAATGTCCTAGTTTATCTTGAGGTATAATGGGAGAGCTAGGAGTGGAAAATTTAGGAGGTAAAGGAATATAAGGTCCCAATATAGATGGATGGTTTTAAGGCTTTATCTTTGATGAATAAGGACCAAGGATAGATTCAAGGGGTGCAAAAGGATAGTGAGTAGGGATATCAAAATATTTAGAGTGAGAAATATGACCAAGGCTATCAATAGACTCATGAATAGGTTAAGTAGGAGCAATGCCTTTGATAGGAGCATTTGAATCTTCAGCATAATTGTGAAGTGGATATGGAGAAGTAGAACATGTGGGGACACTTTGATCTTGACAAGTAGCTATGGATAGCATAGGAAGAGAATTTTTCTCATAATTTTCAATAATCTCAAGGGAAATAGTGGAAGTGGTGTCATCATCATATTTAGGATGTGGATAAAATATAGGATATGGAGGGGAAAAATTCTTGAAAGAGATGAAAGGGTGCTTGATATTGATCTTTTTTTATATTTATAAATTATCTTTTTGAGAGTCCTCTTGACATGGAGTGACTTCTAAGGAGAAGGGAGTATGAAGAGAGAATGGAGTAGTTGTAAAAGTAGGCATAATAGCACATGAAAATTGGGGGTCTTTAGGCTTAGTAGCAGGGAGAAGATTTGTGGCCAAGTGAAGATTAGCTGGAGATTCTTTTAGAGCTAGCCATTGAGGATAGACATAGTCAATGTGGAAAGAATTAGGTTATTTATTTAATGCAGGCATGTTGGAAAGATTTGAAGTATTGCGAGATGCATGAGTGTTGGAAAAAGTAGGGGTGTCAAGAAGACAATCACTAGACATAGGTTCATCAACATGATCTTGCTCAAGAGAAGTATTCTCACCACATGAGTCATTAGGGTTTCCAACAATCCCATGATGAATAAGATCTTGGATTTTATGTTTCAGCTCAATACAATATGAAGTAATATGTTCATTATGTTGATGATAAGTGTTATAGATATCCAAGAATAGGTTTCCATATGATCTAGACTTAGGAAACATGATGAGTGTGGTGCCAAGAAGTGTTTACAAAGAGAGTAAAAGTTCTATCAAAAGTATGTCTAGCGTCATTTTGTTGCATCTCAAGTGAATAGCATGCATACATGTCTTCATCATTATCTCAAAGGTAGGTCCATCATGAAATCTTGGCATATGCTCAAAGGAGGTATCACTTGCTTGTTCTATAAAGAGGTTGTTAGATCTAGAATATGAAGACATTTGATGTCTTGGAGTAGGATATGTAGACCTTGAAGAAGATAACCCGTGTGTATGTAAAGGTCTTAAGGGAGATTCATTTAAGAATGAAAAATTCTCCTCTAACCTTTTCTCAAGTTAGACTTCATTTCTATCATGCACTTAGAGAGATGAAGGTAAGAAAGATCATTTGTCTCTTCTAGTTCCTTGTATCGAGCATATAGATCTTGAAACTCTTTAGTGGCATAGAGGTTATTATCATCATTGAGAATTGGTTCAGGTTTGGTAGCACAAGGCTTCAATGCCCTAGTGGTAGATAGATAATCAAGCATGAAGGAGACTAGAGGAAGCTAAGGAGGTGACACAAGATATAGAGAGGTAGAGTATTCACTTGCCAATATAGTAGAGAGAGATTAAAGTGACTTTTCAAGCAAGGTTTCCAAGCAACTTATGACACTAGTGACTCAAGTCAAGATCTAGGAAAGAAGGAAAATAACCAAATAGATAGAGAAAGTGGGGTGAAAAGTAAACAACTTTCCCAACCCAATAGTGTAGTCAAGAAATCAAGGTAACCATTTCAGAAAAAAGATAACTAGCAAGTGGAAATACACTATGAAGATAGAAAGACCTAGAGAACTAAAACCAATGAGTCACCTCAAGAATGTTCAAGCACTAGATACATAGAAAATAAAAGTCAAATGATTAGACTCCCCTTGGAAAGAAACATGACCAAATGTTTTCACTTGATGTTTTGACTTGGTTGACAAAGTTTGACATTAGTTGATAGCATGGAAAGTTTGATGTTCAAAAGAAAATTTTCCACAATCAAGCAAGGGAAAAAGCAACCTTTCATGATACAAGCATATGTGAGGTCTCAAAAAGAAATCCCAAAAACTACCATATGCGTATGTTCAAAAGATTTCCATAGGTCCAGCACATTCAAAGCCACATTAAGCACATTCTACTTAAGGACATGGCTCATTACTCAATACCTTGGCCCACAACTTGATTCTCCTTTTCCTCATACAAAGTGGCTTCCCACAATAGATACTGACTTTTTCATAGATTGATTACACATATCTAAAGGAATAGACATCTTGAGTCAAATCTTGGGGTGATCCGAGTAGTCCATTAGGATCAATCCTTGTACCAATATATTGAGTGGTAAAGTAGGGTGGCTTCTATCCTAGGTTCTTAGTAAGGGCTTCCATTCATAACACTTTTCTTGCTCTCGATACGAGACTCCTTACCTTGCGACAAGTAATGGACCTTGTGGCCACAAGAGCATCTTAAGCATTCTCACCTAGTGATTTCGTCATGGTAACAATCTCACAAGTACTTCCACTAGATGAAGAAGAGTTCTGTGTATACCAATGTTTTGTGTCCTTGATAGCCTTTAGTTTATAGTGGGTTGGAATAGCCAGGATTTTTGTCCCCACTTGGGTCATTCTTCTTGATTGCTCAAGACCTGACCCTTTAAAGGATGCTAAACTACATGAGATATATCCACTTTTGGAGGTCTATATTTTTTATTCACCACAATGGTGAAGAGAATACTCTCCTATTCCAATTGTTTCCCCCAAACACACTAAGAAGCTCAATTAACCCACTTACTTTCAAAATCTAAAGGTGGGTCAAGTTTTCCAATTCACCTCAATGGTGAAGAGCATACTTTCCTACCACCAAAAGATCCTAGTTGCAAGTTTTATGTGCCTATAAAATATGAATAACTAGTAATTTTTCTACACACAAAAATAAGGGAAATAAAGCACACTTATTTGTTTGTTTATTTACTTTTAGGCAGCCCTACAAATGAGTGTTAGTAGTTCTTTTTGCAATTTTTATCTTTAACAAGCATTCTTTTTAGAAGTGAAATGAGAAAGTCCCTACAAAAAATCAAGGTTAGGGCATGATAACCAAGTAAGACCTGCAAAAAAAGTGATTAGTTTCCTTAAAAATCCAAGTTGTCTTCCAACCAAGCATATGCAAAAAAATTTGCAAACTAATCACAAATGTTCTCTTTTTTACTTTTTGTTTTTGACCTAGTCAACAAAATTGGACTTGTTTGCTATGATTTTGGATTCAAAAATAGAAATGAAAAGATAACCATGCTAAAAATTAGAGAGATTTCCAAAAATGCAAAAAAATTAGCAATATCTTTTCATTTGTGCCCTAGGAACCCATTTTCCCAAAATAGACCAGTTTTTACAAATCGAGTTATTAAAATCTCATATGACCTCAAAACTCAAAACACAAAGAAGACACCCCCTATATAATTTTAAAATTTTCCTAAAAATGAAAAAAATTCTAAAAAAATTGATAATTTTTTTTTACAAGAAATGACATTTTATTAAAATAAAATAAAAATTCATAATAGACCCAAATCAACTCAAAACTATCTACTAATCGGATTGAGATATATCGGATGCATCCTGAACCCACAAAAATAATTAAAGATCCAAAATCCAAATGGTTTGGGAGAAATGTTCAAATCTTTGAAAACATACGGCTATAGCCTTCAAACCAATCTACACAAGGGTTAGCCTTACAAAACAAAGTAAAAAACCTGCAAAACCACTTGATTAGATGTAATAAGTTGCTGTAAAAAATCAGATATAAGAATGCACCTAAAATACCAGCAAGAAAATGGAGTTAAAAACTTGGTTCTAGCCCCATGGTGGGCACCAAAAATGTACACTCAAAAAGGTTTCACACTATAAACCCTTCTATCCAAGTGATTCCATGAGATCAGAATTCTTGGATGTCAGCTTAGAGCTCCCTATCCACAGAGTGAAAGAAAGTATGTTTCAAGTATATGAGGGCTCTCAACTGAGCCTTAGAGATAATTTTCTTTCTAGTAAACCATGCAATGGAAGGTTCTTTGAGTAAGAGCAAAAATGCAAGTGTCTATAGCGAGTTCCTCAAATATGCAATGCAAATGTGAAGTAAGTTAATATGAAATGCAAAATGAAGCTATAGTAACCAAGATGAGAGCATTAAAAACTGACTTAGTTATGCTATGTGAGCTAGGTTATAGGAAAAGAGAAACTAAGCTACATTAAGTTACACTAAGATTACATGATTAGAGAAAATGTAGACAAGAAAATGGAAGTTCTCCATAAAATTTCTCAAGAACTCGAACAGTAATCTTGCAACATAACAATACTCAAGAGTGTGGATCCTTTGAGAGGGGGAAAGCTCTTTCTTTTAAACTCATACAAATGGTGGAGATCAAGATCAAGATGATGGAAGATCAAGGGTTAAGTTTGAAAATGAGATTGATCCATGTACACACACAAGTCAACCAATAAACAAAGAGTTGACTTTACATGTGAGACAAAAAGAGTCTTTTACTTTAATTTGCAAAATGGAAATAATGTTTTATATGTGCACATTGAGTGGGTTAGAGGAAAGGGGGCTTTTATTTAATTAAAAGGGAACATGTTATTTTAATCAAATAATGAATGTAGGATAATATAGTCAAAACTATAGGTAATAAATAAATTAATTGATTTTTAGCAATTCGGCCTAGGCAAATGATTAATTAAATTAGCCAAAATGCTGAGAAGGGGGCTAATGGTCTAGATTACTATTTTTAGGCAATTACATATACATGTATGTATGTATGTATGTATGTATGCATGTATGTATATATATGTATATGTATGTATGTATATGTATGTATATGTATATATATGTATGTGCCCTTCTGATCACTACATTTTGTTGTTGTACCCTTGTGATCTTTGCATCTCGTTGTCATGCCCTTATGATCTCTGTATATGTATGTATGCATATATGTTTGTATGTATATGCATATATGTATGTATATAAATAGAGAGATCTTGGCACAATAGAAAAACAATAAAACTTACTCAATATGTAGCATGACCACAAATGCAATGACAACACCTATTGGTAAATAGATTCCTCTTTTTCTCTCTCATTTTTAATGTGTTTATTTCACTTGAACTATTATTTCTTAGGTTAAATTTTCTAATATTGGATTCATTTTATGTAGGAGGCAATGAGGACATTCTTGGATGTACCCGTGTGATGAATTTTTCATGATCAATGAAGATGGACTTCCCTTGAGAGTAGCAGGAGGCGATGAGGACATTCTAGGTACTTTAAAGATTGATCCTTTCTTAAATATTTTATATTTTAACATGGAATTTAGATATTGGGAGGGGGGGGGGGGGGGGGGGGAATTTAGATATTGGGAGGGGGGGGGGGGGGGGGGGGGGGGGGTGGGGGAGGATGAGCTTCCACCTTCACTTGGTTGGCCCTACTTAGTAGAGAATATTAAACTATTCTCAAAATCAACTGAACTCAACATTAACCTATGATTGTATGATAACTAACTGTGTGAATCTATTATTTTTAGACAATGTAGAAGGACACCATAGTTCAATATGAAGTCTCAATTCATATGCATATGACATCAGGTGTAACTAAAAAAACCCAACAAGTTTGCATTTTTGTTATAGGTTTTCATAGACCTATTAAAAAAATTTAAATGTGCTAGGTTTTTTTAGCTCCTTCTATTGACCATGCATACATAATGCAACTACAAGTGCATTCTCATTTCAGAGTGGCAAAATCTTATTTTGGATGTGACAAAAAAATGACATGTAGTAGAGGATGGGAAAACAATGTCACTTTTGTAGGTTTAGAACTCTTTTGTACTTTAAAGATTGATCCATTCTTAAAGATTTTAGATGCTAACGGGGGTGGGGGGGGTGGGGTGTGGGTGGGGCCAAATGAGTTTCCACCTTCATGTGGCTGGACCTGATTAGTATACAATATTAAACTATTTTTCAAACCAAGTGAACCTCAATGTTAACCTATGATTGCATCATAGATCTTCAACATTCGCTACCAAATTTTTATTTATTAATATAGAATGTTGTTGCAATTGTGATAGAAAATTTGCATTCCTACCACATGCTCGTCTCAATTATGATAGGTGTTTCCAATGGCTTCTTCTAGGGCCCATAGCATGTCTATTTCACAAATGTTGCAATTGTGATGGTATCTTTGACATATTTATGTCATAATTATGATAGTGAAAATGAACAGTTCACCAGCATGTTAGCTTAATTTATGAGACATGTGGCCATCACAATTGTGGCGGTTGCCCTTACCATCACAACTTGCAATAGCAAAAGTCGGATGCCCATCCAACAAGAGCCAATTCCTCTTGAAATCTATTGGGAAATGGGTTACCATCGTAATTTTGATGGCTTGTTATCAAAATTTGGGCCCAAATGTAGTAGTGAAGTTAGTATGACCTATACATACAAAGTTATGAAGTTTTGATGATTTTACTAGTTACTATAGAGTACAGGTAGAACAAAGCACAATAAGGAAATGGGTATTTTGGGTTAAGGACTTTTTTTACAAAATAATTAATTAACTAATTAGGAATGACATCCTAGATGTGAACCATAAGTGGGAAAAAGTAAATTTTGTATTTTGATAAAGTATATAAAGGTGTGAAGGTTGACATAACATATATTTTTCAATTAGCAAGGTATAAAGGAAGATTGTTAGATGTGAAGTTATAAGTGAGTTGTGTGATATTGATGTAATGAGATACAAACTCAGAGGTATGATTAGAGGAATAAAAATTATGATAAAGTTTTGTGAAGAGAAATAAAGGAAATATAAGATGTTGAAGATATCAACAAAAGTACATGGGATTTTGTATTTATCTCTTTGTATTGAAGAAATTTATTGTATATTGCATGGCTGTGTAGTGGGCTCATCTTGCATACATTTGTAATTTGTAATAATAAGTCCTCAAGGGGTTGAGGCTTCTAACAAGGCCTAGTCCTCTAACAATGATCAAGACACTATACAGATGCAATAGACTGCTAATAGGGTCAATATCTTTAACAAAATACTTTTTATTAGTGGATCATTTCGTGGGTACCATCCCCACCAGGGTTTTTCCTTAACCATGGTTTCCCTTGTTAATGAAAAATGGTGGCATATATTACTTTTTTGCATGGTTAAGTTTAATTTTTCACATAGTGAGTTTTCTTTCTTATGCAAGTTATAAAATCTTTAATGATACACAATTTTGGGAAAAAGTTTTTGAAATACTGATCCCCCTCTCAATTTTTCCTATTTCAAACATCTTCCTAAGGAGTTTGTTTTGTACACTAATCATTAAACTTTGAAAATTTGAATAGTCAAGGTAAATTTAACCAAGGGCATTTGAAGTGGGTTGAGTTTTTGTAGAGTTATTCATTTTCTTTGAAACACATGAGTAGGAAGTCTAATAGAGTTGCACATGCTCTTAGTAGAAAACAAATTTTGTTGACATAGATGTAGATTGAGGTGGTTGCGTTCAAGGAGCACAATAACTTGTATACAAAGAATCCAACTTTTTCTAAATCTTGGAAGGCTTGTACAAAACCTATTACACTTGAAAGGTCATAGTGGTTGGATTTTATAATCCAAGATGATGTATTGTTCAAAGAAAGTTAATTGCACATTCCCAAAAGTTCTATGAGAGAGAATATCATCAAGGAGAAGCATAGTGGAGGGTTGGCTAGAAACTTAAGTAGAGCTAAGACCATTGGTTTTGTTGTTGATAAATATTACTAGCCATAATTACAACAAGATGTGAAAAAGTTTGTGCAGGACTAAAGTGGAACACTAGGTTGTATCAACCATTACTTGTATCACAAAATTCATGGTAGGATGTTAGCATGGATTTTGTGCTTTGTTTATCAAGGACACAACAAGGGCATGCTTTTATATTTGTGGTGGTTGAAATTTTTAAAAAAATATAACATTTCATTTTTCGCAAGAAGAATAGTGATATTTTTGAAATAAAAAGCAACCAAAATAAGGGGTTCGACCCTTACAACCAAAAAGATGACAACCAACACACTGCCAAGAAAAACAAGTAGATGGTAGTCACTGCTACAGAGAACTACAACTATCAATCAAAAAACACCATGTGAAAAAACATAGCTAACAAAGAGTCATCTATACTAAATCAGAAACTATAGTACCAAACATACTATGATTGTTCAAAACATGAACTATTGGCATAAACAAACCAACCCAACCCAAAAACAACACACTATCATTTATAGCTATCAGAGTATCATTTATAGTAATTCTAAAGACTATAGAACTAAATATACTATTAAAGTTCAGAATATAAAATTGTTGGCATAAACAAGCCAACCCAAGTCTGAGAATAAGTTGTAGACTAACAAACTAGGTAGTAGTAGAAAAAAAAAAAAAGGGCTAAAAAGGACCCTAAAGAGCTTGTTGTCCTTCATGTCCAGCCCCATCTTGTCCTTCTTTTATTCCAATATTTGGAGGGTAGTAGCAATAGCATGGGTAACCTTCAAGGAAAATTTAGAGACGAAGTAAACCCTGTTGGATACAATTGTCTAATTATGTTGTCTTTGATGTTACACAAATGTCATATTAGTTGGTAGTCAGTATCTATTGATCTTAGTTGGTCAGCAAAGAAAATTTCTATATCTACCGAGTATTCCTGGAAATTAATCTATGGAAATAGTATCTACTGAGCTAACTCGGGCATCGAAGGAAAATGTGGAAGAAAGTAGTTTTAACCTAGCTCACATGGTTAACATAGGAAAGTTAGTGTTTATCAAGTTCACTCGGTCTCCAAAGAATTTTCTAAGATTCACAATGTTAACTAAGCTTCTATTGGTTAGCACAAGAAATCTTTTTAAGAATAGTGTTTACCGAGTAGGGTTAGCCAATGAAGGATTTTGTTAATTTGAGAAATAAAGTTTAATTATTTCAAGTAATGATTCTAGCCAACTGAGGTAATGATTATTGGTGATTGTAAGTTGTAAATGAGCCAAATTGCTAATCTAAAAGGTATATATGAAGGGTCAAGTTGGAATTCTAAAGTGTAATGAATGAGCATGCAAGTGTATTGATTGTTTGAAGAGGAAAGTGTGAGCACACTTTGAAGGATAGTCAGATATCCTTGAGGAGCAAGAAAGTTGTATTTGATCAGGAAGGATCTAGTAAAGAAGAATAGAGATCTATAATCAGTAATGTAGTTGCATCTCATTTAGGTCATTTCATTGTTACTTTCTTATCATTGTAGCAATGATTCCAAAATCTCTTAATAGAGTTGGTCTAATAGCCATTTGTAAATCCTCTAACAAGGTGACAATTCCATTGATTTTTTCTAAAGACCTCTTGCAAGGCCACTCCTTATAGGGTGATTAAATCCTCTAACAAGGTCACACCTAATAGTGTGTTTTGTAACCTTTAACCAAGTTGGATCCTAACAGGGCTCACTTTTTGAAGAGTGAAAATTAGTAGCTAGTTACTTGGTGGTTTTTTCGACATTGGGTTTCCACATTAAATCTAGTGTCTCATGTGTTCATGCTATTTCTTTTATGGTTGCATGTTAATCATTTTGAATGTTTAAAATTTATTAAAGTTAACATACATTGCATCTATTGAGTTATAGCATTTTCTATATGTTTACTGAGTGAAAGTAGTAACTAGTTTTATCAGACATCTAAGGGATTAGTGGATTTATTTTTGTGGTAATTGATTCACCCCTCCCCCCTCTCAGTTACTCCATCTATATTTCCAACAATTGGTATTAGAGCTTTTGGTGCTTCCAAGAAAGGTTTCAAGGACCTAAGCTAATGATCAGGATGTCTTACAAGAGAGAAATTCCAAGACTTAATAGGAATAACTTTTTAGCATGGAAAGGTCTCGTGAGACTTCATTTGGCTTCCATTGGAGATACATGATTAAAATATCTTGATGAATAATATGCAACTCCTTTTGGTACATTATCTATTAATGAAATTTTTGAGAAGAAGATTCATAACACCATGATGATAGACATTGCATCTACTTTAAGCTATGAAGAATTTGATGATATTAAGGACTGCAAAACTATCTTTTCTATGTGGAACAAGCTAAAGGATATTTATGAAGGTGATGACAATGTGAGGAGAGCCAAAGCATAAATTCTAAGAGGAAAATTTGCTCAGATGAGAATGAGAGAGGATGAGGACATTGCCAAATATTTTGAAAGGATCAAAGCAAGTGTTGGTGCAATCAAAGCTTCTGGAGGAGATATCAAGGAAGAAAGAATTATAAGTAAAGTTCTTAGAACATTGCTTCCCATTTATGCAATTATAATATCTATAATTCAAGAAAGAAGATGTGAAGAAAATCATAAGATAAATTTGGATGCCATAGTAGAAAGACTGACCGCCTTTGAGCTAGATAACTATGAAAATTATGTTCTAGCTTCCAAGAATATTTAATCTACATTTGAAGCCAGGCTTTCACTCAAGGAAAAAGGGAAGAAAGTAAAGGACTCTTAGTTAGAAAGTGAAGAAGAATTAGAGGAAAGTTCTGAAAATGATCTTGAAATTGTCGAAGATCTACTTGCAAGGAAATATTCTAGAGGTAGAGGAAAATACAAAGGTAAAGTTTCCCTAATCTATTTTTCATGTGAAGAAACTGGTCATATTGCAACCAAGTGCCCAAACAAGCAAAGCAAAGATGAAAAGAAAGGTCATAAGTGCAATGGCAAGAAATATTTCAAATCATTCAAGTAGAAAGGTAAGAAAACATGTTTTATGGCTAAGGACTCTAAGGATTTTGATAATAGTGAAGATGAAATTGTTTACATTACTGTGAAAGATGAATCTGATAATGATGAAGAAGATAAGATGGCACTTATCTCTCATGTCAGCAAAAATGATAAATGGATCATAGATAGCAGTCGTTCACATCATATGATTGGTGATAAAACAAATTTTGAATACTTTGAAGACTATGATGGTGGTAGTGTAAGGTTTGGAAATAATGAACCTTGTTGCATAAAAGGAAGAGGCTGAATCTCATTAACCAAAGAACTTGTATGTGATAATGCCTATTTCATTGAGGGACTAAAATATAATCTCTTGAGTGTGGCACAACTAATCAATATTGGATTCAAGGTGGAATTCATGCATGAGAAGGCAAGATTGCTAGATGACAAAAGAAAGATGATTGGATCAGGCAAACAAACAAAAGGTAACTTGTTTTGTCTTGATCTTGGTGAGTGTTCATGTTTTATTGCTCAAGTTGAAGAAAGTTGGTTATGGAACAGAAAGTTATGTCATGTGAATTTTAATAACATGGTAAAGATAAGAAAATTTAGAAAAGTAAGAGGCATTCCTAGTTTGAAGAAACCTAATGTTGGTCTATGCAAGAATTGTCAGATTGGTAAGATGGGAAAAACTAGCTTTAAAAGAAAAAAATTATTAGTCCAAAGATATTTTTGAAATTGTGCATACTGATTTGTGTGGGCCTATTGGAAGTGAGAGTTATACTAGAGAAAAGTTCTTCATTCTTTTTGTTGATGAGTACTCTAGAATGATGACTGTTATGTATCTAAGAGAGAAGTTAGAAGCATTTGAAAAGTTCAAATGGTATTTGGCCATAGTAGAGAAAGAAACAGGGAAAATATTGAAATGCTTAAGGTCAAACAAAGGTGGTGAATACATCTCCAATGAATTCAATAACTTTTTCATTGAAAGAGGAATCAAAAGACAGGTATCAGCCTCTGGAACTCCTGAGTAGAATGGAATAGCTAAAAGGAGGAATAGATCTATCATGGATTGTACAAGGACTCTAATGATTGAAAAGAATATTGTTATAAAATATTGCAAGAAAGCTATTAGTATTGCAATTCATACCTTAAACTGAGTATAGTTGAACGACTCATTCAAAACCCCCTATGAATTATGGTATGGCTATAAACCCAATTTAAGTTAGTTGAAAGTATTTGGAAGTAAATATTACATTTTGAAAGAATCTTGAAAAGGTAGATTTGATGTGAAAGGTGATGAAGGTATATTTTTGGTATATTATTACAATAGTAAGGCACATAGATGTTTGAATTTGTCTACTCACAAAATCATAGAAAGTGCACATGTGAAAGTTGATGAATTTGAAGAAACGACTGAAGAAGAAAGCAAAAAGGAACTAGAAGATTACAAAAGATTTGTTTTCATTGAACCTAATATAGTGCCAAATACATCTATCAATCAAAAGACTTCTATTCCTGAGTCTTCCTCAGTCACCGAGTTGCAAGAAGTTCAAATTGAGTCACAAGGACTCGAGTCACATTCTGATGCTACTGAGCCAATGCCTACCAAATTTGAGCAGCCAAAACATGAAGTTCAAGTGCAAGAGGATGACAATGAAATTCATTCAAGAGGCAAGGAACCTATATTGGCCAAGTAATTAAGGAGGCATCATGCACTAGATTAGATTATTGGAGACAAATTAGAAGGTACTATGACAAGAAGTAAGCTAAAAAGTATTTGTTTACTTGTTGACTTTGAACCTAGAAATGTCAAAAATGCATTGGAAAATGAAAGTTGGATTGAGGCTATGAATGAAGAGATAGAGAAAATAGAGAAAAACAAAAGCTGGACTCTTGTACCTAGGCCAAAAGATAAAAATGTGATTGGAACAAAATGGGTATTCAGGAATAAGTTGAATGAAGATGGTAAGGTATCAAGAAACAAAGCTAGATTGGTATGTAAAGGCTACTCTCAAGAAGAAGGAATTGATTATGGTGAAACTTTTTCTCCTATTGCAATATTGGAAGGTTTTAGGACCTTGCTTGCATATGCAACATATAAAGGATTTAAGGTATATCAGATGGATATTAAATCTACATTGCTTAATGGTATTCTTGATGAAGATGTCTACATTGAGCAACCTGAAGGTTTTGTTGATCTAGACAAAAAATACATGGTCTGCAAATTACACAAAGCATTTTATGGTCTGAAACAAGCCCCTAGAGCATGGTATGAGAGATTGCATAATTACCTTATTCAGATTGGTTTCCAGAGAACTAATGATAATAGTAGCTTGTACATCAAGGAAGGACCAGATAACAAGATTCTTTTGAGAGAAATATTTGTGGATGATACTTTTCTTACAAGGAATGATGATCTATGCAAATATTTTTTAGAGAAAATGAAAAAACAATTTGAAATGTCTATATTTGGTGAGATTAAGTTCTTTGTTGGTCTTTAGATTCAACAGAGCAAGAATGGTATCTACATCACTCAGTTTAAGTATATCAAGGAGAAACTCAAGAAGTTTGGTATGGAAGATTCAAAACCAATTGGAACCTTCATTTGTATTGGACTAAAGCTCACCAAAGATGATGATTCAAAAGAGGTAGATCAGACCTTATATAGATCAATGATTGGAAAATTGTAGTATGTAGTTCATACAAGGCCTGATATTGCTCTTGTAGTTGGTATAGTGGCAAGCTTTTTAGAAAAACCCAAAGAAAATCATATGATGGCAATCAAAATGATCTTAAGATACTTGAAAGGCATTGAAGGTTATGGCTTATGGTATAAATTTGGAAGAAATTTAGACTTAAAAGTGTTTACTAATGCTGATTCGATAGGAAACATTGATGACAGAAAGAATACAAGTGGTGGAGCATTCTTTCTTGGAAAAAGATTGGTATCTTGGACAAGCAAAATGAAAAATTGCACATCTCAACTGACAACAAAAGTAGAGTATGTTGCAATAGCATTGAACTGTTCTAATATTGTTTGGTTTAAATAGTTGCTAGAAGGCATGAAGGTTGAGATCAAAGAACTAGTTGTTATGTTTTGTGATATTACAAGTGCAATTAACATATCAAAGAATCCAGTGATGCATTCCAAAACCAAGCACATTGTAATAAAATATCAATTTGTCAGAGAATTCATGTAGGACAAAGAAATCAGATTCGAATATGTCCATACAAAGGAAAAAATTGTAGACATATTCACCAAGCCATTACCTAAGGCTGCATTCTTGTATCGAAAAGGTAAGTTAGGGGTCATTCCCCTATCTGAAGCTCAAAATAAAGTTTTAGTGATGCATCAATATTAACCAAGTTGAAGATCTATTAATTGATGTAGAATAGTCATGGGAATATTGCATATGAATTAATACTCAAGGTATATTGATACTCATTTGGTATGTGTTTTCTTTGCCATGTGTTGTCAAAGAGGGAGAGTTTACTGTCATATCTTTCTAAAATTTGAATTTGTGTGTGGGAGAGTTTTCTATTTGGAGAAGAAGCTATGTAATTCCTTCATAGAGGGAGATTACTGCATTAGAGAAGTTTGTGACATAAAATCTAAGAGGGAGTAAATTTCTATCAAAGAAAGACTTGTTTTCAAATTTCATTGTGCTATGACATGTTGTATTGCCATCAATGTCGAGATTGTTGGATACAACTATCTAATTGTGTGTTGTCTTTGATGTTACACAAATGTCATATCAGTTGGCAATCAGTATCTATTGAGCTTAGTTGGTCAACAAAGAAAATTTCTATGTATATCGAGCATTTTTGTAAATTACTCCATGGAAATAGTATCTACCGAGCTCACTTGAGTGTTGAAGGAAAATGTGGAAGAAAGCAGTGTTAATCAAACTCGCATGGTTAGTGAAGGAAAGTTAGTGTTTACCGAGTTAACTCGGCCTCCAAAGGATTTTGCAAGATTCGTAGTGTTAACTAAGCTTCTATTGGTTAACATAGGAAATGTTTTTAGGAATAGTGTTTATCGAGTAGGGTTAGCCAATGAAGGATTTTGTTAATTTGAGAAATAAGGTTTAATTATTTCAAGTAATAATTCTAGTTGACTAAGGTAATGATTATTGGTGATTTTAAGTTGTAAATGAGCAATGTTTCTCTCCTAGAGTCAAAATGTTTCTCCTCCTCTAGCTCTCTTTCATTGTTCTTAGAATTCTTCTCTTCTATCCTCATTGACACTAAATCTATTTTCCTTTTGTTTATAAATTTCTTGTATTTTGTCTAACCTTCCTGACCTTCTCCTACCATTTCCTCCCTCCCCTCCTTTGAATCCCCAATGTCCACCTCTACTAGCTTTTCAATTTTGATTTTTTTACTATCCTTTTGTTCATATACAAGGTCTGGGTTTTTCTTTTTCTTATTATCCCTACTAGGGGAAGGGTGTGGTGTGTGGATTTTGGTTCCATTGCTGGTACTCAAAGGGGAAATCTAGTGGTGGCATTTATTATCAATAACAACCCTAGGGGGATGAGGGCAAGATGAAACTAGTAAAGTCTAAAAATCAGACCTTGGTGAATGATAGTGAAATTATTACCCTTACTTCTCTTCTCTCTAACATCACTTATCATTGTCTCAAGGGAGTGTAACAAAAAGGACAAAATATAAATAAATTTTCTATTAATAATAGTGAATTTTTTCAGGTAGAAGAGTTGTTTTTTAGAGAAGTGGTGAGACTACATGGTCTACCAAAGAGTATAGTTTCTGATCAAGATACCAAATTTGTTGGGTATTTCTGGCATAGACTATGGAATAAATTGAACAAAAAATTGAAGTTTGATTCATCACATCATCCACATGCTGATGGACATAATCATGTTGTGAATCAGAGTTTGGGGAACTTGTTGAGATGTTTTGTTTGAGATAAACCAAAATAATGGGATTTGATTTTACCATAGGAAAAATTTGTATACAATACTTATTTTAGCATGAGTATTGGTAAATAATGATTCTAGATTTCATATGGGAGCAATTCCAAAAATGATCCTAAATTGAGGCAGTTGGGTAAAGGAGAAATTTATAGTGTTGAAGTGAAAGATTTTGTTGAACATTTGAAGAACATCCATAAGGAGGTGAAGAAGCACATTACAAATATGAATATGCAGTACAAGGCTAAGGAAGATATGAAAAGGAGGTATAAGGAATTTTATATTGGAGATGAATTTATGGTTCATTTGAGAAAGGAATATTTTCCAGTGGGTACATATAATAAGCTAAAAATGAAGAAGTTTGGGCTATACAAGATAGTGAAAAGGCATGATATTGAAAATGCTTATGAAGTGGAGTTTTCAATTGAATTGAATTTATATCTTTTAGAGTATTATGAAGGAGGTGATGCAGATGAAGATTTTGAATTATAGTAGAGTTTTCCAACAACTAGTTCAACTAGATAAGGGATTGAAGAGATATTAGATAGTCATGTTGTAAAGAGTACAAGAAACAAAACATATGAATAGTATCTGGTCAAATAAAAATGGATTCTAGTAGAGGATTCATCATGTCTAGCAAAGAAGGAGGTTGACCATCTTGGTTTTTCTCTTGTTAGTTAACAGTTTGTCTTCCTTAATACATTGGTTTGTACCTTGACTCTTTATTTTCCCTATGGCTTATGGAAAACACAAATTTAACAATAGAATGGCTTGATGTAGTAATCTATTCAAAGACCCCTGAATTGAAAGGTACAACTACCTTGTAAGTGTAAGATACATAATGCATTTGTTTAAGTGATTAATGGGGGCTATGCTCTTAACCCAAGAGGAGAAGAGGCAAAGATCAAGTTGCTTAAAACTTTAAACAACTCAGGAAAGAATAGGAGAAGAACTCATTAAATGCACTCTACTTAAAACAACAATGTAGGGTGTTGAGAAACATGCAACAATAACTAAAATGACAGCAAGAGAGGAAGTGACCATGAAATAGGTAATTCCTAGATTACAAGACTTAGCTAATGCTTTAGTAATAGCTAGATTATTTATTCTTCAACCACTCCAATGATTAGCTTCTAACTTCTGAATGCAATGAATTGACTAAAGACATGGACAAACACAAATAATAGAAGAAATGTTTATATTGAATAGAGTAAAGCACACCATTCATTAAATAAAGCGAATAAGATCAAGTTCATTCACACTCATTCAATTTTTAGCATTAACACATTCATTCCACCAATTCCTCTTAAACTAAATGAACAAAAAAATCTAATATAAACTCAGAGTCTCACACAATAGTCATAGCTATAGGGGTTTGCCCAAAGTAAATTTTTCTGATCCTATTAAATTCTTGAAAGATTACATATATATGCCTTCTCAAAATGTCCAATTAAATTGGATGATTTCTTCATAGAGCATCTCCGAATAGAAATGTTATTAATAGAACAAGCTTTAGTCATTTTCCTATTACAAAGATTAACAAAATGGCAAGAGTGGCTAGAAAAAGAAAGAGGAGAGAGAAGAGTGACATGTGTCAAAGATAATTATTTCTTTTTTGGGGTAACTTATTTAGCTTTATATGCTTTCACAACATCGGCTACATTATTTAGCTCTTCAACATTTGGAATGATAATGTTGTCAATCCAGACCATCCAGTAGTCATGCATGTTTGTTAACTCATCCATTTTGGCTAGTTGAGGTTTATACTTTTTTGTTTCTTTAACAATGAGTGCATCTTCTATTGAGAACTCTTGAATTTTAGACACTTGGAAATTGAGAGGATCAATGGCCTCATCGACAAATATCAAGAACTTTGACCTCATTCTCTCAATATCCACAAGCTTTCCATTGGTAGATACAAAAGACTCTGTATGCAATGGTTTTAAGTTGTAAAAGCATTTGTCAATAACTTTGTGCACTAGGATACATACATCTCCTAGCTTATTTTTGGACCTCGTAGAGCTTTCTATGACAAATTCTAAAGATTCCTTCCAATGAAACAATGGCTCCATGCCCATCTTGAGGATCCCATGAGTAATTGCCACATTAGTCTTCATGTTAATTACCACTTGTATAAGGGATAATTGCTCTATCAATCTATTAGTCACCTTCTGTATAGTCTTTTTATGGTCCAAGGTTACTTCTCTAAGCTTGTGTGCATCCAACACCAAGTTTCCCAAAATTTTCACCAGTAGGTTACCTTGAATCTTCAATTGGTCTATCCATGCCCCTCTAACCTGCCTGAACTTCCTTTCCTGTTGCATGTTTGTCAGCAAGTTCTTGTTTTCTTCTACATTAGGGTAAAATTGACCTAGGGATATGCTTCCAAGGGTAGACTTGATGCATTCCACTAGCTACTTGTTTGAAGCCTTCAACACTTCTTTCTCTACTCTAAGCTCTTCTAGCTTGTCCTTTATTTTCTCATTGGTAGATTTCTAGATTTTTACCATCGAATTGTGAATAGGGATACTAAGATGCAATGTTTTGATTCGGGAATAATCTTTTGAAATATCATGAAATCTCCCATCTTTCTAACGCTCAAGGATTTGATCAACATATGACCGATGGAGAAATTTGTAGCCAACACCACAATTTCCTTTTGCTTCTTCATCTTTTTGAATGGATGAGAAGAGGTAACTTGCGTAACCAAGTCCTTTGATGGAGTAGCATCCTCGTATTCCCTCTTCTTTTTGTCAATAGTCTATTTGAGCCATGACTCCATAGATAGCACATTGATAGCCAATTGCAAAGTAGTGGAGTTGAAAAACTTCCTTGGCATTAAAGGAGTTGTGTTATCCTAGGAAGCAATGGGAAAACTAGGTACCTTAGTTATTGAAAGGGCTAAGGTATCTTCTTGTTGAGATACATCTTGCTCCTGACTATCCATAGGATAGGTGTCACCATCCAAATTGATGACTTGAAAGGGGGAGGAAGGCTTAGCCATTGATTTATCTTTCTTTTTCCCCTTATCTTTGTCATCATTCTTTTCTCCAACATTTCTAGTGTTTGGAAGAGAGCTATTTCCACATGTAGAAATAACTAACATGTCCTTCTCCAGAGGTTGATCTCCTCCTTGCCCAATGGATTGATTAGAACCTACAACACTTGAAGTAGTGGTTGTGGTGTTTTTTTTTGCGATATATTAATGGCCCCAAATGAAACTTCTCCCATAGAACCAATACTTCCTATTCTTCTCTTCCTTTCTCGAGTCCATTCAACCCATTTATCAATTATTTTAATGATCCTTTTGCATGAGGACCTCCATGGTATCAATAACTGGGACAACATATGGGGTGGATAGAAGTGAGGTGTTCTTGATCTTTTCATAGGATGTGAGATGCATGAAGCCTATGTCATCTACAAGGTTAGAAACATCAACAAAATTGTTATATACTTTAATTTCATCAACAATTAGTTGTTATCAAAATATCTCTTGAGTTTGTTACTCATTGAGACACCCAAACCAATAATCTTCAATATCCAAGACATGCCTATAGGCATATCCCAATTTTAAATGATCCTTTACAAAATCAGCTAGATCATACTGAGGCTTGAGCACCTCATAATCTAGCAACTTGATCTTGTCTTCGAAAAAATTTATTAGATTTTGGGTATCCAATCTAGAGGCACAAGAATATGGGCCAACCACTATAGGAAATGAAATTTTAGTGATCTATTTTACATTAGAATATAGTATTTACTTCTAGGATTTGTTGACACAACTTAAGTAGCACCACTTTGTCCTTTTGATACCTTTGTAATTTCTTATATAATCCATAATAAGCTCTTATCCATAAATAGGATAAACATAGGAACTAGATGAATGAACATCTAAATTGACTTATTGCTGAAATTTCCTCAGGTGAGAATCTCCTCTCTATACATCCTTGCAGTTCACAACATAGACTCATTGTGAAGGCATCATTAACTACCACATGCTCCTTTAACTTCTCTATAGTTGCAAATGTGGGAAAAACTCATTGACTTTAGTATTCTCATTGTCATATTGAATGTAAGGGAGGCTAGGCCACCTATGGTGAGTCGCTAGGGCATAAATCAAATAAGAAGTCATGTAGAACTACTTGAAGCCTTAGGCTGAATTTAAACATGCCCAGAGTTCATGGAAAATGATTTGTGCCCAATCTATGTGCATATTTTCTACACAAATTTCTTGCACTAGAAAGAAATGATACTCAAAAAACTCCAATAACTATTATTTTCCTTTTATCCTGAGGAAAAGTGCAAGGATGTCTACAATTTCTTGCTTTAGATTGTGCCAAATAGAGTTTTTAGAATCTTGATCTTCTTTGAGAGGGTAGTCTAGAACCAGGTCTTCTACAAGTCCTCCCACGTAAGAGTCTTCTTTTCATTAAACATGGATGTAGAAGTCATGAAATCTATGTCATGATATTGTTCCTTGACTAAGATGCCAAATGCATACTGCATCAATGCCTTGTTGATATACATGAGAATAGACTGGATAGGAAACAAAATCTACTTTATTTTTGAGTCATATCATCCTATGTACTCTTGAACATGCTCAGGTGCATGTACAACCATAGGAAATCCAATTGCCTCAACCAATTTACTATCTTTGAGTTTTTGAGTGATTAGGTGAAGAGGTTGAGAATTAAGCCTTCTATGAAGATCACCCAAATCATATAATTTGAAGGATGTGTCTAACTCTTTTAGGTCACTCACTAGGTGAATAAGTTTCTCATAAATAGACACTTTTATTGCCATTTTACAAATGATTACATAGGATGAAAATTTTGATAAATAGCCATTTTAAATATACTTGAATAAGGGAAATATCATCAATCCTAGTGAAATAGGTAGATGAATTTGAACGTTGGTGCCACATGAATGAAATTAATTTTGGCCAATGTTCACAATGGAAATATTTGCATTTAGTTCTTTGAATAATGGATATTTAAACTTTCTATTATTTGCACATCAAATTTAACATTTCTAGAAGCATTGTTACTTTACTAGAGTGATATGACTTTGCATGAGTTTTATATCTTTATGAGAAGTGCCCTACTTTCCATCAAAGTCCAGAATGCACAGATATTTAATAGCATTTTTATACATGGGAGAGAGAGATACTGACGTAGGAAAAGGATGAATAACTAGGGTGAAAGGCTCACCCAACTATCTAAACCACCGTACTAGAGTTAACACAACGAAAGAAAACACAAGGAACAACAACCAAAGAAGGAAGAAGAGAGAAATACTTGTATTAATTCATCAAAACATATTCATAAATTCCTAGCTCTATGGCCTTATGGGTTATAACCAATTACAAATACATTCACATTCAAAGATCCAACTACAAATTCACACTTTCAATTTTTCTCTCCAAAATTCTTCTTCCCCAAAAACTTGCCTAACTCTATGCCTAAACACTCTACATATTTTTTGTGAAAATGGCTTGCAAATTATTCTAGAACATTACATAAGAGGACGGCCAACCCAAAAATGGTCTAGACACATCCAAAGAAAGGATCTTAATATAAATGTCACAATAAAAAAAAAATCCCACAAGTCGGCTCATAGAAATCACATCCAAATATTGACACTCAGCATTCATTGGGTAACTTAGCACATGAAGAGTCACTCAACATACACTGGGTAACTCAACACATGAAGCAATTGCTATAGTAACTTGGTACAGGAAGGAATTGCTAGGGACATGAAGGAATTGCTATAGTAACTCAACACATGAAGGAGTTGTTAGGCACATAAAGGTATTGCTAGGCAACATGAAGGCATTGCTACAGTAACTCAGCACATGAAGGAATTGCCACAGTAACTTGGCACATGAAGGAGTTGCTAGGCACATGAAGGAATTACTACAGTAACTAGGAACATGAAGGAATTGCTAGACACATGAAGGATTTTCTAGGCACATGAAAGAATTTCTAGGTACACAAAAGATTTTCTAGGTAGATGAAGGAATTTCTAGGCACATGAAGGATTTGCTAGGTGCAAACTTGCAGAATGAACAAAACTGAGCAGGTTAACAAGGCAACTCGAGATGCTCCTACATCAAACAACTAGGGTTGAAAGAAATAATTCTTCTGAATCATTGAGATGTCACAACTTGAGTTGAATCGAACTAAAATTGTGAAATCCATGAAGAATCTTCAATAGGTCTATTCTTCTACTTCACCAAATATTCATGGTAATCTTTTCTTCTTCTGTTCTTACCGACTCTCTCATCCAATATCTGTTGAACTTCTTCAATCTACTTCTTAGGATAATCATCTAATACAATAAATTCATCCTCTAACTCATGATACTTAAACAAATAAAAAATATTGAATGTAGGAGATATATCCATGCCATCAGTTAACTCAACTTCATAAGCATTACCACTGTCAAACTTCTTCAAGATCTTAGAAGCTCTAAATTTCTTCATCTTTAGCTAACCGTATGTTCCAACTAGGAATCTTCCTTTCTTCAGATGAACCATCACCTCATCACCAACTTGAAAATCATGATGTCTTCTAGACTGATCAAAATTCTCCTTATACTTCTGATTACTTTATTCCAACCTCAACTTCACTTCCTTATGCAAAGACTCCATAAAATCAAAAAATTCTTCTCCTACAATTCTTTTATATTTTTCACCACCACATCTCTCAAATCTGATATACCTCTAGGATGCATTCTAGTAACAATCTCAAAGGTGTCTTTCCTATACTCCTATTCATAGAATTGTTATATGCAAATTATGCTTGTGCCAATACCATCTGCCAATTACTTGGCTTATTCCCAACTAAACATCTCAACAAATTACCCAAGCTTCTATTCACAACCTTTATCTATCAATCTATCTATGGATGGAATGTAGAACTAAACTTTAGCTTAGTACCCATCTTCTTCCACAAAGTCTTCCAAAAATAGCCATCAAACTTACTATCTCTGTCAGAAATAATGCTTCTTGGTAATCCATGCAATCTCAAAATCTCTTTAAAGAAAAGTTCAACAACATGCTCAACATCTGATGTCTTCTTACATGGTATGAAATGATCCATTTTAGAAAATCTATCCACTACAACAAATATAGAATCATACCCCTTCATTATCTCAGGCAATCCAAGAACAAAATCCATACTGATGTCAGTCCAAGGTTTCTTAGCAACAGTAATAGGTGTATACAAATCAATATTTTGACTCACCCCTTTTGCAATTTGACAAAATCCACAAATTTTTACAAATTTTGAAACATCCTTATACATTTGTGGCTAGTAATACTTCTGTTTTAGCAAACTCAATGTCTTATCAATTCTGAAATGTCCAGCTAATCCACCACTATGCTTTTCCTCAATCAGATTCAACCTCATAGAACTTCTAGGAATACACAACTGAATACTTTTGAACAATATACCTTCTTGAATGAAATACTCATCATATTTACTTATGTGATTTGTTAGATTTGGTGCTCTACACTCTCTCCATGCCTCAGAAAAATTAGGATCAACATCATACAACTCTTTCATCTCATCAATACTAAGAACTTCAACCTTCATTTTAGTCAACAAAGAACATCTTCTAGTCAATGCATCAACAACTCTATTACTAACTTCACTTTTATGCTTGATCACAAATGTAAAACTCTACAAGTACTAAACCCATTTCATATGTCTTTGATTCAATTGATGTTGACTTCCCAAGTATTGTAAAGCTTTATAATCAGTATATAGTAAAATACTTTACTCCACTCAAAAAATCCATTATGTCATCCATCCTTGGCATAGGAAACCTATATTTCACTACGATTTTGTTAATAGCTCTCGAATCAGTACACATTGTCCATTCTTTGTTCTTTTTAGGTGCTAAGACAATAGGTACAAGCCATAGACACAAGTTTTCTCTGATCAAACCTTTCTACAATAATTCATGCACTTGTCTATTAAGTTCTTCATTCTCTGTAAGTGTCAATCTATATGGTGCTTTTTTTGGCAAACTAGCTCTAGGAATCAAATCCATACAATGACTTATACTTCTTACCAAAGGTAAACCATCAAGAATATCATCAGCAATAATGTCTTTATACTCATTCAACAATTCTGTAATTTCTAATGGTACTCGACTATTACTATCTATTGTCACTCGATCATTAGTAGCTTCTGCTGCTTGGTCATTAATACCAACACTTGGTCCTCTAGGAACTATAGCAAAACAAAATTTATTCTTCTTTACTTCTTTTTCAAACCGTTTCCCATTAACCATGCAAACTTTTATTACAGTGCAACTAACCTCATCTAGACTTTCAATTAAAGGTAACAATATTCGGTTCTTCCTATTCACCCAAAGAGTATATTGATTGAATACTCCATCATGTACAACATATCTATCATATTGCTAAGGTCTACTCAATAGAATATGACAACAATCCATAGGCATTATATCACACAAAACTTCATCAAAATAATGTCCAATCTTGAACTTCACAAGGCATTGTTCACTTACTAATATCTTATGCTCATCTTTGATCCATAAAACATGATAGCATTTGGGATGTTTTAGCCTCTGCAACTACAACTTTTTAACCAGATCTTCTAATGCAAAATTTGTAGAACTTTCACTATCAATGACCACCTTGCAGCATTTTCCAATCATCTTACATTTGGTCTTGAAAACACTTCTCCTTAAAATAGGTTCGTCATCACTTCCCTTATTACATAAGGTTCTTCTCACCATTAGATTTTCTCCAGGCTCAGGCCCACTTGGTGAACCCTCATCATCTCCTTGAATCATAACATTTTTGTTACCTTGCTCACTTGTAGAGGATCTACATTCAAAAGATCTATGTCCCTCTTTACCACATCTTAAACAATTACCTTGAAATCCACCTCTAGAATAACAATTACCTCTTCCTTGGTAAGAACTAGTGCCTCCTCGATAAGAATTACCACTTTTCCATTTGGTCTTGCCCTTGTCATCATCTTTCCATTTAGATTTTCCTTTTTCCTATACAAAATTGTTAGATCTACCACCTTCACCATAAGATCTACCTCTGCCTCTCTAGAATCTACCACCTCTACCTCTTTGTATTTTTTCATGCTTCTTTGCTCTCCTCAACTTTCAAGGCATATTGATATGCTTCTTCTATACTTTCCAACTTCACAAACTTATTTCATCTTGTATTCCAGAACTCAATCCATTAATGTACATTACAATTTTCTCAACATCATCATCCACATGTCCAGATCTGATGTCCAATCTATAGAATTTGTTGGTATATTATTTCACAGTCATGTTCTTTTGTTTGCATCTTTCTCAGCAAGCTAACTTGATAATCAGCAGTGAGGAATTTGTTCTTTACTTTGTTCACCATCTTTGGCCAAGTTTTGATCTTCTCCTTTCCTCTCCTTTGTTTATCTATTTGCAAGTGCTCCCACAATAGTGATGCATGATCTTTCAACCTAGGGACTAAAATCTATACCTTTGTATTATCAGGAGTGTTTTGATACTCAAAAAACTTCTCCATATCAAAGATCCAATCCAACACAACATTGGTGTCAAATTTTCCATCACAAGGAACAACTTCTATAGAAGGCTTTGAATTTTCACTAAACAACACTCACAATAGTTTTTCCTCATCTTGATCTTCTTCAAGTTCTAGATTATGGTTTGGTGCTACTACTTCATCATCACTTACATCATCAAGATGTGCTCCTCTCTTTTGGGCTATCTCGATAGCATCTAATTTGGCTGCAATTTGTCTCAACTGATCCATTATAGCATCATCAACATTTCTTCTACTACAAACCATGTTTACAAATTAGGTTCCTGCAAGATCATAACCCTCTACAAGTAATTGGTCAAATCCATAGATCTGCAACCCTACAACCGAATTTGAATTAGGGTTCTATATTATCCAATCTCCACAAGGATGAACCTTAGGCTCTGATACAAACTAATGTAGGCAAAGGATGAATAACTAGGTCCGAAGGTTCATGAAACTATCCAAACCACCCTGCAAGAGTTAACACAATAAAAGCAAATAAAAGGAACAAAAAACAAAGGGGGAAGAAGAGAGGAATGCTTTTATTTCTTCAGAAAAAGATCTTCATACATGCCCAACTATAAGGCATTCTGGGTTATGGCCAATTACAAATACATTCACATTCAAAGATCCAACTACAAATTCACACTTTTGATTTTTCTCTCTAGAATTCCTCTTCCCCAAAAACTTTCCTAACTCTAAGCCTAAAGACTATATATACTTACCAAAATGGCTTACAGATTATTCTAGAATAGTATATAAGAGGAAGGCCAATCCAACAATGGTCTAGAAACATCCCAAGAAAATATCTTAACATAAATGTTGTGATCAAAATAAATCCTGCAAGTTATCTCACAAAAATTATGTCCAAATGCTAATGCTCAACATTCATTGGGTAACTCGGCACATGAAGAGTCACTTGGCATACACTGGGTAACTCAACACATGAAGGAATTGCTATAGTTACTTAACACATGAAGGAATTGCTACAGTAACTCGGCATGTGAAGGAGTTTCTAGGCACATGAAGGAATTGCTAGGAGCATGAAGGAATTGCTAAGCACATAAAGGAATTGATACAATAACTCGGCACATGAATGAATTGCTATAGTAACTAGACACATGAATGAATTGCTAGGCACATGAAGGAATTTCTAGGCACATGAAGGAATTGTAGGCACATGAAGGATTTGCTAGGCACATGAAGGAATTGCTAGCCACATGAAGGGTTTTCTAGGTACCAATTTGTAATATGAACAAAAATGAGCAGGATAACAAGGCAACCTAGGATGCTCCTACATCAAATACACTTAAGTTTTTCACAAGTCTCTTTCCTTTTATCCAAAAATACAGCATGGGCAATAATCCATTGGTAGGCAATAATCCTTTGGCAGTCACAAATCTTGTAGTAGTACTTTCTCTTTATATCAGGGTTAACTTTTATTATTCACATTTTTGGAAACATCTAATGGGAGTGTCTGAGGAATATTCATATTTTTGGGCAGCTTTACTTTACTCTTTTCACATTCTTTGGAAGAAGTGCTTATTTTTTACCTTAAGGTGGAAAATACCCTTTACAATTACATTTCTCGTTCTAAGATCCAACAAGAAACTTTTTAGCTTTATTTCTTTATGGAGGCTTTTATGTTTATTTTCTAATTACATCTTAATAATTGTAAGTCATTATATAGTCCCTTAGTCATTGGGGTAGTATTTTATCTTAAATTCATGTGGCATTGGAAGTAGAGACTAATGGCTTCATTTCCATCATTGTGTAGTAGATCAACCATAAAATCATAACACTTGATACACTTAGTCTTATTTCTCTGAGCTTTTAATGAAATTTATATTTTCTTCCATTCAGAGCCTTACAAGCCTCTGATTTTGACAGAATCACATTCAAAACTTATTAGCAATACAAAGGCTCTATTCCTCATATCCACACTTCATGTGGTTCGCTTGAAGGGGAAGATTTGTTCAAGATCTTTGAAGTCATGGAAAATTAAATGTTAGGACTAGGTACTTGATAATGAGGTGAAGAAAAACTTACTTCTCATCAAGGAAGATGCTAGAGTACAAATCAATAAATCCTAGACCGCCTAAATCTTGTGTGTACTAGATAAATAGGAAAGTCACAATGGAAGAAAGTAGATGGCTCAAGAAATATGAGAAGTTATCTATGACACACTTAGACATACTTCATGTATAACACATTATCAATCTAACCAAATACATCAATGAAAACAAAATAGGGTAGCTAGAACTTGGCAACAGATGGCTCTGATTGGGGACTTAGGCATTGAAAATGTCTGACAAGGGACCCTGAATCTTTGGTTTTGCATAGTGAGAAATGAAAAATAAAAAGGGAAAACTAAAATAAGCACACAAAAAGAAGAGACAACTAAACTAGGAAAGTAAGAAAGTAAAGTACAAAAAGACACAAAGAAAACCTACCTATACTACCTGAACTGCAGGGGATACCTACTTTCAATTATACACTTGATATAGCTTTAGATCTTGGGCATTGTATGAGAATGGAAGAATCTCTCCAAAGGGATATGTCAAAGTAAAGGAATTGCTTTGGTTTACTTGAGTAACCTGGAAGGAGCCCTTCTAGAGGGAATCAAACTTGTGATCCATACCTTTGGGTTCATGTCATCTATCCCATAGTAGGACCAGGTTGCCTTCCATGAACTTTCTAGGTCTGACCCTTTTATCGAAGAATATTTTAACACATTTCTAATGTTCTGTAATATGATAGACCATCCTCTTGCATTCTTATTCTAGATTAGTTGGGTACATAATGCACTTCTTCAATCCATCTTGGAATTCTAGATCTTCAATCACCTGTTGGAGTTTACAAATAAATAGTTCTAGGGGTAGAAGAAGACTGGCTTCAACTCCATAAACCAGCTCAAATGGGGAAATTTTGATTTCCTTCTAGGTGTAATTCTATCTACCTAGAGTGCATAATACAATTTTGTGTGCTAGTTATTTTGATTCTCAAAGACCAATTCCTTCATGATGTTGATCAAGTTTTTGTTACTCGATTCTCCATGACCATTTCGCTAAGAGAAGTAGTCAAATGAATGACCTAGATTTATAATATTGTCATAGAAAAATTCTATAATTTTTGTAGAAGAAAAATAAGAAGCATTATCCATGATAAGCTTTGTTGGCACTCCAAACCTTATTAAGATGTTTTCTTTAATGAATTCATAGACTACCTCAAAAGTAGTCTTTTTAGTTGGCTTGGCCTCTATGTATTTGGTGAACTAATCTATTGTAGTGATGCCATACAAATGACTAGTAGACAAAGTTGGGCTGATTGGTCCAATGAATTATATTCCCCCTTGTTGAAAGGGACCTTCAATCACAACTAGCTTTAGAGGCAAGACAACTAATTGTGTCTTTCTTGAGAACATCCTACATGTTGGTCTAAATTTTTACATAACCAACTTCTCTTAAAATCATGGTATAAAAATTAGATGTGAGTCCTTTTATTAGATCCTGGGGTTTTAAGTTTTGGTCTCATACTTTTGGTACCATTCAAAATCTGTATAAAGCCCTAGGTCTCTCCCTTTTATTTTATCTTGGCGCAAAGGTTTTAAAAATGAAAAGAAAATATTGTTTTCCCACCTACTTTGAGGTCATTGTTGAGTCCTTTTGGGAAAGCTTATTCGACTGTTGGATCTTATTTAAATCCACAGTTGTCACATACTTGCTATAAAAATTTGTGAGGTTATTTTTGATAGCAATGTAGTGACCATTGGAGAACTATGCTGTGGTACTAAAAAATGAAGTTTGACACCGAAAAAGGTGTGTTAATATCAAGACATTATGATCATGTGCTATGTCTCGAGATTTTCAGTATTAAAGAAGGCTTTAGTGAACTCACCCAAGATTGTAAGTATCAAAAAAGGCATGAGGAGAAACTTGCAAATGGTGTCACTGGAGTTCAAGTTACTCTAGCGATTTGCTAAGTCACTACCAAAAAATCCATGCGACCTGCCAGTAGTGACATAGCGAGTGCCCAAATTTTAAAGAAAGCAGTAACCTTCTTAAAGGTGATTTGACAGTAGAAATTCCCATGCAGTTTCATAAATATGCATGACCACCTTCTCTGACACCAGTGTTAATTGGTGAAGTTTTAATTAATGTATCTTTTGTTATCTATCACCAGAATTGTGAATCCATCAGAGGTCACTACTTTGCTAGTTGAAAAGTTGGTAATTTTTTTAGTAGTGAGGTAGTGACTAGTTGGAAGGTTGTGATGCAAATGTAAATCAATAAAGGTGGGTCCCAAATGAGTGCGTTGACAAGGCTGAGTTATGTGGATCACACAGCATGGTGGCATCCTACTGAGCATTTATAAGCGAAAAATCCTGAATTAGTCAGAACTTGCTATATCCTTAGCTAGAAAGTTAGTAATTTTGTTGGTAGTGATGTAGCGACCTGCCTAAAAATAACAAACATGGCAAGGCCAAGGACATGTGATGTCACTAAAGGCTTAAAATAACATATATATATCTATATATATATATATATATATATATATATATATATATATATATATATATATATATATATATATATATATATATATATGATTACATGTTAAACCAGCTCAGTGCCAGTGGTAACTTGGACCCAGTCCCCACACATAAAATATGCAAAGAATTCTGATCATCAGATCAATCATGGATCAATAGTACTCGCTAACTCGCTATGAAAAGATGTGCAAAGATTATGTATAGAAAATTAGTGAACGGGCCCCCCACCATTGTTCTCTTAAGAGTTGTTCCAAGTGTCTGCCACATGATCAAAGAAAAATTAGTGGCTATCACTATCTCACTATAGCAAGATGTTCAAAAGTTATGCATAGCGAGGTAGCGACTTGATGACACATGTCCCCAGTCATCAATGGGCAAAGGTTGAAATGCCAGCATTGAACAAAAGGTATAGATGGGAGTTGTTTATTAGTTTGACTGCCATTGTGCTAAAAAGAAAAGTGAGTTAGCCTAGTTTTCATTCCTAGATCATAGGATTTTTCAAGGATCAATGACACAAATTTAAAAGGAAGTATGATACCCTTCTATTTTTCTATTTTGTGCATTTATGATGAATGAAAGCTTCATGTATGGGAGAAATAGAGTATAATATAGGAGATCTCACTAGTTCCTGTCTCACCCAAACAAAGATTTCACATTTTTTGAGCATAAGAGCCTGTTGATCATATTGTATTTAGCCTGGCACAAACGTGAGGCAATTTCTTATATATTTGAAGAAAAATTATAGAGGTTCAAAGAAGAACAAGTCTGGAAAGTCAAGTAAGTATTCACATACAACCTTTGTAGCATTCCAGTTCCTATTATTACAATCAAGATGCCTCCTAAGAAAGCATTTTCTGGGAAAATTAATTATATGGATCAAAATGTCGATGATGATTTGCTAGAATTACTCTCAGAATTTGCCACCAAGCCTACACAAGTCAAAAGGTTAATTTCCTTAAACCCTAGGCTTAAGATTGTTGATGGCCTATATGACAAGGGGAACTGGGTTAGGGATGCAACAACTAGGTAAACTAGTCTTGTCTTGTTTAAAAAGTGGTATTCAAAGAGGAATTTGTTTGCCCCACATGCTAACGTTTGGAATTTTTATTTGGGAAAGCTAGTAGTCCCAAGTGTTTTCATGGATTATGATTTTCTTGAAGTCATTTCCAAGAATTATGACCAAGTTGTTAGGGTGGTAAGAAGAAATGATGGTGTGCCTCTAATCTCGATTAGTCCTAAAGAAATTAGAGAGGTTTTTCACCTAGAACCATTGTTAGATTACCATGTGCTAATAAATTTGCCAGAACTAGAAAATGAATATAAAGAAAGAAGGATGTGATTAGGGGAGGTGCACTGAGGGCACACATTGGTACAATAGGAACTCTGTTGGTAATTACCACAGCCTCTAGGGAACCTTTTAAGAAGAGTCTTTTCACTTCCCAAGCTGTAGAAATATACAAAACCCTATGTCGTGTTTTTGGTGAGGATGAGCAGGATTTCATGCCCATTGGCCTTATGTATATGATGGTTCAGATTGCTTCTTTCGATGTAAATTTTATCTTTGATTTTGCCTCCTTTTTGGTTGAGGAAATTCATATTGGTTTAGTTGGAATTGCGAAGGCCAAAGTGGAGAAAACTTTTGGCCACTATTCTCTATTGATGCATATGTTCTTGTTCAAGGGGGTGACATATTTTGGTAATGAGATGGAATTGAATAGAGAAGAGAACGGGGAAGCACTACCAGTCCAATTGTGGAGTGCGAATATGACCTGGGATGCAAATAATGCCAATTTTGTTAGATTTGATCGGTATTTTTCTTCTAAATTGAGATGTCTCATATTAAGAGACAATCCCAGAATCACTAAGGTATTAATGGACCTCCTCAGATCTATGGACAAACCCCATAACTTGAAAGTTTCACATAATCAGGGAGATATCATTCCTTACCCTGTTTGTACAGTTTTCAAAATCTATGATTTTAAAGGGAGTCCCCATTTCTTGCCTTACCAAGTACCTTTGAAGGTAGGAATGGCTGAAGTTTTGTGGCAATTAGGAAGAGTAGAAGAAATGGTTCTGTTGAAAAGAAAAATAGGGTCAATTTTCCCTACTTGCATAATGGCCCATCAGTTTGTGATTACCGAAGGGGGTTGGCTCTTTTTGCATAAGATTTTGGATTAATATATGATGGTTGTCTTCCATCCCTATTTTTGTTATTCTAAGGGATTTTTTAATCAAACTTTCAGGCATAGAATTAAGCTAGGACAAGTCAAACATGATTCATATTATCTACAAGACATTACAGGGAATGAATTCTCATTACAGGAGCAAGAAACTAGAAAAGAAAAATGGAGAGTTTATTCTCGGGTCCTAGAATTCATTCATTGTTTTGATTAGAAATATATTCCTTTGGATAATGCTAATAAAGAGGCTGACAAAATAAATAAGCTCATGAGTAACTTGCTAGATAGAATTGTTCAAATTGTGTGTTGTCTTTCATGACACACAAATGTCATATCACTCATCAAATAGTGTCTACTAAGCTTAGAAGGTCAACAAGGAAAAGGACAGTGTCTACCGAGCTCAGAAGGTCAGCAAGGCAAAGGATAGTATCTACCAAGCTCAGAAGGTCAGCAACGCAAAGGATAGTATCTATCAAGCTCAGATGGTCAGCAAGGTAAAATGACAGAATCTACCAAGCTCACCTGATCATCAAAGGAAATGTGAGTAAAGCAGTTCTGACCGAGCTCACTCGGTTATCAAAGGATATGTGACTAAAGCAGTTCTTACCGAGCTCACTCGGTCAACAAAAGAAATGTGGTAGAAGCAGTTCTTATCGAGCTCTCATGAAGGAATTTAGTTCTTACTAAGTAAACTCGGTAGCCAAAGGATTTTACAGATATTACAATGCTAACTGAGTCAAGAAGGTTAACTCAAGAAATTTCTAGAAGTAGTATTTACCGAGCAGGGTCGGCCAGTAAAGGATTTCATTATTTTATGAAATAACATTTATTTTTTCAGAGTAATATCTACAACTAATTGATGTATGGTTTATTGGTAAATGTAACATGTAAATGGGCCAACTTGAAAATCGGAATGGTATAAGTAAGAGTTAAAGTCACGAATTCTAAGCGTGTGGGAAATGGAATTAATGTAATATGAAGATTGATTATTGTGCAAGTGAATTTGAAGGATGATCAGAGATCATTGATGAGCAGCAGATTCATATTTGATTAAGGAGGGTCCAATGATGCTAAATAGAGACCTGTAACCAATAAATTCAGTTGCATCTTGTTCAGGTTAATTCATTGTTGCTTTCTGACCATTGTAGCAGTGATTTCAAATCTCTTAACAGAGTTGGTTTAATAGCCATTTTGTAAATCCTCTAACAAGGTGACAGTTCAGTGGAATTGTTCTAAAGACCTCTAGCAAGGCCACTCCTAATAGGGTGATTAAATCCTCTAACAGGGTCACACCTAACAATGTGTATTGTAACCTTTAACAAGGTTGGCTCCTAACAGGGCCCACTTCAGAAGAGTGAAAAATTGGTGACTAGTTACTTGGTTGTTTTTCCCATATTGGGTTTCCATGTTAAATCTAGTGTCTCTTGTGTTCATTTTGTTTTCAGTTACATGCATGAATGCCTGAAAAATAAGTATTAGTTTAATTTACTGAGTTACAATATTTTTTTATCGAGTATCAATAGAAACTAGATCTTTAAGACATCTAAGGGATCTATGGATTAATTTTTGTAAGTAACTAATTCAACACCCCCCCCTCCCCCCCTCTCAGTTACCCTATCTTTATCCCAACATAACTTTCTTGAAATAATGGAAGCTATGAATGAGAAGAAACATTTTTTTATTGATTCTTATCCTGATAAGGCCAGAGAAGTCATGAGGAGTTTGGATTTCACTCCTAATTTAGGAGTTGGTCAAATAATTGTACAAAAGGAGCCTGGTTATACTATCATTCAAAATAAAAGGTCTCCTATAGATAAGGAGAGACCTGATGAACCTAGTCCCAAGAGGTAGAAGCTAATGAAAGAAGACAGGCCTCAAGTTGAGGAATATTCACCCACTCAATCCCCTTTGAGGATTGGAGAATAATAGTTCATTGGCGAGTAGATTGAATAGATGGGATCATAGGGAGGTATCTTTATTACTCAATCAGAATTAGATGAGGGCAACCCTTTAGAACCTCCCCTATCAAGTTTGGATCTAACAACAAAAGACTATAGAGGCAGGGAGTTAGACCTTATGTTAGAACAGGGAAGTCATCAATTTTTGGCTAATGACAGCTTCGTGAGATCTAGGGCTTTCCAGTAGTTTGCTTGGAGGGCAAACATGGATATTTTTGAAGAGAGATGCAAAAGCCTGAAAATAGAGCATCCAGAAATGGATGAAACTTCCATCCAGAAATAAATAAAAGAGGAAATGAGGAAAGAATTTCATAATATAAGCCCTGAGGAGGGGAGGCAAATGGTAAAGGCCTCTAACATTTTATTCTTACCAAATTGGGATATTGTTGATGCTTTAGTTTTTAATTCTGTTTCAAATAAATTGAATTTGCAAGACCACAATAAAAAGGATTTCAGGGGCAGCATTTGTTGAGGATCAAGCTGCATTGGTCAATTGGTCATTAAGAAGAGGATCTAGAGCCACACCATCAAAATTAGATGAGTTTGGATTGATGGGAAACATAATTTTAAGAAGGGTTGCTGATACCTCACATGTGCGAGTAGCACACTGGAATGTGGATTCATCCAAATTTCTTTTGGCCATTGCTAGGAAGGAAGAACAAGCTATGTTTGAGCTGAAAAATAAATATGAGACAATTCTTGAGGCCTATAATAAAGAGCTAAAACGGAGAATTGAGCTTGAAGACAAGCTAATGGGGAAGTCCACCAAGCCAAGAATAACATACCCCCGTCCTCCAATGGAACCTTTTAAACCCACCCCCCTTGTAGGAATACCAAACACACCTCAAAGGCTAGAATATTACATAGCTACAGATTTTGAAGAAGAGAAAAGCAAGCTATGGGCCTTACATGTAGAGCTAAATATGCAATATGAGGATAAGCTTAGAAAGGCTCTAATGTATTTAGTAGATAAAATTGAATGGCCCTTATTTTATGATCAGTTGGCAAGAGTGACAAGTGTATGGGAGGAATTGAAAACCAATGATGAAACCCTCAAGCCTATTGTTAATAAGTGGGGAAAAAGGGAGAAAGAAATAATCCTTTTATGTTATTCAGTTATAAGGTCTTCCCATGACCATATTGAAAAAGTGTATGATCTTGCTAATGACCTGTCAAATTTTGATAATAGGAGAATTGCTTTGCAAATGAAAATTGTTTCTTATTTAAGAGAGTATAAGAATCATAAATTTGAATTATTTCCTTGTGCCTTGGATAGAAGGAATAAATTGAAAAATAAGGATGAATGGAGAAAAGAATTAGATGACATGTTATGCATAAGGATAACTAAAGTTGTAAACAAAAAGGGGCATGCTTGGTGGGCCATCAAGACAGAGGAATTGGTTAAAGTTTAGTTATTTTTTCATTCTTTGAGACAATAGTTTGTTGGTTTTGAAAATGAGGCTAATTATATATTAAAGAAGCAAGATGATATCCTGTGATTCAATTGGCCTAATGATGCAAAATTTAACACTTGGATGGCAGATATTACTCTTGATGAGCAACTAAAAGAAGGTGGTATAGATGATGATGAAGAACTAAAAGGTGAGGTGCAGATCATTAACACATCAGCACCAAATCTAAAACAATAAGAAGGTGAAAAATTAGTATTGCCTGTTCAGGGTGAAAGTAGTGAAAATCCTTAGGAAAAAATTGATTTAGAGGCATCACAGGATAACCCTTCATTGGCTAGTTTCATAGACATGTATTCTAAAGATTTGAAGTAGTAGGGGACAACTCAAAAGTCGATGATTTGCAATAGTAATAGAAACAGGCCTACCCGAACAAATTTTGACGTGCTTGGCATTCTGTTATACTGGTTTTTGTCTCTTGTTATGATGTTTTGTTTCTTGTTTAGAAGGACACTTTTCAACCACAATTTCCCTTTGCCTATTGCAACTCATGTTATATAAATGAGTTTTCAAGGCATTGTGAGGGTTCGAAAATTGATGTATTTTTTGAAGTGTCAAGAAATATTATAGTCGGTCCTTATTCTCATGTAGTATTTTTAGATACTTTCAAGCATAATTTTTGATACAGATATATGACATAACCAGTGATTTTATGGGTTTGGTTAAGACTTTATTGATTGATGTATTAGTCATTTGAAAAAGGGATAATGCAAAGGGATGTTTACAATGTTTCTGTGTCATCGATCTCTATCTTCATTTCATGAGCTTGTCTATTTTGAGATCATTTGAATTAGGTTCATATGATTGAATGTAGTCCAGATGGGTTGTGTATTGATTCTCTTGTTGCTATTAATTCAATGAATTATATAAATGCTTTACTAGAATAGTAGAATTGATGAGTTTGTGAGAAGGATATTCTATAAGAATGGAAATGGATGATTGCTATTGATAAAATTCATTCATAAGTTGATTGAATTAGGTCTCCCACCAATATATAAATCTTAGCCCAATGCATAAGACACTGGTAATGAAGTTCAGTGGTAATTGAGAGTTGATCTGTTTCTACATGAAAAGTCTATTTTAGAAGGAAAAAGGTCTCAAAGATTATTTTAAGGTCATAATGTTGGTGAGCACTCACTTACATAATATTATTGAGTATTAAGTAGCTACTAATAGCTGGAGTATATGAAATTTTTAGGAGATTTAAGACCAGGTCTTCTTTAAGGGATGTGTATAATTTTGAAAAGATAAGAGAATTGGAAAGAGTGTGCATGTATTTGAAGGATAAATGATGAGAATCAAAATGAAACTAAGATGATTTCCACACAATTTTATAATTGGATTATCCCTAGGTACACCCACCTTGGTCTGGCAGAGCCAAAAGAGTAGGAAACCATCATGGGTTTTGTTGAAGTTGGGTCCAAGTGATTTACACATATAATTGTTCATAAAATCTGGCTAATTTTTAGGTTATGTGGGTATTATCAATTGAGTATTAAGCATTTTTTTGTTCAGTAGTTTCAAACACCAACACTACATTTGTCACATTTTACTACACATTGATACACATCCTTGAATATTTTGGGCTAGTAGTAGCATTTTTTTAGGATCTTATATGTTGTGACTATGGATGAAAATTGATCACCCCAAGCTTCATTGTGGAAACTTTGAAGAAATATCTCTTGTTGAGGTTTATCCATGCATCATAGAAAGGTCCCATCTATAGCCTTTTTATACAATTGGTCATCATATATAACATATTTAGCAGACTTAATTCTTGGGTCTCACTTCTGTTTATAAGTGAGGCCTTCAAGGAAATCCCCATAAGTTAGAAAGTAAGCAATATTTGAGAACCATGAAACTTGAAGACTTACCATTAGTGCCCTTGTAGAATTATCATCCTAGCCCAAGTCCTAAGTTTATGCAATTATCTTGTACAAACCATTCCCCCTTACCAACTTGGTTGGCTTTAGGTAAATGTCATATTCTTGTACCTTGGCTATCTAGGCACCTCTAGTGTTGTAACCTATTTCTTGTTGAGTCAATATACTTTTGATAGGTGAATCAGGTATAAACACAATAGAATGAGAATGTAGCACATAGAATCTAAATTATTTGAGAGCTCTAACCACTGCATGGGGGTGCTTCTCCATTTGATAATATCTCAACTTGTGCTCTTTAAGGGGAGTACTCATGAATGCAATTGGTGTTTGGACTCCTTTGTTTTCTTGCATGAAGATCATAGATAGCAAATGGACTGAGGTGTAACTATACAATATGAACTCCACAGGTGCTTTGGCAATGACATATTTTATTTGATCAAAGGATTTTCTACCAGAATCATTCCATTTGATTTTAGAAAAGTCAAGAATGAATCAACTATATACTTGGTAATCAACTATAGACTTGGTAATTTTAGAAAAGTTAGGAACAAATCATCTCAGAAAGCTTACCCATCCAAAGAATGATTTGACCCTAGACTTGCTTCCTAAAAATTCAACTTTTGAATTACTCTAACACATTCTAGATCAATTGTGATTCCTTTTTGGGAGACTATATGGCTCAACTATTGAATTACTCTAACACATTCTACATCAATTGTGATTCCTTTTTGGGAGACTATGTGGCCCAACAGTTTTCCTTCTGTAACATAGAAGACTGATTTATTGGGATTAAGTGATATCCCATGCTCCCAACATCTTGTAAGTACCTTCTCTAAATCCCACAAATGGTCTTTCCTTCTTTTAGAAAAAAAATTAGGTCATCCAAATAGATGACAATGATTTTATCCTTGAAATCAGCAAAGGATGAATTCATCACCCCCTGAAAGGTCACACCAACATTAATGAGCCCAAAGGGCATCCTATTGTATGTGAATTTTCCCCAAGGAGTGTGAACATAGTCTTGAACTAATCTTTTGGGTTCACCTCAATTTGATTAAAACCTGAGAATCCACTAGCATGGACATCATCTCAGAACCAACAAGCATTTATGGTAGGTGATCCATATAGGCAATTTATAGATGTCTTTTAAGGATGCTTGGTTTAAATTTCTAAAGTCCACACAAATTTAGATCTCCCCATTCTTTCCCAAACTGGGAAAATATTATCTATCCATGTCAAATGATGTATGGGGTAGATAATTTTGGCTTCCAACATCTTCTATACTTCCCTAAAGATAGCCACCATAGGGTTGTAGTTACGCTTCTTTTGTTTGAATCAGGTGGTATCAGGCTTGAGGGGAATTTTATGCTTGAAATCACCATATTTGAAGGTTTTTATGTCCTCATAGCCCCAAGTGAATACATCTTGATATTCTATCAACAACTCCTTTGCTTTCATCATTTCTTGTTTTGAGGAACAACTACTGATATTAATCATTTTAGACTTATATTCAAGGCTAATATTCATTCCTTCATAATTCAAAAAAGTGCTCTCCTTTCTCCCCCTTTCCCTTCTAATAACTACATCATGCCTATCAAACTACTCTTCAAGGGAAATGAGATGCCTAGGAATCATGCTACCCTTGAGTTGTTTAGTGTCAAGCTCCAACTTCTTTTTGGTTTCTATGGAGAAATTTTTGCAGTTATGCTTTCTACCTTCAAATTATCAATCACAAAAATTATCTAGTCATCATCATTAAAAAATTTCCACATCTCAACATTTTCTGGGCCATTAGGTTTGAACAAGACCTCCATCTTAAACTAATCATGTGCAAAATCAATGTTTGGGATGATTAGCGAGGTGGAGGCAGCTAACAGATCTACCCTTGCATTTTGTTCTCTAGGAACAACATTAATTGAGAAGGCATCTAGGCCTTCAATTTCATCCCAAACTCAATTTTTTTAGTTCCTGAGACTAGCATTCTTCACAATATATTAAGCTCAAACTTTCTTTACTTTGAGTTTAGCATCTCCCTAGGCTCTCATGATCTTGACTCCTCTCTATTTTATATCCTTTATACCTAATAGTAAGGCTTCATACTCTTCTGTGTTATTAGTATTCTTAAAATGTAGTTTGTATGCTATTTATATTACATCTCCACTTGGTGATATGAGCAAAATAGAAACTCTAGATTTTTTAGTGGCACAACTGCCATCAGATTCCAAGGTCCAAATTCTTGGGTCATTATAAGAATCTGGTTGTTCTTCTTCATAAGAGAACAACATGTAATTTCTAAACTCCATTTCTTGGTACAGGATCTACACCTTAGGATCATTAGATTTTAAAACAATGAATTTAGCCTTTTCCTCAGACTCCAACTTAATTTTCTTTTTTCCCATGGGAATAATAGCATGAGACTAGTCCATCTTTATTTCTCCCCCCATATCTCTACAAAAGATTCTACTAAGAATCATCCTATAGCTTGCTAGAATATCTACCACCAAGATGGTTAACTTCATTCTCTTTGAAGGATGAGAAGCTAATGCTACTTGAGCATCTTTTACTTGACGTATGAAAGCTACTTGCTTAGCATCCATAGAGTAACATCATCGAAAGGTTTTAGTAAGAGTTAGGCCAAGGGAATAGGCAATTGAAGATGGCATGGCATTATCTGAGGAACCATAATCAATAATGCAGTTACTGGGTTAATGGCCATTCACATACAAGGTTACGTGGAAGGGATCTAGCTTTTGGCTAGGGGAAGTAGCTAAAATAAATGCTTCTTCCTCTTTGAAATTCTCAAGCATGTAATACTCTTGACCTAATAGGGAACCACTATCCATCTAAGGTTGGTCATTGCTAACGGTAGTATTAGCATTAGATTGAGTTCTCATACTAGCCTCATTCTTGCAGTAATCTACTAGTTTTTGAAATTCGGCTAGGCGAGATTTAAGATACTTTAGGGGAGATGCCTAAATATGAGCATCCTTACAATACTATATAATGTCAAATAGGGAAGGAGACTTACCATTTGTTTCAAATTTTGACTAATCTTTCCTCCAAGATGAAGAAGTGGATGCTCTAGCTGCAACTATCAAGGGACCAACTATTGTATTCTAGGAAGGTCCAGAGTTGCACATGTCAATGAAGATGCTAAAAGAGGAGAATTCTTTGTGAACATAAGAGTCTCATTGAGTGGTGAGAATGAACCTAATAAAAGAAGGAATTTAGTTTGCACAAGGTACAAATGTGAAGATAAGTGTTGTGATGTGATCATTGATGTTGGGAGTACACAAAATCTGGTGTTAGAAAAGTGGTCACTAAGTTGTTACTAAAGAGGGAGAAACAACCATGTTCATATCATATTTATTGGGTGTAAGATTACCACAAGGTCATGGTTAGTGAGCAATTCTTAATGAAGTTCAAGATTGGAAACTAACAAGATGAGGTGTTGTGTTATATCATACCTATGGACATATGTCATTTATTATTAGGCAGGCCATGGTAGTTTGATAGGCATGTTGTACATGATGAATGTACAAATACCTACACTTTGACAAAAGATGGAATGAAACATAAGATGAGTCCAAATTGAAGGATACAGATGAAAAGGTATGCAGTATTGCTAGATTCTATTTTGTTGATGGAAAGAAGTTCTTAGAGCGTATGAGGTTTAAGCATATGTGTTTTGTGATAATTCCAAGAGATAGAAAAGAAGAAGTAGAAGATATACTTGCAGAATTTGTAGATTTTTTGGAAGAATTTCTAGATATTATATTTGATAATGTGCCTGATGGACTAACACTAGTAAGGAAGATCAATCATAGGATGGATTTGATTCCAAGAGTTAGTTTTTGAAATAAGATAATGCATAGAACGACACCAACATAAAGTGAGGAGTTGAATAGATAAGTGCATGACTAAGAAGGGGGGGAGGGGTGAATCAGTTACTCAAGTTCCATATGTACCAATTGAACAAACAAACACTTAAATGTTTTTTGGTTTTATTAGTCCATTGCTCGGTCTCTACTATAAACTATTTGCAACATTAGCTAGTTATCCACTGTTCTAAAAATAATAGACTTGCAAAATGTAAACATTAAACTATAAAACATCATAATAACATTCAACACAAGTTTGAGACTAGGATTTAACGTGGGAACCCAATTTGGGAAAAACCACCAGCAACATGCCACCAATTTTTCACTCTTCTAAAGTGATCTCTATTAGGAGCTAACTCTATTTAATGTTACAATACACACTATAAAATGTGACCTTATTAAAGGATTTAATCATCTTGTTAGGAGTGTCCTTATTAGAGGACTTTAGAACATTCCATTAGAATATTACCAACTATTAGGTTCTTATGGTTGTTAGGTCAACCTTGATTGAAGGATTTCGCATATTATTTACAGTGATTAGAAAATAAAAACATGATTGATCTATTAAGTATAACTCACTTTACATGTACATATCTCAATTCAGCTCCTAATATTGATTCACTATCTGGCCTTCATTTTCATCTCAATGTTAAATTCTCTTGGCAACCCTTCAATAAATTGCCTTTCACTTCTTCCCAACTCAATGAAGTCTTCTTCTTAGATTCGCCATTCAACAACATTAGTAATTACTCCAAATTTTTGGAATTTCTACACATGCACATAGTCCCTCTACACTCTACACTCTCTTCTTTACTTAATGTTCTTTTATATACCTCTTTAAATTGGTACTTTTGATTTTTTCACCTAAACAACACTGTAGATATTAGGGTTCACAATTCTATCCATTAGATATAATGTATCTAATCACCATTATGTTTATTTGTTCTTTTCTAGAAAATTCTCCTTGAATTAATCTCTTAAGTTCATTACCTAATTCACTCCTAGAATTAAGTGATCCAACTCATCGATCCTTATCTTCAACACACTTTCATATCCTAAGAAATCAACTTAGTTAGCTTGAAATTATGATTCCTCTCAAATAATTAAAATGTTGTCACTTGACAAATACTAAGTTCTGACACTCATCCATCATTGGATAACTTGGTCTTTATAAAACTTCTTACTCGACATCAACACTATCACTTGGTCAATACTGATGCTCGTTCACAACTAAATTTTCTTGGTACTTAGCATGGCTTGGTTGGCACTAGCATCACTCAGCATAGCCATCAAAATTCCTTAGTTTTTACTTTGTTACTCAGTCAAGACTATAGATCTAGCCTATCTTTCCACACACTTCCAAGACTTGAACATTAATGTCTTCTCCTCTTGTAACATGATTTAAACAATCACTTTTTCTTGTCAAAGCCTAACTAATCGAATGCCCATTTGTAGCTTCCTCTTCATAACTAAACCTTTCCTCTATATGCTTTTGTTATGAACAAATTTTCAAATCCTCTTCATTAATCAAAATAGATATGACATTTAGATTAGATAACAAATTCTTACCATTAGATTCGGCATCAACGACAACACAACAATTGTTCCAATTGTAGTTTCCAACAATCTCCCTCTTTGGCATTAATAGAAACACCTAAAAATATTTGCAAAAATACTATAGGTTACCATACAATCCAAAATTTATACAATCTTTGAGTGACACTCTCAATGTATCAGATCTTTTATTAATATGCTTAGTTTCATTCAAATGCATATCTCTAATCTGACAACACCTCTTAAAATTTTATGAACTACCTCTAAGTAATCACTCTCTTACTTCACATGTCTCTACCATCATCCATTGTCTCCCTCTGGGATGTTCTCTCCCATTAGATTCATACACTTTCTTTGCTTCTCAGATAATCTCTCTATTTAATATTTTATGCAATATGTAATCTCTCCCTCTTTGAAAACAATTTGAAAGACAATATCTCTATCTCATACATATTGACTATGTAGATAATTTCATGTAAGGTCTGAATTATTTATCTATTATCTTCATATAACTGATCTATTATATTTTCCTACTTCTTCACTACTACCTTAGGCAATTCCTAAAGTAGAACTATTTGCATCAATGCATAAGTTAGTCCAATCAACAGATTTGATGCAATGCTTCTCTATAGCTTAAGTAATTTTTTCTAGGGGAATCACTGTCAGTTTACCTCTAAAATATTCATGAGAATTCTTAGGTACAACTTTAGTGAATATGTCAACAATTTTGTCTTTTGTATTCACATATTCCAATTTCACTTCTTTGTCTTGAACTAGCTCTCTCAAGTAATGATACTTGATAGAAATGTGCTTTGTCTTTGTGTGCAAAATAGGGTTCTTTGATATGTTAGTAGCACATGTTATCACAATAGATAACCACTAGATTAATAATCTCTTACTTTATACATTTCAACAATTGTTTGATCCAAATGATATTTGAACAATTTACTATAGCTGCCACATACTTCAACTGTATATTGGGAAATGTAGTTCTACTTCTTGCTTGTCTATGAAATTAGTCTCTTTCATAGAAAGAATGCACCACCACTTGTGCTCTTCTTTTCATCAACATTTCCTACACAATTAGAGTTAGTGAATACCTTTAGTTCAAACTTATCATTCTTCTTGTAATACAATCCATAGTCTTTTGTTCCTTTTAGATATCTTAGTATTCTCTTTACTACCATCATATGGTTCTCCTTAGGATTTGTTGAAAATCTCGCAACTATCCTTATAACTAATGCAATATTTGGTCTACAATAAATAACATATTCTAGTCTACCAATCATTGTTCTATATTGTTTCTGGTTCACATCAGCAGAATTATCATTCTTACATAGTTTGTGTTCAGTAACCATAGGTGTACACACTGGTTTAGAATCATGCATTCCAAACGTTTTCACTATCTCCTTGATATATTTGGACTGAGTAATGAAGATACCTTGCTTCATTTGATATACTTGTAAGCCAAAAAAGATTTTTATTTCACACAACATTGACATTTTTTTAGGTGCATGATGTCTTCTCACATATTTTGCTAACACAAACTCTTTTCTTCTTTGCTCTTCATCAATTTCATCTTGAAAAATAATTTCAATCTCACTATATCTCACTTGTCTAGATTTTACATGCTCGACATTGATTTCCTATTGTTTGACTTCCTCTATTTATGAATTGACATCATTTAATTATTTCTTGACATCCATAGTCTGCTACTTGGCAACTGGTTATTGCAACTCAACATTCCTAGTTTGCAAAGGATTTACAACTTTGATTTTAGTTCATGTAGAGTGCTTGGAGCACTATCATTCACATATATGAATGAACTGTAATCTTCAAGTTTTATCGTACATTCAACTCCATTTTTCTCTATATATTCACCAACTTTCACATTTGTACTTTCCACAACTTTTTTAGTGTTAGAGTTCAAATGCTTAAAATCTTTTCTCTTAGTGGAATATCCTAGGAATATACCTTCACCACTTTTGACATCAAATTTTTTATTTTTTTTGTCTTTAAGTATGTAACATTTTCTTCCAAAAACTTTAAAATATTTCACATTAGGTGCATATCTATATCACAATTCAAAAGTTGTAACATTTTTACCTTTCCTAACTTGCACTCTATTTAGAGTATAAACAACAATGCTTACAACTTCTCTTGAGTATTTTAGTGACACATTCTTCTACATCGTCAACGTTCTGGCACAATCCATAATTGATCTATTCATTCTTTCATCTATTCCATTCCAAGGAGAGGTCCTAGGTTCATATATCTATCTTTTGATTCCTCTGTCACTGCAGAATATATTGAAATCATTGGAAATAAATTACCACCTTTATTAGGCTCTTGCTTGTCTCCTTTTTAACTTTGGCTAGATACCACTTAAACAACTAAAAAGTGTTAGATTTTTATTTAATAAACATCACAGTCATCATCCTAGAATAGTCATCAACAAATAGAATGAAATATTTGTCTCCACAGTAGCTTTCAAATCCAATAGGTCCACATAAGTTAGTATCAACCAATTCCAAAATGTCATTAGATGAATACATTTTTCTCTTGAAACTAGACTTTGTCATTTTCCCAATTGACATTGTTTACACACAACATTGTTAGGTTTCTTCGATTTTGACAAACCTATTACTTATTTTATTTTACTAATGCTAACCAAACTATCAAAATTTACATGACATAACCTCTTGTTCCATAATCAAATATCTTCATATTGTACAAACATACATGTCTCATTAGATAAATCTATATAGAATAAGTTACCTCTTGTTTGATCACCACTTCCAATGAGCTTGCCATCAACATAAAATATTTTGGCCTTTCTATGATAGAATTCAACTCTGTAACCTAATTTTTTAAACTATGAAACACTCAAAAATTTATAGTTAAGTCCTTCAACCCAATAACCATTGTCACATTTGTTCTTATCAGTTAATTAAATTTTGTCTTTAACATCATTACCAAATTTAAAAAAACAACCCTTGTAGGGTCCAATGTCCTCAAATTTACTTCTATCACCAATCATGTGATTAGAGAAACCACTATAAATTATCCATCTATCACTTTTGTTCATATATAGGAGTAAAGCAATTTTCTCATCTTCATAAGAATCTTATTTCATAGCAACATATACCACCTCTTCATCATTACTTTTAGATTCAATATCAGTTTCTTCTTCAACAATATAACAATATTTCTTACCTTTGTCCTTGTAGTCCTTATTCTTCTTGAAGTCTTGGTCATCTCTTCTTCTTTTCTACTTGTTCTACTTTCTTTCATCATTGTCTTCTCTATCGGGACAACTTGCACAATATGACCAACCTTGTTACATGAAAAATAGATTATGGGAAGTTTACCTTTTTATTTTCCTTTTCTTCCAAATCTCCTAGCTATCAGTGCCTCAAGTTCATCAAGTTCATCATTAGAAGTATCACCATCATTTTCTACATGTTTTCCCTTTCCTTTCTTGCTAAGAATCAATTGTTATTTAAAAGAAGATTCAATAGTAGTAGGTGTGTAATTATCAAAGTTAGAAATCTCAAAATTAATAAGCCTACCAATTACACCTTCCGAGTTTAGGGCATTACTTGGTGTTCATCTTATCTCTTGTATTGCAAAAACCCTAATAACATAAATAGGAAGTAGAGTTATCAGTACCTTGCTGATTATTGTTTCATATTTAATATTTCCTTTATCTCTTCTAATAGCATTATCAATTTCTTTGATTCTTGTGTAATACTACACTATGTTCTCACCTTCTATCATTCTCATTTCATCAAACTTACCTCTCAGATTTTCTAATTTGTCTCTCAAGACATTATCATCTCCTCCATAGATGGTCCTTAGTTTATCCCACATTTCCTTTGAATTCTTGCACTCCTTTAGGTCATCAAACTTGACATAGCTTAGGGATGAAAAAACTCTACAACATTGATTAATTATTTTCTCACTTTTCTTTCAGCGATTGAGAAGTCAAGGGGATTGTTGGCATTAAAAACAATAACATACGTACATAACCATGAATATTGAAAACATACATGTGTACATTAAACATGAACATATTCACATACATCTATGAAATAAAATATGCATTCTTTATGTTTGTATATAATCTAAGTTATGTTCTTATATTTATTAAATTTTATTAATTAAATGTTGTAACATGCATTCTTTAGGTCATACTCTTTATATATTCTTATTTACATGTATATGTTATATTTTTACCTGTGCATTAATCTACATTCTCATAACATATTAAATTTAGGATCTCCCCTTAAGACATGTCATTAAATATAATTAATTATACTTAGATTAAGGCATTAAAAACAATAACATATACATAAACATGAATATTGAAAACATACATGTACTCTACATTTAACATGAACACATTTACATACATCTATGAAATAAAATATACATTAATCTACATTCTTATGTATAATTTAGGATCTCCCCTTAAGACACGTCATTAAATATAGTTAATTACACTTAGATTAAGGTATTAAGATGAATAACATATATAGAAACATGAATAACACATGCACAAACATAAAAGATTAAGACATTAAAAGATCAATAACATGTACATAAACATTAATAAAAATATGAATATTGAAAACATGCATGCACAATCAACATGAACATATGTATATGTACATCTATGAAATAACATCTGAGACATGTACATATATATAATAAAATATATCTGGAGAATAATGTACCCATATCAAATGTATAAAAATATCATGTATCAAATGTCTCCAAATAACATATATGAAACATCAAAGTCTCCATATAAACATGTATCTGGAAATAACATATAAAACATCAAAGTGTCCATATAAACATGTATCCAGAAATAACATATAAAACATCAAAGTGTCCATATAAACATGTAAATCCAAAATACTATATCAAATGTCTCCAAAATAACATGTATAAAATAAAAGGCCACGATCTAATCAGCTACATCTCCCTCATGATCCTAGATGTCCCCAAAAGGGTCTATCAGCTACGTCTGAACCCTGTGTCAAATGATAGTGTCAAATTATGTACTTGTAAATAAATTATATCATATATATAAATCAAATATATATTTAAATTGTAACATACCTGAGACTCAGGATGTGTAGGATCTGTCAGTGTCTACAAATCACCAAAACATAACATACTATCACTCATACCCTATAACACATACACAAACACACACACACATATATAAATTTAAACATATAGACATATTTACCATAATCAAAATAAATTTAAACATGTATAGACATATAAATATAGTAGCATTATTTAATGTTCTGCCAATCTGACTGATTTTTGAATCATGCAATGATAGAACATTATTAGCGTCCAAGTCAATAGTGCCATCTGAAAGCATTGAGGTAAATAGACTAGGCTATCTAGCTGTGAAATCCTAAGTAGGGGGGGTGTTGTAGGGTCCTAAGTAGCTAGGGCTAGTGTTGTAGGGGCCTATATAGTAGTAGGAGTAGTAGAAGGTGCAAGAATGTCCTCCTGCCTCTGTGAACCCTCTGATCCTATTGTAGAATGTGTAGGAATGTCCTCCTGCCTCTATGAACCCTCTGATCCTTATGTACATGACAGAATATGCCTAATTTGAGAGTTGATGTCACGAAGTGGAATACCTCTAATTGTAGATAATGCTCAATATGAATCCAAAAGATCAAATACTAAACAGGATCCCAAACAATGCAATGCATCCAAATCAGAGACTACAGAAACCTCTAATGGAGAAGGTATGTCTACTACCCCATATGCATCATCAACACCTGCACTAGATGATGCATATGCACCAGTACCTCGAGATCGTAACATATATCTACCACACCGATCAAAATAAATCTCCTGTAACTATGTGGCAATGGTGGTGATGCTCGAATAAATCTATGTACTGATTGTGTCATTAAGAACACTCTGGCCAGCAACAACCATCTGTGGACCTCTTAGCATAACCAAAAGTTTTAGACCCACCATTGCCCATTTGTTAACGGGCGCAAGAGTGTCCATAGGTCTGAATCTGTCTGAAAGTCTCCCTAGACCCTGGCCAAAATGACCTAGATAATCTGTGTAATCAACATTGTGGTGTAAATGAAATTCTACAAACAATTATTTGCAGAAATACAGAGGGAACTCATCCTTTTGTGGTCGTCTATGATGAATATCCAACTAGCGAGGATATATGAATGGTGTGATGAGCTCATCAGTACACTTTGTCACAAAGTAGCCTCTGACTCTAGCTCTATCTATATAAAATGGAAACATGGTCTTCACCATGGCAGTGGAGACCTCAGTGTCAACCTGTCTATACTTCACAGTGCCGGTGACACTGTGAGATAGAGAAGAATAAAATGTCTCAATACTAATATTATCAAAAGGGTTGTATGATTCAATGGTTTGAATCATACGAAACAACTCCTCTCGCATCGCTATGATCTTCTCCCTATTAGGGAGGGTGGTAGAAGAGGAAAGTGAGGAGTCTAGTACCCCTTAGCACGAGATAACCTAGCAAGTATATCTCTAAATAACCACTCTCTATCCTCAATGGAGGATGTCGATGTACGTGTTGTGCCAGACTCAGCACTTTGACCTCCTTTATGGACACTAGCATCCCTTGAGGATGCAGGACCAGGATACCTAGAACCAAATGCCATAATGTATAATATGTATATAATGTATGTGGATATGAGTGTGAAGCTACAAGACTGATAAATATCTAGAGATCTGCACATGCACATAAATATGGTTGACTCTTATAAAGAAAACTGCCACTAATAAACATAGTCTATCTATAGTTTGAGTAACTTTCTCAAAAATTAAAATTGAGCACAACACTTTGTACTTTGTAAAGAGTATTAGACAAAAATGAAAGAAATGTCACGTGAAGAGTCATGGTCCCCAACCCTCCTAGCTGCAGAGAATCTTTGCAATGGGAATTATATCTCGCGCATCAAAATGAGGGCGATCAGTCCGTTGGGATTTGGGTAAAAACAATGATATAGTGCGCCATATACATAAAATAACAATAAAAATAATAACAATAGTAGCGTGTCAGATAGCTAAATAATGCCAAAAACTATGACTACTTCTTTGCAATCATAGATTTTTATAAGGCCACGGAAAACACAGTATAATATGGATATTTTATCGTAAGAAAAGATTTGGTAAGTACCCTTATTTTTCCACAGATTTATATATATCGCCAACGTAAAAATTACGTAGGGATTTTTTTGAGTACGTTTCTTATTGTGCAAAGAGTGCCACGCCAACGATGATTGATGGTGTAAGGTCAAAACTTTGGGATAGAGACAATTCCTACCAAACATATATATACCTCACGTAGTCTATCTATGTACCTTACAAAAACCAATATCGTTATAGGTAAATGGTAGGGATAAGTAACACATGGTGGCAAAAATACATTAATAAATTTCATTAAATACTTTTTAATATGCATAAAGGTCAATGTCGTATAACTATTTCTTTAATGTTTGTGTTTCAATTTAATTTAATTGGTTTTATATAATATTGAATGTTTAAATGGTCTATTTACATGTATAATTTATGTTTGTTTATCTTTATATATCTTAGATATCAATCTTGATCTTAATTTCTTTCTTGTTGAAGATTAGATAAGTAGTAAAAGTGATCTTAATTACTATTTCACTATTGAAAATGATAATTCTTCTTACTTATAAAATTCAAATATTTATTTGGACCTATTTAACTTATTCCTATAGGTTCCATTGTGCGCTCACTCTAGGCATAGAACCTTTCATGTTTGATCAACAATGTTGTATTTAAAATCATCTCAAAGTATTGAGGCATATCTAGATCCATTACATCTAAGAGTGCATATTATCAATGATAATTTTATTGGAATAAATGAACTGTACAAGCATCTAAGCAATTTGCACATGTGAGAGTGTCGCCCTTGATATTTATGTGGTCAATAATTTAACATCCTTACATGGTGTGGCACAAAAGAAGCAATAGTATCTATTGCTGGTGCCCAAATTTGCAATTTCCCAAACCCCTTTAGACAAGTTGTTACTAAGTTCAAAGGGTGTCAAACTAAAAAAAAAAGATCTCTAACATATGATTAGGCAACACCAACAAAGGACCACTTCACTATGCTGGGTGATGCCTTCTTTGAAATTAACCTTTTTTGCTATAAATTATATTTCTAGTTGTGAAATCCATCAAAATGATCCCTTTGCTAAAAAAACTAAAATATTTATTTATGGCCTATTTAACTAATTCGTATGACCATTATGTTCTCACATAAGGCATGTAACATTTCATGTATGATTCTTGTTGATGTATTCAAAGGTTTAGTCCTAGTTCTTTTTAGAACATTAGGACACATCTAGATTCATTGCATTTGAGATAACACATTCCCAAGATGCATTATGTTGGTGTGTAAGGGGTAATATATTGAGTAAGTTTGACACCTAGGTCCTAATCACACATGTTATTTAAGTTGACTTAAGAAACACCTAATTAACTTACTTATAGTTGATAATTATTACTTCTCCAACTTAGTTCGATTGGTTGGTATCATTTTATGTCTAAAGTCATAAGATTAAGACACATGTCATAATTAATCTTATGTTCATCTTGGTCTATCTAACCAAGGGGTTCCCATTGTACATTACCATATACCATGGTATCAATTAAATCCTTCAAAGTAAAGTAATAGTATCATTCTCCCACTATTGATCCTTCTTGTGCCTTGATGGAGTGCCTTCATCTTAAGGGGCTATAATCTGTAGCCAATCTCAGATTGTATAGATGTAAGGAAGTTAAGGTAGTGGAGAAACTCTATAAGAATTTTCCTAAGGAAAAGAATAAAATGCCAAGAGCTAGAAGCTTAATAAATAGAAAAAGAGAGACAGAATGATATGATCCTCAAATGACTTGATTGAATGATTACTAATGATTAGATTTTAGATTTGTACAATGTAGGTGTGCCTCAATATATAGGCAATGCATGATAACTAGGAGTGATGATAGAGATAACCTATTAGCCACACAAGGTGTAACCACATGTCCACTAAAGGTGGATCATCCTTCATTGTGCAATAAAGTACATGTGAAACATGTGAAATAATTAGAGGATGTAATGCGGTATGAACACAAAGGTGGAGCTCACAAACAATGAGGCATGAGACAAAAACATTGTGCAAGTGGATTTCTCCTACACTGTGTAATAAAATAGAATGCAAACTCCTAGGTGTCTACATGAAAACTAATATGCAAATACATTCATCCTAGGTAAACTTACGTAAAGTGTAATTAGTAATAATTACACCAACTCCCCACCCACAACCCCTATTTGCAACCTAGGGGAATGTACTTAGGCTTACAAAAGTTAGATGACAATTCAAGATGTGTCTCAATGACTAGACCTTGTAAGGTACCCATGTACAAAATGCAAAAGCATACAATGTAATCTCTCATAAAGTAGAGAAAGAGGGAAAACCTCCCAAAAAAAGAGAGATTTAAAAGCCAAAAAAATGCATGCATAGATGGATAAATAAGGACCCTTCATCCCACCACTAAGTGCAACCTAGGGGAATGTACTTAGGCTTACAAAAGTTGTATGTCCAGATGAGTAGGACTTGTTAGGTACTCATGTACAAAATGCAAAACCATACAATCTCTCATAAAGCAGAGAAAGAGGAAAAACCTCCCTCAAAAAGAAAGATGAAAAAGAAAAATATGATCCATGCATAGATGGGTAAATAAAGAATCCCTCCATAGGAAGGAAATAAGAAAACATGATTTCCCCCACAATGAATGATCTCTTGCAAGTATGATAAGTACTTGAAGACAAAAGGTAATCTAATGCCTACAAATAACATTTCTCCCCTTAGGAAGAAGATAAACCAAGTACAAATGCACAAATTCTTCTCATTGTGGATAGGAAGAAGGAAGGGGAATTCAGATGAAGTATGAAGTTAAGTCTAATAATATATTGCCACATCCTTAGTTGATGAAGATTCCACAAACGAATCATGATAAGATCCAATAGCAAAATGTGAGAAACAAGGAATCAATGGTAACTAGGATCTAATTCAAACTATTAAAAAAAATCCCCTAATGACATCAATGACTTTAGATGTTAATAATAGGAAAAATGTTGATGATTGCAAGAAAAAATACCAAACTTCGGTGTCTAGTCGATTAGATCTAGCCTCATGGCAAAGGAGTGTGGCACTGGACTTGTTGTAGATCATAAAGAAATGTTTGCATGAGAAATAAATGTCTTCAACTCAAATATGTTTGAATATTTGGATCATATATGATTTCATAGCCAGTTTGTTGTGCACTGGAAGAATGATGTATGTGGGAAGTCATTTCTATTGCTCTTGTGTTCTTCCACAACTTTATGATAGAGATTGGACTAGATCAGAGGGAAACCCTAGTGGGACTACTACCCAAAATTTGATGTATTAAAATATGAGTTCCTTGCAAAAGGATGAACTCTATTAGGATCCAATAAAATACATTCTGTACATATTAGTCCCTATTAGGAGACTTTGAATCCCTGTAAGGGGATTCCAACCATGTTAGGAGTTGTGCCAACCCTATCAGGAGTTGTGGAAGGTAGAAGGACCCACTATCCAAACAACTTAAGGGGAAAGACCACTAAACTCACTGACGAACTGGCCTCTGTATTATTCCTTTTAGAACAATACCAAATGATCAACTATCCACTAGAATTTTCTTTTAATTACAATCACTTTTCTCTTTTATTGTGCCTCTAATGCACCAAACACTTCGCATATCTCAATACTAGATCCACAAAATTGCATCACACAAATCCCTAAGATCGCTTACTCACATGCAAGCATATTCATCATACTCTACTTAACCATAAGGAAAATAACTTTCCTTTATACCAAGTCCTTAAATTAATTTATCGAGTCGACCTTGAGGCATTCTCAATTTAAATTTAAATAAGACTTCATAAAGATAAAATAATGCACACTAAATTACATCTTTACATTATTACATAATATTTTCAACTCACATTCTTCAAAAATCTTCACATATTCAACCTCGTACTTTGCACACTCAACCACATCATCAATGTGATGTCTTCTATCTCTATCTAACTATGCTAAACCGGATTCTATCCCTATTAGGATATATAATCCAATTACCAGAAACAACTTCTTAAAAACTTTGTCTGTATATTGTCTTCTATAAATCTTGAATAATTGTCACCAATCTTTGACTTTCTGCATGAACTCTTAACCATGACATCAAGACACTATGTAGAACATGTCCTCAATTGAGATTGACCTCATCTTCAATCCTCAAACCTCATGATCTCAAACAATCTTAGTTGCTTTGTCAGTCTTTAGTATGTTGACATCAATGACAAAAACTGGCATAAATGCAACATATGATCATCCTAGCAATCCCCTGAATGCTCCAAAAATACTAGGATACTCCACTAGATGTGACACATTATTTTTGGCATAAATCATAAGACTTAGGGGCAGAGTTTATATCAAATTGTATTTTTAATGATGTGGGTATGTGCAGGATTATGGTGTGCCAAAAAGTGGCGATGTGAAAAAAATAGAGTTTGAAAATGTCAAAAAGTGTTTCAAAATCCGCTTTGACTTTTTTCCACCCATCCTGATGCCAAAGCTAAAAAGTTAGAACCAAGCCTTTTTGGGTATCTAATTTCATATCGGTACTCGATATTATATCAGGTATCCGATATGAAATTAGATACTCAAAACCTATAGCATTGATTTAAAAAAAAAAGAAACCCAAGAGCTCTTTTCACATTGCATTTTTTTTTGTTTGAGTGTTGACCTCCATTCGAGTATCAAATTTTGGAATGGGTATACAATAAGGGTAATTTTTAAAAAAAAAATTTGAATGAATATTATTATATAAATTAGTTATTTTTAATTGAATTTTTTAAAAATAAGGCTTCTTTTAATAGAAATTGTTGAAATTTAGGTTTTCTTAATAGAAATTATGTTTTGCAAATTAATAGGTATGGCTGACCCAAATGATGATAGTAAGGCAAGAAACAATGTTCCTCGTAACCCTCCACCAAAAAATCAGTGCCCCCTCAAAACCGTCCACTAAACAAACCCCTACCCCCTCAAATCCCTCCTCAAATTGAAGATTTGATATTTGAAAATCTCATCAAACTAAGGGGAACCACATATAATACTATACCCACATTGGCTCCCATGTTATCCATGTTAAACACCATAGTGGATAATATTGAAACACTTACCAATGAACAAAATATTGCCCTTCATTGGCGTGACCAAATGCATGCCCTATTTGATGATGGGTTGGACTATGATGAGGTTGCAACCCTAAATATAACTAAAGATGATATGGTTAGCCTTTTTGTGGACCCAAAAACTAGTAAACAAGTAGAACACACAAAGCCCAAACTATCAATTAAGTGGTGCACAAATGAGGCTATGCATGCAAACTTTTGGCATCATTTTTGGAAAGTTTTTGACATCCCTCCGCACATCAATTTAGAGGTGGCAATTCATTTCATTAGAAAATTGTGTGTTGAATTTGTGTTGGGCCTCAAGGTGAACTATTGGAGTATGAAGCCCAACATGGGTGTAGGAGGAGGAGCTCCTTAGGATAGACCCTTTTCCCAGTGGAAGAAAGCTGGCACTTTTGTCCCCCCTACTGATGTCTCCCCCCTCCTCGAGTGCAGCATCTTGATATCATTGCAGAGGCTAGCTCTCAAACTATTAGAGCTATTCATAGATTGAGTAGCATATTGATATCCCAAGCTAGGTTAGTGTTGCCTTCCTTCTTTGATGATGCTAGTTTGAGTTCATCATTGGCGAGCTCATCACATGTTTGCATGCCTCATACTTGCATAACATGCAAGAATATTTTTCTGGGTCCCATAGGTAATCTTTTTGAGTATCAGTTTTTATTTGAGGAGGATACAACAGATGCATTTACAGAGGCTACACACCCTAATTTTAGAGAGGAGGGGCATGCAGAGGCATGGAGTCCTTCTTTGTTGGTATGTGTATACATTTTTTTGTTATGAAATATGTGATTTAAAGTTAATCTTTATAATAGAGTAATTTTAATTTTTAAACCATATTGACTTATATATGTATGTGATCTTCAATCATGTTTAGTTGATGACTGAGGAGGAGCTCAGATAGGTTGATAATGTCACACTATTAGCTATTTCATTTGGACTTGAGACATCTATGGTACATTATGTTGTGTTCTCATTGTTTTTTCTATTTGGTATTGGAGCATATATGGTTTCTAATCTTTCTTTTCTCTTGCAGGTATCACCTGTCAGTCAGGGGCAGAGTGTGGGGGATGAGGCACAACCCATTAACAAGGGAAAGGTAATTAGGTGCTTTTAAAGTGATTAAAGATGCATTCTTGTAAAATTATTGTAGTAATGAAATTTAATTACATTCTTTATTGTATAGGGTGTGGCTACTGGTGATGAGTCTAGGTAGATTCCACGTCACAAATCCCCTAGCATTTCCATTCATAGTGAAAGCCCCATCATATGGACAAGTATCATTTATTTTTTATTTGCCTTATTTTCATAAATAAATTAAAAATCAATTTCCATGATATTAACAACTAGTATTTTGTATCTCATAGGGAACACCTAGTTTATAGGAGGTTGGATACTAGAGTTTTGTATCTTTTCTAATGTAGCCATTATATCTAGAGGAGGAGTTGACACATGTAGTTGTAGTTTGAATTCTTGATTATATGTTATAAATTTAGCATGTTATGAATTATAATGTTATAGTTTAAGTTTTAGATTCATCCAACATACATACTTGAACATACACAGGCCACAATCAACAAGGTTCAAGCATTACCGAGGACATATGAGAAGACTCCTGACCAGCATTGGAGGTCAATGATAGAGGGTTTTATGATGAAAGTTTAATACTATAAATCTTCATTAAAAAAGAGATCATTATGCATTTGAGTAACTCAATGTTAGATGCATAGAATCATATAAATTTAGTAGTCTAACTTTGGGTTTTCCTTTTTTGCTTATGTAGGAGGCATCTGATCCACCAAGTGTAGTGAAGAGGCAACATTTCAATCATCCACTAGTATCCTAGGATAGTATAGTTGTCATAGGATGCATCATGAGATATTTTGAGATGGCATATGCCACATTGTATATAGAAACATTGATATTATACACATTCTGATGGCATGATCAGCCACGTTTTGTATATGGATCTATGTATTTTGATACATAATTGCATAATTTGTCTATGGATCCATGAAATTTGATATATATATTTGTGTAATTTTTCTATGGATACATATTTTTCATAAATATTTTTGTCATTTATGTGCACAATGATATATATATTAATTTAGTATAATATTGTTCAATTTATCGTAGATCATGTGTATTGTTCATGTTTATGGAATATTATTCATTTTGATCATGTTTGTTATATTTGATTCAAATGAAAAAATTTGTGAATAACATTTTAACAACCTTTATTATCAAATTTTGATGCAATTTTTAATTTGAAATGCTATCATATATGTTTAATTTGAAATAATCTCTATAATCCCTTAAGATGTCACTATGGTCCATCCACCCAAATTTACTTAGAGCACCTTGGAAATGAGATAGGTTATTGTAAGCCTTGGCATGATTGTCTTGTAGCATTCAACATTTCATTGATAACCCCCACAAGCTTCAAACCATTGGAAGATCAACCTCAAGACGCACTTAAAGTACCTTGGAGACTCTTTAGTAGGGAGTGGCCATGAACGATGGAGGCTCTCCATGGCTAGAAAAAGGGTGTCACTAGGGTTCACTCACCCATTCGAAGCTAATGGAACTGAAAATTCAATGCCAAGATCAATAGTTTCAAAGTTACGTTGTGATGCACCTATGAACTGAGGCACACTACGAGTTTTGGCATCAAGCGAGATCATTGTGCCAAATCCAATGGAATGTGATATCTCAAAAATGAGATAGGTTATTATAGGCCTCAACATGACCATCTAGTAGCATTCAGAATTTTGTCAATAGCCCCTAGGAGCTCCGAGTTACAATTCTCAGAAGATCCACCTCGAGACATGCTTAGAGCACCTTGAAGACTCTTTGGTAAGGGGTGTGATGTACTACAAGGCTTGCTCACACTGACTAGTCCTTCTTAAGATTTACAAAGGTAAAATTCATGACCCTGTTGTTTTCTTCTTGCTTCTTCCACTTTGGATCCAACTAAGATCCACCTCCTTCACCCTGGTACATCAATTTTACAAAGAAAAATGAGAACCAGTGCTATTATGAGGCTTTACTACACATTTTGTTTACCAAGCCCACATGACATTTTGGTAATGCAAGAAAGATTCAAGGCTTCTATCAACATCATGAAATTGATATGTATGAGTTTGGATCAACCAAAAGCTCTACAATAACTAAAAATCAATATCTCAAACAAATTTCAACTAGTTGCTACTGTTAGCACATTAAAATCACAGTCATAGCAAGGTCATTTCACATCTTACACTATTATCATGTCATGAGAGGATTCTAACACCTTGACCATATGTCATTTGACATTTTGCAACTCAAGGACAAGTTCCAAATGAAATTCTTATTGGTTTTTTCTAACCTCTCTCATTTGTGTTGTTGCAAGTGCATTTCAAGAATGCCAAAACAAGAAATTTAGCATGCTACCTCTCCTAAAAAGGAATATTTAATATTTCAACTATCTAAACATGTCCAAAATTTCAACTTGAAACAATCCACCAAAGAAAGTTCTTGGAACCAAATGCACTAATATGGTAAAGTGTTGATGCTACAAACCAAGAAAAGAGGGTTTTAACACTTGGAGATGTGTATTGATCACAAAAACCACATAAAAAGGATTAAAAAAATTAGGGATATGAATGCCCTTTTCTAAAATAGAGATGATTCCATCACTTTTAGATACTAAACACCCAAAACACAAACAGGCTAAAAACCAAAGCTAGAAGGGGGTTTTGAACCTGGTTTTGCAAAATCTTGCATAACTTTCTTTCTAGAGCACACCATCACCTCCAATTGTACCAAGAGTACTATGGGAACACTCCCTACCACTTCCCATACTTGGTTTCACATTTTCAATTACCTGGCACATGATATGTTGTTGGTTACAACCATATTTCCATTAGCCAAGACACTTTTCTTGCCTAGGGCATCATGATAAAAATGGTTGCCTTCATTTTCTTAATCCCTGATTTTGGAACAATCTTGTACAGTGAGTAACCTCCCATTTCCCATGTTTTCAATTCATTTATATGGTGGAAAACTCCAATAAACCAAAATGTTGCAATTTTATTTTACAAGAAACTAGTCTAAAACAAGAAATTTACATACAGAACTTGGATAAAGAAAAAAACCTTGATTGAAGGCTTATACAACAAGAAGAAACATTAAGATAACTACTCCAAGAAAAATATCCATGTTTCCAATCGAAAACAACACCAAAAACTTTCATTTACATAGTGGCTCCTATGCATTTCAATGCCCAACCCATACATTATATGACCCAAACACTTCCAACCCCTGAAATTGATCAAGAATGGGCTTATATAGGTGTTTCCAACCTTTTTTGGTCATGCTCAAACCCATAACTAACTCTTTGCACTCATTTTGAACTTTGTAAGAAAAAGTTGCAAAATTGCAATTTTGCAACTTTTGCAATTTTGAGCAATTTTTGCTATAACTTAAAATTCTTAATTAGATGAGTTCACCAAACTTGGTAAGGGTTCCTATTAGGTTTATTTATACATTACAAGATAGTTTTTGACCCTTGGGAAACTTTGCTACCACTTTGGTCAACCTAACCCCTGTTGAGCAACTTATAGGCATAACAATAACTTAGGGGCAAAAACCCACTTAGCAACTAAGTTAACCTTATCTAAGGACCTAATAGGTCTTATTAAACCACTAGTTATGTGGCTAGAATCACTACAAGCCAAAATGACAAGAAAGAAGCACTAGGTACAAATTAGCCTACCTAAGTGTTCCTGCACCAATGTGGTCGTGAACAATTGAGGCTCTCCACAACTGGAACAAAGGTGTCACTAGGGTTCAACTACTCATCTAGAGCTAATGGTTCTAATGATTTTATGCCAAGATCAAAAATTTCAAATTTATGTTGTGATGCACCTATGAACTGAGGCATACTACAAGTTTTGGAATTGAGCAAGATTGTTGTGTTGAATGCAAAGGAAATGTGATCTCTAAAAAATGAGATAGGTAATTTTAGGCCTCAACATGACCGTTGTATAGCATTTGACATTTCATTAATAGCCCTCACAAGCTTTGATTTATAACCATCGAAAGATCAACCTTGAGATGCACTTAGAGCACCTTAAAGACTCTTCGGTACGAGGTGGCCACGAACGATCAAGGCTTTTCATGGCCAAAACAAGGGTTTTCTAGGGTTTACCCGACCATCTAGAGCTAATGACACTGACGATTTGATGCCAAGATCAATAATTTTAAAGTTACACTATGATGCACCTATGAACTAAGGCGTACTATGAGTTTTGACAACAAGTGAGATCATTGTGTCGAATCCAAATAGAATGTGATCTCTCAAAAATGAGATAGGTTATTTTAGGCCTCAGTATGACCATCTTGTAGCATTCAACATTTCATCGATAGCCCCCATGAGCTCTAAGTTACAACCCTCAGAATATTGACCTTGATACACACTTAGAGCACCTTGGAGACTCTTCAGTATGGGGTGGCCATGAACAATGGAGGCTCTTTGTGACTAGAACAAGGGTGTCACTAGGGTTCACCCTCCCATTTGAAGCTAATGACGCTAACAATTTGATGCCAAGGTTAGTAGTTTCAAAGTTATGCTATAATGCACCTATGAACTTAGGCACATTATGAGTTTTGGCATCGAGTGAGATCATTATGCCAAATCCAAATGGAATGTGATCTCTCAAAAATGAGATAGGTTATTTTAGGACTTGGCATGACCATCCTATAGCATTCAACATTTCATTGATAGCCCTCACAAGCTTCAAGTTATGACCCTTGGAAGACCGACCTCGACATGCACTTAGAGCACCTTGGAGACTCTTCAGTATGGAGTGGCTATGAACAATGTAGGCTCTTCATGATCAAAAAAAGGGTGTTACTATGGTTTACCTACCCATTTAGAGCTAATGGCACTGGCAATTCGATGCCAAGATCAATGGTTTCAAAGTTATGCTGTGATGCAGCTATGAACTGAGGCACATTGTGAGTTTTGGCATCGAGCAAGATCATTATGTCGAATCCAAACAAAATGTGATCTCTCCAAAATGAGAAAGTTTATTTTAGGCCTAAGCATGAAATTCTTGTAGCATTCAACATTTCATCAACACCCCTCACGAGCTTTGAGTTAAGACCCTTGGAAGATTGACCTTGACATGCACTTAGAGCACCTTGGAGACTCTTTGGTACATGGTGGTTGTGAATGACAGAGGCCCTCTGTGGCTGAAACAAGGGTGTCACTAGGGTTCACCCAACCATCTAAAGCTAATGGCACTGATGATTTGATGCCAAGATCGGTGGTTTCAAAGTTATACTATGATGCACCTATGGATTGAGGCACACTACAAGTTTTGGCATCGAGCGAGATCATTGTGCCGAATCTAAACAAAATGTGATCTCTCAAAAATGAGATAGATTATTTTAGGCCTCAACATGACTATCTTGTAGCATTCAATGTTTCATTGATAGCCCTCATAAGCTCTGAGTTACGACCCTCAAAATATCAACCTCAAAACACACTTAGAGCACCTTGGAGACTCTTTGATATGGGGTGGCTGTGAATGATGTAGACTCTTTCTGGTTGGAACAAGGGTGTCACTAGGGTTAGTATTAAGTAGAAACATTATTTTTTACCTGTCTCAAGTTTTTGGCATTGGGCACAATGCAAGTTTGGTGTTAGTATGTATTAAAATCATCATTTTTTAGGTCCCTTGACATAAATTGCATTAAGTAAAATCATCTTTGTTTCTTAAATTAATCAACAAGTTTACATTTACAATATCTCAAGTGTTTCATCATTATTTTTTATTAGATAAACAATTTTAACAGGGATCCTGAAACCTAAGTTAAAACAATACAAAAGGCTAAATATAAGCAACTAAAGCCTAACCAAAGGACAACAGCCAAACAAAAGGCCAGTACTATAGATCACCAAACAAAAGGTGACCAAAGTGGCATCTCAATAGCCACCAACATAGGTTTTGACTGGGCTCTTGAAACCCAAAAAAGAAAAGGGAAAAAAGTCCCCAACCAAGATATACAACAAAGAACAACAGGCCAAAAGCCAGGGGACAAAACAAAGAGCAACAGGCCAAAAAAAGCCAGTCAGGCTTTGCCTTTAGATCCCTTCTTTTGAGAATATAATGCCATATCAAAAGAGGTAGTGGAGGGCTTGATCTTTTTTCCTTTTACTATGGTCCATCCATCCTCCACCAAACCAGCAACCTTCTACCACCGTAAATTAGCAACACTAGAGCCAATCCTAGAAATCCTGAGACTAGAGAAGAGGTCGCAATAGGAACATCAACAACCTGAGAGAAAGCCACCGGAAGGTCTTTCCTTGATAAATTATAAGTGGAGGGCATGAAATTTTTTTCTTTTACTAAGGTCCTTCCAACCCCCAACAAACTAGCAACCATCTGGCTCTGATAATCAACAAAACCACGACCAGACCTAGAAACCTCGAAGCCAGGGAAAAAATTGTAGCAAAGGAAGAAACCGCAGAAACAAGAGAAGGAACATCAACTTGAGAAGGAGCCAGAGAGGTGGCTATCCCCAAATCACCTAAAGACAAACCAACTGCATCCACAAAAGGAGCCAAAGGAGGAACCTCCATCAAATCACCAGAAGATGGGACAGCAAAAACCAAAGGCCGATCTACTACAACCAAAGAAGCCAAAGGATGATCCTTTGTCAAAATGCCAAAAACATCAGTAGAATCCTCCACCAAAATATCTTGAAGAGAGTCATCATTCCCTATAGAGAGGACCTTGTGGATCTTGTAGTGATCTTCTGAGACTCCCTTCCACCAAGAAGGGGGCATTTTCGGTCTAGATTTACCAGCGGAGCAACTTGCAGCTGGGTGACCAGCCTTGTGACACTTCCTATAGCGAAAGGGAATACCCTCATAGCCAAGAAGGATATTTCAAATCCTAAAGTAGAAGTTGCCAAATTCATTTTTGGGAGACCCTTAGAAACATCAATCTCTACTAGAATGTGAGCATACGTCGTTCAAAACACATTGATAGAATCCTTATCTATCAAGCAAAATCCACCAAGGGATCTCCCCACCTCCTCCAAAATAGGATCTACCCAAAGGTGAAGGGGGAGATTCAACAGCCTAACCTAGATAGGGAGCTTGTTAAAAGATTCTGTCAATGGTTTGAAATCATTATGCCAAGGTTTTTCCATTAAGGGAAACTTCGCATCCCAATAGAAAACATGGCGAAGGATGGCATCTCTATCTGCAACAAATTCAAATTTAACAATGAAAAACCCCCTTGGCATAGGGTAAATATGGGCTATCTTCGAAATGATGGGGTCCCAAAAATGGGAAATACACAACTACCAAAAAATTTTGTGTCAAAAATAGTAGTGTCAAAAAAAGTAGTGTCAAAAATTGTAGTGTCAAAAATAGAATAGATTTTTCTTCATTCTACTCCTTCTTTAGTTTTTTATCTTCATGCATGGCTACTCTTCATGATGTACCTACATTCCTACATTCCAATATCATAAAAAATATTAGTAACTTATTGTATTAAACAAGATAATCATTGATTCATCGAATCATTATGAACAAAATAACATAAGAAGTAAATACACCTAGTCAAGTGTTCTAGCAGGGTCCTCTCTCTATTTTAGGGTCTCTAGTAGGGCTTCATGATTAGAATTAGTAATAGTAAAAAGTTCTTTTACTTTTGGTCTTCCTTGATGCTTCAACAACTTCACATTTGTTACTAGAATAAGATGTGAATATATGAGAATTATTTTGTGCTTCTGATAGTCTTCAAATGAATGAATTTCATTCCTTCTATGCATGTATGTCCGTAGCCATGTTCCAGCAACAACCACTAAACCATTATGACATGTCAATCCATCATCATCTGTGATCAATTGTACAAGATTTTTTTACCTCTTACACAATGTGCTAACCAATAATATGATTTGTCATCATTCCCTTGTGGTGCAACCAATGCAAAGACATGTCCTAGCTAAAGAAGATCTAATAGATGGTTATGCTGAAGTGAACTTTCCATGTCATCATTTCTAATAGAGGGCATGATAGAAAATGGAGTAAGATAATGTGGAGCCCATGTGTCCACCCACTCACTCGACTCATAGTAATCCCAACCACACTAAAAATAACTAGGACAACAGCAAGCTAGTTGTAGTGTCCAAATGGTCCATGTACTAGAATCAGAGCTCCAGAATGAGTCTCTCACTATAGCACAATCTGATCTATCACCTATGGACCCTTCCTCAACCAACCAAAAGAACCTACTTACTACTGAATCAAGAGTCCCCCCTCCCATGATAATGCTAAACTACACCAATCAACAATAATACAAGCATCAAGAAGCTCTACTCCTAAAATCTTTAATTGCTCCTTAACTAGAGCTCCCTTCACACATGTCCCTACTCCATCATGTTCCTCTTTCCCATGACTAGACTCAAAAAAACTCCAAATATGAGGCACCCCCTCTCTATTTACATCCTACACAACCAATAAAACATGTGAGCATTCTTTAATTGACTTGTATAATTATTTGACCAAATGATATGTCTATCCATAGCAATTGCATGCTCTTGTAAGAAATCAAAATAATTCTTGAAACAATATTTCACAACCTCATGAGAGTGAGATCTATCATCACTCATATAAAAATGGTACTCTCCAATAATCTTTTGATTATCATCTGCACTATTAGGGGCATATCTATATGTTATGTGGACAAAAATAACAATCTGAATGGAGTTGTAATACTGAGATTGTGTCTCATTTTGAGGCTACAATGTGTAGTTCTCAGCAAAGCCAAGAATTGATATAATAGTGCCAATGGGAAAAGTCTCTTTACACATTCTAAATTGTTGATCCAACTACTGAGACCTGTGACTATGTCTTGCATACTTGTAGAAAAGATTTGTCTTAAAATCTAAAATAAAACTAGCCACATTGATTTCTTTTGCAACCAATTCACATCTAGAGCCCTCACCCCCACTCTTTGATGTGTATTTCACTATTTCATATACCATTTTTTTTTACTATTGTCTTCCCAAGATCTTGTTCACACCCCTCATGGAAACATGTGTTAAACTTGGATAAGCCACCACATTCTGAACACTTCTCATTTAAGCCAGCATTTCTATAAAAGAAACAACCATCAACTCTACAACATAAAAATTGATCTAGGAAGTCTCTTGATGATTTTGGACGATTACTAGCACCACAATTCTCCAACATTTCTTTATTATGCAAAGTAGAACTGATGGAGCATAATAGTTCATGGTGCATAGAAAACTTGACATGATATTTGCAATATGTATTTCAAATTTTAAGTGGCACACAATAAAATGGCTTCAAAGATTCAAAAGCCCTTTGTGATATATGTAATCTTGCATGACTCTCTCTAAATTGTTTGACCGACATAGTTTGACTTACCTCCAAATAATGTTTAGGATGTGGCATGTGGTTTCTAATGCCAATTTTCAACTTTAACACATATTTAGCATTGGGTGATACTCTTGAGCTAGAGTGCCAAAATTGTGTAATTTCTTCCTTCACATCATCAGATAGCTTCTTATTAAAATATGGAAATCTCCCACTAAAAGCCCATGTTTCATTTTGAAGAGGATCATCAATTCTTTCTCATCTACTAAGTGCTCTTCTCAAAGCAATATGATTTAGGTTCAAGTCAATACAATTTTGTCTCATATATCTACCCTTTCTCAAATGTTGATCTACCAAAGAGGTTGTAATAACCCTTTGAGTAGTTCTCTTATCCTTCTCCTTGCTATTTTTCCCAATGCTATTGAGAGCACTGAAAATATTCTTTGCAATAATGGTAATTCTTTCCTATTTTTTATTGATACAAATCTTCAATTTGGAAATCATAGGTCTCATATTTTGCATCTCTAATAAGTGCATAAAAAGTTGATATTGCTCCACCACTATCTTGTTGTCAAAAAAAATCTTATATATTCTTAAAGCCCATAACCAAATGGTTCTTTTTGATTTTTTCCCTTCCAAATTGGTAATAATTGTTTCATCAATTTCAATTATCTATTTTGGTTTTCTAGAATCTTCATGTTGATTATAATTAGGAGATAACATTCTTGTGCATTGTCATTTTTGACATGATCAATCATGCAATTTACATTATGAACTAGTAAAATTTCATTCTCTAAATTTTCAATTCTGACATTATCATTATCAATTGGTACATTTTTATTCCCAACTGAACATATTCATTATCTGACTCTATGATTTCACCTTTGATCAATACATCGTCAACTTGACTCACATTTATCATACCTTGTCTCTTCCTTCGATGATTTATCTTGTCCCTTTCCCTATATGTTGCAATGTCTTCTTTGGATACCTTCTTTTTGCATTTAGCCTTTCAATGACAACTACTCCCCATTTAGACAACAATATCAGACACCTAATCATACATTATAGAACCTTTTTCAATCGTATGGGCCCCAAAAATAATTAGTTTTCTCCAAATCCATGAAAATGGCCTACAAAAAACCTAATTGTTGGGTCTGCAATGACAGAGAATATGTTAGAAAAAGCATGCCGATTTATGTTCATATGACCCCTTTCAAAACATTTCATGACAACATATGTCCCTAAGGGCCCTAGGACCCCTAGGGACCCATTTGGTTGGTTCAAATGTGCCGAAAGGGGTCATATGTTAACCTATGACCCCATTCAATGCATTTCATGACAACATATGTCCCTAGGGGCCCTAAGACCCCTAGGGACTACATTGAAAGCAGTCATAGGTTAACCTATGACCCCCTTTGATGCATTTTATTCCAACATATATCCCTAGGGCTCTCTTCTACTCTCTATTTTGTAAACAACTAGGCACTAGCAACTGGCCTAGTCCTTGGCTTGTTTGGTGGTGGAGGATAAAGGGGTATCACTATTGGCTTCTTCTTGGTTCCGTGATCCTTCTTTCTCAATAGAGTGACAACAACTAGGGCTTTACCATTGTCTCCTTCTACTTCTTCCCCTTCCTCATCCCCATTGTCTTTTTCTTTATCCTCTCCAAGACCTTGTGTTAATTGTAGTGTTTCCTTTCCCTTTCCTAGGGTGCCTAGTTTTTCTTCTAGGTCTTCAATTATTCTTTTGCTTTTCTTCTCCTTAGAAGAAATCTTGATATTTATTCTTGCTTTATCTTCTTCATACTTCCCAAAAGGTTCAACCTCAATGTCTATCTCTTCTTTCAATAGTGCAAAAATCTTTGCACCCATTAGGTCACTATCAATTTCATAGTTAAAACTTTGTAACCAACCCTTCCTCAACTTCACTACCTACAAAAATATGTTTTTTGTATCTACAATAAAATATATGTCACTATAATACCCTATGACCAATTCCTCTTGTATTCTCATCCTAATTTTCATTCCTTGCTTAAATTCCTCAAAGTAAGCATCCATAATACTGTCAAGATTTTCTCCTAATTGACTTGGTTTGTCTTGTTTCCAAACAATATCACCAACACTAGGAAAATACTTCTGGATTTAAAATAAAATACATACAATGACAGATCCAAACTTACACATTAAATTCTTTTATTTCCTTATAGATGATAGATTCTCTGCTAGGTGCAATTTTTGTAGCTTGGCAAGATCATATTCATGATCTTTCATCACTATATTCCACACTTGATTCACTACCATACACAACACACTCTTCAATCTACTTGATTGGTAGGATTTGTGAGCTATAACCCTTACTACAAATTCAATTAATGTTTGTAATGGATAGACCTCGTCCATTCCACTTGGCTCCAATGTTTGCTTCAACTTCTTCATGACTTAGGCATTGCATGGTTTTCTTCTTATCTAGTGTAGGATAACCCATCACTCCATGAATAATTTTCTTCATGATCTCCATAGTTCCATTTTGTAATCAATACTTAATGTTATAGATTCTTCTCAAATAATTTTAATTCATTCAATCTTAAGATTCTTCAAGAATTCTAGGGCACAAGTTAACCCTTTTCTCTCAACAAATTTATATTTGTCCTTTAAGATTCCTTCAGTGCATAACTTTCCATATGCTTCTCTAATCTCAGAGTCTCCTACTTCTTTGATTACACATGTAATAGCTCCTAACATCATGGATCATAATGGCTTTTGGCAATATTGAGGATAACACACCCATTGAATCTCCTTCATTGTAATTTCTAGAATAACACAGAACCTTGGTGGAGGACAAGAGTCACTCTTCACCAGTTGAAAATTACTAACTTATTGGCTCATTCAAGTGGTGGATGAAGTTTTCATATTCTCTATTAGGATTCAAAGTTTCTTCTTTCATCTTTGAATTACCCAACATGGTTCAGATCTTCACTTGTTCAAGCTTCTTGTCCAAATCACTCTTGAAATATTTTTCTCATTGCTCAAACCGCTAAATTGCTCTAAGCTCTTGAAATTTATATGCAAGGTATGAGATAATGTCTTCAAAATTTGATATATACATTATTTTGATTGATTTAAGGTCTTCATTAGTGCTATGCATGGAGGTAGGTGGAATCCAACTATCTCAATCGATATTGGTGCCTTTTGAACTAGGCCTTTACTTTACATCTCGATTTCTTCCATATCACTCACTCTCTACCATTTCATTTCTAAAGTGTTCAATCTATGTTGCAATGCTTGGTCAACATAAACAATTTTAACTAATACTCATCAATCCTTTATAAATTTATTCTTGTACATCTTTATATATGCATATATGAAATTTGGCACATTTCATGTAAGGAACCAATGTATTATATATCAACTAAATATATAGTTCCATGCATACCCTTCTTGCTTAGTTTGAGAGAATGTGATCATCTTCTCCATTGGATTAGGTGACCTCAACTCCATTTTCTCCACTGTTTCCATCTTCTGTTCTCTTTTTCCATTTTTAATTCATTTCCTTCTTAATCTCCTCAATGTCTACTTTTCCTTTTCCTTTGTCTTTTGTTTTATTTGTTGAATATAATTTACTCTTGCAATTATTTCTTAGATGTCCAAACTTGTGACATTTGGAGCATGCATTGGTAGGTGCATTATTCTTCTTCTTCTAGTTTGTCTAGTGAGGTTTTTTCTGAGATCTACATTCATATGCTCTATGCCCATACTTTTGATAGTTATAGTGAGGGTTTTTCTAAGATCTGCATTCATATGCTCTATGGCCATACTTCTAATAGTTATAGCAATATCCTTAAAACCTAGGTGTAGTAGATGTGTTCCTCATTCTTGACCTACACTCATGTATTTGATGTCTTTCTTTCTTGCAGTAAAAATAGTAACTAGTAAACTTAGGTTTAGGATTTTACATACCATGTTTGCTTCGAAAAAAATTTGCAGTATGAGCATGTTTTCCAAAGTGATAGCATGTTGATATGTCCTTAGACTTTTCATTTCTTAGGTCTCCATTCTTGGATGATTCTCCTTTCTTAGTGCATAAATGTCTTGACCCATCAAAACAACTAGATGACTTCAAAAGTTCTTCAAAGTACTTCATTACCTCTTTATGTTCATTGAATCTCTCCATAGATTCTTTCTCTATTTTTAATTCATTGTTCATTATATCCTGTGATTTGAGATTTGTAATTTCCACATCCTTATGATTCAATTCCTAATTTACAAGCATTAGTTGATTTATCTTGTCAAGTTGTATGTTTTTGGGATTCTACACATCTGATATCCTTTCTTCCAGTCTTTTAGCCAGTACTCTTTTGTGTTCCTCAACCATAGTCTTGTCTTCTTTAGCTTTCTTCTTTTTCTTAGTCACTTCACATAATCTTATTGATTGGATTCTCTTTTCAATCCTCTTATTTATTCATTCAAGAGTTTGTTCTTTTCAAGTAGATTTGCAGATGCTTTGTCATTTGTATTGATTGATTCAAACATTCCTTCAGTCTCAACTTCTTCATATTATTTTTTATTAGCTAGATTGAAATTTCCTTTCTCATTTTTAAAGAATTCTTTAGATCTTGTCTTGCTTTCTCAAGTTTCTATAGTATGAGTTGGATGTCAATCACCTAATTGTCAATAAACCTGTCTAGTTTGAAAGCCTCCATCTCCAAGATATGATCTCCAAGCATTTAAGATTCTCTCAAAGAACTAGTGCTCTGATACCAATTATTGACTGATGGAGGTATAAATAGGATAACTTGGGGGGTGAATCAGAATCTTAAGAACTTTTACTTTTCATCAATTCATTAACATGTTCACTAGTTATCCTATACATGTAAAACTTGAAATGGTAAACTTGGTGTATCATTTAAATCTAATCTATCACATGCATGAAAATGAACACATAACACAATATCTATTACCCAAAAACCCTCCAAGGTGAAGATAAAACTGAGGTGCGAATGGCACCCACAAATCTTCACTACTACAGTAATAAATTTAAACAATTATGGTTACAATGTTTGATCATAAAATATGATCTACCTTGTCAAGGTATAGTAAACCAATATAACTAAGGGTGGGGGGGGGGGGAGGGGGTGAATAAATTATCCAACTATTATCATAATTATCAAACTTATTAAAACTTAACCATAAGAGCAATATAATTAGAAAACACAACAAGATACTCATGCACAATAACACAAGATATGTTAACTAGGGAAATACTTAATCAAAGGGAAAACCCTGGTGGGGATGGTACCCACAAGATGATGTAATAATATGAATATTCCTTGTTATAGGATGGACCCTATTAGGAGTCTATGAAATACATTTAGTACATATTCATCCCTATTAGGAGGCTTTGAATCTTTGATAGCAGTTATAAAAGGAAGATGGACCCACTGTACAAATAGCTTCAAGGGAAAGACCAATGAACCCACAGTCTAACTGATCTCTATATTATTCCTTGTAGAATAATAGAATTGAACTTTATTACTCCCTCTTTCTCTGTGCTATCAACCAGACTTGTGATCCTTTTGATATCGATACCTAATCAAAAACTTCACATCCAATAATCCCTTGGATCACTTACTTGTATTTACCAAATATGTCATGTCCCCTTTTCAAATAATTAAAAATAATAATCTTTGCTAAGGCAGGCAGGCCCAAAAAGGTGAAGTATTAGCAAAAGGGGATAATATTTGGAAGTGAATGGACTAAAAAATGAAAATTATTATTAAAATATGTTTTATTAACCCCTCTTAGATGTGAGTTAGGTTTATGCCCTCTTTTAAGGGGTTTGGAGGCATTTTGGGCCGATTCCATAACTTGATTTTTGTTCATTTCTTTGTTATTCTTCAGAGGCTACCAAACCTGTGGAGAAGGAGACCCCTAAATGGGATTTTGCAGGTTTTTAAGAAGGATAAGGACAGGATTTTAAAGACATTCCATGTGCATGCTCATTCAGAGTTTTCCTTTGTGCTAAACAGTGCAGATTTGTGGTTTTTTGGGTGTGTTTTTGTAAGAGTTTGGTGTTTCCGGTTGAGTATTTCATATCAGTTTGGGTTGCTTATGTATTTCAGACTTTTAGATTTTAAAATAGATCTGAATATATGTACTTGGTCATGATTATATTTCTATGATAGATTATTAGTGTTTTTGTGGTGTTTTCAGGCTATTTTATGTTGTTTTCGGGAGCCCGATGAGCATTGTTTTTATCCTCCATTTGGGAGCTGTTGTGTAAATGTTATACAGATCTGAAAATTTCATTTTGTAGGATTTTATGCTGCTGAAATTTCTATAAAAATTTCCATTTTTAGATTTACTAATAATATGTGAAGCTGTGAAGTTTTTGGCACTATTTCCAGCATACCCGATTTGGGGTTTATGGAGAAATTGGTGGATCTTTGAAAGATTGGTTATTTGATCTTAAAGATCTGATTAGAGGCTTGAAATATCATATAAAATCATAAAAGGGACATTTCAGTGGTATCAGAGCTATGATCTTGCCAGCCTAAGGGTTTGTAGAAGTTTGCATGTCAGTTTTGACAATTACCCAAATCTTGCATGTCAAAATTTATGGTTGCATGATAATTCTAATCATTTCCATGTTAGTTCTTGGTAAATTTGGTAGTTGCATGTTGCTTCTAATCAGCTACATGTCAAAATCTATGGTTGCATGCTACTTCTAATCATTTGCATGTTAGTTCTTGGTGAATTTGGTGGTTGCATGTTGCTTCTAATCAGCTGCATGTCAAAATCTATAGTTGCATGCTACTTCTAATCATTTGCATGTTAGTTCTTGGTGTTTGAAGAAGTTATAACCTATTGGGGTTACACTCTACTTTATCCAGAATGGAAAGGTATAGTACAGAGTCTCAAAGGACACAATCTTGGACAATTGATAACCAGAGTCAAAATAGTAAGAAGGATGGTTATTTAGACATTCGAGATAAACTTAGGAAAATAAGCCATGACATGTCTGAATAGTTGGTTGAGCACCACCGTATGATGAATGACATGTTGTCCGACCTAGCTAAGGTGGATAATTTGACTAGGTTTCTATTTGGCAGATTTTCTCACAGGGCAGATGACACAATTACCAAGAAATTGCATGAGAAGTTTGAGAAACTAGCTTATAGCCAGGAAGAGGTCTCAGATTCTACTCTACCACAGGAGGTAGTGAGAAAGGATGTTATGCAGATTGATAGTAATGGTCAACTTGATACTCAAATTGAGACAATTGTATACAAGTCATCAAAGGGTGATGTCACAGGTATTCAAGATGGTATAGTTACAAAAGGCAGTGACTACAACATAGTGGGTTCAGATGATGATTATGAGGGTGTTGTTTTGCATGATGGTGATATACCTGGTAGAGATGAGTAGACATTGAGCATTCATGACTTTTTTGAGAAAGAGTACCAGGCACAGTTAGATGCTTCGTCACATGAGGTTGAGGCTAGTAGTACTTCACATGATTTGTCCAGCCAGTTGAAAGTGAACAAAGATAGTATTGTGACTTCATTATCTCATCATGATAGGTATGTGGAGTTAGTTGGTATTGGTCATATTACTCAGGTGATGAGTCTTCTTGAGTTACCAGCTGATTCTAGTTTACGAATATGGACTCGAGATTGTTATATTGGCATTTGGGATTCAGTTGACTGGAGATCTTTAACACTTTTTGGTAGCATTGTTTGTTTGGGTGCTATCATGGTTTTGATTAGCAGATTGCACAATGTTGTCTTTTCTTGTGCCAGGAGCTTATCCGATGTTGGTATTAGTTTTTATACATCCATGTTGGGCTTTGTTCATATATCCAATCGACCATTTTTGCTGGAATGTGTTGATGATCTTTCATATTTGGCAGTGTGTACAGATGAGTCTCAGGCTCATATTGGCATTGATGACATCCAGGAGGATGCAATGGGCAGTTTTGAAGACTTAGTTTCCTTGGTGGTTTCTTTTGGTACAAAGGAGTTGGATAGTAGTGCTACAGTTTTTGATACTCTGTATGTTGATATGAGTTTTGGAGTTGATTCGCATGATATAGATGGTAATACTCTAGAGACCAGTAACCTTGAGAATGATCCTTTAGACAGTGCGTTAGAGGAGGTTTGTAGGATACATTCTAGCCAGTGCCATCATGTGTCTAGTCAATTGAGAGTTAGTGAACGAGACATTGCTATCGCTTGCCATCATTTTGATGCTGCTCGTCAATTATTAGCAGTTTATGGATGGGGTTCTCCTACTAGTGATGAGCAGGGAGGCAGTTATCTTTTCTTGATAGAGTTCCACTCTTTATGGGAGGCTATCCAGATTCTAAGATAGGATTATATGCAGTTGGTAGCCGACAGAGATTATCTTATGGAGTGGGGCAGTACAACATATGATGCATTGTTGGTCAAGGAAGATGAGGGGAGTGAGCTTACTCAGCAGCTTGAGGTGACTTTTGAGATTCTTGAGAGTACATAGTTGGCTTTCAAGGAGTCACAGTTTCATTTGGCTAAGGTGACCATGGAGTTAGAGTAACTACAATCTTTACTAGATTCTATATAGTCACAAGCCGTGGTGTCTAGTGATCTGAGGATATCCATGGTCAAGATTGTCAAAGATAGTGGAGATGGGGATGCATCCATCCTTGATACTAACATTGGCATATCGGGTTCATCCCCACTAGAGTCAAGTTTAGTTGAGTAGGGTGCTACAGCAGATTGTTGTGGTATGTCTGACATGGTGGTGACCTCTAGTACTAATGGCACGAAGACTAGAGATGTTGTATCAAAGATCATGTGTGATGTTGGTGAGCTAACAGTTGGCATGGTTCTTGCTAGTAATACTACTCCCTTGGCGATGTCTTCAGAGGTAGTAGTCAGTTCCAACTTGGTTAGTGATCAATTCCAATTAGTTACATCTGGATTGTAGTCTGAGCCACTAATTGAGATTGGCACATTCTATCGACATTACATTGTGAGGTATGCTCATCAATTCACCTTTGATGACCATGTTGATGAGATGATGATATAGAGATGCAATTTGGTTCCTAGTGCTTATAATTAGTTATGGGATAGTTTGATGCCTCAGGATGAGAGTTGTGATGGGCATGACATGGCGATAGGTTCTGTAGTTGAAAACTTGATAATACATGACTTAGAGCAGGAGTTTTGGAGTGATGCTTCAACGGGTGTTGTTATTGATTCTACTCCTTTGGCTATGACATCTCCTGACTTAGCTGGTGATCAGTCATAGTGGGTTGTATCACTTGTTCATGGTGAGCTGTTGACTGAGGTTGGATTTTTTTATCAACATTATATTGCAGGGTATGTACATTAGTTAGCATTTGATCCTTGTGTTAAGGAGTTGATGACAGACAAATTTGGTTTGGGTTCCATTTCTTGTTGTTTATCTTGTGATGGCTTTTCACCATCAGGGGTGCATGGGAGTTATGGTTATGAGACAGTGGCCGGTGATCTGCAGAGTTGTGTTGATTGCAGGAGTTGTACAGTGTGTGGATTCTCCATACTTGGTATAGTTTCATTCAGGAGCGTTCACCATTGTTGCAGAGTTGGATTGTACATTTAGTATAGGCCAGTGGGATGCATTGATGGTATTTACTATGTTGGTAGTTTGATTTGTCCACTTTACTTGGGTTCTGATGTTCTAAGAGTTTGTGTCTCGTGGGTTTCTGACTGTGACAGCGGTTATTTTGGAGTTTGGTTGAGCTGTAATTGTCAGTTTGATTATGGATTCCTCTTGGTTATATTGCTGAGGATATTGCAGGAGCCTGTGTTAATTGACAGTAGTATAGTTCATGACTACATTTGGGATCCAAGTGGATTTATTGGTTTATTGTTTAGTCATTTCTTGAGGACAAGCAATATTTGGGAGGGGAGGACTTTTCATGTCCCCTTTTCAAATAATTAAAAATAATAATCTTTGCTAAGGCAAGCAGGCCCAAAAAGGTGAAGTATTAGCAAAAGGGGATAATATTTGGAAGTGAATGGACTAAAAAATGAAAATTATTAATAAAATATGTTTTATTAACCCCTCTTGGATGTGAGTTAGGGTTATGCCCTCTTTTAAGGGGTTTGCAGGCATTTTGGGCTGATTCCGAAACTTGATTTTTGCTCATTTCTTTGTTATTCTTCAGAGGCTGCCAAACCTGTGGAGAAGCAGACCCAAGAATGAGAGTTTTCAGGTTTCCAAGAAGGCTAAGGATAGGATTTTGAAGCCATTCCATGTGCATGCTCATGCAGAGTTTGCCTTTGTGCTAAACAATGCAGATTTGTGGTTTTTTGGGTGTGTTTTTGTAAGAGTTTGGTGTTTCCAGTTGAGTATTTCATATCAGTTTTAGTTGGTGCTGTATTTTAGAATTTTAGATGTTAAAATAGAGCTGAATATATTTATTTGGTTGTGATTATAATTATGTGATAGATTATTAGTGTTTTTGTGGTGTTTTCGAGCTATTCTATGTTATTTTCGGGAGCCCGATGAGCATTGTTTTTATCCTCCATTTGGGAGCTGTTGTGTAAATGTTATAAAAATCTGAAAATTTCATTTTTTAGGATGTTATGCTGCTGAAATTTCTATAAAAATGTTCACTTTCATATTTACTAATAATATGTGAAGCTGTGAAGTTTTTGCCACTATTTCCGGCATACTCGATTTGGGGTTTATGGAGAAATTGGTGTTGAAAGATTGGTTATTTGATCTTAAAGATCTAATTAGAGGCTTGAAATATCATATAAAATCAGAAAAGGGACATTTCAAAATACTCTACTCTTTTTTGCACTTCCTTGCACACTTCACATCAAAATTACACACTTTGCAATAAAGGAAAATATTTTCCTTTATACCAAGTCCTTGGAAAATTCTTGTGTGTCATCCTTGAGGATTTTCCAATTAATTATCCATAATAAGATACTTAATTAATTACAATCACGATAACACTATCGGCTCATAAACTATGCAACTCTTCACACATAAAACTTCAGTGCTTGCACACTTACATACATCATCATGTGACTATCTTCTTCCACTGTGTAACTTTATGTATCCATATTATATCTTTGTTAGAAGATATAATAAAATCAGTAGAAACTACTTCTCGGGTGCTCTATTTTGGTACTGCTCATTGAAAATCACATATGACTTTTATATCTCTTTGACTTAGGTTACACACACTTAACCTTGCTATCAGGACATTATGGGGAACAAATCCTTAACTTCACATAATATGATTGTCAAACCTTTGTTCCTACTACCTTGATATATGTTTGCTACTCTCCCAGTCTTCACAGAATGACTACTATGTTGACATCAATGACAAGCACAGTCATGAATGCAACATGTCAATACTACCACATGTTCTCCAATGCTTAGGATACTCCCCCAAAGGAATAGCATCAGTAGTCATGCTAACAATTATGGTTATAATGTTTGATCATAAAATATGATCTACTTTGTGAGGGATCTACCCTATTAAAAGCTTAAGATATTGCTAGGTATCACCTTGTTAGAGGATTTAACACTTTTAAAAAGTAAGGAATCTATTAGGAGATTTACAAAGCTCTGTTAATGTAATCACCTAAAAATGGTCATCTAGACTATTAGCCCCCTTCTCAGCATTTTGGCTAAATTAATTTAATCATTTACCTAGACCAAATTGCTAATAATCAATTTATTTGATTGTAACCTATAGTTTGACTATGCTATCCTAAGTTCATTATTTGATTAAAAGAACATGTCCCCTTTTAATTAAATAAAAGACCCCATTCTTCTAACCCACTTAAAGTGCACACATAAAGTCTTTTTTCTATTTTGCAATTAAAAGAAAAGGCTTTGTGACTTTTGTCTTATATGACAAGTCAACTTATATTCTATTGGTTGATTTGTGTGTGCACATGGATCACTCCTCTTTTCAAATTCCACCGTTGATCATCCACCATCTTCATCTTGATCTCTACCGTCCATACATCTTTAAAAGGGAGAGAGCTTTCCCCCTCAATGGATCCTCATTTTGAATATTGTTATGCTACAGGTTTTCTAACAGGTTTCTTTGGAGCTTTGTGGAGAACTTCTATTTCTTGTCTACATTCTCTCATACCATAGCATCTTAGCTTAGATTTCATTTTTACATGTAGCTTAATCTCACATAGCTTAATATTTGGATTGTAACACTCTCATCCATGCTTAGAATAGCTGCATTTTTCATATTCATTCTAGTGTAGTCTTCATATTTGCATTTGCATCCTTGAGGAACTCCTTGGGACATTTGCATTCTTGCATCTTGTCTTTGGAACCTCCCATTGCATGGTTTACTAACAAGAAGAGTATCTCTAAGGCTCATCTGAGAGCTTTCTTATTCTTGAAATATACTCTCTTGCACTCCATGGATAGGGAGCTCTAAGCCGGCATCCAAGCATTCCAACTCATGGAATCGTTTGGATAGAAGGGTTTAGAGTGGGACACTTTCGAGTGTACAGTTAAGACCATTATGTTAGGAGATTGACCCTAATTCAAGTTTGTTAAAATTGATTTAGTACCTAACTCTCAATATATTGTGTAAGTTGATTTTGAGTCTTCTCCTTACTAATTGATCTTCTCCTCTGATCTAATAATAGTTGTCTTCTCCTTCACTACTATGATTAGGTCATTTTCTTAGTTAAGTTCTAATGAAACACCTCCATTGACTTTTGATCTAATCTTGATCCTTCACCTCACTGATCACATATTAATCCTTGTTTGTATGCATATACTTTTCCTCTCTCTCTCTCTCTCTCTCTCTCTCTCTCTCTCTCTGTATATATATATATATATATATATATATATATATATATATATATCCATCTCTTTGTCTAGGTTAAGATCTTCTCTATTTAAATAATTCTATAAAGAGTTTTCTAGATGCCTCCATAATAGCCTCTTCATCTGAATCATTGATCATAAAAAGGTAGGGCTATGTAATCCATGTCATTCATGAGTAAAACTCTCTGTAACAACCTCTACAAATATTTAATGTTCATTCCATGTCAACTAAAAATGTGTTACCTCAAAATATGTTCCATTCCTAACTTTTATGTAAACTTTGCATTTCTCAACCTTTACCATTTTCTGACACTTGATATTGCTATTGCTTGGTCTGTATAGTGCTTGACACATACTATGTAACTTCAAACTTGTATGCTTGAAACTTTCTCCATTAATGTTGAGCTTGACTTGTATAGAAAATACTCGGTGACCATATAATTACTCAACTCCTATAGAGATAAGTACATACTTGCTTATGTACATGACTTAGACTATGTAGAGTAGCTTGGTTGAGTTGATGACCATCTGACTTTGTCTTGTAAATGACTAAGTGTTTGACACTAACAGACAACAATAGTTAGAGATACCAACAAAGATCAATGAAAAAAGCTGCAATAAATAAGATATATTCTCATGCTAGCAATCCCCAAAATGCTCCAAAAATTCTAGGATACTCCCCCATATGAATATCATTGGAATTCATGCTAACATGCTCTTATTTTCCCTTAGGAGTTAGTTATGCATTGTAAACTTGGGGCTTGTGTTAGATAAATGATGGGGAGTGAATTAGTTATGTCTAGTTATCTCATAGTCCCTTGAAACATTTCAACACCATCAAATCATTAATAGAAACAACTTCAATTACTCGATATACACACCCAACTCATAACTTAATCCATTTAGTCAGTTCTTTCCAAACTGTTATCAAACTATTCCTTGAATTACTAATTGTCAAAAAAATTCTAGTAATTACTTAGTGATATCTTAGTTATCATAGAGTTGTAGTAAATGGTAAAAACATGTAAATCAACTTGCAACACAAATATCATTCACACAATTTTGACACCAAGATTCTTAACATGGAAATCTTGTTATGGGAAAAACCACCTGGGACCAAGAACCCAAAATTTTTAGTCTTATGAAGTGATCTCTATTAGGAGACTACCTTCTAAAAGGTTACATATTCTTTGTTTAAGTGACCTTGTTAGGAGATTTCATCAAAAGATCATCTAGACCTTATCATTCCTTATCCTTGACTAAAAAGAGTTTCTTGATTTAAAGGATTTAAAAATACCAATAATTGATGTTACCATATAGAATTTTATAGAATTGTTAGGTCCACTCGATTCTTTTGAGATATTCTGCTACAATGGTTAAACAATAACACTATAAAGTGATATATTAAGAATACCAACTACCTTTTCTTGTTCATATCTTTGTTCTTTCTCCTTCTCTTTCTTTTACTCATTTAGTTGATTTTGCCTTCCACAAACTCTTCTTCTTGTCTTGTCTCTAAACTACTCAGGTCACTTGGCTCAAAAATATCATTTACCCTCCTCCACACAATGATATTCTCTTGATAATATGATCAACAACAAATTTAAAACAACATCATCAGCTTAGAAACCTAACATAATCAACATTATCAGATCAACTTCTCAAACTAGTTGTTCAAATGATTTAGAATAATTGAGAGGGGGATGAATCAATTATCCTCAGGACCAAATATACCAATTCAACTTTCAATAGCTTCAAAAAATATCATTAAACTGCTTAGTTCATATAGAAATATATCCACAATTTAACATTCATGAACTTTTTGTTCTATGTATATGTGTCAACTAACAAGAAATTAAACAATTGTAAAAATAACATGCATAAAGTAACATCCAACCAAGTAAATAATACTTCAACACCAGGATTTAATGTAGAAACCTAATTTTGGAAAAAAAACCAATTAACATGCTACCAATTTTTCACTCTTCTAAAGTGAGTTCGATTAAGAGCCAACCTTGTTAAAGTTTATACAACACACTATTAAATGTGACCATGATAAAGGATTTTATCACCCTATTAGGAGTGGCCTTCTTAGAGAGCTTTGGATCATTTCATTAGAATTTCACCTTGATTAAAGGATTTGTAAAATTACTGTTAGGTCAACCTTGATTAAAGGATTTTGATTGTCACAATGGTAAGAATTTAATAAAAGAGATACATACAAAAACCTCTTTACAATGCTGATATCTTCAATATATGATCTTTCCTTTTCTATACTTCACATACCTATAATCATACATCAAAATTTGCATCATATAGTTTGCATATTACTAACACACACACACACACATACACACACACACACACACACTTCACATATTATAAAATTGCCTTCATAACTTTACCTTTTACAAAATCTGTCCAATGAACCTTCAAGCTTTCACACGCTTGGAAAAATAAAAAATTAACTCTTTTCCTCTTATTGTTAACATCTAGGATGTCATCCCTAATTATTTAAATAATTATTTCATTAAAAAAATTCTTTAACCAATAATTACCCAATTACTAACATCCTCTATTCTACTCTATATGTTGCCTTTACTGGTGTTTAATTCATAACTCATTCTATACTATATGTACTGACTTGAACACTTACATATTTCACCTGACACTCTATACTATCTATACCCAAATGCGGGTATACCAATAATAACTCTATCATATGTACACATCAAAAATGTTTCTTTTATTCTGAATAACTATCTGATACTTAGACCAATCTCCATGTCTAACTATGGAATCTATTGGCAATATGTCCAATCAATCAAATAAAGTAAGTTATGATTTTCATTTATGGAAACATATTTTTTTTCAAACCAATCTTGCTCACCTATAAAGAAAATTGATTAAGTGTCAGATAATGTTACAACAGCATAATAGTTTTGATGATAACAAAATATTCCCTTATAATATTCTCTTATGCAGTTAACTAGAGACGCAGGGTATCATACTGATGACATATACTAGTGCGCATGTTCGTACAATTAATAGTTTGAGTTATGAAGGAATTAGTAATGCAATGATGATTTAGCACAAAACAGAGCATGTCACAAAATTGTTTTAAATGACTTGATTTATTGTTTTAATTATTATTTCTTAATAAGCTGACTCTAATTATGTTATATGAGCCAACTAAGGAAGAATTTACCAATGCGCTTGGTTTAAGTAAAGAACTTCATTTGCAAAGTTAGTGTGAAGTGAGTAAGTGTGAAAGATATAATCAATGATTGTGAACTTGATATGATCTTGTGAAATGAGAGTAACAAATGAATGTGATATTATGACATATGATGTGGAGCATTTTTATGTGAGATATGATGTAGATTGATATGTGTGAAATCACTCTTGTATGAATAATTTTCAACCAGAAGATTTGCAAAGTACAAGAAGTATCTTAGAATTGTATGTATACTTATTTCTAGAAGGTTTTATTGTATAGTTGCATGTTAGGGTATTGGGCTCTTCTTGCATGCATTTTTATATGGTCCACCAACTCCTAATAGAGTTGAGGCTTCTAACAAGGCCTAGTCTCCTAACAGGGACTTGAAACACTATACATTCTTCATAGACTCCTAACAGGGTAAATATACTTAACCGAATTCTTTCTATAGTGAATCATCTAGTGAGTTCCATCCACACTGGGGTTTTCCCTTGGTCAAGGTTTACCTAGTTAACAAAATAACGTGTTATTATTTCTCTTTATGTATGGTTGTTTATACTAGTCAGCATTATTGGTTTACTTTCTTATGCATGTGGTAAAGTAATTAATAATATCTAGTTGTGGGCAAAAAGATTGAAAATACTGATTGAACACCCCCACCCTTAAGTATTATCTATTTCTAACAGAATCTTCATTAGGACATAGTGACTTCTTTACATAAGGTATATATTAACATAAATGACAACTCCAACAATATACCAACTTATCTTACTTAGCCATATTTCCAACAATCACCCCCTTTTGCATTGATGACAAAAAATGGGAAAATTGGCAAAGTTCCAAAATATTGTACAAAATATTTCTTCAACACTTGGCCTTTACAAAAAATTACAAAAATTTAAAATTTAAAAGTTGTGGATCATTACAATTTTAACCATCTCTCCTTATATTTCCTATAACAATACTTCCCATATTTATTGTTTCTCCTTTCTATATACATTATACGATATAAAAATTTCCTTATACTACTTGCCCTTTGACATTAATGACAAAGGTGTCAAAATTTATACACAAGTCAAAATTTGTTACCTCTTCTCAAGTTGAATTTGAGATTCTAGACAGACAATTTTGTAGATGCTTAAAATTATCCCAAACACTATATTAGTTTATTTAATATTTCCCTTGATATTATAATTAATTATTTACTAATTAGTTATATTTCTCATATTCTTTAACTTATTTAATTAAATTTATTTAATTAAATAGGTTCACTTTCTCAATGTATTTAAATTTAATTTAATTACTTCCATCCCTAATGTGTTAAATTTATTTAATGCATGATGCTCCATAAATTCCCTTTTAAATAAATTATATTTATTTAATTCCCTCCATCTCCATTGATTTCTCCAAACCTATGATTGAATTAAATTATATTTAATTTAATCTTAAACCTAGCCTAAAATCTAGTCTACAATCATCACTTTCATCCTTCTAAGCCTACCCACTACTTAATCCCACTTAATTACCTTAAATACCTTGCTAAAACCACCTTTTTAATCCTAAGTGTGTGCTCACACATGTGTAAAGAACCCTCACACTTCCCACACCCCTCATGCCTTCCACACCTCTTAGACCTTTGTCCCCCACTCCTTTCTTTAAGTTTGCTCACACGTGTGAGAAAACTTTGAATGTTGACCACTTGCATGACTTGCCTGCATGTCTCTCATGTGGCACCTATGTGGATGCCACATAGATTTTACCTCACCATGGCCTCTCTCAAGTCTATAAATAGAGCCCTTGTCTCAAGCATTTTCATCTCACTCACATGCATTGTTATCATGGTAGTTTGTCATTTGAGCTTCTTAGTGATTTTCTTTAGAGTTGCATTGTTACTAACCATTTGGTAGTTGATAGATTTCATTTCATTTTGCATTGTTAGATTAGTTTGTTCAATGCATTCCACCTCCATATCCTTGAATACTCTCAAACATGGTTGCTTCTATAGCCATTGTTTGAAGTGATCTCCACTCATTTCGCATAAGTTCATTCTCATATTTTCATTTCCTATCAAGAGATTCACCATAGTTATGTTTTGGGAGAACACACCAACATCCCTCCAATAAAAAACACTCTAGCAAGGCCTCTCATAGGTTCCTTTGTTGAGTTGTTTGAAGTTGCATGAGGACTTGGTCTTTTGGTTGCTTTGAGTTGCAAAACTCAAGCAAGTGTTGGTTATGCTTCATTTTATTTTGAATACTTGAATATATCTATTGTAGCTAACGTTTGCTTGTTTTCTCTTACTTCCAATAGGTAGGTTTTCTTGCATACATTTTGGCATGCTTGGTGGGACCCATGTCTCTATTCTCCTTTCAAAAATCTGTCAAGAAACTATACTTTGTCACAAAAACCCGTGTATTATAATCTATGCAACATGTAGTGTCATCTGCATTTTGTCATCTTCGCAGAATAGCATCTGCGTAGACCAGCATCTACACAGATTGGCATCTCTACCTTATTTCTTTAAGCCCACCTAGTCTGCATTAAACCCTAGCCTATCATCTGTGAAACTTAATCTATCATCTGTGTAGTGGATGGATTTGAATTGCTAAAAAACCCAAATTGTCATCTATGATGTATACATTGTCATCTACATTGTGGGTGCACCTAAACTTGCTAAAAACCCAAACTGTCGTCTACGTTTACAGATTATCATCTTTGATTTGTACTTTTGTCATCTGCAAGTTTAGTGTATTCGAACCTAAACTGTCATTTGTGCCTAAAAAATTTGCCACATTTTCATGAATTGGATGGCCTGTACTTCATCATCTATGCATTTTGTCATCTGTGTAGTTTTGTCATCTACGCCTGTAGTCTATCATCTCTTATTTTTAGCAAATTTCTTAAATTTTAAACACATTATTTGTTGACTGGTTATTTTGTAGGGATTTCTAATAAATTTACATTGCAAGAAATAGACCTTTGAAGGCTTAAAAAACAAACTCATAATAATTTTTATCACTTAAGAAATTTGTAGTGATTTTTATCACTTAAGGATTAAAGGGTTAATGAACTTGTATGAATAACCATTTGTCCTTGAATGTATGTTGAAAATTAACATGTAAAATTCAAACACACTCTTGAATTCTTTAAGGGAAAAAAATTACATATAATCTTAAATGCCTTAAGGGAAATTTATTCACATTTCATTGGAATGGATGTTTAGCTATCAAACACACTCTTGAATTCCATTAAAGGAAAGAACAATCTTTTCATTGGAATGCATGTTTAGGATAGCAAAAATTTGGGCTTGGTGCTTAAAATGAACTCATACACACTCGAATGCCTTAAGAGAATTGACATACTTTCATTGGAATGAATGTTTAGGATAGCAAACATTTGGACTTGGTGCTTAAAATGAACTCACACAATCTTGAATGACTTAAGGGAATTGGTTTCATTTTTAGCAATTTGCTTATGTTCATAAGCAATTTACTTTTTGTTGATGAATTCATGCTTTTTATTTATGTTGACAACAATTTCAACTTGGAAAGAACAATGTATGCCTAAACATGTATGTCTTCAAGAGTAGATTACAAAACTTAAAGCTTCATTGGGAAAGAACAAATATCTTTTAAACCCCAAGGCCACTTACATATTCTCTCCTCTTGTGCCTTCAGGCGATCTTGAGTGCACAAGAAATAAGTGGTCTTGTTTTCATTTTTTTAGAAGGCCTACTTGGGGATTTCATCACCCCTTGGGATGACCTCAACTCTAGTATTATGGCAAAGTATAAGAATTGGGAGGTGAATCAAAAAAAACCTCTCTCGGAAGTAAAATCTTGTCACTCTTGGCTAAACCCCAAAGAACTTTATACCTTTGGAAAGTGAAGTTGGAGATTTGGGTTACCATCTCCTCCCAGCTGTATGACATTATTTTCTTTCATCTATAGATTTGGGCCTCACGTACCTTGTGTATATCAAGGACACCCTTTAGATAATCCTTGTACATCCTACTTGCAGCCATATTAGGATTGTTGGCATGTTCTACGTGCTTGATTGTTTAAACATTCAAAGCCAACACCAAACATCAAACAAGCCCAAAAATGAGTGAAATTGTGAGCTAAACTTTAGTGAGTGAAACAATGGTAAGTGGGTCCTCTTGACTCATGATTATTTTTAAGAGTTCTATATTGGTCTAGCATTTGAAATTGGTCAAGTCTAGTTACAATATGTGCTTGAAATTGGGTTTTGTTTTTGCCATGACCAACAAATTCAAACCTAAGAAGGTGAAATTGTCCAAACCATTTTTCTACAAGGAAAGGAAAAACTTAGCACACAGTGATAAACAATTTTGATATGCTATCAAGGATATCTAGAAAGAAGAAGCTAAACAAGACCGTTATGAAAGAATTAAGTACAATGTAAAACTTCAAAATTGGTCTACCTTCCCAAGAGTAAACCCTAGGTTTTTGTTCCCAGTAAGTGAGGATTGAGTTAACCGCATAAGTGACCACCACACCTTCATTTTTCACATCAACCCTATTTTTCTAAATTTCTAGTCTTCCATTTGTAAACTTCCTCTAGAGAGCCTGATCATTTGAACCTAAAAGCTTTGGCATAAGAACACCTTCTAAGATCATAACACTAGACCTTTTGTCCAAAAGCAAACACCTATCACTTATTTGGGATCACAAGTCCATCTCCAAATAGTGGGTAGTCAATTTGGTGTCTTATCTTGCCTAAAGATCATTTGACCATATTTGGTAGGAGAAAGATACTTTTAACCTATAATCACACTTTTTTTGCTAAATAAAGGTCTTTTGTGTACATCTAGGTTAGGGGGCTCTTTCATTGCATAAGGTTCAACAGTTCTCTCTCACATTACTCTCTTTCTTCCATAGTCTTCCACCCATTGGTTTGGTCACTATTGTATGGTACATATACGATTTGATAGATTCACATTTAATCCCATGTCTCACTTATTGGAATCATTAAGACAAAAAGAGATGGAGAATCCTTTTCCTCCTCACATAACATCAATGGGGGGAGGATTTCCCTCTAGTTCACACTTTGGTATACCTAGCTTAATATCCACACAAGAGCCAAAAGATCCTTTCTACAACACAACTTTGGAAGCTAATGATGAAGAAGTATACCAAGAGGAAGACCCTATTAACAGCAACAATATCCCTAATGATGTCTAAACGTTCCTTGCAGATCCACACAATGTCAAAATGATGGAAAAGTCTATTAGGGAAAACAAGACTAAGATCTTCCTAAACTTGGTTAAAGATGGTGTTAATGTCCCTATGAGCTTTGATTAGACCACCTTGTTTAGATAGATTATGAAGGGTGGTGCTCTCATAAATCCAAACACAACCCAAGCATCTAGCAAAGGACCCACAGTGACAACTAGTGTTGCATCCACATCAAGTGGCATCACACAACTGACATTCCAATTAAGTGTGAAACATATCCAACAAATCATTAGTACTATACCCAACACTACTACGCATGCTAGTATTTCGTAGTCCACCTTAACAGGTCCAACTGTAGGATGCTTAAACATTGGGCAAGTGTTTACTCAACAGATGTCAATTCCAACACAATCAATGTATTCCTCTTATTCACAGATTCCAACAAGTGTGGTGAAAACATTTGTGCCACTTCTAATGACTGCATATCAATACATTGGCCAAAGTGGAGTACTCCCATCACCTCACAATATGTTTAGAACTCCTTATAGCTTGGGAGGTGGATTTACAAATTCTCAATAGTCACAAGTGCAACCAAACCAAGATTTATCCCAGCAGTTGCATGAACTTCAAAACTTGGTACATTCCATGACCAACAAAGGAGTGAAATATTTCTCTTTTGAGGAAGTTTGTCCCTTTCCATTTGATAGATCCATTAGCATGATACCATTCTCACCAAACTTTGAGATTCCTAAATTTGACAAATACACAAGAGAAACATGTCCTATCACACATCTTAAGGAATTCTCAATTTTGTGTAAGAAGTAGCCTATAATTAGGATTATCTTAAGAGGCTCTTCACATGATGCCTTGGAGGTCCTGCACTAGAGTGGCTAATGAACTTACCCAAGGGTTCCATTACCTCTTTCAATGATTTAATGGGGACATTTTTAGATCAATACTCTTACAACATTGAACATCATGCCTCATTAAGTGATTTGTGCAACACAAAACAATGAAATGGTGAAACATTTGCTAACTTTCTACAATGGTGGAGACATTTTGCTAACCGAATGCCCTAAAAAATTGAGGATTCCTACCTTGTGGATATATTTATCAAATACTTGTTATCAGAGATGTCTTTTCACATGAAGATGGCTAGCCCTGAAGACTTCACTACATTAGTCAAGAGAGGCAAGAGCATTGAAAATGGGCTTTTAGACAAAGATGTCATTAAACATTATAGCTCATCATCCTCAAAAAATGACACAAACAACAATAGCAAACCCAAATTTTGGTCCAAAAAAGGTGTCACACACAATGGTGTCACTAATGTTAAAAGTGTACAAAATCTTCAAGGAGGAAACAACAACAACTATTGTAACCAAAACAACAACAATTCAAACTATGAGAATCAACAATCTCGTAATCAAACACAATTTTTTCCTCATAACAATAATACCAACAACAATTATAACTGTGACTATGATCAAAATAGGAAGTTCACTAACTTTTTTGAACCCTTGGATACCATATTCTAAAAACTAGTGGATCACAATTTGATGGTGTTTCCTAACACATGACCCTTTGATGATAATCAAGCCAAATCAAAATGGTATAGGGAAAATGAATATTGCAAATACCACCACATTAAGAGACATGACACAAAAAAGTATGTAAAACTCAAATTCTTCATTCAAAATCTTGTCTATGATGGAGAAATTGAGGTAGAAGGAGGACCACCCTCTAAAAATGCTAAGCTGTAGATATTCCAAAATCCATTTCCTAATCACAAAAATGACAATAACAACAATGGAAACAACAATATGAACAATGCAAATTGAGCTTCCACATCAAATGCATTACCCTATGACTATTCTACTAACCACATATCAAGGTTTGACTCCTTGTGTGTTAAAATAGAAACCAACAATATATTTGGTTTTGACTCCATGTGTGTTGCATTGAAGAGGTAGACTCTCATGTGAATACCCTTGTCTTACAAGTAGCTTCTTGTGATGAAACCACTTGATGGGGTAGAATCACTTTGCATGCCACCACTCCCAACCCCACTAATCCATCAATTCCACATCCACAAAGGCCCACTTCTTGCTATGATGTGTTGTCCTAGTTAGGTAAGACTTCTGCACAAATATCCATTCTAGAGCTCCTAACCACATCACCCATCCACAAAGAAATTTTGGAGAATGATATTTTAGAGTCTCGTGTGTATAAAAACATTAATGCCTCCCAATTCACTACCATGATTGGAAACTTTGTTGCACAAGAACACCTTGTCTTCACAGAAAAAGATTTCCAAGGTCCTGATCCCAACCATAATTTGTCGCTCCACATTGAAGTCCTTATATAGTGACATAATATTAAAAGAGTCCTTATAGATAATGGATCTAGTTTGAACCTATGTACATTGAAGATGATTCATTTCTTGGGACTACCAAAAGACCTCCTAGATGTCAATAAGAGGATAACAATCAAGGCATATGATGAAAGAAAAGAGAATCAAAAGGAGTTATCATAATACCACTAAAGGTTGGTCCAACCATCATAAATACTGAATGCCATGTCCTAGACTTGGATTTTCCATATAATATTTTGGTTGGTCCACCTTGGATACATACAATAGAAGTGGTACCATCTACTTACCATCAATACTAGAAATTTCCTCACCAAGGAAGAGAGGTCACAATTCTAGGAGATCCTACATCTTTTTCCTTTTGTAAAATATTGCAAGGTGCACCAAAAAATATTTGTCCAATCAATGAGTCTGTTAAGGTTATACCTAAGCCTCTCATAATAACAAAATCATCTTCCACAACAATGCCAGAATTATGCAATAATGATTCCAATTCCTGCAAAGGAAAAGAAAAGGTGGAAGATACTAAGGTCAATACTATAGGGAAGAAGGTTACTTTTACTAATTTAGGAATGGGAGAGTATAAGTTTGAATATGCCTTATGTGTTGCACAACTACCACTCTCCCCCTATTCCTTTGGGAAACCCTCACAATTACTACCTCCTACCAACAAGGATAATATGCATGTTAACAAGACAACATTTGAACATTGGGGTTCACTTAGTAATGAACATATGAAATCTAATATCCTAGATTGGCTATATTTTGATGGAAAAGATGACCCTCCCATTATCAAAAAATGGGATATCATGGTACTAGCCTTGGACCTAAAGAAGATGGAATCAAACAACCCCTTGAGGCTAATAGCTATCCTAAAGGATGTGATTTGGGATCCATTAAATCCAAGGTATCCTTTATTGACAACTATTATATGGTTGACCCTAATTCTGAAACTAAAGAGGAGGAGTTCTTCGAAGTACCCTTCCAATACATTGAGGATGACCTAGATAATCATATCTGTGCCATTACCATAGCTGACCTTACATCCACCAACCTACCTCTCACCAACCCTGACATGATAGACTAGGACCTTCAGGACACACCATCAACTCTCAATATCTATAACTTTGACAAAGCAGTGATGGCACTCTTTGGCCTTAAGAATCTCCAAGATTAGAAACATGAGATCCAATACAATGAGGAATCCTACTTTGGTATCCAAGTCAACTCTCTTAGTCGCAAAAGTGAAAAAGAAAATAAAAATGGAAAAATAAAAGAAACATCCTCTAATGAAAACTCTTTTAGGGCACTTTTGGATGAGGAAAAAGATAAAATAAAGGATGCATCTTCTGGTGAAAATCTCCTAGAGGCACCAAAAGAGGGAGAGGTTGACTTGCCATTCAAATCTTTACCACCAGAAAAGTCATCTATTTTGAATGAGGACACAATTCCAATCAATTTGGGTACAGAGGATAATCCACAAATAACCTACATTGCAGCTACCTTAAGTCCTAAAGAACAAAAGACAATCACTGAATTCTTAAAAAAGGTTAAAATTAATTTTGCATGGACATATAGGGATATGCTTGGTTTTGACACAAATTTGGTTGTGTATCACTTGAGAGTAGATCCCAAGATTAAACCAGTGAAGCAAAATTTGCTCAAAATGCATCCTAAGGTCGCACTTTTAGTCAAAGTAGAATAGCAGAAAAGGTTAGAGGAAAAGTTTATCCATCCTATTGATTATCCTAAGTGGGTCTCCAACATTGTTCCTATAGGAAAAGCATCTGGGGGCATCCATGTTTGTTTAAATTTTTGAGATTTAAATCTCTCATGTCCTAAGGATAATTTTCCACTTTCTAACATAGACATCATAGTGGATTTGGTTGTTGGACATGAGATGTTGTCTTTGATGGATGGTTTCTCTAGTTACAACCAAATCAAAATTGCAAAAGAAGATCAACATAAAAAAACATTTACCACCCCATGGGGAACCTTTTGTTATCAAGTCATGCCTTTTGGGTTGAAGAATGCTAGCGCCACTTATCAACATGTAATGACTACAATATTCCATGATATTCTACATTTCATAATGGAGGACTATTTTGATGACATCCTAGGAAAATAAAAGACACATGATTCCCACATTGATGTACTCACTACCATTTTTGAAAGGTTGGAGAAATATAAAGTGCACCTAAATCCTAAGAAGTGTGTTTTTGGGGTCAAATCAAGCAATTTATTAGGCTGCATTGTGTCAAGAAGAGGTATTGAGGTAGATCCTGCCAAAGTAAAAGCCATCATGGAAATACCTCCACCTATCACATTGAAACAACTTTGCAATTTTTAGGGAAAGTTACAGTCCATCAGACAATTTGTGGCCCAATTAGTAGATAAGGTCCATCCACTTCAACATTTTCTTCACAAAGACTCTAAGTTTTAGTGGGATTGTCTATGTCAGAAGGCATTTGAACAAATTAAGGCATACTTGGCTAATCCTCTAGTTTTAGACCCTCCAACTGTAGGACGACCATTGATCCTATACATTTCAACCACTTCAGTTGCCTTAGCTACCCTTTTGGCACAACAAGATGAAAATGGTAATGAGCAAGCTATATACTACCTCAGTTGAACATTAGTTGGCTATGAGTTGAATTACACTACTATTGAGAGAGCCTATTTGGTCGTAGTCTTTTGTACACAGAAACTACACCATTATATGCTCAATCATATTACACATCTCATTGCCAAAATAGATCCACTCAAATATTTGCTATCAAAAGCCCCCCTCACTGGTCGAGCTACAAAATGGGTCTTGATTTTAAGTGAATTAGACATTGTTTATAAGGAGCATAAGGCCATTAAAGGACAAGTAATTGCAGATAAGCTTGTTGAAGCTCCTCTTCCAAGAGACCATCCTATAATAGCAGACTTTCTAGATGACACAATTATGACTATTACCCCTAGTACACATTGGAAAGTATTTTTTGATGGTTCCTTCACACAAAAGGGATTGAGGGTAGGAATTTTGTTTGTTACACCACAAGGAGATCCCATTCCTAAGTCTTATAAAATATACTTCTCTTGCACAAATAATATAGCTGAGTATGAAGGATTAGTTACAAGGTTGCATCAGGCTATTAGATGGAATATCAAAAATCTTATTGTCTTTGGAGACTCACAATTGGTCATTAAACAAGTTACAAATGAATACCTCACAAAGGATGAAAAGTCATTTCCATATCATAGAATAGTTGAGGATCTTAAACAACACTTCTCAGAGATAGTCTTTTAGAAAATACCAAGAGCTAATAACAAAGTAGCAGATTCCATGGCTATCATTGCCTCCATGATTGCCATGCCTGAATATAGTCCTAAATGTGAGTTTCTTGTTGAGAATCTTTCTATTCCTACTTATGAGAAAAATGATTTAGAGTTGGTGTATGAGATTGTTGGTCCTGAGTCTCCATGGTATGCTGAGATTTTTACCTATCTACATCACAAAACCATTCCCATAGCCCTCACCCCAAATCAAAGTAAAACCTTTATCTATTGCATTGCCCGCTATACTATCCTAGGTGATACACTTTCTTGAAAACACTTTGATGGAACCCTCTTCTGATATCTCAATTTAGATGAAGCTAGAATGACATTAGAAGAGGTCCACCAAGGGATTTGTGGTGCCCATTATAGTGGCCTTACATTATAGAAAAAGGCTTCTTAGAATGGGATACTATTGTCCTACTATGGAAGCAAATGACTATCATTTTGTGAAGAGATGTGTTCTTTGTCAGCAACATGGTGATTTAATACATGCCCCCACCCAAGACCTCCAACCCACCATTAACCCATGGCCCTTTTCCCACTGGGGATTCGATCTTGTTGGTCAAGTATACCCAAATTTTGCAAATGGCCACAAGTACGTTATTTTTGCCACTGAGTACTTCACAAAGTGGGTAAGGCTATCCCATTAACCTACATCACCAGAAAAATGATTTTGAAGTTCATCTTGAACTACATTATCTGTCATTTTGGTATACCTCAAGACATCACGACTCATAATGGAATGCCTTTCAAAAATTAGGAAGTGGCAACATTGTGTAAGAACTTTGGAATCATTGTGCATTTTTCCACCAAATACTACCCCCAAAGCAATGGCCAAGCTGAAGCTACTAATAAAACCATTTTGAAAATCCTAAAGAAAGTTGTTGATGTAGTTAGCCATGACTAGCACCTCCATCTTGCTCTCACCCTTTGGGCCTACTATAGCTCCATCCATAACCCCATAGGAGCCACTCCATTTTCCCTTATTTATGGTTTCAAAGCTATCTTGCCCATTGAAATTGAGTTCCCTTCCCTTAGAATCTCTCTTAAGAATTTGATGTTTGAAGAAGAATATAGAGTTGCTCACTTGCAAGAGTTGCAACTTCTCGATGAGAGATGCCTTAATGCCTGAAACCACCTCCACATGTATCAAAATCACTTTCAACTTCAGTATCACATAAAATTCAAGCCATAGGAATTTGAGGTGCGTGACTTAGTTTCACAGCATAACATGAAGAATCTCCAAAACTATGAAAAGAAAGGAAAATTTGAAGCTAATTGGCTTGGTTTGTTTATCATTACAGCCAAATATGGTTTTAGGGCATATCAAATTGCCACTCCGAAGGGAGATACGCTCCCTGGGCTTATAAATAACCAACATCTCAAGCAGTTCTATGCTTGAGTTTTGTAGTTCATGTATAGTGTTGTTATAGCCCCACAAAAATACAAAAAAATCAAAAGAATCCAAAAAAAATCATAAAATGTTCCTAAAAAAAGACTAAAAAGAAGAAAAATTTAAGCATTTTGATCCATTATCTATAAGGCTTGTTTCACTTCACCCCATTCCACCATTTCATCTTCCTATTTGTGAAAAGTCTTATCTAGCTTACACTTTCATTTATGTGAGGGTTCATTTCACTCCCATTTTTCCAAAGACCTCTTGTCCGCAAGGCATTTTCCTCATTGAGTGCTTGTTCAAATCCCATTACACTAAGCTTTTCCCATAATACTGACTACAACAGGACTTAAACAAAATCACCTTTGAGACTTAATGATTCAAGAAACTTGTTCTTTTCATAGCCCTTTCCAACAAACAAATTGCGATAACCAACATCAAACAAAACAAACTTGCATAGGATGAATCCTTCCTATATGTGACATTGTGACATTCACCTTCAAGCTTTAAGGTTCTTGGTAGGAGCTATAGATTGAGTGACTACTTGGTCATGAAGTCTCTTTTTGGTTGATTTGATTTTGTGTAAAACTTTTATGGTGCACCTTGATCTTCCATATTTTGGTCATACTTGAATTTCTCTCATTGACTAAATGTGTTATTTGTGGTATGATCTATTTTTGAGGTTTTACTACATGTGTGTCATTTTTAGGTTATGTTTATGCATTGTGTAATGGGGGCCATGGGTTAGTACACTTTTCACCAAAGATCTCTAAAAAGACTTTGGGTGTACCTAGACCTCTCTAGGGTGTATACAACATTTGTTCCATCATGACTATCAAAACTACACCTATTGTTCTAAAGTTTGTAGTCTACACAAAAGAGTCATGTCATTTGTGCTTCTATAGCATTTAATGCATAAACTAATTTGCAAAATCAAACTAAGGTGTGCTCTTTTATATAAAAACAATTAAATCTCTTGGTATCATGTAGTTAGGGTTCATGTAGTATAGGGTTTCATTGAGCCATGCTTGAGACAAGGGTCCTATTTATTTCCCCCTCTTGTGCTATTCTACCTAGTTCTTACAAGTGAGAAGTTTTGGCACATGTCCATTCATTAGGTTCATTCATGTTACATTAGGTTTATTTCACTTTGCATTATTAGTTATTGATATTTTAGAATACATTCATTATTCATTAGGCATTTTTCTTCACTGTTAGGTTGCATCATTAGTTGATCACATTAATTCATTACATGCATCCATTATAAACATCACATCTAGTGGCATATACATCATAAAACTATCTCATAATACATTTAGTGCATCCATACATACACCAACAAACCTGCATTACACACACATTAGGCATCATATATATAAATCATATGCAATATCACATCACACACATCCTGCATCACAAATGTCAGTATCCACCTCATAGATATCATATGCATAATCATAATCATATATATACACATAGGCCCATCAAATCATGTCATATATATATATATATATATATATATATATATATATATATATATATATATATATATATATATATATATATATATATATATATATATATATATATATATATATATATATATATATATATATATATATATATATATATATATATATATATCAAAGCATAAATGTCTATACATTCCATATACAAAAATAATCATATAGAATCATCATGAACAAATGCATCATCAAAAACCCATTGCATCTACATCATTGTCAAAACTACTCACTGTATAAAATCTAGAAACTAAGCTATGAGGGCCCAGCCCCCCCATACCCCCACCTCATGGACGTCAGTGCTGTCCCATAGATTTCTCTGATCTATCCCTACCTCCTATTGTCCACAAGCTTGAGGCCACCTAGAAATTGGGTTGCCACTAGTTGGTTGGCACGACATCATGATATAATGACCTGTAATAGGTTGTCTCTTAGACTAACCATGTCTCTACCTAGCGAGCCACCATTTCCTCCTACATGACCACCATAGCTGCTCTAGGCTACACTACCTACCTAGCTCTATCCTGCTACTCGTGGTACTTGTCTAGCTGCACCTAATGGGTATCCCGCTCTACCCACAATGTCACTATCTCTCACTTGAGGGCCTCTAGCTCTGTGTGGTCCTCCATATCCTCTCCCATCTAAAAATAAGAAAACTCTCCAACATCTACTTTTTCTTGTAGGGCTGCCAAGTCCTCCTGTGCACTATCTATTCTAGCCCTCTATGCCTACACCACTGGTTGCAGTGCTGCTAGGGCCAGCTATGCACTGTTGACCCATGCCTACTCAACCTGTACCACACCCTAGAGTCAAGAAATCTCTATACAGAGACTATCCCACTCCATCCTCACCATATTTACATCCTCTAGCCCTAGTGGCCCCTGTACCTATGGCCCTGGTGGCCCCTATACCTGTAGCCCTTGCGACAGCTATACCTATGGCCCCTATGGTGGACCCTAGGTTGGTACCCTCCTTTCCCGGGCTCTACACCCCCATGGCCCCTCATATTCTCCTTGTGCCAGAAAAGACATCATCACTGCCTGCCCCCCATCCCCAACACCATCCCCCTCTCCCTGCATCTACTTTGTTGATGGTGGTGCACCAAGTACTGTTAATCTAATGGGCTGATGTGCTACCCACCACTATGCATATCCTAGTGTTATACTTGTATCTCCCTTATCCCACTCATGAACCCAGAGAACTGGCTGCATAGATCACTAGGAAATTCATGCCAGTCATAGGTTGGTTCCATGACCCCATAACTTGCCATACTCTCAAGACACCATAAGATATAAGAATCTATCAGGTATTGCATCCTACACCCTATCAAACTGCCTCCCCACCCTAGAGGGCATATATCTCATCATCACGTGCATTGAGCATCTAATGACCCAGCAGTTTGTTTGCAGATATGGGACATACCTCTAGTCCTCTAAGTCATGCTCTCCCCTAGCTGCTAGTATGCTCCCCCATTTCTCTACACCATCATAAGGGGTCCACTCGAACATGATTATCTCATCAATGCACTGATGCCAAAATCCCACTCAATCTATGGATGTGTACTAGCTGGGTGGATTATATTTGCATGCAAATGGCTCCCTAGGCTACCATGTCTCCCATCTAGTGATCAGCTATGTGACACCAATGTGCTTCTAGGACCATACCATCAGTAGTGTCAGTCCCAAGCCCATAGTCCTCTGTGCCCTATATGCACACATGTGCAAATTGTGGTACAACTCCACTAGAATAGTCTACCCCAAACAATAGATTGCACCATCATCATTGAGTAGGGTGCTAAGCACCCATGTCCATCCAATCAAAAAACCATGCCCAACATGGTCTAGCACCATCCTCCAGATGAGTGATGTAAGGTATACAACCAATTGGAGCAATCTCTGCTCCAATGCCTCCCTCCAGGTGAGCTAGGATCTCTACATGGGGAGTCTCTATCAGTGCCGCCCGAAGCACTTTCATAGAAAGGAATCTACACCCTCTAGTATATGCTTAAGACGTATCCCTAAATGGGAATTCATAATATCCTCCTTCCATCTAATAGAGTAAATGTAGCCTCTCTAGTCAGTAGATGGAAGTTAGATGTCAGTGTGTGCCATCGCTCTATCAGCGCTGATAGTTGTGTTGAATGGGCTCTTAGATTAGGCCACTTGTGAACATGCTCTAGGCTACAAAAGTAGACATGTCCCCACTCTGCCTTCATCAATCACTTCTCTAGCACCATGGTTAGAGGATAGTGGTCCCTCAACTGAAACACCATTGTCTCCTCCTACATCATAGACATGTAGATTGTCAGTTTCCTCTATCTCATGACCACCCCCTGATCGAGGCATCCTCTCCTACCCTTTGTCGATTCATCCCAATTGATGTAAATGTCAATTTGTGTAGATAATGATCAGTACAAATGTCGATTAGCACAAACAACAATCTTTGGAGATGTCATTTTAGCATCTTTAGTGGCTGCGTAGATGCTAGTTTTTCCACTGGCAACTACCAGTTTATCGTCTACAGAGATGATGACCAAATGATCATCGTCTCCACTTGCCCTTTTCACCCTTTTGTCATCTGCATAGATGATAGGATGTATCATGTCATCTCCATAGATCATTTTCCCCCTTTTTTCATTTGTGGAGATGATAGGATACATCTTTTCATCTCTACAAACATCACAATCACCATTTAGTCATCTACACAGCCACCCCCGACCACTTTTATACCCTATTTATGGTGTAATAAATGCACCCTGAGTTACCAAAATGAAAAAATGATAAGCTAGGTTAGTTGACTCACCAGTGAGCCCATCTCTGTAGGTCTTTGGTGCTCCCAGATATGCTCGCTAAGCTGTAATCGCTCGATAGGGTCCATGCTCACTTTGCTTCTTTGCTCTCTAGGTGTGCAAATGACCCTTCTTTAAGCCCCTTGGAGGCTTATATAGGCCCTCCAAGGACCCCTTTTTGAGATTATGTCCCTTTTGACCCACGTCAATCCCTTTTTTTTACCTACAAGTCATGTAATGTCTTCATTTATACCATTTTCTTCTCATTTCCTTTCTTCCAAAGACCCTTTCGCAAAAAATTGCCCAAATTTTTTTTTTTTGCAATTTTCATGAGGGGGCACCCTCCTCCTCTGTCGTCACTTTGACACCAACCCTAAGACTCCTATCCCTTCTAGGGCAACCTATATTTTATTTTCTTTGATATAATGTCATCTTGACATCACATAAAAGAGGGGCAAAATGCAGACACTTAAAATCATCCCAAACACTATATTAGTTTATTTAATATTTCCCTTGACATTATAATTAATTATTTACTAATAAATTATATTTTTCATATTCTTCTACTTATTTAATTAAATTTCTTTAATTAAATAGGTTTACTTTCTTAATGCATTTAAATTTAATTTAATTACTTCCATCCCTAATGTGTTAAATTTATTTAATGCATGATGCTCCATAAATCCCCTTTTAAATAAATTTGATTTATTTAATTCCCTCCATCTCTATTAATTTCTCTAAACCTATGATTAAATTAAATCATAGTTAATTTAATCTTAAATCTAACCTAAACCTAGTCTACAACTATCACTTTTATCCTTCAAAGCTTACCCACTACTTAATCCCACTTAATTACGTTAAATACCTTGCTAAATCCCCTTTTTAATTCTGAGTATGTGCTCACACATGTGTGAGGAACCCTCACACTTCCCACACCCCTCATGCCTTCCACACCTCTTACACCTTTGTCCTGCACTCCTTTCTTCAAGTTTGCTCACATATGTGTGAGCAAATTTTGAATGTTGACCACTTGCATGACTTGCCTACATGTCTCTCATGTGGCACCTATGTGGATGCCACATAGATTCCACCTCACTAGGGTCTCTCTCTAGCCTATAAATAGAGCCCTTGTCTCAAGTATTTTCATCTCCCTCACATGCATTGTTATCATGGTAGTTTGTCATTTGAGCTTTTTAGTGATTTTCTTTAGAGTTGCATTGTTACTAATAATTTTGTAGTTGATAGATTTCATTTCATCTTGCATTGTTAGATTAGTTTTTTTATTGCATTCCACCTTCATATCCTTGAGTGCTCTCAAACATGGCTACTTCCATAGGAATTGTTTGAAGTGTTCTCCACTCATTTAGCATAGGTTCATTCTCATATTTGCATTTCCTATCAAGAGATTCACCATAGTTGTGTTTTGGGAGAGCACACCAACATCCCTCCAATCAAAAACACACCAAAAAGGCCTCTCATGGGTGCCTTTTTTGAGCTGTTTGAGGTTGCATGAGGACTTGGTCTTTTGGTTTCTTTGAGTTGCAAAACTCAAGAAAGTGTTAGTTATGCTTCATTTTATTTTGAATACTTGAATATATCTATTGTAGCTAACATTTGCTTGTTTTCTCTTGGTTCCAATAGGTAGGTTTTCTTGCATACAAATTTATAAAATAATTCTTTAGTAGCTCAAGTTTCTTCTGCCATGTATCTCTTACTACCTCTGTTGAGTTGAGTTGCGTACATAATCCATAGGAGGCTACTTCAACTGCAGTTAAATCTATATATGCAAATTTCTCATAGGATGGCTTAGCTCCAAGACATTCTTCCAACTTCTTTTGCACATTTCTAACCTTTAATGCTAGGTGTTCTCTAAGTAGAGAGAACTATTTGATTACACTTTCTTTCCTAAGTTCAATGATTCTAATGTTATCATAAACCTTTGATACTACAATCTCAAGATCTTCAATAATTGTGCCTGACTACTGCAATGCTGATGTCAGAGTCTAAAGTTCATTTACTTTTGAACTAATTTTATCATTCATATTTTTTAGATAATTGTATGACATAGTGCATTGTCCATACAATCTCCTTCCTTCTTCTAGACATCTTCTCAATTCATTGATGCTTGTATCAAGGGTCTACAAATCATTTCTCACTTTTTTGTATATAGTAGAAAAATGTTGTGCATCATGATTGATTTGGGCTTGAGCTAATGCAATGTCTCATAGACTAGTGTACTCCTTATCAAATAATTTTACTGAATCTTTTTGCTTTAATTATAGATCATGCTCTATCACCTTGTTCATGATAGTTCTCTGTAGTTTCTCAACAACCTTTTCCAATGTCTTCTCAATATTTCTTACCCTTTTATTCTTCTCCAATAGTTTTCTTAGCAATGATATAAGTCCTTTCTGATCATTATCATCATCATTTGATGTAGTGGTAGACCTATTATCATAAAAGACTTTCCTTTCTCAAGTAGAGGTAATAGAATCTCAGCCTCATGCTGGAACTCTATCAAAAAAAATTATAACATGCTTGACTTGAGGTTGGCATTCTGATTAATGCATTACAACCTTGCCGTTGTGCTTTATTCTTTCATCTTTTTCTTTCTTTTCTTTCCTCCTCATTTATTCTTCCTTTTTCTTCTCTTCTTCTTCTTCTTTCTATTTCTTTTCTTCTTCTTCCTTCTTCTTTTTCTATTCATATTCCTTCTTGGTTTTTTTTCTCTTCTTCTTTCTTCTTTTTTTCCTCTTCTTCTTTTCTCTTCCTTTCTTCTTCCTTCTTCCTTTTCTCCACTTCCTTCTTCTTTTTCTCTTCTCCATTCTTTCTTTTCACTTCTTCCTCACTCTTTCTTTTCTCCTCTTCTTCATTTTCTTCCTCTTTAGAATTGGAGTAGCTAGTGATATTGCCAACAATGCTTGTACCATAATCCTTAAAAGGATATTTCTGATCATCAATTGTGATCTATGTACTATCTATTTGCATGGCATCAGTACCAATTGTAATCTGCAGAGATGATCCTGACATCATAATGTCTTTGACTACCTCTACTATTGATGTAGGTGCACTTTTCTCCTTTGACATAGGGATTTCTCTCGCTAAATCCTTTCTCTTTTTAGCAACCATATGTATAGTGGTTGAATGAGTTTAACTTTTTATTTCTTTGTTTCCTCATTCACTTCTTCATAATTCCACCCATCACCAAAATTGTTCTTCTCTTGTTCCTCAACAAGGGCTTCATTATCCTTTTCATATCCTCATCATTGCTAACTTTGTAGAGTTTCCTTATCTAATTTTCCCTTATTCTTCTATTCTCTTCTACTACTCTTCTTTTTCTATTAATTAACCTATTATATAAGTCCTAAGGAATGTCTTTCTAAATTTAATGATTGGAATATAACTTTTCTAATTTTTTCTTAGCCTAGTTTAACTCTCCTTTTACAATAGTATTGTACTTCTCAAGTTATGCACGCTCTATCTTGATAGATTAAAGTTTAGATATCACTTTTGTAAGATGGGATCTTGGATCTACATTTTTAGATTTCAGATTTGATTCAACCTTGCTAACATCTTTCTTCAAACTTAGCTTTAGTTCAAACATCTTCAATTCATGTTTTAAAATCTCATTTTCTTTCTTCAATTTTGATAACTTGTCACTATTTTTTGTCTTCTCTTAGGCTCCTTTATGAATTTGAGATGATCAATCTTATCTTTCAATTTTTCAATATGGTCTTTTGCATCTTCATATCTTTTTTTGAGGTTATCTCTTTCTTTAGTAAGAAGATCAATCTACTCAAGGGCTTCTTCATGATTTCTCTTCAACTATTACATATTCATAGGGATGTTACTCAAGTTGTTAAGCCTTTGTAGAGTAATTGTGCTTTGATACCAATTTTTATAAATAGGGAATACTAAGAGGGTGGGGGGGGGGGGGTGGTTGGTGTTGTGGGGGTCGAATCAATATTTTACAAACTTTATCCCAAAACTATATTTTTAATAACCTTATAACTTACATATGAAAGTAAACTAACAATGCTTAATAGTAAACATAAAAATACACAAAGAGAACTCATGACACCATATTTTGTTAACTAGAGAAACCCTGGCCAATGGAAAAAACTGGTGGGGATGGCACCCACAAAATGATCCACTAAATAAAAGTATCTTGTTAAGGATGTTGACCATGTTAGGATTCTATTACATACATATAGTGTCTCGGTCCTTATTAGAGAAGTAGGCCCTGTTAAAACCCTCAAACTTGTTAGGAGTTTCTTCAACCTTGTTAGGAATTGGTATATACAATTACAAAATGTATGCAAGATGAGCCCACTACCCAAACATGCAATTATACAATGCAATTCTTTATACAAAAGATATAGATACAAAAACCCCTTTATAATGATGATATCTTCAATATCTAATCTCTCCTTTGATGCACTTTGCATACCTATGATCATACATCAGAATTTGCATCATATAGTTTGCATATCACTTATACATTCACACACACACACACACACACTCCACATATTACAAACTTTCCTTTATACCTTTATTTTTAACAAAATCTATCAAATCAACCTTCAAGCTTTGACATGCTTGGGAAAATAAAAGATTAACTCTTGCCCTCTTAGGGTTAACATCTAGGATGTCATCCCTAATTAGATAAATCATTATTTCATAAAAAAAAAAGTCTTTAACCCATAATAACCCAATTACTAGCATGCTCTATTCTATTTTATATACTACCTTTATTGATGTTTAATTAATAACTCAATATGTGTTGTCTATACTGACTTGCCCACTTACATACATCATCCTAACACTATATCTTATCTATACCCAAATGCATATGTGCCAATAATAACTCTATAATTTGTACACATAAAAAATATCTCTATTCTACTAAATAACTATCTTTTGCAAATATAAATATAGTTTTTCTTGGTCTAAATAGAGCTTGTTTTTGTCAGTGGGGCACACATTTTTTTTAGGCCCACCTACCTATGGTGTCCTACATCAAGCAAGGCCCATGCCAAGTGGGGTCCACCTCCAATATGTCCCACTTCTAACAAGGCCTACACTGAGGGGTCCACATCTAGCGGGGCCCACATCTAGAAGGGCCCACATCAAGTAGGACCCTCCTCTAGCTAGCCCACATTACGTGGGAGCCACCTCTAACAATGAACACCTTCTAGATTAAAGATAACTTCCAAGCATGGGAGGATTTCATGCAGCTACATTTGGAAACCATTGAAGAAACATGCTTGAAATATCTAGATAACAAATATGTGGCACCAGTAGGACCTTTGTCTAAGGATCAAATTATGGAAAAGAAGAATCATAACATATTGATGATTGGCATTGCCTCTACTCTAAATTATGCTGAATTTGATGAAGTCAAATATTGTCCTACTTCTCATGAAATGTGGAACAAGTTGAAAGGTATCTATGGAGGAGATGACAATGTAAGGATAGCTAAGGAAGAAATTCTAAGAGGTTAATTTGATTAGATGAAGATGAGGGAAGATGAAAACATTGCATAATGCAGTGAAAGAATCAAAGAAAGTGTAAGTGCAAGAAGATTCTTAGGAGGGAAAATAGATAATGTGAACGTAGTCAGCAAGCTACTCAGAACTCTTCTTCTTGTTTATGCAATTAGAGTGTTAGCTATTCAAGAGATGAGATGTGATTCTAAAAATGATATAAATTTGGATGCACTAGTGGGAAGGTTGATGACCTTTGAGTTAGATAACTTTGATAATTATGTTCCTAACTCTACTAGCATTGAATTTGCATTTCAAGCTAAACTATCACTCAAGAAGAAAGGTGGAAAATCCAAAAGCAAAAAGTTTGACAGTGAAGATGAAGACAATTCTAATGATGACCTTGAAGTCATTGAAGCCCTACTTACAAGAAGATTCCCTAAACGAAGAGGAAAGTACAAAGGTAAAATACCTCTATTCTATTTTTCTTGTGAAGAAGTTGGTCACATTACTACAAGGTGTCCAAATAAAGAAGGCAAAGAAGAAAAGAAGCATGACAAGTACAAAGGAAAGAAATATTTCAAAAGCTACAAAGACTACAAGGATAAAGGTAAGAAATCTCGTTACATGGCTAAAGAATCTAATAGTAGTGATGAAAATGAAATGGTTTAAATTCTTGGAAAAGATTAATCAGATGATGAAAATGATAAGATGACACTCATTTCTCATATTAGCAAGACTGACACATGGATTATTGCTAGGATTGATTAGGGAAGTACTGTACATACTCCATAATTCCATAAAGCAGTAAAAATACTTGTATAAAAGGGCTTAGGGTTAGGGATTGTTTCATAGTAGGTGATGTGAAAGTGGTTCTTGCAGCAGTATTAAGTTTTAAGGGATTACAGATTGTAATCAAGTTGTAATCACTGGATCGTAATAATATCAGACTTTTTGTTAGGTGGACATAGCTCAAGGATAGGGTGAACCACATTAACTCTTGGTGTCTTGTGTTCTTCTCTATGTGATCTATTATTTTTTGATATTGTTTATATTTGCATTTAATTTTTATTTCTATCTATGGTTTATTCCTAACACACATGATTGGTGATAAATTTAAATTTTAGCACTTGGAACACTATTGGTAGGAGTGTCAAATTTGGAAATGATGAACCTTGTTATGTAAAAGGAAAAGGTTGCATTACATTTACTAATTAACTTAGGTGTGAAAATACTTAGTGGGTTGAAGAATGAAACACAATCTACTTAGTGTGGCACAGTTGAACAATATTGGATTCAAGGTAGAATTCATGAACGACCAAGCCAAGCTTCTGGATGGGGAATGAAATCTAGTTGGGATTGGAAAAAAACAAAATGTAATCTATTCTATCTAGATCTAACTAAAAGTTCATGTTTCCTAGCTCAAGTAGAGGAAATTTGGTTATGGCATAAAAGGTTGTGTCATGTAAACTTTGATAACCAGGTCAATATAAGAAAGAACACAAGAGTGAGAGGAATTCCAAGTCTAAAGAAACCTGATATGCGCATGTGCAAAAATTGTCAAATTGGAAAGATAGGAAATACAAGTTTTAAAAGCAAGAATTATCATTCTATAGAATTTCTAGAACTGGTTCATATAGATCTTTGTGGACCCATTGGCATAGAAAGCTACTATGGAGATAAGTACCTAAAAGATAAATTTGAAGCATTTCAAAAATTTAAGTGGTATCTAGCTTGAGTGGAGAAACAAACAGGAAAGAAACTAAAGTGTCTAAGGTCAAATAAAGGAGGAGAATTCATCTCAAATGAATTCAAGGAATTCTACAATGAAAGAGGAGGAATCAAAAGATAGGTACCTATACCTGGTACACCTTAGTAGAATTCCAAGGCAAAAAGAAGAAATAGATCCACTATAGATTGTGCAAGAACACTGATGATAGAAAAAAATGTTACAATCAAATACTAGAAGGAAGAAATCAGCACAATAATTCATAACTTGAGCTGAGTTTAGTTGAAGGACTCAGATCAAACTCCTTATGAATTATGGTATGGGTATAAACCTAATGTCTATTATTTCAAAGTATTTCGAAGCAAATGTTATATCTTTTAGGAAACCAAGAAAGGAAAATTTTATGTGAAAAGTGATGAAGGAATATTCTTGGGATACCCCAATAGGAGAAAAACATATAAATGTTTGAATCTTTCTACTCACGAAGTCATGGAAAGTGCACATGTGGAAATTGATGAGTTTATAGAAAAGAATGAAGAACAAAGTAGGAAAGAACCTGAAAATTGTAAAAACTTTATCTACTATGAACCTGATACTATACCTGAGGTTCAAGAAAATGTATTTGGCAATGAACAACCTTCACCACCTGAGTTCCTTAAATCTTTAGTTCAACCTGGGTTGCAGCTAGTCCAACTTGAGTCATAGTCTAAAGGACCCAAGTTTTAGAAAACTAAGTCATAGTCTAAAGGACCTAAGTCATAGATAGTGGAACCTGAACATGATTCAAAATATCATTTTGAGCATGGTAAACTAAGTAAATTTAGAAAGAGGGTACGTATACTTTCTAGATATGTCAAAAGGCACCATGCACCCAAGAAAATCATTGGAGATCAGTCAAAAGGTACAATGACAAGGAAAAAATTAAAAGGTGCATGTTTTCTTACTAATTTTGAACCTAGAACTATTAAAAATGCATTAGAAAATAAAAGTTGGATTGAGGCAATGAATAAAGAGATTGATCAGATTGAAAGGAACAAGACTTGGACTCTTGTTCCTAAAGCCAAGGACAAAAATATAATTAACATAAAATGGTTATTTAGAAACAAGATGAATGAGAATATAGAAGTTTCAAGAAACAAACCAAGGTTAGTTTGCAAAGGTTATGCTCAAGAAGAATGTATTGATTATGGAGAGACTTGTGCTCCTGTTGCAAGACTAGAAGGTGTTAGAACACTACTTGCTTATAATGCTCATAAAGGATTAAAAATATATCAAATGGATGTGAAGTCAATATTCTTGAATGGAATCCTAAAAGAAGAAGTCTACACTAAGCAACCTAAAGGTTTCATAGATCCTAACAAAAGGGATATGGTTTGCAGACTACACAAATCTTTATATGGTCTCAAACAAGCCCCTAGAGCCTGGTATGAAAGATTGCACAATCATTTAGTAAAGATTGGTTTTCAAAGGACAAATGACAACAACAACCTTTACATCAAGGAAGGACCAGATAAGAAGATAGTTTTGGAAAAAATATTTGTTAATTATTTATGCAATTTTTTTATTACAGAAATGAGTAAAGAGTTTGAAATATCAATGTTTGGAGAGATTAAATTATTTTTTGGCTTGCAAATTCAATAGAAGAAAGATGATATCTACATTACTCAATCAAATTACATCAAGGAGATATTGAAGAAATTTGGAATGGAAGACTCCAAACCAATTGGAACACCTATCTCTACTAGACATAAGCTTTCCAAAAATGATGATTCCAAAGAGGTAGATCAAACTACATACAAGTTAATGATTGGAAAACTTCAATATGTGGTACACAAAAGACCTGATATTACATTACTAGTTGGTATGGTGTCAAGATTCTCTGCTAATCTAAAGGAAATCCATATGATATAAAAATAATTATGACAAATCTAAAAGGTACCAAAGATTATGGTTTGTGGTATAAGAAAGGAGACAACTTTGAATTGAAATCATTTACTAGTGCTAATTAGGTAGGAAGTATTGATGATAGGAAAAGCACTAGTGGTGGATCATTATTTCTTGGAAAGAGACTAGTATCTTGGACAAGCAAGAAACAAAATTGCATCTCTTAGTCAACAACAAAAGTATATTATGTTGCAGTAGTAGTTAATTGTTCCAACATCATTTGGTTCAAGAAACTAATGGAAGGTATGAACAAAGAAATCAAGGATCCAATAGTTATCTTCTATAATAACACCAGTACAATTAAAATTTCCAAGAATCCTACGATGCATACCAAGACTAAACACATTGCAATAAAATATCATTTTTTGAGAGAATTAGTGCAAGTAAAGGAGATGAGATTGGAATATGTGAATACAAAGGAAAAAATTATAGACATATTCACCAAGCCATTACCTAAGGATATATTTTTGTATATAAGAGGTAAGATAGAGGTCATTCCCATATTTCAAGCTCACTAATCAGAATTCAGTGATGCATCAACCGAGCACTTTGAAGATAAGACAAGTTGATGCAGTATTATCATAGAAAATTGCATATGAATCAATATATTAGGCACATGAAAAGCACACTAATTATTGTCTTTGGCATGAGATGTAAAAGAGGGATAGTTTGTTGTCATATTAGAGAAATTTTGTATTAGTAAAGAAGGAGAGTTTATTTTTAGAAAGAGAAATTGCAGCCATAGAAATCAGAGAATCATTCTAGAGGAAGAGTTTGAAGTTAAAGGGAGTTATTATTAATAGAAGGAGTTCTCATGGATGCGAATTAAAATGAAACTAAGGATATTATCCTTACTTCTATTTTTCTCTAAAATTTCATTATACTATGACAAGTTATGTTGCAATCAATTCCAAAGAGGGAGATTGTTGAAAATAATTATGCAATTGTATGTAGTCTTTGATGTTACAGAAAATGTTAAGCTTTACCAAGTAAGTAAGTGATTCATGAGCTCACTCAAGCATTGAAGACAGTTTCCTAGGTATGCCAAGCATTCCAATTATAACCAATTTCTAAGTCAGTTCTTAATGAGCTCACTCAGGCATCAAATGAAAATCCTAGGTTAATTGAGTTCGCTCAGATACCAAAGGAAATTTGACAGGTATCCTGAGTTGATCGAGTTCACTTGGTTACCAAAGGAAAGTCAATTCAAAATAAGTATTGATCGAGTTTGGTTAGTTAATGAAAGGTTTCTCTAAGTTGAACAACTAATCAATTTTATGTTAGTCGACTAATAGCATATTGAGTCTGATAGATTTATTGGTTAATGTTAGCCAACTTAAGGGATGAAAATTGTTTGATTAAAAGTATATTCAAACCAACTTGACAACTTTATTCACATAAGGTCAAGTTGAAGATTGAAGAGTGTGAAGAATGGGATTGATGAAGATAAATTAAGGAAGAGAATTAGAAGGATATCAAAGTATCTGAGTTGACTGAGTTGCCAAGAACATTCTAATCAAAGAAGATCAAGAATTCAAGCCAGAAAAAAGATCTAAGATTAGCAAAGACAGTTGCATTTGCAATCAAGTCAAGTCATTGTTACTCTCTAATAATTGTAGTAGTGAATCAAATCTCCTAATAGAGTTAGACTAATAGCTATTTTCCAAATCCTCTAACAAAATGGCCTTTCTAGATTGAAGTGTCTGAAGACCTCTAATAAGGCCACTCCTAATAGGGTGAATTAAATCCTTTAATAGGGTCACACCTAAAAGTGTGTTTTGTAACCTTTAACAAGGTTGGCTCCTTATAGGGCTCACTTAGAAGAGTGAAAAATAGTAACAAGTTGCAATTGGTCATTTTCCCAAATTGGATTTCCACATTAAATCTTGGTGTCTCATGTGTTCATGTTATTTTCTTTATGTTTTTGCAACTAAGTTAAGTAAGGTTAATCACATTTAAATATCTTAAAATCTGCATGTTTAATGATAACTGAGTAATAGTAGTATATTCATTGTTAACCGAGTTATAATAGAATATTCAGTAATAACTGAGTTACAACAAGTTATTGGTTTTATATTGTGTTAACATCTTAAAGGGACTTTTGGATTTGTTTTTGTGGTAACTAATTCACCCCTCCCCTCTCTATTACTCCTTTCCATTTCTAACATCATCTACAACTCCTAATAATGTATAGACAACATTAGAAGGATTATTTGGAAAGCAACATGAATTAAGAGGGCATCAATTAGAGAATGAAATTGGTGTAGGGGCATCTATCCAAACACCTAAACCCACCTTAGAAAATGGATTGAGAGGATCAAAGGCATCCTTGAATGTGAATTGGGAGCTCTTGAAACCAATAATAGCACTTTGTAATAAATAATTTGATGCAAATATGAAAAGTCTCAAAAGCCCTAATAAAGGACTTAGAGAAAAAATTGATGCAAGGGTGGCTAATAGTGCCAAAAAAGGATCTAAATTGGTTAGGAGGGTCAATTAGGTCCTAGGAGTAATTATGGATTGAATCCATGTAATTAAAAGGGTTAATTTTCTAAAATATGCAATAAAACAATATATGGAATTTCAATATTTGAAATCCAATGGTTAAGTGCATTTTAGGAGGGAAACTAGTTTTAGGACCTTAAAAATGTTTGTTATAAGTTCCAACCAAATGAAATTGGTTGAGAAGGTTTTCATACGCCCTATATGGCCTGGTCAAGGCATGAGGGAAATAGAGCAGAGTAGATTAGATCAACATTGTACAAATTGATGATGAAAAGTGCAATAAAACATCATTTTGAAAGCATTTTGTGCATGATTTCTTGATTAACTTTATATTTTAAACTCTTATGACCTCATAAGAATATTTATACATTTTTTAATCAATTTCTCATGTACTAAGATTGGCAGAGTTTCTTCTTGTTAAGATTGTTGATCACTACCTTAAGAGTTTCTTTATTTCCTTTGCAGTTTTGAGTATTTACTTGAGATGATGATCATTCCATGAATGTAAGAACCTGATCCTCATTGAAAAATCATGTAATCATATTTACTAAGATACACTAACAATTTTTTGACTTGAAGTTGTAAGGATCGATGATCACTAATAAAATTTGTGAGTGGGAAGGACACTAAATAAATAGCTATGGAGTAGCAATAGGAGCTCTAGCCACTGAAGGTTAGTGTTAAATGTTTGTAAGTGCATTTATATGGCATTGAGAAGGTGTATCAACTCTCAAAAGTTTGAGATTTTATTGGGAAGATGTACATTGAGAAAACCTTGCTTTTGAGGGTTTGTAGGAGACTAATTTGGGGGTTTCATGCTTGCAAGAATCTAAGTATCAAATTGATTTAATTTTCCTTGTATTTGGACCATTTAAAGATATTTTTTAAATTCTTGGAGTTTTCAAGTAAATAGGGCTTATACTTTCTTTGTAATATGACCCTATTTTGTGCCTAAAATGGGTGCACATTATGAACATATGTATGTTGAACCAAAACAACCTATGATAGGGTTGGGATATGTTAAAGAGTAATGAAATGAGTATCTAAATCTACCACTTTTTTGGGATGTTCTTTGGAAATTTTTTGATTAAACTCACTTTGGTAACACTAGAGACCTATTAGGAAACAATCAGACCTATTGGATAATTTGAGGATTTTGGGTGTTGCATATTGTTTGGAAGCCTGAATTTTGTTTAAACCCTTTGAATCCATCTTATGTTGGTCTAGGAAATCCACCTTTGTCATGGGGAAGGTGTTGGATTTTTGTGCATACTATTTGTTGTTTCGAGGGTTTGGAGAACCTTGTATTTCCCTTATAATTTTAAGTGAAAATAACTTGATTTGACCCCACCACACTAATCCTTTGTATCAGAATTGATTAGATTAAATCCATGTAACTTTGATACTATTCAATAATTCTTTACTAAGTTGAATGCTTTAAGATTGCAGTTAAAATAATGTGGAATTGAGAAGAAATATTTACAATTAATTCTAAGTATTCTTTGCAAGCTTCGTCCTACATATTCTGTGTTTGTCTCTACCTTCTATGTTACTAAAAGTTCCTTAGGAAACAACTACACAATGCCTTCTCTTGATAAGTTTTCAAATGAACTCACAAAGGAGCAAGATAAGTTGATCCATATGTGTTAGAATTCTTTAGAATAACTGAGAGGGGGGGTGAATCAGTTATCCAAGGTCCAAATGCCCTAATAATACTTTTTCACTATTTATAATGAATCCATAAACTTTTCTTCCAAACTTAAATCAATTAGCAAATTACAGTAAATCAACATGCAGAGATAAAACATGCAAGATCAACACATGACACAGTGATTTACGTGGAAACCCAATTTGGAAAAAACCATAAGTAACATGCTACTTGATTTTCGCTCTTCTAAAGTGATGCCTTGTTAAAAGCATGCCCTGTTAAAGGCTTACAACACACTGTTAAATGTGACCTTGTTAGAGGATTTCACCATACTATTAGGAATGGGCCTGATCAAAGGACTTTAGAACATTCACTTGGAATGTCACCCTGTTAAAGGATTTACAATATGGCTATTAAACCAACCTAAGTCCATAGGATTTAAAGTATCTATTACAATTGCTAGAGAGTAACAATAATGGATTTTGATCTGATACAACTTACAACATACTTTGTAGATTTTAGATCACTCTTCAGTTCAGTCCTTTTGCTTGGCTTTTAATCACTTTAGTTCTTACCGCTTGTTAGCTCAAGCTTTGTCTCCTTGAGTCTTCTTACTCATCATACCAATGCATCCATATCTGTGGTCATCTGTTGAAGCAGAGTAAATGTGCTTTCTTTCTCTTTAGCACTTTTTTCAGCAATTATTCTTTCATGCTTGACATCCTCACTCTCTTTGCTTCGTGACCTTATGATTTCTTAAATAGAAATCTGGTTTGCTTTTTTTTTTTTTCGTTCAATTCTCCCTCTCCAATTTTAGGTTTTCAAATGGATTAGGTAAGATAGAATGTATCTACCCTATATCTTGCTCTTATCTAGAAACTTCAATTGTAATCTCCAAAAACATTCTACATGGTGTTCTATGCCACTAGCTCATCATTCTTATCTTCTATTTAATTCACAGACTTTTAGATAACAACCTTGTTGACTGAGATCTGGCGAATCTTTGATTTTTAAAATAACGTAGCAACTCGACATTATTGGTTTACTGATGCTCGACATCTCTGTGTTACTCGGCACTATTGGTTTACTGGTGCTCAACATCTGTTTCTTCTCGGCACTTGTATTTTCTCGGCACTTGTATCTGCTCGGCATTTGTATCTGCTCGACACTTGATTCTGCTTAGCACTTGATTCTATTCGGCACTTGATTCTACTCGGCACCTGAAGTTCACTCAGCACTTGAAGTTGAACTTGCTCAGCTTCAACTAGAAATTTGTTCGGCACCTATTAGCTTGCTCGGCTCCCTCTCTCTAATGAGCTTAGTTGGGCTTTACAAATGACTTAACTAAAACCTTACATCTTTGATATGTTTTAGTGTGCCAAATCTCTGTGTCTTAGAGTATGTCATCAGTACACTGTTTCATCAATGGCTTAGCCGATCCTTGTACTTCATTACAACATCATAACTTCAACCTTTCTCTAGGTGTTCTAGTTACATCTTATTGATTGCCTCCTCCTTGTCAATCAACTAATTGATAGTATTTGGATAACTAAAGTAATTGTCATTCCTGTAGGTAGCAAGTTTGACATCAATGACAAAACAATGATTGAGAACATTCTTTACTAGTTCCATATGATCATTCCAACAATTTTCCTCAAGATCTTTTCAATCATTTCCAAAAATATGGGGATGATTAAACCATCTAAGTCTCATGTGTTGCATTGACTATAAATTAGGGCACAAGAGGACAAAGAGGTCTTCCCAAGCAAGAAGAGCAACAAAATTACCAAGTAGAAAAGAGTCAAGAAAATAAGTTTTCTACTTCAAGAGAAGTGAATGATGCATCTTCTTCAGAAAGAAATAAGAACAAGAAGGATAGAACAACATGTTCCTATTGTAAGAAACTTCGTGATGATGGACATAAATGTCTAAAGAAGAAAATTGATCACTTATCACATCTTGAAAGGAACAATATTACAAGGAATCAATTATAGGAAAAGGAAAAGGTAAGGCTATAATAGTTTTTTCCTCACAACAAAATTCATGGATTATTGATTTAAGTACTTGACACCACATGGCTTCATCAAAAGAAAGTATTTACTCATTGGAGTCATGTTCTATGCTATCTATTCTTTTGAGTGATGACACTCTTGCTAAAGTGCATGGGAGAGGGACTATTGACATGATAAATGGGACATTTCATGATGTTCCTTATGTTTCATCTTTGTCAACTAATCTCCTATATGTTTATTAGATCACTCACACAGGCTCTGGCAAGCAGGTTGAGTTGACTCCAAATATAATGGTTATTAGTGACATGAGAAATGAATCAACAATTGCACTGGGAAAGGCAAAACATCAATCAAGATTCTATCACTTCTCTCACTTTTTTCTTGATTCACCTTCACTTACATTACTCACCCACTATGATGAAGTGAGTCATTTTTGGCATTAATGGTTTGGCCGCTTGAACTACCGCTACTTACAATATCTTAATCAACATGATATCATTATAGTGTTTCCTTCTATTCAATTTTCTAATGGATTTTTTCAAGGATGCATTCTTGGCAAGCATCCTGAAGAAAAAATTGATAAAGGAAAATAATGGAGAGCCACACAAGTTTTGCAGCTAGTACATAGTGATTTGGTAGGACCATTTCCACGTCATTCTTGTAACAAAACCAAATATGTTTTAACATTCATTGATGATATTTCATGATACACATTTGTATATTTTTTCAAATATAATTTTGAATTCTTTTAGTATTTCCATGTGTTCAAAGCTTTTGCAGAGAAACAGACTAGGAAGTTCATTGAGGTCTTTCATATAGATAATGGGGGGGAATAAGTCAACCAAAGATTTGAGCAATTATGTATCTCAAAAGGAATTTGATCTTCAACATAAAATTCCCTATAGCCCAAAAAAAATAGAAGAATAGGTCCTTAAAGGAAATAGCCAATAGTACGATCCACTCCAAATTATTGGCACCTCAGTCTTGGGCAGAGATGATTAATTGTGCATGTTACATTTAGGATTGGGTTCCTCATTGAGTTGTAAAGACAACAACTCTTTTTGAAGCTTGGACCAATTGAAACCCTATAGTCAAACACTTTTGAGTGTTTGGGTCTCTTGCATGGGCCCATATTCCAATAGACAAATGCAAGGCAATGGATCAACAAAGAAGGCCATGCATAATTGTTGGGAATTTGGATGGTTTCAAATGCTATAGGCTCCTTCATCCCACTAGACATGTGATTTTCATTGAGAAGAGTGTTCTATTTGAGGAAGATACATCTAGTTCTTCTTCTATCACTTCTTTGTCAATCATTTATATGGAGACATTGTGATTTCATGATGATAGTTCTTCTAAATTTCTTGATCCTCCTAATCCAAATGAGGAGTCTTTCTCTACTTCAATTGATGATGATGAGGATTCATCTTCCTCCAGTCATCATTCAAAGAATGATTCTCCTCTAGATTCTCCACATGCTCCAAATATTGGGCTTCGCTAGGCTCAACAGGTATTAGAATCAGTAGGAGATTGGGTTGGTGATCCTTTAGATAAGAGAAGAACAATGTCCTAGTTTGAGCAAGCTCCACATTTCTTTATTGCTACAACTTTTGATCCACAAACATTTCAAAAATCTTTTGGCGATCTTGAGTGGGATGGTGCTATGCAAGAAGAGTTTAGTTCCTTAAAGAGGAATCATACTTGGGATTTTAGTCCCACTTCCTAAGGGAAGAAAACTTGTTCAATGCAAGTGGATCTATCAAACCAAATTTGTAGCAAATGGGTTAGTTGATAAATATAAGTCATTCCTAGTCACCAAAGGATTCTCCTAGGTACTTGGAATTGATTTCTCAAAGACCTTTTGCAAAGATAAATTCTATTTGAATTATCCTTGCCATTGCTACATCCCATTGTTGGGAAGTTTATCAGATGGATGTAAAGAGTTCATTTCTTCATGGTGACCTTCAAGAATAGATCTATATGAAGTAACCACAAGGGTTCATTAAGGTTTCATACACTTGTCTGCCCCCTTTGAAAATCGCTCTACAACCTTAAACAAGCTACACAAGATTGGTATGCCAAGATGGACTCCTTGCTTCTAGTAGTTGACTTCACTTGGTGTCATTCTGATCTAAACATCTACATCTTATAGTAGGATGATACTCTCACCTTTCTTTCCCTCTATGTTGATGACTTGTTAATCATAGGGAGTCACTTAACTCACATCACGGTAGTCAAAACTTCCCTTCATGATCAATTCTTAGTGTCTGACTTAGGCCTTCTTTATTACTTCCAAGGGATTGATATCTCTTAGTAACCTCCGATATATTTTTTGGCCAACCTAAGTATGCTCTTGATATATTCTTCAAATCTCACATAGTTGACTGCAAGTCTACACCAACTCCATTTCTTACAGGGGTCAAACTTAAGGCATCTTGTTCTTCACTCTTGGTTGATGCTACCTTATATCATCAATTAGTTGGTGGCCTCATATACTTGACTCACACAAGGCTTGATATTTCATATGCTATGGGCATGGTTTCTAGGTTTATGCAGGAGCCCCATGACCTACATTGGAAAGTAGCTAAGTGGATTCTTCATTATATCTAGGATACTCAAAATTATAGGATTCATTATGCAGTGGATATGGGTATTGACTTGGTGGGATAAATAGATTCAAATTGGGCATGTGATTCTCAGGATTGTAAGTCTACTTCTGGGTGTTTCTTATCTCTTAAGTCCGATCCAATTTCTTGGTCAAGTAAGAAGTAATCTATTATTTCTCTTTCATCCACTAAAGCTAAGTATCAAAGAGTAGTTAATGTAGCCAATAAGGCTATTTGGCTTCAACACATCCTTACCAAGTTTGGAATTCCTTTACAAAATCCAACAATCATCTTCTATAAAAATCAAAGTGTTATGAATACTTCTCACAATCCAGTTCATCATAAAAGGACCAAGAACATTGAGATTCACATGCATTATATCTGGGAGATGATTTACGAGAAGGTCCTTGATCTTAAGTATTGTCAGACATCTAATTAGAGTGTAGACACATTCACCAAATTCTTCACTATGATAAAGTTTACTCACTTATGTGCCAATCTTGTGGTGTGATAGGTATCTTCTTCTAGAGCTTTTTATCTTCATTTCTACTCTCTTTTGTGGAGGATTTTCTCCCCATTGGGTTTTCTCCTTTTTCTTTGCTTATGAGAGGATTCTTTTTAGTTTTACATGAGTACCTAACATGGCTTTGATGTTAGGACACATTAGCTATATATTTATTTATAGTACTCCATAAGTTGCACTTAAGGGGGGTGTTAGAGTAAATGATTCTTTCACATTTAACTCTTATATTAAGTTTACTTAGGTGAGCTCATAAATTAGGAGGAATTGAATATTCTTGAATATTATTACTAGGAGGATATTGTGAGTCATCCTTTTGACTCCACTTACTCATAAGATGTCACATGTGGTTAATTCCAATTTGGACACCACCCTTCTACATTGTAGGTGGATGGTAGGTGGTTGATTCCATCAGGACTGTACTTCCTAAAAGTTGAGACACTTGTCTCAATATTGTCCAAGTATCCTCCAAACTCTTGCCTATATAAACAAGATAACTCTTATGTATTACACATTAGAGGTTGTTCTTGTATTGTTATTCTGACTATTTCATTTCCTCTTGAATAATCTATGCCTTTCATTAGATTCTAGTTTTATTTGATTTATATAAATTATAATAGTTCTATACTATATGTATAGAATTTCACACTTACATATGTCATCCTGACATACTATACTATCTATCCTTAATTGCACACATGTAATGCCTCTGTCATCCATACACATCAAAACTATCTCTATTCTTCTAGTTAACTATTTGATAGTTAGATAATTTTCCATTTCTAACTATGGAATCTTCATCTTTACATAGTGCATTTGTTATACAAGGTAAATGTTTCCATAAATAACAACACTGATATTATATTATCTTAATTAGCCATATTTCCAACAATCTCCCCCTTCGGCATTGATGGCAACATATAGGAAAATTGGCTAAGTGTTCATCAAAACTTTACAAAAATTGTGGTCATTATATTTATAACCATCGTTCCTTATAACTCCTATTACAATAATTTTCATAAGTACTACTCACCCTTAGTATATTACTATTAATCCTCTTTACATTATACTTTATATAACTTTCCCTATGTTTCTCCCCCTTTGGTATCAATGACAAAGGTGTCAAAACTATATACATGTAAAAATTGTAGAACTTTACCTTCGCATTTAGGTGGATAAGTGTGAAATGTAGTTCTCAAATCTTGTCTTCAAACTCTTCAAATTGTTCTCCCATGTGTCCCTCACTCCCTTTGATATGTTGAGGAGAGCACACAACCTATAGGATGCAATCTCTACTACATTCAAATCTAAATATGCAAAACTTATCAAAGGATGTCTTAGCTTTCAAAAATTCCTCCACTTGTTATTCAAGTGTTCTTATCTTCAGTGATAAGTGTTTTCTCAATAGTGATAACTTCTTTTCACTCCTTTCCCTAATTAACTCTATTAGACTTATCTCATCATAAGTCTTTCTTATCTTCCCTTCAATATCTTTAATTTTGATGACTGGCTATTGAAGTCGATAAGCTAATGCCTTGACTTTGTCATGCTTCATTCTCACCTCATCATCATCATCCTATGAGAAATTAAAAGACATGGCACATTTGGCATACATCGCCTTTCCTTCTAGATCACATCTTCTTAGCTCCTTGATACAAGCATCAAGAGCTCCTAGATCATTCCTAATGTTTTGATACATTGCGTCAAACATTTGAAAATCATGTTTTGGTTGGGCTTGAATTGATGCTAAGTATGTGGTATACTTCTACCAGAGATTTTGAGCCCTTGCATGAATATTTTATTCATCGTTCCCAAATAGAGCCACTATTAGCCCTTGTTTTTATGCCCTATTACTTCAAAATAGTTGTACAATATTTTTGAAATATTAATGGTTATATCCTTTGATTAGGGCAGGAAGTTTGAATTAAACCTTAAATATAAGCATGACATAATTGGAAAAACCTTAGTATTACTTTAATATTTCTTTGGTTGCATTTTTTCTTTGTTAATTTTGAAATCTTTCACAAAATAGGGTTCGCTCTGAATTAGGTCCTTGCTCAACCTATGGTTTCATCGTGGTTAGCCTATGTCCCATATAAATTTCATTTTTAACCTAAGTAGTGAGTTATTTTTATAGCCATTGATCTTGATGAAGATATATGGCTATCACATTCTCGCAATTCAAAGATGCAATATATTTAACCCAAATGAATATGCGAGGAGCTAACACCTATCTTGTGGGACCAAAGAAACATAGAAAATGAAAACCTTAACAATAGCCCTACAACCTTACCAAGATCAACAATTCTCATTTCCTTGCAAAATAAAGATGTTCAAACTTTAGCTAATGCGACATAGCTAGAGTTTGATGCATGTATGGTGGTGGTCCATAAGACACTACTTCAAATGCTCTATTATCATATTCCAATTGTCATGCCATAATTGGTTCTCAAGTTAGATTGAGTTTTATGTCCTAGTTATTTCAAGATCAATGATGCACACAAAGATCAAGGGTTGTCACATCCTCACAAGATAGACATGATCAATTTTTAAGGAAAGTGATAATGTGAGGGGTCACTGCATGTCCATGTGGGTCCCCAAAGGATGGAAAAATATGCATTTCTCATAACCGTTGATCAAAAGGCAGATTTATAGTCCCTTTGTTGTCGCATAACAAAGGTGCAAGCTATTTTTAAAAATGCAACAATATAAGAAGCTAACAAGTGTCCTAGTGGGCCCACATTTCATTAAATAGTCTAAAGAAAACACCTTTCTCAACCGTAGATGTAGATGAAGATCGATGATGGTCATATTCTCACAAAATAAATATGAAGATTGTTTATCTAAAGTAAGAAAGTAAGGGAAAGACATGTGGAGTTGTGGGTCTAGTTTCTATTATGACTTACAAAAGGGATGATATCAGGTGGCATTTTTTGATTCATTCTGAGTATTATGTATGCTAAAATTAATACTTTTTCTTAGCCATTAGATAAAAAGAAGATAAACAATTCTTGCATCCTTGCAAAATAAAGTTGGTCAAACTTTAAGGAAAGTGACAATGCGAGAACTTGACACGTGTCCCCGTGGGCCAGTCTTTTACGACATTAGTGTGTAGGAATATTAACCATTCAGTATCACAGGATCTATGGTTCTCATATTCTCATGAAATAAATATGTTAAACATTCAACCAAAGTGAGAATATAAGGGAAAGACACATGTCTTAGTGGGCCCATTTCCTAATGAGGAACATTAAGAAAACATGGATATTTCCCGATCATTGGATACAAGGTGATCAAGGGATGTTGTGATATCAAAAAACAAAAGTGATTGGGTTTTAACCAACATGACAATGAAAGAAATCAACAAATGTCCCACTAATTAAAAATTGATGTAGTATCAAGTTTGAATCATAGCTATCAGATTTTTCCCAGATCAATGGCCAATTTTCAAATTCTTAGTGTAACATGCACAATTTGGCTGTTAAAGAATTAATGGTGTATCTAGACCAATTTTGCATAAAGTTTGTAATTCATTACATGACCTTTTACAAAGAAAAATAGAACTAAAGTAGAGTAAACATAGCTCATATTTTCAGCCTCCATACTACAAACTACTATGAATAAATTATCTTGGTAAGATCAAAAGATTTGTGAGTAAGTGCCTTGACATTGCTATGAAAAGTTTTCTATTTCAAGTATTTTCTGAATTAATTAGATGCCTCCCTAAAGAGATTTTTCTAGAAAGAAGGATTACTAACATAGAAATGTACATGATGATTTCCTCAAACATTTTCCCCTTTCTACTAATGAAATAGTGAAAGGAAATGAATTGGTCACCAAAAACCCTAGACAGAGAATTGATGAGGGTTTCTATGACAAGGGGAATTGGTGGAGAGATGTAGAGACATCAATGGGTGGTTTGGAGTTGTTTAAGAAGTGGTTTTCATAAAGAAACCATTATACACCACTAAGAAATGTCTAGGAGTTTGACGTTGGGAAGTTGGTAGTGCTTGATGTCTTCATGGATGATGATTTGTTACCATTACTAGCAAACATGTATGACCCTATATTGTGGGTAGTGAAGAACCATTTTGGAGATAACTTGTACAGGGTAACTGTTAAGGTGATTAGAGAGGTTTTTATGCTAAACCCTAACCTTGCTCTATGTGAAAAGATCAATTTAGATGATTTGTAGTTGAGGTATGATGTTAAGGGTCTAAAGGTTAGCCATAACTAGGGAGACATTATCCCTTGTTAAGTTTCAACTATATTGAGAGTATATGGTTTCCAAGGGAAACCTCATCTCCTACCATACCAAGTGCCTTTGAAAGGAGGAATTTTTGAGTTCTTAAGGTAGGTTGGAGGACTTAAAAAGAGGGAATTGGTAAGGAGATCAAGGGGAAAAATCTTCCCAAGTTCTATAGTCATCCACAATTTTGTGCTAACCAAAGGAGGATGGAGATATGTGGGTAAGTTTGTTGACAAGTATAAAATGGCCCAATATCATTCTTGTTTAATTGATTTGGAAGGTTTTCATGAAATGTTCAAAGAAATAACTAAAGCCCAATATTATGAATAAGTATTTTACTTTCCTAAAGATGTGATTAGAAATAATTTTTCTCTAAAAGAACAAGTAAAGAAAGAGAAATAGAGGGCTTATAGTAGGTTTTTAGAGTTTTTTAATATGTTAGATAGAAAGTATGACCCTCTAGTTGATATAAATTTTTGGGGGGGATAAGGTGAATAAAATAATGGCACATTTTGTTAGAGTCATGAAAACTTTAAATGAAAAGAAGGAAGTGTTGACAAAAGTATACCCAGTTCAGGCCAAGAAGGCTAAGAGGAGAATGGAAAATAGGATTATTATCAGTCCCCAATAGTATAGCCTCCATAGAAAGGCCATGTATGTAGTTGCCAAGAATGTGGGGTGCATCCTATGCTAGTTTATAAAATACAACATTTAGAGATCCCACCCTCAATGCCGACTGCAAAAAAACATAAATTGGACGAAGGATCCTCATCCAAAGTGGATGAGTATTCTCAATCCCAAATCCCTATCCATTTTGACAATGAAGATTCCTTAAGGGAGAAACTAAAATAGATAGGGGGTAAAGATGATGTATAAATAACAACATCAGAAGTAGAGGAGGGAATTCCTGAATAACCCCCAATACCACTCTTAGCCCTCACTATGAAGACTTTAAAGGGAAAGAGATGGATCTTGTAATAGAATAGGCTCTCAATATAGAAGAAGAAGTTAAAGAAGCCCATAAAGAGGTCAAATATAGATATTCTCACAAGGACCTAGTGATATGGTCTATTTAGAAGAGGGATAAGTCAAGACTCGAAGAAGCACTAGATGCAGAGCACATAGGAAACCTAGTTTTATATAGAGTGGGGGATATGGAGAGTGAAAAGGTCACCTGAATAAATAAAGAGATGGTTCATTTTGGTGTAGAAGTTGCTATAAAAGATGAAAATAAATTTCTTGAGTTGAATGCTAAATTTGAGAAAGCATTAGAATCTTATGATGACAAGGAAAGGAAAATAAGTAAAATGGAGAAAATCATTTCAAAATTATAGAAGCAAGAAGGTAAGAGAAAGATGGGGGAAGAACCCAATCAACTTTTAATTGTGTCCTCCCCTTCTCCCCTATCTCCCACTAGACCTATTATAGAGATCCCAAATATACCTCAACATCAGGGTTTCTACACTATAGAGAAGCTCAATGAAGAAAAGAAAAAAGTCATGGCATTGCATATAGAGTTGAGTATACAAAATGAAGATGGGATAAGGGACACAATTTTGGTTTTGGTGGATAGAATAATTTGGCCTCTTTTCTATTTAGAAATGTCAAGGTTAGTAAATACTTGGAAATGATTAGAAAGCAAAGACTACCTTAATGGAATTTTTAAGAACATGGGTCAGTAGAGAGGATGATATCACTACACTATGTTTTACTAACATTGATAAAACTAATGATCAAATTGAGAAAACATATGACCAAGAAAGCGACCTACTAAATTTTGATTAAAAAAAGAGATATGTTGTAAAGGAAGATGAGAATGTGTTTCTCTAGGTATCTCAGTAGGAATTATGGTCTTTTTCCTCATGGTCTAAAAGGCCTAGGCATTATAAAAGATAAGGAGGAATGGGGAAGTGAATTAAAAGAAATAATGAGTATCATAATGAATGATTTTTCGAATAAAAAAATTATATCTAGTTTGTAAGAACTATTGAGGAGGTTGTAAATGTCTAGATATTATTTGATTCCCTCTAGCAAGATTTTGAAGAAATAAAGAAGCTGGGTAAGGATTTTTTAAAGAGAGAAAATGAAATTCTTAGTTTTAGCTGGCCAGGTGACATTATTTCTAGTAGGTGGATGGTAGAGTATTCTTTAGCCTCACAACTAGTGGATGGAAGAGTATTCTTTAGCCTCATAACTACTATAGGTGTCATCGAAGAATAATTTTGTAGATAAATCAATAGCTATAAAAGAACTATATTTTGTTGACAAAGTTGTTCAAACAACTAATAAAATAGAAGAAGAATTGAATTCACAAGTATCTCAAGAAAATGAAGCCAAGATAGCATAGATAGATGAGACAAGCCCTCAACCAACACAAGGAGTTAAAGACATAACACCAAAGGTGGTTGAGGGAAAAGATAATCAATTATTTACTACATATGCTAAAGAATCAAATCAGAGAATAGCAGAGGAAGAGAAGGTGGCCCTACAACTTGAAGAAGAAAATAAATATGAAGATAAATCATTGAATCTTGTGAAGGAACAAGAAATAGACAAAAAATAGAACATGCCCCACCACAAACTAGTGAATGAAAAAAGCCATGAATGTTTTTAGTTTTCTCGTGCAATGAGGAAAGTGACTTTTTGTCTTGTATGTAGTCTCTTGTTTTAAGGACAACTATCATTTTCCCTCTAGACCTAAAGCTTTTTGCAACTCATGCTATATAAGTAAGTTCCCAAGGCTAGAGGAGGCGTCCGAGATTCATTTTTGTTAAGCTAAGTTTTGTTCATTCTAAGTTTGTCCATGGACACTGTGTAATTTTGTTCTAGAATTTGAATAGAATGTTAATAGTGGTTAGTTGAATAGGGTTATTTTTTAAAAGGGATGGTCATTGACGTGTATACAATTTCAAAGAAATTAATATAAAATGTTGAAAGCTAGTTGTTCATCCTAGATCTAGTCTCTTCTTTATTCTTCATTCTATTCTTTGAGATTTAATGGAAAAGTTTATTAAATTTTTGTTCTAATTTGTTTTAAATTATATTTCAATTTGCTTTTGCTGATAATATAATGGGTTATATAAATGCTTAATGTAAGTTGGAGGAACTTTATAGTTTTTATTGAATATTTTGGTAAGTATAAGATCTAAAAATGAATACTAATAATATTTTCATAAAGTGTTAGGATAAGATCTAGAAGTTGATGTCTGATTCATGTGACTTTATAGCACAATAGATAAGGCATTGATCATCCTTTAAGTTGATCTAGTTGGGATATTTTACATAGTCTAGAAATGCATATAAAATCAATATTTTAATATTCTATTATTGAAGTCTAAAAACCTCATCATATGCTTGATTCATGAAGTTCTATCTAGTCATTTTTCATCTCTTTACTTTCCTTGAGTTAGAAGAAAGAGGGATAAATCTTTTGTTATTTTAGGATTCATGTTGAGAGTCTAATTTTTAAGTAAATAAGAATGAATACCTAGGTACACTTGCATAAATCTTATAGAATTCAAAGTGAAGAGGACATCAAAGTCTTATCAGTTGGTCCTTTTAGCCCATGTTTTAGAATACCCATCATGGTTTCTAGCTAATTCCTAGGTTTTTTGATCATCTAATAGGTTAAAAAAAATTCAAATTAGAAGCCAACAAAATGGAAATTCTATTGGGGACTACATGTACTGGTTTATTTTAATAGACAAACCTTGAGAATCTATAAAATTCCAATACAAAAGGAAGTACATGATGTGATTCTTATCCAAATAGTGCATTTTCTATGTGATAGAGTTTTCACTTCCCAATGTGCATTGTAATAGAAGTTTTTGAGTCAGATCTGTAGTCAAATATTTTTATTCTCGCATTATTTTCTATATTCTACCTACTCCAAATTAAAAGTTTTATTTTCCCCTCAGTGGTTGGTGACTTGGTCAAAGGTTAAGTAGTTAGTGTTGTATTTTTTAAGCATCATTTAGAGTGGAAGAAAGAAGGAAAAACACAAGAGCATACACAAAGGCAAATCCAAAAATTCCTTTGTATAAAGATTTACCCCAAGGTGGTAGGAAAAACCAACCTAAAAGAAATGTGATCTTAATGACACATAGAAACCCAGAGAAAATACCTCAGCCTACTCCCAATACCATCATGTGGTAGATAGAGAATCTTCATCCTTAAATTATGAATCTAATAATATTAGGCTCTTAGGTGAAATGTTCAACACCCCATTGCTAGAAGAAAGAATCTTCTAGGATAAAATTGTGTCTTCTGTAGGAGCTACCATTTTTAGACCCAATGTGTCTAAAGAAGTAAACCATAGGTGGGGGAATAAGAACACCTTGAATTTTGGGCCAAATATAGGTCAAGTCCCATTTATTGAAAGGAATCTTATAGATCTAGATGATCCAACATATTAAGAAACTACTTCTACAAACCCTGATGAATTGTTGTCAGAGATTAAGTCATTAAGGAAGAAGGCTACTAAGGAAGATGCCAAACACATTCATTTGGAAAAGGAAAAGGAGGCTATCACCAAGAATGTTCTCATAGAGAGAGTAATATTTCTTAGAACAATGGAAGCTTTGAAAGAGAAAAATAAGAAGTTGGAAGAGAGATCATCTACTCTGAAATTAGATATATTTGGAGATGTGAGAAATGTAAGCTCAAGAATCCAAGAGAAAGAACACCTTCTAAGAGAGAAGGAAGGACCTTTCGTTTCGAAAGTCCAACCCTACAAACCCATTGAATAAGAATTCATAGATGTTACCATTAAAAATCCTAATAAAGGTAAGTAGAAGGTTGTAGGCATACAAATTAATGAGCATCTTGTTCCTCCTATAAATAATTTCATACCAAAAATTGACTTGAAATTGGAGAGAGAAAAGAAGGAGAGAGAAGATCTTGCAAAAGAGTTGGAAAAGGTTGACAATGAAGCTAAAGCTGCAAAGACAAGAAGGAAGAGCCATTTCCTTAAATCCAATTTTGGCCTTACAACTTGGAAAACCATACTACACAAGCTATGCCTTTTGTTCCAAGTTGTGGACTTGTTACAAATAGCCAAAAATTTTGCAATCAATACCAGCTTCCTCTTCCACAACTACTAGCCAAATAGTTGTGACTCAATAAGTTCAAATCCCTGCATAGGCCCAAGGGGTTTTAGTTCAAATGTTTTAGGTTTCGAGAAGACACCTATCTATATGGAAAGGTACAAACAAATGACCTTTGTAGATATACCTTACTGTCCCCATCCAATCTCTAATGACCTGAGAGATAAGGTCACTAAATTCTTAGGAAATGATGCTATAACTGATGAAGAGCATCTCAAAAAATTCACTAATATTCTAAATGACTATAAAGTAGAGCATAAGGATGTGGTTATGAAATTGTTTGTGCACTCACTCACTGAGGATGCAAGATACTGGGTCAAAAGATTGCAAGATGATCGTATTGATTCATGGGATGACCTAGAAAAGGTTTCTAAGGAGAAATATAATAAAAATGCAAGTTTCATGTTGAATGAGTTCAATAATATTAAGAAAAATCAGAATGACTTGACATTTGATTTTAATGTAAGATTCCAGAAAGGAATGTATTAATTATTTCAAGTTATGAGACTAAGTGAGAATGTGTGTCTCACTACCTATTACAATTCCTTCAATAGAAATATGGCTTTTATTCTAAGAGATAAAGATCACAGAATATTACAGGAGTGTTGTAAGACAATTTTCAACATTGAAAACAATAGAAAAGCATTTGGGAAGCCTAGAAGGAGAGATGATCCAAAGTTGTTCAATCCTAGAGGAAATAGGAAAGAAGGTGACAAGCCTTTCACAACCAAAAATCTAGAGGATGATAAGATGGATCATGTTTTAAATCTACTAAAAATTTTGAATCCTTTAGCAAACTCTGCAAATAAGCCTAGTTTTGGTAAGAACCCACAATTCAATAACAATTATAATAGGCAAACTAGAATGAGAAAGTATCCATATAAGACACAATGGAAGGATGTTAAACCCATTCCTAACCCTACCTAAGGCACAAAGGAAAAGAACACACTAGATCCATTACAAAGGAATTCTCTAAATATGATGGAGGAGATGTCTTAGTGCATTATTTGCCAATTTCCTCATTCTCCCAATTATTATCTTGTTGCACAATCATTTTTTGCAAATTAACAAAAAATAGCCTGAAGAGGATGAGGAAGAAAAGGGCCATGAAGATGTGGCATGTAATATGATTAATTTATGTGATAATGGTGAATAATCTAAGATTGATGTCAATAACCAAAAAAATATGTATCAGTTACATCATTAGAAAGTATTGTCAGATGATGAAGATCAAAATGATGATAGGACATGCAACATGATATTAGATATTGAACATACAAATTTGAGGAGACCATCTAAAGAAGAAATTGATAAAATAACTATTGAAATGATGGTCCAAGTTCATAGTACATACAACCTTAGAAATAGGATAGTAAGCAAAGCTATTGGAAAAGCCTTTGGTATTTCTATCAAGGATATAACTCATAAGATGCATGATGCAAATAAAAAAGAAGAGAATCTAGTATACTCAAGATCAAGGATAGTAAGACTAAAATGTGGGAACCTAAGAAGAAGGTGTAATTTCAAGGTGCAAAGGAAGTCAAGACAAACATAGAAGAAAATAAGTCAAGTCTTGATGCTGTCAGACAAGTGGAGGAGCATGTTGTTCAAATACAAGAAGCCAATGGTAAGTTATGTAAACCTCTTGTTTATAATCCTATTGTTGGAATCATGAATGATAATGGTACTTATATGGGGGAGTATTGTAGAAAAATTATTAGATCAGTATCATGATGATATGATACATTCATGACTATGTTTGTCATTGATGTCAACATAGTAGTTTTCTGTGGTATTTGACAGAAGAACATCGGTAAAGAACAAGTTGGTACAAACAAATAGTTGAGCATTTTTACTAAGTGAGTTTAAAGGGAGACAATACTAAGTTTCTAGTATATGTAGCTAACCTTGAAAGCATAAGAAATTAATTCTGGAAGAAGTTATGCAAGTTTTGGTGAAGACTATTCTAAGATAGAGTTTATAGAAGGATGTTCTGGTAAACTACTTATATCTCTTAGTAGATTTTTTATTTTGAGATGCCAAAGTTAAAGATGTGAAGAAGACATTCTAGAGATGATGTAGCTAAGATCACTCATCATATGGTTACATGTAAAGAATGTTATTAAAGTTATAAGGTGAAATATTAAGTTATCACTAAGTGTAACATGTTCTTAATGAGGTCCTATAATAATTAATTGAGAAGGTGTAGTAGCCAACTTAGGCAATTATTTTATGAATTGTGTATAAAGGAAGAACATTTTCCTTTATCATGTATGGAATGGATGTATGATTTCAAGAAGCACAAAGAGAAAAAGGTAAAGATAAGTAGAGTAGCATGAAGTTGGAGACAACTTCATTGCTAAGGTTTTTATTATGAGATCCAAAGTTTGATATTTGGATTTGAGGTTTGTGACTTGGTCTACAAGGTCTAAAAATGATTGGTCAATTAAATAATATAGAAGAAAAAAGTTAAAGTATAGTACAAACAAGTAATTTGCAAGGAATAGTTAAAAGATCAGTTGGATAGTGAGTTTAGTGGTCTTGTCCCAGAAGCTGTTTGGATAGTGGGTCCTTCTAACTTCTAAAAATCCTAATAGGGTTAGCGCAATTCCTAAAAGGGTTGGAATCTCCTAACAAGGACTCATATGTGCTAAATGTTGTAATAGAATCCTAATAGGATCCATCCTCTAACAAGGAATATTAACATTAGTACATCATCTTGTGGGCATCACTCCCACTAGGGTTTTCCCTCTGATCAAGAGTTTCCCTAGTTAACAAATTTGGTGTAATTGTGTACGTGCATTTTAGTATGGTTGTTTTTTAGTTTGATTGAATGGTTAAGATTATTTAAGGTTGATAATTATTGGATAACTAATTCACCCCCACGCGCCCCCCCCACCCTTAGTTATCTTGGTGGACTATTATTTCTCACAATTAGTATCAAAGCATTAGGTCCTTGAAGATAAAGTTTAACAACTTTGGCAGATCCATAGAAAACATATTCAGAAAGGATAGTTTGAAGTTTGATGGAAGAAATAATGATAGCTAGAAGGACAAGAAGAAGACACATCGGATGTGTATGGGTCCAAGATATTGAATCTTTGACAAAATAAGAAAAGACAATTATTGCTGAAAGTGCTTTGGAAACTTGTACCAAGGAAGGAGAGAACTTTTCATGTGTCAAATGAGAGCTAGAGAAGCACTATTGTTTGCACTTCCTAAAATTGAGTACAACCAGGTAAAAGCACTTAATACTTCTCATATGATTTGGAAACCTTTGGAAAATAGTTTTGAAGGTGATGAACATTCTAAGAAATTGAGGCTACAAAACTAGATTTGTGCATTTCAAGATTCTAAAATGATGTAAGATGAATCTATAAGAACATATGTAGGCAAGATATCAGAAATAATTGTAGGTATCAGATCTCAAGGAGGAACCAAGCAAGATGATGAGGTGATTTGGAAGATATTGAAGAGCTTAATGCCACCATTTAAGCAAGCCATTTAGATGATACAGTTGTTAATCTCTTGTACCAAATATTTCACAAAGGAAACATTACTAGGGAGACTTAAAGTAGTCGAGAATGATCTTAGATAGTCTAGAGAATTGACCAAAATAGAAACATCTTTCAATGCCCTAAATATTTGACCTAGTTTATCAAGGACCACAAGTGGTAGAGGAGATTTTGCTAGCAGTAGTAGACTGATGAGACAGAAAGATAGAAGAAGAAGTAGCCCTTCTAGTAAGAAGAGAAAAAAATGGTACGAATTTTTTTAAATGTTGGACTTGTAATGAATTTCCTCATTATACATCTAAGTGTCCTAAAAGAGAGAAATAGTATAAAGGAAAGTTCAAACCTAGAAGAGATAGAGAGTGTTTGTATAAAAATGAAGAAGATGATTCTGATGAACAAGAAGTAAGAGCCAATGATGATGAAATAGGATTTGTAGCTATTAAAGAAGAAAGTTCAGAGAAAATGGCTTTGGTATTACGTATTGAAAAGAAATCTAATTGGATAATTTATTGTGGTTGTTCACATCATATGATTAGTGATCTAGACAAGTTTTTTGACTTCAAAAGTAATGATGGAGGCATTGACAGTTTTGGAAACAATACAGAGTGCCATGTTAAAGGTATTGGATCTATATCTCTTGATGGTAAGTTTGAAACTGAGGATGTATATTTTGTTGATGGTTTGAAACACAATCTTCTGAGTGTTTGACAACTAGCAGATAAAGGTTATCAATTACAAAAATTATTCATTCAGACTAATAATGATTTGCAAAATGAAGGAGAGACAAAGCAAGAAAAAATCTCGGAACCTTCAATAGAGCTAAGAGCTAAGATATCAACTCCTACTTCTAGTAAGATTATGAAAGAGAATCATCCACCAAAGTAGAGATAAAGGTGTAATGACAAGAAGTAGAATCAATGAAGAACTATTCTGATATCTCAAGTAGAACCAAAGAATGTAGGAGAGGCATGCAAAGATGACTATTGGAAGCAAGCTAATGAAGAATAATTGGATCAAATAATGAAGAATGAAACAAGGGAATAGGTCCCTAGACCAAAAGACAAGAATATGATAGGAACAAGATAGGTATTTAGGAACAAGATGAATGAACAAGGTGAAGTTGTAAGAAACAAAGCAAGATTGGTTTCTTGGTTAAGCAAGAAGCAGGCCTATACCTCACAAATTATCGCAGAAGTAGAATATGTTTCAGCAACAAACAATTGTGATCAATTTGTTGGATGAAGTAGATACTAAAGGATATAAGGATAGAATTTAGTGAACCCGTTTTCATACATTGTGATCATACAAGCACAAGGAATATTTCTAAGAATCTAGTGTTACATTCTAAGACTAAGCACATTTCTATCAAATATCACATGTTGAGAGAGAAAGTTATAGAAAGAAAATTACATTGGATTATGTAAGCACCAAAGAGTACATTGCAAATATTTTCACCAAGCCTCTTCCGAAAGAGACTTTTGAGTACTTTTGAGGTATGCTAGGAGTTATGCCCCTTCCTACATTAGAGTAGATGATGCAAGAGTGCATCAGTCCAATGTAATAGAGAACTATTGTTTTTTCGGACTGAATGTTGATGCTTCCTATATGGGGGAGTATCTATGATGGATAGAGTCATCTAGGACTCTTGATTGGATGTTACTTTGAATAGTGTCTTTTAATACTTGAGCAGAGATAGTTGTTGCAGAGATTAATGGTTGATGGAACCTTTGACATTGATGCAATGGGGGAGAAATTATAGCATAAAAAATAGTTTGATATAGAGTACATCAAAGGGAGAGATTGTAGCTGATATATAGTGCATTGAGGTATACTAATTGGGGAGAATAATTGATGAAGAGGATTTGAAAAGAAAGGTTAACAATCTTTTACAGTTGGTATTTTTGGAACTAGATGTTTTTCATCTATGTTGCCATTAATGTCAAAGGGGGAGATTTTCAGAAGCATGAATATTGATAATACTTCTATGGGGGAGTATTGTAGAAACATGATTAGATCATTATCATGATGATACTTTACATTTGTGACTGTGTTTGTCATTGATGTCAACATAGCAATTTTCTACAATATCTAATAGAAGAACAATGGTAAAGAACAAGTTGGTATGGATAGATAGTTGAGAATTTTTACTAAGCAAGGTTAAAGGGAGATAATATTAATTTTTTAGAATATGTAACTAACCTCAGAAGCATAAGATATTAATGTTGGAAGAAGTTATGCAAGTTTTGTTGAAGACTATTCTGGGATAGAGTTTATAGAAGCATGTTATGGTAAACTTGTTATATCTCTTAGAAGATTTGTTATTCTAAGATGTCAAAGTTAAAGATGTGAAGAAGAAATTCTAGATATGATGTAGATAAGCTTGCTTGTCATAAGGTTACACATACCAAAATTTATTCAAGTTATAAGGTGAAAGATTAATTTTATCTCTAAGTGTAACATGTTCTTAATGAGGTCCTATAATAATTAATTGAGAAGGTGTAATAGCCAACTCAGGGAATTGTTTTATGGATTTGGTATAAAGGGATGACATTTTCCTTTATCATATATGGAATGGATGTATGATTGAAAGAAGCACAAAGAGTAGAATGCAAAGATAAGTAGAGCAGAGTGAAGTTGGAGAAAACTTCATTGATGAGGTTTTATTATGAGATCCAAAGTATGATATTTGGATTTGAGGTTTGTGACTTAGTCTACAAGGTGTGATAGTGATTGGTCTAGTTGAGAGGATAGAGGAAAGAAGTTAAAGTACAATATAGAAAATTATTCTACAAGGAATATTTGAAAGATCAGTTCGATAGTGAGTTCAGTGGTCTTGTCCCAAAAGTTGTTTGGACAGTGGGTCCTTCTGCCTTCTACAACTTTTAACAGGGTTGGAATCTCCTAATAGGGATTCAAAGTCTCCTAATAGAGACTCATATGTATTAAATTTTTTAATAGACTCCTAACAGGGTCTATCCTCTAACAAGGACTATTTATATTAGTACATCATCTTTTGGGCATCAAGCTATCGTGTCTCTAGTCGAGTAATAGGCCATGTCACACCTACATACTCCCATGACTATACCATTAGTAGATTCAACCATGGGCCTATGGTACTTTGCATCTTTTAGGTGCACATGTGTAATCATAGTATAGTTGAGCCAAGATGGTGTGACCCTAGTAGAAAACTACATCATCATCTTGTAGCAGAGTACTAAGTACTTGTGCCCATCCAATCACAAATTCATGCCTAGCATGGTCTAATACCATCCTCCATATCATTGAGGCCATGTGAAGAGCTAACCATAGTAGTCTTTGGTCTAGTGCCTCCCTCCATGTCAACCACGACTGCTAAATTGGTAATCATTGTCTCCTCCATCCAAGGCACTCCCACAGCTATGGATCTACTTCCTCCAGCATGTACTCCAAGCATCTCCTATGAATCAAAACTCACAATATCTACAACATGCCCAAAAAAGTCACCATCATCTCTCCTGTTGGTAGATGGAAGCTCAAAGTTGGTTTATGCCACTACTCCACCAATGTTGATAGTTGCACTGAATGAGCCCTCAAGTTTGGCCACTCATGGGCATGCTCATGTCCACAAAGTTGCATGTGTCCCCACTCCACCTTTATGAGTCTCTCCACTAGGACCATATTAATTGAATAGTGCTCCCATGATCGAAATGTCACCATCAACAACTACAACACAGACATGCAATAGTCAATCTACATTTGTTTCCATGCTCTTATTTTTTATATAAGTATGGGGCATCTTGCTCTATCCACCCCCAAATAATACCTACTATTCGAATTCATTGATTTATCCAAATCAGTGAAGACACCAATCCATAGAGATGTGGATTAGCAAAAATGCCAAAATGTGGAGATGTCAATCTGGCATCTCTGGCAGCTTCGCAGACATTGGTTTTTGTGTCGATGACTATTGTTTTGTTGTCTCCAAAGATGAAAACATGGAGATCATCATCTCTGACCCAATCCTCACCCTATTTCTTCATCTATGTAGATGATAAGATGTACCCTATCATGTTTTAAGATGATAGGATCTATCCTATTGTGTCTATAAAGGAAGTTTCCCTAGTTCATCATATATGAAGATGATGGAGTGGAGAACTATCATCTCCACACTGACCCCATTTTTCTCCAATTTCTTTCCCTAAAAATGTATAATAAAAAACTTTACAAGTTGGGATAGTCAACTTACTGGTGGTCCCATGTTGGTTGGTCTATGATGCACTTGAACATGCTCTCCATGTTGTAATCTCTCGATTGGATCCATCCTTCACTCGAGTTATCTGCTCTCTAGGTGTGCAAATGACTCTTCCAAGAGCCCCTTGGAGGCTTATATATGCCCTTTGAGGTCCCCCTTTGAGCTTGTACCCTTTCCTTTTCCCTATCTATCCTTGCTTATCCCCAAGTCATGTAAAGTATTCATCTATGTCACTTTCCTTCCCTTTCTTTTCTTCTTAGGTCTTTTTTGTGAAAATTGCACAAACTTTATTTTTTCTCTATTTTTGTGAGGGAGCACCCTCCTCCCTTGTCATCACTATGATGCAACTCCTAGGATTTCTATCCTCACTAGGGCAACCTATATTTTCTTTACTTTGATATAATATTATCCCAACCTCACATCAAAGAGGGGCAAAATGTAGATGCTTAAAATAGTCCCAAACACTATATTAATTTATTTAATATTTCCCTTCACATTATAATTGATTATTTATTAATTAATTATATTTTTCATATTCTTCTACAAATAATTTCACCTCCCTAAAGTATTTAAATTTAAATGCATCCCCTCTAATGTGTTAAATTTATTTAATGCATAGTGCTCCATAAACCCCCTTTTAAATAAATTCCAATGTATTTAATTCCCTCAACTTCATTAAATTCTATAATCCTATGACTAAATTAAATCCTATTTAATTTAATCTTAATCCCACCTAAAACCTAGCCTACCACCCATCACTCTCATCCTTCTAAGCCTACCCACTAGTTAATCCCACTTAATTATCCTAAACACCTTTTAATCCCTAAATGTTTGTTCACACATATGTGAGCAACTCAAAATCAAAGAAATCCCCCCTTTTATTAATTCTTCCAAAAAGCCTCTTACACTCTTACACACTTGTCCCCTTTCCTTTCTCCAAGGTTAGCACACCTTGAGCCATCTCAGTAAAAAACCAAAGGACTGTTGACCCTTGCATGGCTTTTCTCCTTAGCCCATGTGTCTCCCTTGTAGCACCTATGTGGATGCCACATAGATGTCACCTCCCCAAGGCCTCTTTCAAGCCTATAAATAGAGACCTTGTCTCAAGCATTCTTCATCTCCCTCATTTGCATTGTTATCATGCTAGTATAATTCTAAAGCTCTTAGTAATTTCATGCATTGTTGCTAACCTTTGGTAGTTTCTAGCTTCATTTCATTTGCATGATTAACTTAGTTTATTTTCTTCCATCCATATTCACTATGCTTGAATGCTTTGAGCATAGTTGTATCTAGAACCATTGTTTGAAGCATTCTCTTTATATCTAGTTAGCTTCAAACATCTTGTATTTCATTTCAAATCATCTTGGGATTTAACCATTGTGTTTGGGAGAGCACATCCATATCCCTCCAACTACATGACACCAACAAGGATCACATCGATCCCTTGTTGAGCTGCTCTGAGGTTGCATGAGACTCATATCTATTGGTTGTTTAGCTTAGTAAAATACAATTAGTTTTATTTGTTTTATTATTTGAATCTTGATGTATGAACATGTACAAGTAATGTTTGCCTTGTGTAAGCATGCTCCTAGCAGGTAGGTTTTTCATGTATACAAGGGGGAAAAGATCTAAAATATCTATATATAGAGATAGCATGCTAGAAGCAACAGTTGTCATGTGTGAGAACCTAAGGAACACAGGAAGTCTAGGGTATTGCTTTATATAGTGGTTGAATAGAAGATTCTACAATTGAAATGTGAAACAAGAAGGCTTAAAAGGAAGAATGCTTGAAGGGTGAACAATCTATCAGAGATGAAGAGGAAGAAAGCCAAGCATAATGGAGGACTGAATGTGAGATATGGAATCTCCAAGTGAGTTGTTATTATTGTTAGATCAAGTCCTACTGTTACTCTCTAATAATTGTATCAGTCTGGATAAATCCTTTTGATTAAGGTTGACCTAATGGTCATTAGTAAATCCTTTAATAGGGTGACATTCTAATGGAATGTTCTAAAGTCCTTTAACAAGGCTCACTCCTAATAGCATGATTTAAATACTTTAATCAGGTCACCTTCAATAGGGTTGGCTCCTCACTAAGCTCACTTCAAAAGAGTGAAAATTGGTAGCATGTTACTGGTGGCTTTTCCTAAATTTGGTTTCCATGTAAAATTCTTGTGTAAAAATGTATAATTGATTTTGTAGTTTTGCATGTTTACATTTTTGTAAAATGATTTTGACATAGGACATCAATATGTATATGTTTAAGATATTGAATGGTCAAGGCATTCATAAGGATAAGCTGAAGTACTAAAAAGTTTTATTGTTACATTTGGACCTTGGAAAACTAATTCAACACCCCCCCCCCCACCACCTCCAGTTATTATAAAGTATTCCAACAATTAGTATCAAAGCCTAAGTGCTCGTGAAGAGAAGTTTGAAGGCAATTAAATATTAAGATCAAGATGTATAGAAAGGAGGTGCCCAAGTTAAAAAAGGAAAACTTTCCTAGATGGAAAATTTTGATGAAGCTACATCTAGGAGGTCTTGGAGATTATGCACAGTCAACTATCACTATTAAGCATGTTAATCCAACTAGAGCCCCAATCGCTGATCAATTAAAACAGAAGAAAGAACACAATTAGAAAATGTTGGAGATTGCATTTTCTCTAAGCTACTCAGAGTCTGATGACACAAAAGGATGTGATACCGCTAAGAAGATGTGGGATGCCCTACAAGTTATCTATGGAGGAGACAATAATGTGCTGAGAGACAAAAATTTGATGAAATGAGAATGTAAGAGGTGAGACTATACTCCAGTATTATGCAAGGATCAAAGATATTGTTAATGTTATTCAAGGATCTAATGGAAAGATTGAAGATGAGACTATGATCAACAAAGTATTGAGAACCCTATTGCCTATCTATGTTATTAGAGTCTCTTCTATACAAGAACTAAGGTGTACCCTAGTAGCAATATGACCCTTCAAGGAATGGTTGGTAGACTCAATGCTTTTGAACTTTGAAATTTTGATAATTTCAAATCAAAAAATGTCTAACCTTCTTTTAAAGCTAAGCTAACACTAAAAGAGCCCAAAGATAAGAAAAATAAAAAGGCCAAACCTGCTCCTACAGACAGTGATATAGATGATGATGAAGAGCTAGAAGAATTGGAAGCATTGTTGGCTAAGAAGTTTCATGGAGGCAAACAAAAATACAAAAGTAAGTTACCCATCGTATGCTTAAATTCTCATGAGGTTGGTCATATTGTGGCAAGATGTCCTGATAAGTCAAACATAAAGAATGAAGACAAATTCAAAGGTAGAAAAGATGACAATAACAAAGGCTACAAGGACAAGGGAAAGAAGGCTTGTTACATTATTGAAGAAGAATCCAATGATGAATCTAAAGATCATGATGATGAAGTTGGTTATGTTGCTATAAAGGATGATTTTGATGAAGATGAGGCAACTGCATTGATATCCTATGTGAACAAAAGTGATAGATGGATCATTGGCAATGGATGTTCACATCACATGACTAGAGACAAAACTAAGTTCATTACCCTTGATTATTACAATGTAAATAGTGTTAGATTTGGTAATAATACACCATGTATGATTAAAGAAAAGTGATCAATAAGATTGATAAATAAGGTCATGTGTGACAATGTTTACTATGTGGAAGGACTTAACTATGATCTGTTTAATGTTTCAAATTGAATAGTTCACGTTACAAAGTTGAATTTGATAACAAAAAAGCTAAGATCTATGACACAAATGGAAAACTAATTTGAAGAGAAGATCAGACTAGATGTAATCTATTTTATCTTGATATGAATGATGCTACTTGTCTTGTTGTACAATTTGATGATGTGTGGCTACAACACAAGAGGTTATGTCAGGTAAATTTTGATAATTTGGTCAATATTAGTAAGATGAAAAGAGTCAGAGGTTTTCCAAAACTAAAGAAGCCTAATAATGCAATTGTCAAACAATGTCAATTAGGCAAGATGAAAAATTCTATTTTTAAATGTAATACTCATACTTCAAAAGAAATTCTTAAATTGGTCCATACTAATTACTGTGGACCAATTGAAAGCAAAGTTGCAAAGGTGACAAGTACATTATCCTATTTATTGATGATTACTCAAGAATAATGGCAATGATGTTTTTAAAATAAAAATTGATGCTTTCCAAATGTTTAAGTGGTATCCAAAAAGAGTTGAAAATGAAATAGGTAAAATATTAAATGTCTGAGACCTAATAAAGGTGGAGAATTTACATCAAATGAGTTTGAAAACTTCTGTAATGATATAGGAATCAAGAGACAAACTTATGCACCTAGGACCCCTCCACAAAATGGGATTGCTAAAAGGAGGAATAGATATATAATGGATTATGCTAGAATAGTGATAATGGATAATAATGTTTCTTTGAAATATTGGAGACGAGCTATCAGTACAACTATCTATACCTTGAACTGAGTACAAGTGAAGAAAGGTACAAATTGCACACCTTTTGAATTATGGTATGGATACTCACCCAATATCAAATATTTTAAGGTATTTGGAAGCATGTGTTACATTCTTAAGGACAACAGAAATGGTAAACTTGATGCAAAAAGTGAAGAAGGTATATTCCTAGTCTATTCGACAAGAAGTAAAGCTTATAAGTTTATAAATACTAACACTAACAAAGTTGTGAAAAGTGCAAATATGAAGTTTGATGAATATATAGAATTGCATGAAGATGAACCAAAGAAAGAACTAGAAAATTATAGAACCTTTATCTACTACTATGAAGACATGCTTGTTGCAAAACAAGTTGTTAATCAACAAGAATCAGTGATTGTTAAGTCACATAAAATGGATGTTGAGTTGTCAAGAGTTGAGTTGCATTTAGGAGCTGAGTTGCAATAAGAAGCCAAGGTGCATTCTGATACTAAGATTAGTGTACATGAAAGGAATGTCAAGTTACCTGATAAAGAAGTGCACAATGAATCTAAAATTGATAGAACCATTGTAGAAAGAAGAGTTGAACCAAGGTTGTCAAAGTATGTCAAAAGACATTACCCTGTTGGAAAAATTATTGGAGATAAAGAAGATAGACCAATGACAAGGAATAGATTGAGAAATGATACATGTCTTTTAAGTCTACATGAGCCTAAGTTAGTGAAGGATGCATTAGAAAAAAAAAGACTGGAGTAAAGCCATAAAAGAAAATATTGATTAGATTGAGAAGAACAAGACATGGACTCTAGTACTACACTAGAGAACAAGAATGTGATTGAAACCAAGTGGCTGTATAGAAATAAATTGGATGAGAATGGTGAAGTCACAAAGAATAAGGAAAAATTAGTTTACAAAAGGTATGGACAAGAAGAATGAATTGAATATGGAGAGACTTTCCCTAGTTGCAAGACTGGAAGGACAAAGAACTCTACTTTCTTACTCTACATACAAAGCTTTCAAAGTTTATCAAATGGATGTGAAGTCAACATTTATGAATGGTATATTAGAAGAGGAGGTTTACATAGGACAACTAAAAGGATTTGTTGATCCAAACAATAAGAACATTGTATGTAGATTACACAAAGCTTTATATGGTTTGAAGCAAGCTCCAAGAGCATGGTATGAGAGGGTTCAAAACTATCTTGTGAAGATTGGTTTTGAGAAGATTGATGACAATAATCTATACTTGAAGATAGAAGGAGGTAAAGGGATTTTAATAGATGAAATATTTTTTGATGATATCATATTTAGAAAATGCATTGTGTAGGACATTTGCAAATGAATGAAGAAAGAGTTTGAGATGTCTATGTTGGGAGAGATAAAGTTCTTTGTTGCATTACAAGTATATTAGATGAAATATAGTATTTATATCACTCAATCCAAGTATGTGAAGAAAATATTGAAAACTTTTTGTATGGAGGATTCAAAAGTTGTTAGTACTCCTATGGTGCTAGGACACAAACTATCCAAAATTGATGATTCTGCTAAAGTAAATCACACATTGTATAGGTCTATAATTGGAAAATCACAATATGTAGTTCATAGTAGACCTAACATTGCATTAGTTGTTGGGATTTTTTTAAGGTTTTCTAAAAATCTTAAAGAGAATCATATAATGGTTATTAAAATAATCATGAGATACTTCAAAGGAACAAAATATTATAGTCTATACTACAAAAAAAATGACAAGTTTGAATTGAGAGCCTATACTGATGTTGATTGGGTTGGAAATATTGATGATAGCAAGAGTACAAGTGGTGAAGAATTTTTCTTACCTAAGAGATTGGTCACCTGACCAATAAGAAACAAAACTTTATATCATAATCTATTGTTGAAGTTGAACATGTGGCTACTTTATTGTGATAATACAAGTGCTAGAATCATATCAAAGAACCATGTGATGCATACAAAAACAAAGTATGTTGCAATCAAGTATCATTACTTGAGAGAGTTGGTTGAAAGCAAAGAAGTGAGAATGGAATATGTCAACACAAAAGAATAGATAGTTGATATATAGTAAAGAAGTAAGGAAGGAGCTCAAACAAAAGATATATAGTCACATGCAAGGTGATAGAGGGAGAATTTGAATTGATTATATCTGCATGTATAGATGACAAGTCTTTGGCACTATTTTTCAAAGATGGAGATATAAGAAAGAGGAAGATATAAAGCTAAGGGAGAGAAGAGATTATAAAGAATATATTGAAGGAGAGATCAAGAAGAGATAAGGGATCAGATGAAGGAACTCATATTGATAGAGGGAGAGATTTCAATACAAGGTATAAAGTTTTTTTGGTATTATTTTTGGTATTGGTTTATCATCAATGCCAAAGAGGGAGATTGTTGAAATGAGATTGTTGAAGTGAAGGATATTAATGAAACTATCATGGAACAATAATTATTTTGTCACTAATATCAAACCTATTACTTTTTGGTGAGACAATTGTTTACTTTGGTTTGAATGCTATCATTTTTTTAATTGATGAAGAGGATTTGAAAATAAGGCTAACAATGTTGGAATATTCAAATATGGAAAGAATACTTATGAGAGCGAGGGGGGGGGGGGGGGGGGGGGGGGGGGGTGTGGGGTGGGGTGGGTGTTGAATCAAAAGTATCACACTTTAACCAATAAAACTTTTAATTGAAAGTAAATTGCATGCATGTAAATACATCAAGTAAACATGAAACTAAGACATGCATCAACAACACATAACATTGAAATTTGGTAACCCAGAAACCCTCCAGAAATAAGAAGGTAAAATTGGGGTGGGGATGATACCCACAAAAATCACTGCAGTAATATTGTTCAACCACTTCTGATGATCTGCCCTATTAAAGGCCTACCCTATTAAAGGCTTTACACTGTATCAATAGTGACCTAGTTAAAGGATTTACAAACACTTAACATGAAGTGTCACCCTATTAAAATATTTAATCACCTTTTGATAAGGATCTACAAATAGCTGTTAAGCCAACCTATCTACATAGGATTTCCTTTCTAATACAATGGTAAGAGAGTATTAGGTATTATAAACCTGATAGTTTGCAATCCTTGATTGTTGAATGCAGGCACTTGTTCTAGCTCTCTCTCTAATTTAAATCCTCTGAGATCTAATTTCTGTTCATCTCCTTTACTTTGTTCTAATCAACTGAATATTGAATTGCTACTCTTACTCTCTATGTCTCCTTTTATTGAATTGCATTATGTTTTTCCCTTAACATTGTTCTCCTTCTCTCATCATCATCATTACAATGAAACTTTCATCTTCCTTAAAAAGACTTCAAAGACTTAGGGTTAGATATAGATCTATGATCCACATTGAATCTCAATTTCCTGCTCAATACTTGCCTTTTGCTGATTAGTTGCATGCCTTTCCAATTTTCTAATTTTTTGCATGCAGATTACATAGGAAATGTAAAAGATTCATTCTTATCTCTAGATCTTTCGAGATTTACCTTGTGTTGGCTACAAAAAAATGGTTTACATCATAGTTTGTACAATTACAAACTCTTATGCTGATATTCTGAGTTACTCAGCTCATGAAGCATTACTGATGCTTGGCACATGCTATTTCCTAGATAGCTCGGCACCTAAACAAAACTGTATCACTCAGCACCTTATGTCACTCAGCACTTGATATTACTCGGCACTTGATATCACTCGGCACTTGATATCACTCAGCATGTATAGTGAAAAATGGTTAAGTGTATTGACACTCAGCTATCAAAATTATTCTTTAAACCAACAATCTCCCCCTTTGACATGAGTGGCAAAAACACTTAACTAAGATCCTATGATCTTGACATTATTTCATGCATCCTCTTATTTTCTTCAAAAATTGTAAGAACAAATAACAATATACCTTATGACTACCTATGAGTTGATTATGCCTTGTACACTCAGTGACTTCTGTCCTGTTTCTACATTCTAACCAATATGTTATATCAAAATTTGTCAAAATTCTCCCAAAATTCTCTATCTCCCCCTTTCATCATACTTACCATTTCATTCTGTACTTAACTCCCCCATACTTAATCTCTACTTAACTCCCCCATACTTATTCTCCCCCTTTTTGACACTTATGTCAAGAGTTCTATAGGGAAATGCCATACTTGGCCAAAAATGTACTATTTACTTCAAGGAGTACCTTCAGAGCTACATCCCAATTTTCTAGTGCAACATCCAATGACTTATACCTGATGGAAATCTCTGCTGCTAGGTGTACAAGTCTATCAGATGTAGAAAGATTGGGGTCTTTCTTGAGGACTGTCTCTGCATTCATCTGCTCCTTGTGAAGTATTTCCAAATGAGGAGTGATTGAGGATTGAATTTGCATCAATTTGGCTTTGGTGGTTGCCTCCTCTACTACTAAGATAGCTAACTCTCTTTGTGTGTGAAGCGATTGGGCAAAATGCTTCTCACTCTGAGCTAGATTTGTAGGGAGTTGCATACTAGAAATCTTCAGATTTCTCTCCAAGCTCAGTATTTTCTAGCTAGTGTCCTATGTGAATGTGGAAAAATCACACAACTTGTTGTATAGGGAAAATATGTTTCCAAGTACAATTTTGTCTGTTTCAATTTTCTTAGCCAGCTCCACTTGTGATAGTGCTATATCACCAGATATTTTCTTGTTTACCTTGCCTTGGAATTTTTGTTCTAACCATTCCAGTAATTTGGCATTTATTTCTTGGTCTTTACTAGTCACCTGGTCAACTATATCAGATAGTTGCTCTATAATTGGCCTTGACTCATCTAGAGACTGTAAGCAGAAAGCTTTTGTGAATATGTCTTTGATTTCATTTAAGGTATGTTTGTGCTTGTGTTCTCTTCTTAGTGCTTCTTGTCTCCTTCTTCTATCCAATGCATTCTAAATTTCAGTGATCTTTTCTTCAGTGAGAGTGTTGGATTCATAGTATGGAATCTTTATTTCTTCATCAAGCTTAGGAATTCCATAGTGAAGTTTCCTGACTACCTTTTATGAGCTCAAGCATGGTGTCCTGATTTGTAATGGTAACCTATTAGTGATTGGCTTCTGAAGAGTCTGTGTTGGAGTACCAGTTTTAGGTAATGCAACCAATGTTTGTATTGTAGACTCCTCCTTCTTACTTATCTCATCTTTTTCTTCAACTTGTTTATTCTTTTGGTGATCACTAGGTGGGGTTGAACTTTTGCTAGCTATTTAGATGTTTCTTTTACTTCCCCTATTGTTGTACTCAGCATCTAAAGTGTATCAGTGACTACACTTGGTGAAGGTGGTGGAGGAAGGAATAGAATACTAGTAGGTTGTATGGTCGAAGGTGGTTCTTGTGTTTTCACCTTGAATACCTTTATTTTAGCTACTGGATTCTAAAATTCATCAACACTGACCAATACAGGATTTGAACATAATTTTGCTACTAGTGTTGATTGGTCAAGGATTTCTAAATCCTCTGCAGTTAATGGATTGATGTTTGGACCTGAAATGTCTATAACATCCTTGATTTTGACAATCTCTGTAGGTGTGATGATGGCATGAGGAGGACTAGGAGGGGATAAATGTGTGTCTTGCACACTTTGATCTTGTTGTACAACTGTATCTTTCTCTTCCTCTTTCTCCTCTATATGTGCCTTTTCATCTTCCTTTTCTTCTTCAACCTTCTTCTCCACTTGTTCCTTTTCTTTTTCTTTGATTCCTGATACCTTCATCTCCTTTTTCTTGGCACTTTCCTCTACCTTATATTCTTCATTGTATACATCTTCTATTTTCTTGTAAAGTATCTTCCACAATCTTGTGGATTTTGTAGCTACATCCTCAATTTTGTTATGTAAAATGTTGAAAGCTCTATGTTTGGGAGTGAATCTGTTGTTATGCCTCTTGACTAAATTCGTTATTTGATCCTTAGTCAAATCAGGCAACAATCTGGCTAATGTTGATTCCCTTATCTCCCTTTCCATTTGCAAACAAAAATTCCATTTATCCTCTACAATTTTGTACAATTCTTTAGGTATTGATTCATCTAACTCTAGAGGTGTGTGCTTATACTCAGCCATCATAGCATACACTGATTCCTCTAATTTATTTTGTTCCTCCTTGGTGAGCTTAGAAAAATTTAGGTTTTTTAAACCTTTCAAATAATCATTCTTAATCTTTGTGCATAATTTATCAATAGTAGTCTAAGGTTTGTGCCTTACCACTTGAAATTGGTTGTTGTCCTCTGACTCAGTTTTCTCTTCATCTGTTTGAGGTTGGGCAACAAATTTTCTTTTCCTTTTTGGCTCGACAACAGTCTTCTTTGAATTTTTCTTCTTCTCTTTTTCCTCCTCTTGGGCTTTTTTTGTTGCAGCCCTTGTAGTAGGTCTCTTTGCTGTAGGAGCAGCTACTTTCTTTCCCTTGGGTTGAGGAGCAGGAGGAGTTGTGGCCTTTCTTTTTGTGACCTTGGTTCTAACTTGTGCTTCCTCAGCTTCTTCTTCCTTAGCACTTTCCTCTTTATCTTCTCCTAACCCTTTAGTCAAACCTTGAGGTTCATCTCCCTCATCTTCAATGTCTTCTCCTTCCTCTTCTGTTGTTCCTTCTCCTTCAACACCAAATTTTCTTTTGATTTGCCTTACCAAATTTTCTTTTGATTTATTGCTGAGGCAGTCTTCAAATTTGTTATCACCCTTGATTTTACAACATCATAGGTTCCAAAGGCTTTGGCATTCTTATCAACTTCTTTTGCAAGAAGGGTTGTTATTGTTGCAGAGGCTTGATCAATATCGAGTTCATAACCTTGTGGCCTAAGCCATCTCACTCTAGGTATGACTACCTCTATATAAGTATAATCAATATCTATAATAAATAAAATGTATTTTTCATATTTCTCAGTCAATGAGACTGGAATCCTCATTCTTTGTTTCATGGACTGTTTGAAGTCCTCAAAGTAGCTAGTCATTTGGGCATCAAAATTATCACCCATTTGTTCAATATATCCATTGATTTTTTCAACAATTTTTTTGTCTGGATTCCATTTCATCTTACCCACAGAAGGGAATTCTTTCATCAGGTAGAAAAACATGCACACCAAAACTGATCCAAATTTGCACTGAGCTCCCTTGCTCTTCCTTATAGCTCCTAGATTCTCATTAATCTATTGACACATGAGCTCTGCTAGATCATAGGTATGATCCCTTTTAACCAATTTGTATGCAACATCAACTGCTATACAAGGCACACTGTTTAACCTTCTTGACTGATAAAATTTGTGTGAAATGATTCTCACAGCAAAATCTAGTAGGGGTCAATCCTTTTCTCTCGACTATTGAGAACTCATCTTTCAGTATTTTGTTCTCACATAGCTTGTCATATGCATTGTAAATTTCTAAGTCTCCTATGGCTCCAATTTTGCAGTTATAGCATCTATGAACATCTTCGACCATGATAACTTTATTAGGAATAATTGATAATGCACCTACGGGATCATTCTTGTATGCAATTTCTGGAATGGGCTTGAATTTTGGTTGCTTAACTTCATTACTAACCAACTGTATTTCATGACTCTCCTTACCCTTAGTGGTTCCAGACCTAGATGCCATTGTTTGCCAAACTAGGGTTTACAGTTTAAACAAATTTATAAAAATTGCGTAGCTCAACACACAAGTAAAATACCTTAAATCGATGAAACTCGTGCTAAATTGTTGTGGAAATCTTTTGCAAATGGCTTCTGAGCTGACCTTGATCTTCTGTGCTCTTCTCATCTTTTCTTCGCATTTGCATGGTAAGAAATGATCGAAAAATGAACTATGTACCCTTCAAAACAGAGCAATTAATGCTTAGTGTGTTGATAACTGTCTACTCGACTCCTGAAGGATTTCAACATGACTCGGTACCCATTGTGTTTCACTTCGCTCAGCTCACATTGATACTTCACAGCTCGGCATCAACTATCAACTCGGTCGCTGTTAGCAACTTGGCACCTGACGAAAACTTCGACAGATTTTGCAAGATTCTTAATTTTGACTTAGCATCTTTGCTTATGCTAATTTCTTCTTTCCAGTTCTTCTATGTCTTGGGACTGTTGTATGATGTAACTTAGTTTATCAATCCCACACACCCATTCTTGCTTAATTAGATGAATTGTGATCGCTTGACCCATTAGGTGAAGTGATCCCTGCACTTGATGTGTTGCATTCATCTTTCTTCTTCCATGTCTTATTCATCTCACTTCTGATGTGTTCAACATCTATCTTTTCCTTTCCATTGTTGAACTCAGAACTTGGTTCATTTGACCTTGTTGGGCAATTCTTGTTGATATGACCAATTTTCAAGCAACTAAAACATGTGGTTTGACTCAACCATCTTTTATAGTTCCCCTTGAAATGTGTTCTTATGCAATTTTGGGGTATATGTCCATATTCCTGACAATAGTGACAACTGCACCTGGTGTTGTAATCCCAATAGTAGTGATTTTCATGGTTTGATGTCCACATAGGCTTTGATCTGCATTCAAAAGCTCCATGTCCATACTTCTTGCAATTATGGTAGTGACCCTCAAATCTTGATATCTTAATAGTCTTGGTTCTACATTCATATTCTTGATGACCTTGCTTCTTGCACTTATGACAATAGTTTGTACTCTTAGGCTTATCATGTTGATGGGCATTCTTGCTTCTACATACATTAGATGTATGTCCTTTCTTTCCATAGAAATGACATGTAGGCTTGACATTTTTACCTTGATGTTCCTCTCTTTTGATGTCTTGGATGACTCTCCTTCTTCAGTGCTAGTATATCCTAGTCCTGATGTATCATGGGTTGATCTTGGGGATCTCAGTAATTGCTCAAAATACTTGATGGCTTCATTGGGTTTGTTGAGCTTTTTGAAATTTCCTTTTCTCTTCTCAAGTCATTCTGCAATTGTTCATTCTGCATCTTCAATGTAGAGATCTCAATGTCTTTCACATTGAGTTCATGATGAAGGTTCATCATTTGGGCAAGTGTATCCATCTGCATGTTTGAGATCCTTGTCAATTCAGTACATATTTCTTCAAGTCTGTTTGCAAGATTTCTTTTGTCATTTTCCATCATGACTTTATCTTCAACTGTTCTCTTTTTTTGTTCAGTGATTTCACATAACATTATGGCCTGTGATTCATGTTCCATCTTGAGAGATCTTATCTCATCTGCTTGAACTTTGTTTTTCTCCATTAGTTTTGCAATTGCCACATCAAACTCTTTAGTATCTCCATTGGCAAATATATTTGTGGTATCAATCTCCTTGTAGTTTATCTCATTTTTGGCTATGGCTAAATCCTTCCTTCTTTTCAAGGAATTTCTCAACTTATCTCTAGCTTCCTCCAAGCTATGCAGAGCAAGTTGCACATCTATCACCCAGTTTTCAATGATCTTTCTGAGTTTGAAAACTTCCATCTTTAGATCTTTTCCTCCAAGCTATTAGGCTTTTTCTTGTGAGAACCTAACCTGGCTCTGATACCAATTTTTGGAATATTCAAATATGGAAAGAATACTTATGAGAGGGGGGGTGAATCAGAAGTATCACACTTTAACCAATAAAATTTTTAATTGAAAGTAAATTGCATGCATGTAAATACATCAGGTAAACATGAAACTAATACATGCATCAACAAAACATAACACTGGAATTTGGTAACCCAGAAACACTCCAAAAATAAGAAGGTAAAACTGGGGTGGGGATGATACCCACAAAAATCACTGCAGTAATATTGTTCAACCACTTCTGATGGTCTGCCCTGTTAAAGGCTTTACACTATGTCAATAGTGACTTGGTTAAAGGATTTACAAACACTTAACATGAAGTGTCACCCTGTTAAAGGATTTAATCACCTTTTGATAAGGATCTACAAATAACTATTAAGCCAACCTATCAATATAGGATTTCCTTTCTAATACAATGGTAAGAGAGTATTAGGTATTATAAACCTGATAGTTTGCAATCCTTGATTGTTGAATGCAGGCACTTGTTCTGGCTCTCTCTCTAATTTCGATCCTTTGAGATCTGATTTTTGTTCATCTCCTTTGCTTTGTTCTGATCAACTGAATATTGAATTGCTGCTCTTACTCTCTATGTCTCCTTTCACTAAATTCCATTATGTTTTTCCCTTAACACTATTCTCCTTCTCTCATCATCATTATTACAATGAAACTTTCGTCTTTCTTAAAAAGACTTCGAAGACTTAGGGTTAGATATGGATCTATGATCCACATTGAATCTCAATTTCCCGCTTAATACTTGCCTTTTGCTAATTGGCTGCATGCCTTTCCAATTTTCTAATTTGTTGCATACAGATTGCATAGGAAATGTAAAAGATTCATTCTTATCTCTAGATATTTTGAGATTTACCTTGTGTTGGCTACAAAAAAATGGTTTACATCATAGTTTGTATAATTACAAACTCTTATGCTGATATTCTGAGTTACTCGGCTCATGAAGCATTACTGATGCTCAGCACATGTTGTTTCCTGGATAGCTCAGCACCTAAACAAAACTGTATCACTCGGCACCTTATGCTACTCGGCACTTGATATTACTTGGTACTTGATATCACTCGGCACTTGATATTACTCAGCACTTGATATCACTCAACACTTGATATCACTCGGCACTTGATATCACTTGCCATGTATAGTGAAAAATGGTTAAGTGTATTGACACTCAACTGTCAAAATTATTCTTTAAACCAACAAACAAGAGAACCTAGAGAATGGTTGAATTATTTGGTGTAGAAAAGGAGCACTAAGACCAAGAAAGACATTGATAATATAGTGTATTATTTATTTACTTAAGGCTATAATGAAAGTATACCTAAGCAAAAACTTGAAGAAGGATAAGTCAAGAAAAGTGTTTGCCAAGCTTGATCGAGAAAATAATGCAAGCTAAGCACAATTAGTGCAGATCGAGTAGAAAACAATGGAAGCTAAGTGAAGAAAGTTAGTATGAACCAAGCAAGTAAAATCTAGTAGGTGTTGAGTGAAGACAATTTAGTATGTGTTCTAGCAACAATTAAGACCTAGTGGATGCTTAAACCTAGTGTTGGTCAAGCATCAAAACACAGTGTTTTTTGAGAAAATAGAGTGTTATTGTTGAGTGCCAATAAAAAGTATTGGATCAAAGATTTAACAAATCTGAGCCAACTAAGTTGATTTCTTGAATGATGTGAAGCATGTGGACTATTTCTATGATGAGTTAGTGGCACAAAACTCAAGATAAACAATTTTGAGGTGAATTCAAAGAGGATATTAGAGGGAGTTTCTAGAAGGGATTGAAATGGAAGTGGGTAGATTCATTGAATCTTACCTAACCCTAGAATGGATGATTGAGGTTAAGTTTCAAAGCATATAAATTCTCTATATAGAGAGATAGAAGGCTAGAAAAAATAGTTTTCATGTGCAAGAACCTAAGGAAGACAAGAACTCTAGGGTATTGCTTCATATGGTGGATGAATAGAAGAGTTTGTAATTGGTATGCAAAGAAAGAACACTTAAGAGGAAGAATTCTTAAAGGGTGAACAAGATGTCAAAGACAAAGAGGAAGAAAGTTAGGTAGCATGGAGTACTAAATGTGAGATTTATAATCTTCAAGTGAGTTGCAATTGTTGTCAGATCAAGTCCTATTATTACTCTCTAATAATTGTATTAGTCTGGATAAATCCTTTGGAATAAGGTTGACCTAACAATTAGTTGTAAATACTTTAACACATTGACATTCTAATGGAATTTATAAAGTCCTTTACAAAGGCTCACTCCTAATAGGGTGATTGAAATTTGTAAGGATTTTTCTTAGGAAAAAATTCACCCAAGATCAAAGAACTCAAGTACAAGCACAATAGTAGACTAGAAAGAGTATGATTAGAATATTGATATGTATTTGATTCAATGTAAAAGTATAGTAGGAGTGCCTATGTATAAAGCCCTTTGGAATTCTTCTAGAATGCATAGGAATCAGCAACATGATAAGTCATACAACTAGGCACATGTCCACCAGGTGTGGGTTATCCTCCATTAAGCATAGGATTAAGTGTGATGATGAGAGGATAAGCCTACAAAGGTGTAGCACACAAATTTATGTTGTAGACACCATGTGCTAAAATAGGAGTGTGAATAACTATGTTGTCTACATGACAACTCAGTTAATGATGCAAACTCTAGTTTTGTAGAGACCATGTGTTAAATTACAGTTGCTTACTTCTGTGTTGTCAACATTACAACTCATAAAAGTACCAAACTCCTAAATGTCTCACCAAAGAAATAATAAAATAATACAATATAATAAAATAATGCATTAACCTAAGTAAACTTAAGTAAAGTGCAAATAGTAAATACGTATTTACACCAACACCCCCCTTAAGTGCAACTTAGAGGAATGCACTTAAGCTTACGAAAGTTAAGATGAAATGCATCATGGGTCCCAACTACTAGGCCATGTTAGGTACCCATTAAATGTAATCTATCATAAAGTAGAGAAAGAGGGAAAACCTCATGGAAAATCCCTCCCCAAAAAAAGAGATGAGAAAAAAAGATGCATGGATGGATGGAGTAATCAAGACCCCCCTATTACAACATACATCAAGTATGTACAATAGAGAAATATGTGAAGAACACAATCCCAAAAGAGGAAAAAGTCCCCCTCCCATAAGAAAGAAAAGGAAAAGAGACAAGGTAGTCCCCCCCCCCCCCAAATGAAGATTGTCGATCAGTGATAGCTACTCCAAGGTAGAAGTTGGTCCATGAATGCTGAATAATGTTCCTCCCCTTTAGAAGAAACAATGAAAAAGGTACTAATGAGATGCTTCCCATATATGTAGAAAGAATCCCAATGATCAATGATACCTCTAAAACTTGCTCAACTATCCCTGTGTCGATGTTGATGGTCACCCCTTCCAAGATGACTGTAAAGAACGAGTGCAAATCTATCAAGGATGAATATAGAACCTATCCCAAAGAACTCACTATCTCCTCAAATGATAAAGAGACTACCTATAACTGTTGTCCACAAGGATCCACAATCACATCAACCTGTGAAGATTGATCATGTAGAGAATGGACATGAGGGTCAGAGTGAGCCCTCATAACAACTGAAGAAGGATCTTCTTCATCAAAGAGAAGATGTACATCATCAATGATGTCCCCCAAGTCTATTATGTATGACTCCACAAAAAAACCTAAAATGTCTACTATGTAATCATCCCTTGTTGCTAGAGTTCGAAGATAAGGAGTACCCTATTGTGTTGGACCTATCACTATGGAAATATATGCATGTGGAAAGTGCTAATGATGTGACCTCTCACTGCATCTATCAATAGGATACCACAAATCTGAGTCTATCAAATCACTATAGCTGGTGTCATTATCAATTTCCATAGTGTATGAAGTGTGGAGAGGAGTAGAGGATAAGCTGGGTGAACATTCCTCAAAGTGAACATCCTTCTCCACAAAGATGTCATGATTCTCAAGATCCATAACTCTTTATGCCTTAAAACCATCTTCATATCTGATGAAAGTACAAGGCCTGGGTGGTGGTGCCTTGCATCCCCTAGAAGATATGTTTTCCCATGTTGAACAACTAAAAACTTTGAAGTGTTTCACAACTAGTTTTCTATTTCACCATGCCTCAAAAGGAGTCTTACCATCTAGGGCATAATGAGGACACCTATGAAGTATGTGAGTGGCACTACTTATAGCTTTGACTTCAAGTGTTGGATCAAGAGACTTGGCTTGTATCATGCAACTTACCATGGACTTAAGAGTTTGTATCCTTAGTTCTACAAAATTTGTCTAATGTGGACTGAATGCTAGTGGATTCTATAGAATCAATTCTCTCAAGTTTGCAAAAGTCTTGATGCAAGAGCATCTTGGGTTGCCTTGTTATCCTGCTCATTTTTGTTCATTTTGCATGTGGGAGCTAAGTTACTATAGCACTTAATACAATCTGAGTTACTGTAGCACTCAATGGGAGCCAAGTTACTATAGTACTCAATGGGAGACAAGTTACTATAGCACTCAATGGGAGCCAAGTTACTGTAGCACTCAATGGGAGCTAAGTTACTATAGCACTCAGTGGGAGCCAAGTTACTATAGCAATTCCTTCATGTGTCAAGTTATTGTAGCAATTTCTTCATGTTTTGAGTTACCCAATGTATGTCGAGTGATTCTTCATGTTCCAAGTTACCTAGTGTATGTTGAGTGTTAGAATTTGGACATGATTTTTATGAGCTAACTTGCAGGATTTATTTTAATCGTGACATTTATGTTAAGATCTTTTCTTGGGATGTGTCTAGATTGTTGTTGGGTTGGCTTTCCTCTTATGTAATGTTCTAGAATAATCTATAAGTCATTTTGGAAAGTATATATAGAGTGTTTAGGCTTTGAGTTAGGAAATTTTTTGAGAAGAGGAATTCTGGAGAGCAGAATTGAAAGTGAAAATTTGCAGTTGGATCTTTGAATGTTAATGTATTTTTAGTTGGTCATAACCTAGAAGGCCTTATAGCTGGGCATGTATGAAGATGTTTTGATGAATCAATAAAAGTATTTCTCTCTTCTTCCTCCTTTGATTGTTTTTCCTTGTGTTTTCTCCCATTGTGTGAACTCTTGCAAGGTGGTTTGGATAGTTGGGTGAGCCTTTGGCCCTAGTTATTCATCCTCTGCCTACATCAATTGGTATCAGAGCTTGAGGTTCTTCCTTATGGATATTGGATCATGTAGAACCATGATTTGGATTTGGTTGTAGGGTAGCAGAACTAAGGATTTCACCTATAACTTACCAAGGGTTATGATCTTGCAAGAACCTGATTTGTAAAGATGGTTTGTGGTAGAAGAAATGTTGATGATGCTATATTGGATTAGTTGAGACAAATTGTAGCCATATTAGATGTTGTGGAGATATCTTAGAGGAGAGGAGCACATCTTGATGATGTAAGTGGTGATGAAGTAGCAGCACCAAACCATAATCTATAACTTAAAGAAGATCAAGATGAGGAATGATTGGATCTCTAATTGGAGAAGTTCTTTGAGTATGAAAACACTCTTTATAATAGAAAGGTGAAGATTGCAATCACTAGGTTGAAAGGTCATGCATTACTATGGTGGGAGCACTTGCAAACTGATAGACAAAGCAGAGGAAAGGAGAAGATCAGAACTTGGCCAAAGATGGTGAACAAGGTAAAAAACAAATTCCTCCCTGCTGATTACCAAGTTAGCTTGTTGAGAATAATGCAAAATTTGAAACAAAATGACATGACTATGAAAGAATATACTAAGGAATTCTATAGATTGGACATCAAATATGGACATGTATGTTAGAAATGGTTTAGAATAACTAAGATGGGGTGAATTAGTTATTCAAGGTCCAAAATGTCTTATTCAAACTTTTTCATCAAGTAAAGTGTGCCCATCAAACTATTCATTCATCCAAGCTTTAACTTTCCTATTTAGCAAGTTACTGTAAATCAACATGCAAGCATAACACAGTGATTTACATGGAAAACCAATTTGGGAAAAACTACCAGTAACATGCTACTCAATTCTCACTCTTCTAAAGTGATGCCCTATGAAAGGCCTACCCTGTTAAAGGCTTACAACACACTATTAAATGTGACCTGGTTAAAGGATTTAACCACCCTATTAGAAGTTAAAAGATTTAACCACCCTATTAGAAGTGGGTGTAGTTAGAGGACTTTAAAACATTCACTTGGAATGCTACCCTATTAAAGGATTTACAAATGGTTGTTAGACCAAGCTAAGCCCATAGGATTTTTCTTTACTCTAACTAATACAATTGCTAGAGAGTAATAATAAAGGGTTTTGACCTGATTATAGAATACAACTCAACTTGTAGACTTCATATCACTTCTCAGCTCATATCTTTGCATGTCTTTCAGTCTCTGCAACTCTAACAGCTTGCGCTCCTTTCAAGTTTAGTATCCTTGAGTCTCCATGCTCAATATACCAGTTTAATCACCTCTCTCTAACAACTTGTTGAAGCAAAGTCTTTGTTCTCTATTCTTCCTTCTCCTAGATGTCTTCTCCTTGACACCCTTCGAACACTTCTTAATTTGGTACACCAATAGCTCTAGCTTCTTGGTCTGTCATTCCTTAAATAGAAGTCTTGGAGTTCCTTTTCTTGCTTGATTCTTCCCTCCTTTAATTTTAATTTGTATGGATTAGGTAGGATTCATTGAATCTAACCCATATTATGCCACCAGCTCATCATCCTTATCCTCCAACTAGTTTACAAAATTCAAGATAACAACTTTGTTGGCTCAGATTCGATGAATCTTTTTTATTTCCTCTACTATAGTAGCTTGACACTATTGAAATTATGGTGTTCAATGCATACTATGTTACTCGGCATCAACTATGTTTTATTGATGCTTGGCACCTAAAGCTTACTCAGCATCTACTAAGATTTTCTAATGCCCAACACCTATTACTTTACTTAGCACTTGAACTTCACTTGGCACCTAAAGTTCACTAGACACATACTAGGTTTTCCATTTTCTCAACTCCAACTCAAAATTTTCTTAGCTTCAACTAACTTGCTTGGCACCGATTGATGAACTTAATTTAAGCTTTGCAGTCAGCCTTGTTCTAACTTATACTTCTAGTGTTTCTTAGTGTGGCCAACCTATGTATCTTCAAGTATGTTATCAATAAATCATTTAACCATTGTCTTAGCTAATCTTTGTACTTCATTATAAAGCCATAACTCAACCTTTTCCTTATGTACTTTTGTTACATCTTGTTGATTAAATCCTTTTCATCAATCAACTAAGTGATAGTACTTGGATCTTATAAAAAATTGTCATTCCTACAAATAGTAGGTTTGACATCAAAGACAAAATAACGAAAGAAAACATTCTTTTAACAACAATCTCTCTCTTTCAATCAATCTTCTTCACACAATGATCTTTTCAATCAGATTTCCAACAATCTCCCTCTTTGGCATTGATGGCAAACCAAACTGATCAACCATCAAATTAAACTATTTAACCAAGTTATCAACATGCTAACTAGGTTAGAATAGTAAGTCAAATGTCAAAAAGTAATTTTGTTACCATTAGTTTTCACATCTCCCTCTTTTGATCTACTATCCTGATTGCTTCATTTCTACTTCTCCCTCTTGGTTGTTGTATCCTTTTTCTTTCATTTCTTCCTTCTTAAATTTTATCCCTCTGTATGTAGTACTACATCTTTTGCTATTCTTTTTCATGATCAGTTTCTTCATCTTCTCTCTCAGTTGTTGATCAAATGTTGTTGATCAGTTTCTTAACATTTTCTCCCTCTTTGACAACAATGCCAAAGACATATTAACATCTTAGCATCTTATCAAGCAAGTGTAGCATCTACAGGTTCATTCAATTTCTCCCTCGATCACCTTGCTTGTGATTGATTTGAAACTTCAGTACTTTTATTACTTCAAGCATAAATCCTAAAGTAAGTATCCTCTTCATCAATGTGTAATATTTCAACAATTTGCTCACTTGATGTAGGGAAATCTTGCTCTTACTTCAAGTAGTCTTGGTTAGGGGTATCACCCCTAACTTACCTCTAAGATGCTCAAAAGCATCTTTAGGTAGTGCTTTTGTGAAAATGTTAGCAATCTATTTCTTTGACCTAACATATTCCCTCTTCACTTCTTTGTCTTCCACCAACTCTCTTACATAGTGATACTTGATTGCAATGTGCTTGGTTTTGGCATGCATTATAGGGTTCTTTGATATGTTTATAGCACTTGTATTATCACAATAAAGTATCACAATTTTATTTACCTCTTCCTTCATACCTTGCAGCAAATGTTTGATCCATACAATATTGGTGCAATTGATAGTAGCTGCAACATATTTAGCTTTTGCAGTGGACTGTGAGGTACAACTTTTCTTTTCGCTAGTCCATGTAATCAATCTTTTTCCCAAGAAAAGTGCTCCTCCACTGGTGCTTTTTCTATCATCAATATTACCTCTCCAATCTACATCAGTGTAGGCTATTAGTTCAAACTTTTCACTTCTCTTGTAGTACAAACCAAAGTCATCAATTCCTTTTAGGTACCTCAATATTCTCTTTACTACCATCAGATGATTTTCTCTTGGATTTGCAAAAAATCTTGCCACTATTCCAATAGCTAATGCAATTTTTGGTCTACTATGTACAACATATTGTAGCTTTTCAATCATTGATCTATAAATTGTTTGATTCACTTCTGTTGACTCATCTTTCTTTGATCATTTATGTCCTATTACCATTGGTGTGCTAACTAATTTTGAGTCTTCTAATCCAAATTTTTTGAGTGTCTCCTTGATTTATTTTAATTGGGTCACAAATATGCTATGCTTCAATTGATGTACTTGGAATCCAACAAAGAATTTGATTTCTCCAAACATTGACATTTCAAACTCATGTTTCATTTGATTAGCAAAATCTTTGCATAGAACATTTTTTCCTCCAAATATTATATCATCAACAAAGATTTCAAATATCAAAATGTCTTTATGTTTTTTTGTCTTGATATATAGGTTGTTGTTGTCATCTGTTCTCTCAAATCTTATATTCACAAGATATTTGTGCAGTCTATCATACCATGCTCTAGGTACTTGCTTCAAACCATAAAGTTCCTTATGCAGTTTGCAAACCATATTCTTATTGTTGTCATCAACAAATCCCTTTATTTTTTCTATGTAGACTTCCTCTTCCAATATACCATTCAAAAAAATAGACTTCACATCCATTTGGTAGACTTTGAAACCTTTGTAAGTAGCATACATAAGAAATGTTCTTACTCCTTCCATTCTTGCAATAGGGGCAGATGTTTCCCCATAATCCAGTCCTTCTTCTTATGCATAGCCTTTGCAAACTAGTTTGGCTTTGTTTCTAGTTATCTCACCATTCTCATCAAGTTTGTTCCTAAACACCCATTTGGTACAAATTACATTCTTATCAGTTGGTCTAGGAACTAGGGTCCAGGTTTTGTTCTTCTCAATCTGGTCTATCTCTTCTTCCATAGCTTTATACCAGTCCTCATCTTGTAGAGCATCTCTTACTATTTTGGGCTCAACCTTGCTCAACAAGCATGATTATTTTCTTAGTCTATTCCTTTTCATTAATCTTGCATCCTTGTCACCATTGATTTGATTTGAAGGGTGATCTCTTCTCACATACTTGGCTAATCTTGGTTCTGTCCTTCTTTCCATGTTTGATCCTTCAGCTTTAGAGTCATTTTTCTCTTGTTCTTCTAGTACTTCATCACTCTTTCATGTATACTATTTTTAGAATCAGAATGTGTATTTTCTTCTTTCTTCTACTTGGCTTCTAAATGCAGCTTGGCATTCACTAGTTGTGACTCGGCTGATAGTAAGATTTGTTGTTGATTCCCAACTTGATTGGTATCATTATCTTCAACAATCATTCCTTCATAGAATTATGCAAAGGATCTATAATCTTCTGATTGCTTGGACTCTTCAACTTGGACTTCTGCATGCTCATCAAAATTTTCATTTGCACTCTTCACAATCTTGTTAGTGTTAGTAGTCAAACACTTATATGTTTTTCTTCTGGTGGAGTATCCAAGGAATATGCCTTCATCACTTTTTGCATCAAACTTGTCATTTCTAGTATCTTTAAGAATATATCATTTACAACCAAAGACTTTGAAATATTTTACATTAGGTGAGTGACCATACCATAATTCAAAAGGTGTTGCATTTGTACCTTTCTTGACTTGGACTCTATTCAGGGTGTAAACAATCGTACTTAAACCTTCTCTCCAGTACTTTAGAGCAACATTTTTCTTCATCATCAAGGTTCTAGCATAGTCTATTACTGACCTATTCCTTCTCTCAACAATACTATTCTAAGGTGGAGTTCTTGGTGCTGATATTTGTCTTTTGATTCCTTTATCATTGCAAAATATCTCAAATTCCTTTGATGTAAACTCTCCTCCTCTGTTTGATCTAAGGCATTTCAGACTCCTACCTATTTCCTTCTCAACACTGGCCAAATACCACTTGAACATTTGAAATGCATCAGATTTTTGTTTTAAAAACATAGTAGTCATCATCCTAGAATAGTCATCTACAAATAGCATTATGTATATATCTCCTAAGTAGCTTTGCAAATCTTTTGAACCACATAAGTTTGTATCGACTAATTCTAGTACTTCTTTGGGAGTGTATGTTTTACTTTTGAAACTAGACTTAGTCATCTTCCTTAGTTGACATTGTTTGCACATTATATTTTCAAGCTTCTTCAGTTTAAGAAAACCTCTGACTTTCTTCTTTTTGCTAATGCTAATTAGATTGTCAAAGTTAACATGACACAATATTTTATGCCATAACCACACATCATCAAGTATAACAATAAGAAAAGTTGCATCTTCCATATCTAGGTAAAATAGATTACTCCTAGTTTGTTCACCTTTTTCTATCAGATTTCCATTAGTGTCATAGATCTTGGCAGTTTTGTTTCCAAATTCTACTTTGCAACCTACATTGCCTAACTGTGATATAGTTCAATCCTTCAAAATAGTATGCATTATCACTTGAAATTTTCTCTGTAAGTTTAATTGATCCCTTTTCCTTTGATTTTACATGGAGTATCATTACCAAATCTAACACTATTTCCATCATATTGAGTAAAGGTAATAAACTTAATTTTATCTCCTAGTATGTGATGCGAGCAACCACTATCTATGATCCACTTGTCATTCTTGTTCACATAGGTTACCAGTGTTGTTGCTTCATCTTCATCTGATTCATCTTTCATAGCTACATACAGTACTTCATCATCATTTTCATCAAAATCTTCTTCAACAATGTAGCATCTTTTGCCTTTGTCCTTGTAGTCTCTACTATCATCTTCTCTTTTGTTCTTGCACTTGTTTCCTTCTTTATAGTTCTTCTTCTGAGTACATCTTGTAGCAATATGACCTACTTCATGGATATGTGCAGGATCATGGTGTACCAAACTATAGCCTTAAGTAGCAGTGAAAAACTAGCAAATCATGGTTATGTCAAATTGACACATAATTTTAAAGTGGTTCTGGACTTTATATCAAAAAGTTGTAAGAAAATAATCTATAAGAAATTGAATCTAGTTTCTAAACTACAAGGCCTTATTTCGAGAAAAAAATATTTGATTGGTCAAAAGTTTGGATTTTAATGTAGTACTACAAAAATTTCAGGGCGAAAATAAAAAGTAGATGTATGTCTGACCACCTTAATCATAATCAAATGGTAATATTTTTAAATATAATTTTAGATATAAAAAGTATACTAATTCCTAGATGTGACGCATATTTTTAGCAATTTTTATTTCAAATAAATAATTAATTATGAATTTTCTACTATACTATTTTCAAAATGAAAAACCTCTTGTGTCTAACCACCTTAACTAGTTCAAAAAAAATCAAAATTAAGTTTTTCTTCTTTTTTTCTTATACTAGTTGAAGCATAGAATGTGATGCATCTTTTGGATTTGACAAATCTTATACCGTTTGAAAGTTATAGCTATTTTTCAACCAGTATGTCAATCAACACTTTGTAGCTAACTCCATTAGAAAATAAGTAATAATTACTTACTGAACTTGTAATTTGACAAAACTTACTTTTATGAAAAACTAAGAACATTCTTAAGAAACCCTTTTCATTACATCAAATTTTGGTTTTAAAAAAGTCGTCAGCTACATGCTTGAAGTAAAAAACACATAAGAACATGCCAAAAACACATTTTCGGGATGTTTTAAACATGACCATATAAGGTTGGTATTGAAAGATATAGTAGGAATTATAAATGTATTAATTATTTTCATTTAGTATCAAGATGGGTGGGAAAAAAGTTGGAATAGATTTTGAAATTCTTCGAGGCATTTCAGAACTACATATTTTTCAGATCGCCAGTTTTTGGCACACCATGATCCTGCACATACCCTCATTGCAATTGAAACAAATGATAGGCAACTTACTTTTAAATTTTCTTTTGTCTCTATGAAATCTTCTAGCCAGTAGTGCTTCCAATTGTTCCACATCTTCCTCATTTGTACTTCTATCACTGGATGCATGTTTTCCTTTTCTACTCTTCTTCTTTGATGTCACCTCTTTAGTGTCTTTCAGTGTTAGCTTTACCTTGAAAGAAAATTCAAGTTTCTTAGGTCTATAGTTATCAAAATTTGACAATTCAAATACAATAAGTCTTCTCACAATTCCTTCAAAGGTTAGTGTGTTTCCTTATACACAACTTAGCTCTTGAATGGCTGAAACTCTAATAGCATATATGGGAAGCAGGGTTCTTAAGTATTTTTTATTGATAGTCTCTTTTTCTAATTGACCACCCAAACTTCTTATTACACTAACCACTTATTTCATTCTAGCAACATATTGAGTAGCATTTTTACCTTCTTCCATTTTCATGTCATCAAACTTTCCTCTCAGGCTTTCTCTCTTTGCTCTTTGGACATTCTAATCTCCTCCATAGATATCTAACAAGGCTTTCCACATCTTGAATGCAGTATCACATTCTTTGATATCATCAAATTTAAAATAACTAAGTGCAGAGGCAATCTCCAACATTGCTTGATTGTGTTCCTTCCTCTTGTTCAAATCATCTATAGTAAGAGGTCTAGCTAGGTCTACATGTTCTATTCCAATTAAGGTTTTTGCATAACTACCTATTGATCCAAGGTGTAGTTTCATCAAACTCTTCCATGCAACAAAGTTGTCTTTGTTGAGCTTGGGAACCTCCCTCTTGGACATCTTGATATTCCTGCTTTTAATACCTTGAAACTAAATTAGCAGATGGCTCTGATACCAATTGTTAAAAATGGTTTAAAATAACTAAGAAGGGGGGTGAATTAGTTATTCAAAGTCCAAAATGTCCTATTCAAACTTTTTTATCAAGTAAAGTGTGCACATCAAACTATTCATTCATCCAAGCTTTAACTTTCTTATTTAGCAGGTTATTGTAAATCAATGTGCAAGCATAACACATAAAAGATTAACACAACATAGTAATTTATGTGGAAACCAAATTTGGGAAAAACCACCAGTAACATGCTACTCAATTCTCAGTCTTTTGAAATGATGCCCTGTGAAAGGCCTACCTTGTTAATGGCTTACACCACATTGTTAAATGTGACCTGGTTAAAGGATTTAACCACCTTGTTAGAAGTGGGCCTGGTTAGAGAACTTTAGAACATTCACTTGAAATTCCACCCTATTAAAAGATTTACAAATGGATGTTAGACCAACTTAAGTCCATAAGATTTTCCTTTACCCTAACTGATACAATTGCTAGAGAGTAACAATAATGGGTTTTGACTTGATTACAAAATACAACTCAACTTGTAGACTTCATATCACTTCTCAGCTCATATCTTTGAGTGGCTTTCAGTCTGTACAACTCTAATAGCTTGGCCTCCTTTCAAGCTTAGTATCCTTGAGTCTCCATGCTCAAAATACAAGTGCAGTCATCTCTCTCTAACCACTTGTTGAAGTAGAGTCTATATGCTCTATTCTTCCTTCTCCTAGATATCTTCTCCTTGACACCTTTAAACCACTTCACAATTTGGAACACCAAAAGCTCTAGCTTCTTGGTCTGTCACTCTTTAAATAAAAGTCTTGAAATTCTTTTTCCTGCTCAATTCTTCCCTCCTTTAATTTTAATTTGTATGGATTAGGTAGGATTCATTGAATCTAATTCATATTATGTTTCTTCTAGAAACATCATGAAGAGTCCACTTGAATTCACTCAAAAATGGTTTACATAAAATTCTGTGCCACTAGCTCATCATCCTTATCCTCCAACTAGTTAACAAAATTGAAGGTAACAACTTTGTTGGCTCAGATTCAATGAATCTTTGTCATTTCTTGTAATGTAGCAACTCGGCACTATTAAAATTCAGGTGCTTGGCACATACTGTGTTACTCAACATCAACTATGTTTTATTGATGCTTGGCATCTAAAGTTTATTCAGTTTCTACTAATATTTTATGATGCTTAGCACCTATTACTTTGCTCAGCACTTGAACTTTACTTGGCACCTAAAGTTCACTCAGCACACACTAGGTTTTCTATTTTCTCAGCTTCAACTAGCTTGCTTGGCACCCAGTAATGAATTTAGTTTAAGCTTTACAGTCAACCTTGTTCCAACTTATACTTCTAGTGTTTCTTAGTGTGGCCAACCTTTGTATCTTCAAGTATGTTATTAATACATCATTTAACCATTGTCTTAGTTGATCCTTGCACTTCATTACAAAACTATAACTCAACATTTCCCTTAGGTACTCTTGTTACATCTTGTTGATTAAATCCTCTTCATCAATCAGTTAAGTGATAGTACTTGGATCTTATAAGAAATTGTCATTCCTACAAATAGAAAGTTTAACATCAATGACAAAATAATGATTGAAAAAAAGTCTTTTTAACAAAAATCTCTCTTTCAATCAATCTTCTTCACACAATGATCTTTTCAATCAAATTTTCAACAATATGGATGATGATGTTGAGAAAATTATAAGGTACATTAATGGATTGAGATCTAGAATACAAGATGAAATAAGTTTTGTGAAGTTGGAAAGTGTAGAAGAAGCATATCAATATGCCTTGAAAATTGAGGAGATCTTTACAAATAAGCATGAACAAAGACAAAGAGGTAGAGGTGGTAGATTCTAGAGAGGTAGAGGTAGATCTTATGGTGAAGGTGATAGATCTAAAAGTTTTGTGTGGGATAAAGGCAAATATAAATGGAAGAATGATGACAAAGGAAAGACTGAATAGAAAAGTGGTAAGTCTTATCAAGAAGGTACTAATTCTTACTGAGGAAAAGGTAATTCCTATTCTAGAGGTGGATTTCATGGTAACTGTTTCAAATATAGTAAAGAGGGGTATAGATCTTTTGAATGTAGATCATCTCAACATAGGCAAGGCAATAGAAATGTTGTGATTCAAGGAGATGATGAGGGTTCACCAAGTGGACTTGAGGCTAGAGAAAATCTAATGGTGAGAAGAACCATATGTAATAAGGGAAGTAATGAGGAACCTATTTTAAGAAGAAGTCTTTTCAAGACAAGATGTAAGATGGCTGGAACATGCTACTAAGTGATCATTGATAGTGGAAGTTCTACAAATCTAGCATCAGAAAAGCTGGTTACCAAGTTGCAATTGTAGAGGTTGAAATATCCCAAACCTTATCATATTTCATGGATCAAGGATGAGCATAAGATATTGGTAAGTGAGAAATGCCTTGTGAAGTTCAAAATTGGACATTACTTTAATGAAGTTTTGTGTGATATTATGCTTATGGATTGTTGTCATATTTTTTTGGGTAGACCTTGGCAATTTGATAGATATGTTGTACATGATGGAAGATTGAATCAATATACTCTTTCAGTAAATGGGAAGAAACAAACATTGTTTCTTTTGATTGAAAGTCCATATGAGGTTAATTGTACTACTATAAAAATTTGCATGGTTAATGGGAAACCATTTGAAAAGGAAATGAAAAAGAATCAAGTCTATTTTTCCATAGTTCCTAGAGGACCGAGTGTTGGTAGTAATGACCGAGCAGCAAAAGCTAGTAATGATCAAGTGACAGCAGATAGTGATAGCCAAGTACCAATAGAAATTAAAAAATTGTTGAATGAGTATAAAGACATTATTGCTGATGATATTCCTGATTTTTTACCTCTAGTAAGAAGCATAATTCATTGTATGGATCTGATTCCTAGAGCTAGTGTGCAAACAAAGCACCATATAGATTGACACCTGCAGGGAATGAAGAACTTAACATACAAGTGCATGAGTTGTTGTAGAAAGGTTTGATTAGAGAAAGTTTGAGTCCATGTTTTGTACCTATTGTATTAGCACCTAAAAATAATGGAGAATGGAGAATGTGTACTGATTCTAGAGCCATTAACAAGATAATAGTGAAATATAATTTTCCAATGCCGAGAATGGATAACATAATGGATTGTTTGAGTGGAGAAAAGTATTTTACCAAGATTGATTTGAAGAGTGCCTATCATCATATCAAAATTAGAGAAGTTATGAATGGAAGACTACTTTCAAGACAAAAGATGGTTTATATGAATACTCGGTTATGCCTTTTGGTTTGACTAATGCACCTACTACTTTCATGAGGTTGATGAATGAACTTTTGAAAAGATTCTTGGGTAAGTTTTTGATTTTTTATTTGGATGATATTTTGATATTCAGAAAGACTAAAGAACAACATCTTGAGCATATTAGACAAGTATTGCAAAGGATGAAAGAGAAAAAGTTGTTGATTAATCTTAAAAAGTGTTCTTTTATGCAAGAGGAGATTGTATATTTGGGATTTTTGTTTTCAACTAATGGATTGAAGATGGATCATGAGAAGGTTAAAGAAATTTTGGAATGGCCTACACCTGAGAATGTGGCTAAGGTAAGATCATTTCATGGTTTGGCTAGTTTTTACAAAAAGTTTATAAAGAATTGTTGTGTTGTTTGTAATGATATGACTGAGACAATAAGGGGAGATAAAAAGGAATTCAAGTGGACACATGGAGCTGATAAGAGTTTTGAAACTTTGAAAAAAAAGGTTTCTAAATTACCTATATTGGCTTTACATGATTTCAACAAACTATTTCAAGTTGAATGTGATGTGAATGGTAATACAATAGGAGTTGTATTAAGTCAAGAAGGTAAGCCTGTTGCTTTCTTTAATGAAAAGTTGAATGATGCTAAAAGGAAGTATTCTATGTATCATCAAGAATTTTATGTTATTATCCAAGCATTTAAGAAGTGGAGACATTATTTGATTCTTAAAGAGTTTGTACTGTATACTGATCATAAAGCTTTGCAATACTTGGGAAGTCAACATAAATTGAATCAAAGACATATGAAATGAGTTGAGTACTTACAAAGTTTTATATTTTTCATCAAGCATAAGAATGGAGTTACTAACAGAGTTGTTCATGCATTGAGTAGAAGATGTTCTTTGTTGACTGAAATGAAGATTGAAATTCTTAGTTTTTGATGAAATGAAAGAGTTTTATGATGTTGATCTTGATTTTTTTCAGGTGCGGAGAGAGTGTAGACCACCAAATCTAATAGATCACATAAGTATGATGAGTATTTCATTCAATAAGGTATGTTATTCAAAGGTATTCAGTTATGTATTCCTAGAAGTTCTATGAGGTTGAATCTGATTAAGAAAAAGCATAGTGGTGGATTGGTTGGACATTTTGGAATTGATAAGACATTGAGTTTGCTGAAAGGGAAGTATTATTGGACACAAATGTAGAAGGATGTTTAGAAATTTATAAAGAGTTGTGGAGTTTTTCAAGTTGCAAAGGGAGTGAGTCAAAATATTGGTTTATATACACCTATTACTATTTCTAAGAAACATCGGACTAACATTAGTATGGATTTTGTTCTTGGATTGCCTAAGACAGTGAAAGGGTATGATTCAATATTTTTTGTAGTGGATAGATTTTCTAAGATGGCTCATTTCATACCATGTAAGAAGACATCAGATGCTGAGCATGTTGCTAAAATTTTCTTTAAAGAGATTGTGAGATTGCATGGACTACCAAGAAGCATTATTTCTGAAAGAGATAGTAAGTTTTTTGGTTATTTTTGGAAGACTTTGTGGAAGAAGATGGGTACTGAGTTAAATTTTAGTTCTACATTCCATCCACAAATAGATGGACAGATAGAGGTTGTGAATAGAAGCTTAGATAATTTTCTGAGATGTTTAGTTGGGAATTAGCCAAGTAATTGTGAGATGGTATTGGCACATGCTAAATTTGCATATAATAATTCTATGAATAGGAGTAGAGGGAAGACACCTTTTGAGATTGTTACTAGAATGCATACTAGAGCTATATCATATTTGAGAGATGTTGCTAGTGAAGAAAAGAAAAGTGCTACAAGAGAAAAATTTGCTAATTTTATGGAGTCTTTGCATAAGGAAGTGAAGTTGAGGTTGGAACAAAGTAATCAAAAGTATAAGGAGAATGTTGATCAGTATAGAAGACACCATGATTTTCAAGTTGGTGATGAGGTGATGGTTCATTTGAAAAAAGGAAGATTCCTAGTTGGAACATATGGCAAGTTGAAGATGAAGAAATTTGTACCTTGTAAGATCTTGAAGAAGTTTGAAAATGGTAATGCTTATGAAGTTGAGTTACCTAATGACATGGATATATCTCCTATATTCAATATTGTTGATCTATGTAAGTATCATGAGTCAGAGGATGAAGTTTATGTATCACAAGATTGTCCTAAGAAGCAAATTGAAGAAGTTGAATAGATATTGGATCAAAGAGTTGGCAAGAGCACAAGAGGAAAAGATTACTATGAATATTTGGTGAAGTGGAAGAATAGGCCTATTGAAGATGTTTCATGGATTTCTCAATCTGATTTGGATTCGACTCAAATTATGACCTCTCAATGATTCAGGAGAATCATTTCTTTCAACCCTAGTTGTCTGATGTAGGAGCATCTTGGGTTGTCTTGTTATCCTGCTCATTTTTGTTCATTCTACATGTGGGAACTGAGTTATTAGAGAACTCAATGGGAGCTAAGTTACTATAGCACTCAATGGGAGCTGATTTATTGTAGTACTCAATGGGAGTCGAGTTACTGAGTGGGAGCCAAGTTAACATAGCACTCAATTGGAGCTGAGTTACTATAGCACTAAATGGGAGCCAAGTTACTGTAGCACTCAATGGGAGTCAAGTTACTATAGCACTCAATGGGAGTCAAGTTATTGTGGCACTCAATGGGAGCCAAGTTACTATAGCACTCAGTGGGAGTTGAGTTACTATAACAATTCCTTCATGTGTCGAGTTACTATAGCAATTCCTTCATGTGCTGAGTTACCCAATGTATGCTGAGTGACTCTTCATGTACTAAGTTACCCAATGTATGTCGAGTGACCCTTTATGTGCTGAGTGTTAGCATTTGGATGTGATTTATGTGAGCTAACTTGCAGAATTTATTTCAATCATGACATTTATGTTAAGATCTTTTCTTGAGATGTGTCCATACCATTGTTGGGCCGGTCTTCATCTTATGTAATGTTCTAGGATAATCTATAAGTCATTGTGGTAAGTATATATAGAGTGTTTAGGCTTAGAGTTAGGCAATTTTTTGAGAAGAGGAATTCTGGAGAGCAGAACTAAAAGTGCAAATTTGCAATTGGATCTTTGAATGTGAATGTATTTATAATTAGTCGTAACCCAAAAGGCCTTACAACTGGGCATGTACGAAGATGTTTTGATGAATCAATAAAAATATTTCTCTCTTCTCCCTCCTTTAGTTGTTGTTCCTTTTTTTTGCTTCTATTGTGTGAACTCTTGCAGGGTGGTTTGGATAGCTAGATGAGCCTTTGACCCTAGTTATTCACCCCCTTGCTTGCATCAAGTCTTTAAGTCTTTTGTCCACATATATGCTTTCATTGTCCATCTAAAGAACCTTGATGGTTTTCCTTGTTTATTTTTCAACATGGTTCTTGAAGGCTTGAAGCTTATTAACCACTTCATTCTTGTGATGGTGAAAGTAGACCCATGTGTAGCGTGAAAAGTCATCATTGAAAGAGATTATGTAGCAACCCTGGTTGACTAATGTCACTACAAAAGAACTTGCTAAAACCATGTGAACCAATTAAAGAACAACTAGAGCTTTCAAAGACTCACCTTTATCAAACTTATCCTCTAGATGCATATCCACTAAACATGATGAACATTCACCCTTAGAAAATTTGATTGGAGGTAGACCTTTGACCATGTTTTTGGAGCAAATTTGCTAAAGATAGTAGAAGGCAAGATGACCATACCACTCATGTCATAATTTGGTTTGTGAATTACATTGAGTTAACAAGGCTTGTGAGGGAGACTTAGGCACAAAGTGGGAGAAGGAATACAGCCTCTTGTCATGATTGACTTTCCCCATTGCAACCAATGAATCATCTTTAAGACTTCACACCAGTACTGAATCTAGAAGGAACTCAACTTTGTTTCCATCTCCAAGGTGAGTGATTTTGTAAATTAAGAGGAGATTAGAGCTAAGGTTTGGAACATAGAGAATGTCTTTGAATTCCCCATTTTCCATCTCTACATTTCCTTTCCCTTCAACTTCTATTTTAGTAACATCTCCCACAAAGATGTGTGGTACCTATGACTACTCCAATGAAGAAAAGTCTCCCTTTGAAGAACCCATGTGATATGAGGCACCTGAGTCAAGAATCCATTCTAACAAAAAACTTGAACCAGCCATAACTACTTGCTCTTTACCATTTGAAGTGGTTGGAATTGAATCCTTGGAAGCATTTGGCAATTGAATTTTGTTCTTCTTGAGTAGGTTCTCCAATTCATCAATTCTCTTAGTCTTGTAATGATGCTCATCATGATTCGGCTTCTTACAATATGCACAAAAAAGTTTTTCCTTCTTTTCATTACTTCCCTTCTTGTTGGAAGAAGAATTTTCTTTCTATGAGGAGAATTGTTGCATCTCAGATTGTGATTTTTGCTTCCACTACTTTTTCTTGTTGTTGTTAGAACTTCTTCCTCATTGACTTGATTGGTTCTCATCACTAGCAACCATTGCCTTAGTCTTTGATGATGTGAGAAGTCCTATATCTATCAAGTGGGATTGTTTGTTCAAAAATCAACGTTTCTGTAAATGCATCAAATGTAGGCTTTTGGAAAGCACTTCTCATGGTTAACCTATGAGTGTTATAACTCAAAACGAAGGAAGCATACTCTAAAGGTAGACTCTTTAGGATATGATGAATCAACTTTTCATCCTTGATGGGATCACCACAATCCTTGAGTAGTGTCATATACTCATTGGCTTTGTTGATATAATCTTGAATTGCATCAAAGTTCTTTGGATCCAATAGAAGTAGAACATCCTCAATCTAGAATCTCCTTTCCTCATTTACCTTACCATATAATGCTTCAAGTTTATCCCATGTAGGTTTGGCTTCCTTGAAATTGGAAATGTGGAAAAAGAGATCTCTATGTACATAACTCTTGATAATTCCTAAAGTCTGTTGGTCTTTAGTTTTCCAATCAATGAGTTATGTAACATTAGCAGGTTTGGGAATTGTACCATCAACATAAAGACTTAGACCTTTTTCCATTAATCTACTCCATATAATATCTTTCCATGTAGAATAATTATGTAAAGCTAGAAGTGGACCTTTAGGTGAACCCATGATGTAGAAAAGTAAAAGATCACAAAAGAGAGACACAAAAACACCATACACACACCCCCTTTCACTCAATCAAAAGACCCCCTCAAAAAAGATGCTTTTGGCAGTTTATATGTAGTGCATGTACAATAGGCCACTTGTCAGGATGTACAAAGTGGACTTCTAATTATTTTGTTGACAACTACCTTTTGAGGCCTAAATCTAGAACTAAGCACTATAGTTCAGATGTACAACAATTTTGAAAGGTAATTAAAGTAATACAGTGCAGAAAAGGCCCTAAGTCTAAAAGTTAGATTTTTCTCTACATACCCCTATAATATAATTGCAAATCTGGAAAGTAAATAAAAAATAATGCACTTTCAAAAAAAACAAAACCTCAAAATCTATCCAGATGAGTCTATATGAAGTGTTTCAAGTTGCAAAATGTAGGATTAGACAGGTACAGTTGCCAAAAAATGCAATTTCTAACAAATCCTTGCACCAAAACTACAAAATAACATCACCATTGAAAATTTCAAGATATTCTACTCAAAATATATAAAAAAGATTGCACCTAATTTGGAGTCTAGATGATTGAGTTATGGCCTCTCAAAGTTAGAATGGCAAATCAAAATTACATCAAAAGAGGGGTTTGGGTGTTAGAGTAAATAATTAATTATTTATTTATTATTATTTTTTTTACTTAAGCTAACTTAGGTTAATGCCTATATTCAATAGTTGTAGTGATGAGTTGTTGACAATAGGAGAGTTTGTTCCCTTCTAGCATGTTCCAGCCTTTTGTGGAAGTGTGCTTAGTTGTCAACCTTATCTTCTACCACTTTCTAGCTTGTTCTACAAGCTTCCTTGAGGCCTTTATATTTGGTCTCTCTCTCATTTTAAATTCATCCATTCACATAGCAAGTTCATTTTCTGATTGTGAAATATTTTCTCTTGTGTTGTTTGCTTCAAGCTCTTGCTCGTTTGGTTTCTCTTCAACAAACTATTTTCATGCAGGTGATCTTGGGGCACTGCAGATTCAAATTTTATCAACTCCTACATGGTATTATAGCCTCCTTTCTATTTTTTGTTCAAAGGATTTTTGAAGCCATGATTCAAAGACACAGACCCTAATTTTTTTGTGATTCTTTTCTTCAATTGAGAGGAAGTGCATTTTCTTTTGAGGCACTTTGGCTCTTATGTTCAGCTCCTGCATCCAGTGCCTACGATCAGCTTTGGCTCTTGTGTTTGGTTCTGGCTCATGCATCTAGTTTTGGCTTTTGTGTTCAACTTCTGAGCCACTCCATGGTAGTTGACATCATTTTCTAGTAGCTAGATTTTTTTCTGGCGACTGGTAGTTGACGATTGTATGGCCGTCAATTTTTTTCTAGTGATTGAATTGTTCCAGCAAGGTTGTCTTTTGGAGTAATAGTTGGTCTTTTGTCCATAACTTGAGCATACAAAGGTACTTCTTCGATCCAAAAGAAGCACTAAAAATTTGACTCAAAGAAAGAGATAATGGTGCTAGTTTCATCTAATTTTGAGTTCATTTGAATTCCCATTTTTGACATCAAAGTAGAGACTTTTATTTCTTCCTCTGCATCTGGAATCCAATTTCTTTTTCAATTTTTCTTGCTTTCCATAGTTTTTTTTGTGGTATTTGAGGGATATCATTATCTGTTGTGGGGGAGGGGGTATTTTCTTTTCTGTAATTTAATTCAGAATAAGACCCTTCTACTTTCGTCTTCTTCTCTCTCAATGGCAGATCCATCAGTGACCCATCTCACACCAAATAACTATCACACCTGGAAGGCACATGTGACTAGGCTTATCATGTCAAGGGGCTTATGGTCATGTTTGAATGAGAATCAACCTATTCTTATATGAGCTTTTGAGGTTCTTTAGCATAGGAACAAAATGGATGATGCTATGGGATTGATTGCACTAGACATTTTAGACAATCTACTATTTCACTTGGATGGTTTGACCACTCCACAGGCTTTTTGGCTCAAATTTCAAACTTTGTTTAGCATAGTGAATGAGTTCTGAGTGCTTCACCTTGATGTAGAGTTGACTTTTTTGACACCTACCAACTTCCCCACCATTGAGGACTTCTTGATGAAGTTCAAATCTCTGTGTACACTTTTGCAAGGATTTTGGAAAACCAAGATAGATCATAAGTGTATCTTTTTGATACTCTCAAAGTTGAGGGGATAGTATCAGATCTTCTCTTTCACTTTCTACTCCACTATGGATGCCTTGGGTGACAGACACAGGATGCCTTCATTTGAGATATTTTGTGATTGATTAACTCATGAATAGTCCAAGATCACTCAGATTGATTCACTTTCAAGTTCACAGTCATAGACATTGCTTACTAAGGATAGACAAGAGCAGAAGTTGAAATAGATATCAAATTCTCCTTCTACTAGTTCATCATCTTCTTCTAAGAAGAAGGAGAAAAAGAAGACTTAGACTCCTACCTATTCCTATTGTTAGAAAGGATCTCATGATGAGGCACATTTTTTTTAGAAGATATTTGATGGCTATGAGAAAAAAATTGTATATTTGCAAGCTCTCCTTTAGAAGAGCACTATTTCCTCTCCATTGTCTTCTACTTCACAAGGGTCTTTTTTTTAGGCTTCTTCCACACCTTTGACATCTACATCAAATCTTGGAAAGGTTCATGCACTACGAGCATCCTTTGAATCCCCTTCACAGGTCCCTTCGATATTGAATTCAGGTGCTTCTCACCATATGACATCTTCTCAAGGTGTCTTCTCTACTCTTGAGGCTTCTCCTATTCCTCATATTTTCATGGGGAATAACATTGCCCTACCAATCTATGAGAAAGGTTTAGTTCACATCCAAGATGGTATATTCAATGATGTATTGTATGTTCTATCTTTTTCTGTCAACCTTCTCTCTATTTCTCAGATTTAGTGGATCAAGGAAGATAGTTAAGTTCACTATAGATTCATTCTTATTTGGTATCATTCCATAGGAGGTCTTATTGCTATAGGAATAGTTGATTCTTCCACATGTCTCTACACCTTCTCACACTTTTTCCCACCATCTCCATTTTCAGAGCACAACTCTTCTCTTTCGTAGGAGCATCATGTGGTGTAGTCAGGATACTTGAACCTTTGTATTGTTCTTGAGATCCCTATTTCGACTTCTACACCACATCTAGTTCAAGGATTTTCTCTTCTGCAGGATTCTTCTTCCACTCTGCCTGATCCTCTAGCTCCATTAATCAAGGCTTCAAGTGTACCTATTGTAGATTCTATAGTGGACATTCATGATAATGTCATGACACCTACCTTGGGGATTCCTTTTTAGGATCCTCATATTTTCTCCTTTGAGCATCAGCTAGGCCTTCCAGTTTTCCCTCTCATTCAGGGGTTCCCTTGTTTTGTTCCCTTGCTTACTCCACATTGGAGTTTCATTGGTTCGATTATTTCTCTAGGGGCTCCATTATTCTTGGGGGGCTTTGGCATCTTTTCTATCTCTCATGGGGGGGCTGCTTGTACTTATGGTTTTGAGAGAGTCTCTTGAAACATTTCTGGTGGAATTTGTCCTTGGGGGATCTTGTTGAGGCCTTCCTTCCTTATTTTCTTAGCATGTTTGTTCTTACCTTTTTCTAGGGGAGGGTTTCTCCCATGAGGTTTTCCCTCTTTCCCTATTTTCAAAGGTTGCATTTCTTTGCATTGTACATGGGTACCTAACATGGCCTTGTGCTCAGACCTATTCTACATTTTCTTTTAGTTTTTGTGACCTTAAGGAATTCCCCTAAATTACACTTAAGGGGGGATGTTAGAGTAAATAATTAATTAATTATTAATTATTTATTCTTTTACTTAAGCTTGCTTAGGTTAATGCATGTAGTTAATAGTTGTAGTGATGAGTTGTTGACAACACGGGAATTTGTTCCCTTCTAGCATGTTCTACCTTTTTGTGGAAGTGTGCTTAGTTGTCAACCTTATCTTCTACCACTTTTCAGCTTATCCTACAAGCTTCCTTGAGGCTTTTATATTCAATATCTCTCATTGTAAATTCATCCATTCACATAGAAAGTTCATTTTTTGATTGTGAAATATTTTCTCTTGTGTTGTTTGCTTCAAGCTCTTGCTCCTTCGATTTCTCTTTAGCAAGCTATTTGCATGCAGGTGATCTTGGCGCACTACAAAGTCAAATTTTATCAACTCATACACTGGGCAAAAATTGTGAACTTAAATTCGATAGTCAAATGGTTGTCATAGTAGTTGAAAAATGCTAGGAAACGATGGTCAAATGGTCATCAAATTTAACACCGTGAAATGCTGACATCAACAAAAAATAGCCCTCCAAGTGACTTGGCAGATGACATTAGTTGTACAAAAAAAAATGGCAGTATGCCAATTCAACACATGTCATACAGATATGATGCCACGTGGCAATGTATAGTCCTATGTGGTAGTCATGTTAGTAGGGTTTGTGTTGGTGCCAACGTGGTTCTATCTACACTATTGGCACTCCACATGGATGTAGAATTGGATATGAGGTGGACCACGGGCCATGTATTGTGGTATAGAATGCATTGTGTGGTCCTATCGAAGGGTTCTACATGTCCTGCATGGAGGAAGCTATCGGGGCCGAGAGAAACTCGCTGGCGGGAGGTGTGCACAACATCATAAATGTTTCTTCAATGTAAAAAAGTGTTTAAAAATCCCACATCATTGGTGGGTGTATTTCCAAGGCAGTTTAAAACAATGAATGCCAAGAGGAAAAGTAAACAAAGTGGTCGAGGGTTGGAGAGCCTAACGAGTAGGTGGAATCTGTTCGCCAGGGTTTGATAGTGGCTAATTGGATTAATGTCAATTTTTTTGTGGGCTTGCTGGGCAAGGTATTTTCTATTTATTGAGTAGTTTTCCATGTATTTTTGAAAATGAAAAGTTGAATGCCAATGCAAAATATTCCTTGCAAGGTGCACTATCGGGGTGTCACTGCCTAGTACCTGTACAAAAAAAAAAATCCACTAATTCTTGAAGGGAAAAATAAAATTTGAAAAATGTAGAATTTAAAAAAGCAGAAAAAAATAAATTCTCAAATTCTCAAAACAATTAAGTAGATCTGAAAAATGACCATACCGAACTTGCAAATTAGGCTTTTGGGTGCTAGTTTGCAAAAAAAATTCCCTCAAAATCAACTTTAGCCTAAAGTAGGTGAATTTATAGTCAATTCTCACCAAATTGACATTTTGGACACAATGGTGAGGTCTATTCTAGCTCTAGACGCTCCCAATGACAATGATACTATGGATTTGGGTTGAGGTGTTGAAGCAACAATGGTCTTGAATGGCTATATGAAGAGAAATTCTCCAAGCTCTGATTCCATGTAAGAATTTGCATTAGGGAAAAATTCACCCAAGATCAAAGAACTCAAGCACAAGTAGAACAGTAGACTAGAAAGAGTATGATTGGAATATCAATATGTATTTGATTCAATATAAAAGTACAATAGGAGTGCCTATATATAAAGGCCTCTAGAATGCTTCTAGAATCCATAGGAATTAGCAATATGATAAGTCATACAACTAGGCACATGTCCACCAAGTGTGGGTTATTCTCCATTAAGCACGATGAGAGATAATGAGAGGATAAGAGGATAAGCCTACAAAGGTGTAGCACACAAATTTATGTTGTAGACACCATGTGCTAAAATAAGAGTATGAATAACTATGTTATCTATGTGACAACTCAGTTAATGATGCAAAATCATGTGTTGTAGACACCATTTGTTGAATTAGAGTTGCTTACTTCTATTTTGTCAACATGAAAACTCATAAAAGTAACTTCTAAGTGCCTAACCAAAAAAATAATGAAATAATGCAATATAATAAAATAATGTATTAACCTAAGTAAACTTAAGTAAAGTGTAAGTAGTAAATACATATTTACACCAACAAAATTCTTTAACTGGGTTACATTTAACAATGTGTATTGTAACCTTTAATAGGGTTGGCTCCTCACAAACCTCACTTCAAAAAAGTGAAAATTGGTAGTATCTTACTACTAGTTTTTCCAAAATTTGGTTTCCATGCAAAATCCTTGTATCAAAAATTGAGATTGATTTTGTGGTTTTACATGTTTACATTTTTTGCAAATTTATTTTGACATAGGAAAACAATATGTATATGTTTAAGATATTGAATTGTCAAGCCATTCATAAGGATAAGTTACAGTACTAAAAAAATTTATTTATACATTTGGACCTTAGATAACTAATTCACCCCCCCTCTTAGTTATTCTAAAGTATTCCAACAATGTCATCCTTCCTTTTCCCTTTTGCTGATTATGCTCTGTTTGCTAATATAGCGGTAGCCCTTCTGGTTAACCTTGTTAAAGGTGTAGTTGGCTTATGTTCTATTTTCTTTACTTCCTTCTTAGGTTTCTACTCTTTCTTCTATTATTCCTTCCTCTTCTTTCCTTTTTCTTTTTGTTCTTTCTCAGCTTCCTCTTCATCCTCTTAAGCTTGATCTTCACCTTATCCTTGTGTTATTTGTAGAGGTCCTTGACTTTATTTTTCTCCTTCTTCTTCACCTTCACCAAACTTCTCTTTAAGTTTCTTCACCATTTTGTTTTTCTTTGTAATAATGGTGGTAGTTTGCAAGTTTATAGTGATCCTTGACTTAGCTTTATCATAATTTTTGAATGATATAGCATCTTTGTCAATTTCTTCTACCAACAATGCAGTGATAAATATTGATGCTTAAATCCTCTAACAGGGTCACACCTAATAGTGTGTTTTGTAACCTTTAACTAGGTTGGCTCCTAATAGGGCTCACTTTAGAAGAGTGAAAATTAGTAGCTAGTTACTTGGTAGTTTTTCTCATATTAGGTTCCCACATTAAATCTAGTGTCTCATTTGTTCATGTTATTTATTTTATGATTGTATGTTGATCACTGTGAATGTTTAAGATCTGTGAAAATTAACATACACTACATCTACCGAGTTACAATTTTTTTTGTATATTTACTAAGTAATAGCATTAAGAAGTTTTATTGGACATCTAAGGGATTTGTGGATTTATTTTTATGGTAATTGATTCACCTCCCCCCTGCCTCGATTACTCCATCTATATTTCCAACAATTGGTATCAGAGCTTTTGGTGCTTGCAGGAAGGGTTTCAAAGACCTAAGCTAAAGATTAGGATGTCTTACAAGAGATAAATTCCAAGGCTTAATAGAGATAACTTTTCAGCATGGAAGGGTCTCATGAGACTTCATCTAGCTTCCATTGGAGATACAGGATTGAAATATCTTGATGAAGAATATACAACTCCTTCTGGTACACTATCTATTAATGACATTGCTAAGAAGAAGACTCATAACACCATGATGATAGACATTGCATCTGCTCGAACCTATGAAGAATTTGATGATATCAAGGACTGCAAAAACTACCTTTTCTATGTGGAACAAGCCAAAGGATATATATGAAGGTGATGACAATGTGAGGAGAGCCAAAGCAAAAATTCTAAGAGGACAATTTGATCAGATGAGAATGGGAGAGAATGAAAACATTATCAAATATGTTGAGAGGATCAAAACAAGCATTAGTGCAATCAAAGCTTTTGGAGGAGAGATCAAGGAAGAAAGAATTGTTAGTAAATTTCTTAGAACATGGCTTCCCATTTATGCAATTAGAGTATCTACAATTCAAGAAAGAAGATGTGAGACAAATCATAAGATAACTTTGGATATCCTGGTAGGAACATTGACATCCTTTGAGCTAGATAACTATGACAATTATGTTCTAGCTTCTAAGAATATTGAATCAACATTTGAGGCTAAGCTTTTACTTAAGGAAAAAGGAAAGAAAACAAAGTACTCTCAATCAAAAAGTGAAGAAGAATTAGAGGAAATTTCTGACAATGATCTTGAAGTTGTTGAAGCTCTACTTGCAAGGAAATATTCTAGAGGTAGAGGAAAATACAGAGGCAAAGTTCCCCTACTTTTTTTTTCATGTGAAGAAATTGGTCATATTGCAGCCAAGTGCCCAAACAAACAAAGCAAGGATAAGAAGAAAGGTCACAAATTCAATGGCAAGAAATATTTCAAATCATTCAAGGACAAAGGTAAGAAAATATGTTTTATGGCTAAGAACTCTAAGGATTCTGATAATAGTGATGATGAAATTGTTTACATTGTTGTGAAAGATGAATCTAATAATGATGAGGAAGATAAGATGGCACTTATCTCTCATGTGAGAAAAAATGATACATGGATCATAGATAGTGGTTGTACACATCATATGATTGGTGAAAAAACAAGGTTTGAATACTTTCAAGACTATGGTGGTGGTAGTGTAAGGTTTGGAAATAATGAACCTTATTGCATAAAAGGAAGAGGACAAATCTTATTAACCAAAAAAATTGTATGTGATAATGCCTATTGGGTTGAAGGACTAAAACATAATCTATTGAGTGTGGCATAGCTAATCAATATTGGATTCAAGGTGGAATTCATGCATGGAAAGGAAAGACTACTAGATGACAAAGGAAAGCTAATTGGATCAGGCGAACAAATAAAAGGTAACTTGTTTTATGTTGTTCTTGGTGAGTGCTCATGTTTTATTGCTCAAGTTGAAGAAAGTTGGTTATGGCATAGAAGGTTATGTCATGTAAATTTTGATAACATGGTAAAAATAAGAAAATTCAAAAAAGTAAGAGGCATTCCTAGTTTGAAGAAACCTAATGTTGGTTTATGCAAGAATTGTTAGATTGTTAAGATGGGAAAGAGTGGTTTTAAAAGTAAAAACTATCAGTTTGAAGTATTTTGGAAATTGTGCATACTGATTTGTGTGGACCTATTGGAATTGAGAGCTATGATGGAGAAAAGTTTTCCATTCTTTTTGTAGATGACTACTCTAGAATAATGACTGTTATGTATTTGAGAGAGAAGTTAGAAGCATTTGAGAAGTTCAAATGGTATTTGGCCAAAGTAGAAAATGAAACAAGGAAAATATTGAAATACTTAAGGTTGGATAGAGGTGGTGAATTCATCTCCAATGAATTCAATAACTTTTCAATTGAAAGATGAATCAAAAGATAGGTATTAGCCCCTGGAACTCCCGAGTAGAATGGAATAGCTGAAAGGAGGAATAGATCTATTATGGACTATGAAAGGACTCTAATGATTGAGAAGAACATTGCTATCAAATATTGGAAGGAAGCTATCAACACTGCAATTCATACCTTAAATTGAGTACAATTGAAGGACTCATTAAAAACTCCCTATGAGTTATGGTATGGCTAAAAACCCAATATAAGTTATCTAAAAGTATTTGGAAGTAAATCTTACATCTTAAAAGAATCTAGAAAAGGAAAATTTAATGTAAAAGGTAATGAAGGCATATTTTTAGGATATTCTTGCAAGAGTAAGGCATATAGATGTTTGAATTTGTCTACTCACAAAATCATAGAAAGTGCACATGTAAAAGTTTATGAGTTTGCAGAAAGGATTGAAGAACAAAGCAAAAAGAAACTATAAGATTACAGGAGATTTTCTTACATTGAACCTGATACATTTCCAAACACATCTATCAATTAGGAGACTTCTACTCCTGAGTCTTCATCAGTCACTGAGTTGCAAGAAGTTTAGATCAAGTCATAAGGACCTGAGTCACATTCTGAAGCTACCGAACCAATGCCTACCGAGTCTGACCAACCAGAACCTGAAGTTGAAGTTTAAGAGGATAACAATGCAATTCATTCAAGAGGCAAGTAACCTATATTGGCCAAGTATGTTAGAAGGCATCATACACCAAATCAAAATATTGGAGGCAAATTAGAAGGTACTATGACAAGAAATAAGCTAAAAGGTACATGTTTACTTGTTGATTTTGAACCTAGAAGTGTCAGAGATGCATTAGAAAATGAAAGTTGGATTGAGGCTATGAATGAAGAGATAGAGAAAATAGAAAAGTACAAAATATGGACTCTTTTACCTAGGCCTAAAGATAAAAATGTGATTGGAACAAAATGGATATTCAGGAATAAGTTGAATAAAAATGGTAAGGTATCAAGAAACAAAGCTAGATTGGCATGTAAGAGCTACTCTAAAGAAGAAGGAATTAATTATGGAGAGAATTTTGCTCCTATTGCAAGATTGGAAGGTGTCGAGAACTTACATGCATAAGTTGCACATAAAGCATTTAAGGTATATCAGATGGATGTTAAATCTACATTTCTCAATGGTATTCTGGATGAAGAAGTCTACATTGAACAACCTAAAGGTTTTGTTGATCTAGACAAAAGGGACATGGTCTACAAATTACACAAAGCATTATATGGTTTGAAACAAGCACCTAGAGCATGGTATGAGAGATTCCATAACTACCTTATTCAGATTGGTTTTCAGAGAACTAATGATAATAGTAGCTTGTATATTTAGGAAGGATGAGATAACAAGATTGTTTTGGCAGAAATATTTATGGATGACACTTTGTTTATAGGGAATGATGATCAATGCAAAGAATTTTTAGAGAAAATGAACAAAGAATTTGAAATGTCTATGTTTGGTGAGATTAAATTCTTTTTTGGTATTTAGATTTAGTAGAGCAACAATGGTATCTACATCACTCAATCTAAATACATCAAGGAGATACTGAAGAAGTTTGGTATGAAAGATTCAAAACTAGTTGGAACCCCCATGTGTACTAGACTAAAGCTTACCAAAGATGATGATTCAAAAGAGGTAGATCAGACCTTATATAGATCAATGATTAGAAAATTAAAGTATGTAATTTATACAAGGCCTAATATTGCTCTTGCAATTGGTATAGTGGCAAGATTCTTGGCAAAACCCAAAGAAAATCACATGATGGAAATCAAAAGGATCTTGAGATACTTGAAAGGCATTGAAGATTATGGCCTATGGTATAAATTTGTCATAGATTTGAACTTGAAAGTATTTACTGATGCTAATTTGGTAGGAAACATTGATGATAGAAAGAGTACAAGTGGTGGAGCATTCGTTCTTGGCAAAAGGTTGGTATCTTGGACAAGAAAAAAGAAAAATTGCACATCCCAATCTACAGTAGAAGTAGATTATGTTGCAGTAGCAGTGAACTATTCTAATATTGTTTGCTTTAAATAGTTGTTGGAAGGCATGAAGGTTGAGATCAAAGAACTAGTTGTTATGTTTTGTGATAATACTAGTGCAATTAACATATCAAAGAATCCAGTGATGCATTCCAAAACCAAGCACATTGTAATAAAATATCACTTTGTCAGAGAATTGGTGTAGGATAAGGAAATCAAATTGGAATATGTCGATACAAAAGAAAAGATTGTAGACATATTCACTAAGCCATTACCTAAGGATGCATTCTTGTATCTAAGAGGTAATTTAGGGGTCATTCGCCTATCTACAACTCACTAAAATAAAGTTTTAGTGATGCATCAATAAGAAACAAGTTAAATATCTATTAGTTGATGTAGCATAGTCAAGGGAATATTGCATATGAATTAGTACTCAAGGTACATTGATACTCATTTGGTATGTGTTGTCTTTGGCATGTATTGTCAAAGAGGGAGAATTTACTGTTATTATATCTTTCTAAAATTTGAATTAAAGGAGAGTTTACTATTTGAGAAAGAAGCTATGTAATTCCTTCATAGAGGGAGATTATTGCATTAGAGAAGTTTGTGACATAAAATTAAAGAGGGAGAAGATTTCTATCAGAGAAAGACTTGTTTTCAAATTCCATTGTGCTATGACATGTTGTGTTGTCATCAATGCCAAAGAGGGAGATTGTTGGATAGAATTGTTTAATTGTGTGTTGCCTTTGATGTTACAAAAATGTCATATCAATTGAAAAATAGTGCTTACTGAGCTCATTTGGTCAACAAAGCAATTTTTTGTCTCTACCAAGCTCACTCAGGTGTCGAAATAAAATGTGGCAGGATGTAGTGTTAACCAAGTTCTCATGGTTAACGAAGGAAAGTTAGTGTTTACCGAGTTCACTTGGTCTCCAAAAGATTTTGTAGGATTTTTGTGTTAACCAAGCTTCTATTTGTTAACACAAGAAATCATTTCAGGAATAGTGTTCACCGAGTAGAGTTGGCCAATGAAGGATTTTGTTAATTTGAAAAATAAAGTCTTATTATTTCAAGTGATGATTGTAGCTGACTGAGGTAATGATTATTGGTAATTGTAACTTGTAATTGGATCAACTTGATAATCTAAAAGGTATAAATGAAAGGTCAAATTGAGAATTCTAAGAGTATGAGTGAGTATGCAAGTGTATTGATTGTGTGAAGAAGAAAGTGTGATTGAATTTGAAGGATGGTAAAATATCCTTGAGGAGCAGCAAAGTTTCATTTGATCAAGGATGACCTAGTGTGAATTAGAATAGAGATCTATAATCAACAATTTAGTTGCATCTCATTTAGGTCATTTCATTGTAACTTTCTTATCATCGTAGTAGTGATTCCAAAATCTCTTAATAGAGTTGGTTTAATAGTCATTTGTAAATCCTCTAACAAGGTGATAGTTCCATTGAATTGTTCTAAAGACCTTTTTCAAGGCCACTCCTTCCAGGGTGATTAAATCCTTAAACAAGGTCACATCTAACAGTGTGTTTTGTAGCATTTAGCCAAGTTGGCTCCTAATAGGGCTCACTTCAAAAGAGTGAAAATCAGTAGCTAGTAACTTGGTGGTTTTTTCCATATTGGGTTTCCATGTTAAATTTGGTGTCTCATGTGTTCATTTGATTTCTTTTATGCTTGTATGTTGATCACTATGAGTGTTTAAGATTTGTTAAAATTAACATACACTGCATCTACCAAGTTACAAAAAAATTTGTATGTTTACCAAGTGATAGCAGTAAGTAGTTTCATCAGACATCTAAGGGATTTTTGGATTTGTTTTTGTGGAATGACAAGTGTTTCTATTTAATTGGTCATTCCATAATTGAACCTAGTTATTTAAATACTCAACCAGCATCGTTGAATAGATCTAAGATAAATGGATATCATTATGTCACTAATGGAAATTTCACAAAGAATACTCATAGTGACATAATGATAGTGTGCCACATGTTCGAGGTGGGCTTTTCTTCTTTGTGGCTAGTGGTGTTGTCAGACAAGGTAACAATAGTCAAATTTTTATTCATTACCTTTAAAGGTGGGCTTGTTTCTTAATGTACCTTCATCCACCATTAATCTTAAAGTAAATCAATGAATGTCATCTTTTTTCTATAGAAATTTTCTATATCTTTAGTCATAGTGACATAATTATAACTCAACACAAGGAGGTGGTGGGACCATTCCATGAAAGGAGTTTCCTAAGTTTTTTTTTCCATAAATGAAGCTCTAGTTGTTAGGTTCCTATTCACTACAGATATAACACATAGTGAAAGGGTTTTATCAAGGTTGTATAATCTTCCAAGATTGACAATTGTTTCTTTTTTGCTATCAAAGTTACACGATTAATATACATAGCGATATAGTGATGATGCAACATTTGTCCTAGTGGACCCATCATAGTTCATAAGGTGTTGTATTTTCTTCACTATCAAATTGAAGACAAATCAAGGGTTGTCATTTTATCACCTAGTTCAGTAGAGTAAAATGAACACTAACTATTAAGGAAAGCATTAACAATACTAAAATGAGTAAATACTTAAGATAGGACCGATTTGTTATCACCACAAATGGAGGCAAACCAAGAATGGTAAGCTCCAAATGGTATAACACAATGATGCAATAGATATGTCCCCAATTTTAGGCATGTATGCTCACAAGTATAGCTCAAGTTTAGATGGATGGATGGAGTGAGTGAGGCAAGGTTTCAAAAATGGAGTCATGGAGTGATTTTCCATTATAATGGTATTTTGGTAGTGTTTGTGCTCTCAAAATAGCATTACAACTTTGCATGGAAGGTGGATGGTTTTTAGTGAAGGAGGAGGGTTCAATTTATAGGCCAAGGGCTTGAGGGATGGAGGGCTAAGATGCAAGCAGAGATGAAAGCTTAAGGATGGCTAGGATGCACTCAAAGGTGAGCACATGGATTGTGCTTGTTTAGCACCAATCAGGGAGTGACACACGTCACAAGGGCATTGTGTGGAGGAAAGGGTAAGGATGAGTCAAAAAAGGAGGCTCAAGGCCTTAAATGGCCCTCATAAGTGATTGTAAGAGAAATTTAAGGCTTGGTGGTTGGGATAAAGTTTTATGGTTGGGATATTTTGAGGGAGGAGACTTTGGTTTGGCTTAGGAAAGTCTTAAGCTCACTTAGGGAATGTGACAAGATTAGAGGGGGAGTTAGGCTTGGGTTAGGATTAGATTAAGGATTTTAGAGATGTGCAAGTGGATGGCATTCATGAGGGTGGATGAGTTAGTGGCTAAGCTAGGTTAGTATGGGTGAATGGGGTGGATTAGGTTAAATGGAGGATTTTAGGATAGTTTTAGGGGCTATTAGATTTGAGGGCTTTATTTATAAAATAGACTTATTTAATAAATGAGGGTTTTGGAATTAGATAGAAGAATAGGATTTAATTGATAAATTATGGGTTATTTGATTTATCAATTAGGACTATAGATGATTAATTAAATTAATTAGCTAGGGGATGGCAAAGGATTTAATTAAATAGGAATTTAATTAATGATGCCTTTAGAGATAGCTAAATAGGATTATCAAAGCAGTGTAATCAAATTTAGGTGTCTACAATCATTATGTCACTAAAGAAAGGTGCACAATGAATATTCATAGAGACATAATGACAGGTTGACATGTGTCCTCATGGGCCTAGGTGGTAAGGATAGAATAGAGAAAAGCAAATCAAATGTCACCACGTGGTATGATTTAGGAAGGTTAAAAAGTTAGCATGAGATACTAAGAAAACATGAAGAAAAAAGGTGGCAAACTCATGTCAATAGACAGTCAATAGGTCATCATAAGGTTAGAAAGCCAAATAGGGTGACACATTAATCAAATGGCATTGGGCCACATGGTAGGATTAGACAGTCAAATCTAGTTGACTTTCTGATTTATCTTATTTGACATGTTGAGAACAAATAAAGATAGCTCTTTAATGGTAAATCTGATCTTCTTGATCATCTATAACCACTTACAAATATTATCTATGTTGATAAATGTAAAGGGACACTCCATCATCACTTGTTATCCATCTACTCATTTAAGTCATTAATGGCCACCATTTCTATCTTCTCATGGCTAATTTTTTTATGAATGACATGATCTTTTTGCATTTGGATGTGTACCATGATCAAATCTTTCCCAAATTTACACTAATTGTTCTCTACAACCTTAAATGTAGTTTTTGCACTTTACCTTAGGATAGAAGTTATATGAGTTATGCTTGAAATATAAAAGTGAATTTTGTAACCCTTTATAGGGTTAGCCTTTTTCTGATTCATTAGTATTGCAATCTATGCTCTCCTACTGTAATTTTCCTTTTGTCTGTATATGAATGTATTATCTATCTTACCTCATTCCCCCATTAATATAAGTGTATAACTTCCTTGTCTTTGTTGATGTTTTGTCTTCTGTCCTCAAATTTGCATAATAGTATCTATTTTTCCTTGGATGTCATAGAGTGAAGTTCCTTCCTTGTAGTGTTTCATTTGGTTTCTAATTTTTTTGTGGGTGTTGGATTGAAAGAAAGGTTGAATTAGTGTATCTTAAAAATATGTAGATGAATAGTGCATTGTTCGGCAAAAATAAGGTTGAACAAACTATTTTGGTGTATCAGCCCCTTTAGACTAGATTAGGTAGTTTTCTTTCATGCATTCTTTCTCCCTTTTCCTCTCAAAGAGTAATTAGGTTCACCCTAATAGTAAGGAAGCTCGCCTTCTTCAAAGACTCAATCTCACAGTTCAATTCCCACATCTTGGAGATTGTTTCCATTTTTCACAGGGTTGCCTTTAGGTAAAAACTTTAGGCAAGGGTGCAAGATTTTGTGACAAGAATTTTTGGCTCATTTGAAGCATTCTAAGTTCACTAGTGATAAGAAGAAATGTTTAAATACATGCTAAGAAGATAGTACTACTCTCAGTATTCCAAGCCTTCAAGAGTCTCTTTCTTACCAAGTACTTGGTAACTCTACTCTACAATACATCTAGTTTCATACCAAGTTGCTATGATTCATGTCCAAAGCTCATACAAGAGCATCTTCTAGAGCTAACTTTGAATACACTAAGATTTCATTTTCAAACACTAGGAGAAAGAGAAATAGATTATCTCTATCACCAATCAAGAGTGCAGCAATAGCACATACACCTGCAAGATCTCTTTCCACTCCTCCTATTGATAGATCATAGCCTAGGTTGCCATCATTTTATTTAAATAGGTCATTATTCCATATTGCACAACATAGATCACATGCATTTTCCACCTTTAATGGTGGGAGTCCTCTCCTATTGGCTCAAAGACATGATATCCCAGTATCAACTCTCAAAAGTATACCTAATTTCACTGGTGAAACTTCCATCTCTCCTGTAGAACATATTCAAGAGATTTCAAATGTTTGTAATATACATGGTATTACAAAGGATGATGTTGTTGTTAGGCTTCTAGCTTTTTCCTTGAAGGGAAAATCATTACAGTGGTATAGAAGTTTTCCTCATAACTCTATTACTGATTGGGAAGGGTTAGGAGCAAGGCTTTGTAAACACTTTGAAGACAAAAGTGATCATTTATCACTTTTGGAGTAGTTAACAACTATCAAGAGAGAACCCCATGAATATGTTATAGATTTTAATTATATATTTTAGAAGACAATAACTACTACAATAAAGCCTACCCCTAGTAATGTCTTCTTACATTATCTTAGAGCCTTGAATAGTGACATAGCTACCACAGTGAAAACTATGGGATGGGATACTTTACCTAATGCTTATGAGATTTCTATAAGGGTAGAAAATATACTGATACAAGGAGGGGAGTTAGCTCCAAGGCCTCTAAGTAGGGCATTAGTCCCTCAAAATAATCTTTCTCAAGATCAAGACTTCTACTCTTCTTGTAGCTATTCATGTGGATATTGTATGTGTCAAAAGACAGAATCATTCCTAACACTAACTACATAAGATCAAGTAATATGACAGCAATATAATGTTAGTCAACCTACTAATGCATCTCATCTAAAACAATAAGGTGATTGTTCTTTCATGAACCATCATCTAGGGGAATACTTCCATGCTGATCATGATGTCATAGCTGACAATACTCTAAATAAGAGAGGATTTGTTGGAGATTTTATCCCCCCACCAATTCAAGCTTCAACTTGAGATGTTGCTCCTCATGTGCCAGTGATGAAAGCACAATGCAATGTTGCTCCTCAATAGAGGAAAGATATGAACAACAAGAACTATACTAAACCTTAGACTCCTAAAATTCATCCACCTATTCATGTAGCTCCCAAGGTTTTAGTCAAAGCAACTAATACTCCTTTCAATGTGGTAGATCAAATGAAGAAGGCTACTATCAATCTCTCCATATGGGATGATGTCACCACTATACCATCACAAAAGAAGCTACTACAACAAGAGCTAGCAAGCATAGAAGTGAAAGATCAACTACTTAGGGAGGATAATGCAACAAGCTTGATGCAGCCAATAAAAAGGGGAGAAAAAAGTAATAAAATTATGCCTCCTCCCTTTATGTTTCCTTGATCATAGGAGATAAACTAGTCCATAATTGTGTGATATATTCAAGGGCTAGTATTTCTTTAATACCTAAAAGTGCAGTTGATCTCCTTGACATGAAGTATGAACCAATGGTGAGGGATGTTCTTTAGTTAGATGGTAGCTCTATCAAGAGTGTAGGGATCCTAAAAAATGTGAAAATGGCCTTGCATGCATGCCTTGGTTGTACTGTAATTCAAGATATATCAGTAGCTGAGGTTGAATCTTATTTTTCCATTTATCTTTCTAGAGACTTCACTGCACAAATAGGAGGTCACATTATAGCAGATTATTCCTATATGTTCTTTAGGACAAGTTATGGGGCAAGAGCTTCCTTAAAGGCAGAGTCTCTAGCCCTTAATTACATAGAGACTTATACTCCAAGCCCTATAAACATGAATTGTATAATTAGGGAGGAGGATGAAGGATACACATCTCATGAGCCTGCCACTTCTTTGGTAGAGGTTCCTGATTATCTCTTGGATGAGTGGACCACTCCTTATCAGTTTAATCCAATAAAACAAGACCTTAGCACATATTTCATATTAGAAAAGTATGCTCCTATTCCTAATCTCATAAAGAAGAAAGAATATATTGATGGATTGTGGAGTATGTTCTTTGATAGCTCAAGAAATAATAATGGTTTAGGGACTAGTATCATGCTTATCTCTCCTAAATTGGGGAAATACTATTTCTCTTATAGAATCCAATTTAGTAGCACCAATAATTTAGCAGAGTATGAAGCTCTGATCCAAGGTGTCCAACTTTCACAAAAGAGAGGAATCAAGGCTCTAAGAGTATTTGTGGGTAGTGAGTTGGTTGTTAATCAAGTAAGAAGCTAGAACATTACCAAGAATAATCTTCTCATATTATACAAACATAGAGTATGGGATCTGCTTCAAAGTTTTCAAGCATTCAACATCCAAAGTGTTCCTAGGAGAGAAAATAAACATCCTGACAGGCTTGCAACCATTGGTGCTCATCATAATGTACCAAATCATGTTGAAGATGACAAAGAGAAAAAAATCAAAATGGTTGTAAGACCTACAATTCCCAAAAACTACACAAATTGGCACATTTTTTATTCTAATGTACAAATTGTCAATTTTCTGCAAAGTGAAGTAGAATTCTCTTAAAGGAACCAATCTAGGCTACAAGGCCAGTATGGTGATCAAATCATGAACCTTGGTTCAAATAAGTTACCCAAAGGCATAATCACTTTGGAGAGTATCTTCAACCCTAATGATTAAACAAGGATTAGAGCCTCAAACTTGGCTACAAACAAAGATGATCACATACCAGTTGCAATTGCTAATGGAAAGACTCTTTGTTTTGGAAAAAGGTATGCTCTAAAGTTGAACAAGAAATTTTTGTTCATTTATGGAAATAATTCAATGATGTATTTCCATGAAAATATGATGATTTAAAGGCTTTTGACCCAATTTTTTTTTAGCATACCATATATTTAAGTGATAATGTCAAACTTGTTAGATAAAAATAAAGGCCAGTTAAACTTAGAATTGAGCCATTAATGAAAAAGGAGTTATCCAAGTTAATAGAGGCTAATATAATTTTTCCTATTAAGCATTCCTCTTGGGTAGCTAACCTTGTTCCTATTAGGAAGAAGAATTGAAAAATTAGACTATGTGTAGATTTTAGAGACCTTAATAGGGTTTCTCTTAAGGATCATCATCCTCTCCCTTCCATTGAACAGATCTTGTCCAAGATCAGTGACTCTAAAAGATTTTCTTTCTTGGATGGGTTTTCAAGGTATAATCAAGTTTTAGTCTAAGAATATAATAGATAAAAGTCTGCCTACACTACCCAATGGGGTACATATACCTACAACAAGATGCCTTTTGGACTAACCAATGCTTTTCAAAAGGAAATGGAGATGGCCTTCAAGAATATGATAAAGAAGTTTTTTTTGGTCTACCTAGATGATGTAGCAATCTAATCCAAGAATGTGGTAGATCATTTTGGCTATCTAAGGTAGGTATTCATCAAATGTAGAGAATATGATGTATCCTTGAATCTAAGAAAGTGTGTGTTTGCCACTAATCAATAAAAGCTCTTAGGATACATTGTGTTAAGAGATGGGTAAACCATAGATCTAGAGAGGGTACAGGCAATCCTTTCTCTCCCACTTTCTACTCATAAGAAAGGGCTACAAAGCTTCCTTGGTAGAATCAACTTTGTAAGGATATTTATTCCTAATCTTACTACCATGGTTAAGCCTCTTATAGCCATGCCAAAGAAGAATATCATCTTCACCTAGACTAAGGAGAGGAGAGCCCATTTTAAAGAAATTAAAGCAACAAATGCATCATCTCCCATCCTTATCAACCCCAACATTAATAAGGACTTCATTCTCTATACCTTAGGGAGTGAGTTAGGTATCTCAATTGTCTTGACACAACTAAATGATGTTAATGAAGAACAACCTACAACCTTTTTCAATGAAGGAGTAAATGATTATGAAGATAAGTATAGTTATGTAGGAAAAAAGGTCATCTCCATCATAAGAGATCTAAAGAAATTTAGGCATCTTTCTTCTCACAATAAATTCTAACTCTTAGTCCCTCATGAAAGTGTGAAGGACTTCCTCCTAAACAAGGACATCAATAAAAAAAGAGCTAGATGGATCACCAAGGTTATGGAGCATGATGTTGATATCAAGATCACAAAGCTTGTAAGAGGTAAAGGACTATGTGAACAAATGATTACATCCTAGGAGACAATTGAGGAGCTTACTCTAGTTATAGAAAATGCAAAATCAATAGGGAATGAAAACTTGAACAATTGGATGCATGACAGACAACATTCTTGTTCGGAGAAGGATATCCACAAAGTTTGAGCAAAGCCAAAAGAAGACAATTTAGATTACAGTCTATACCTTTTGTCCTAGTGGATGGGATCCCTTTTAGAAAATATCTAAATGGAGCCTTACTAAGATGTGTCAACCCTAATTAGACAGATAAGATGATTAAATAATTTTATGATGGTCTTGATGGTGGCCACTTCTTAGCTAGAATAATACCTATGAAGATCATGAGAGATGGTTATTATTGGCCAACTCTATTCAATGACTATTACAAATATATAATGAGATGTGAGAAGTGTGCCTTCTTCTCAGGTAAAAAAAGGTTAGAAACTCTTCCCCTCCATCCCATTCAAGTTGATCAACCATTTGCCCAATGGGGTCTAGATTTTACTGGTCTAATAAGTCCACCTTCTAGCTCTAGTCACAAGTGGATCTTGGCTGCAACAGATTATTTTACAAGGTGGATAGAAGAAATAGCCTTGAAGGATGCCATAGAGACTTCAGTGGTAGAATTCCTTGATGGGATTTTAAGCAAATTTGGCACCCCTTCAACAATAATATCAAATAATGCTAAGTCCTTTGTTGACACTCACATTTGTTCTTATATAGTTGATCATGGAATATATTTGAATAAATCCTCAAATTTTTATCCCCAAGGCAATGGCCTAGCCAATTCCTCCAATAAGAAGCTAAATAGAATCATGAAGAGGAAAATTGAGGATAACCAAAGGTGTTGGCATTCAAAAATAAGGATAGCCCTTTGGGCTGATAAAATCACACCTAAGAGAGAAATTGGGAATTCACCTTTCATGTTTTTATATGGAAGGGAGGCTAGGCTTCCTATTTAATTGGAGTTTCCCTCTCTTGAATGAGCTCATCGATTGGAGATAATTGAATATGATGCCATGATAGTTAGGATGGTCGAACTAATAGAGCTAGAAGAAAAGAGGCAATAGACTATGTAGACCCTTGAGATACATTAGCAATAGTTTAAAAAGAGCTTTGATAAGAAGGCCAAAGCTAGGTTTTTTGGGGAGGGAGACCCTATTCTAGAGTGGGATACATACAAAGCTAAACTAGGAAGGCTTTCCAAATTTGATGTTATCTGGGTTGGACCTTATGTTATCACTAGTTGCAAGTAGGCCAATGCTTTCCAACAATCCTAACCCAATGGTGATGTCCTACCAATTCTAGTTAATGGAATTTACCTCAAACTCTACTTCTAAAGAGGGTTATGGCTTTATATATATGTTAGAATAGTTTTTCAAGCTTTCTAAGAAGTGTTGAGCAGAGGTTATCTCTCTATAAGATAGCTAGGTTTTGAAAATTTGTAGTTGCAGAGAAGACCAAGGTAGAGTTATGGTTTTACAATGTACAGGTTTCATGTTTTTTATGACTCCATGGCCCAATGGATGCTTAAGGTCACTAGTTATATACTTAGTAGGCTAGTATCCCCTCTAAGTCGCCAAGATTGATAGCCATTTTTTGCCTTCTTGCCAAAATTTGAGTTTTTCCTGTCAAGCATGGCCAACAGTCATATCTTTTCAAATTTTCAAATTTTCAAACATTCTAATTTTATAAGGATACATATAAAACCTTGGGTTACATTTTATATCCTAAGTATTCAAGTTGTTTCATGACATAAATACCCTAACATGCCTACATCCTCTCAGCCATTCGATTTAAGGAGATCAATGAACGTCGCTTGATCACTATAAAAACTTGCATGAAAAATATTCATAATGACATAATGATAATGTGACATGCATCCAGGTGGGGCATCTTATTTTGAGTCATGCATAGTAATCAGCAAAAATATCTCCACCATAAATCTTTGGATAGATCAACGGCTATCATTTTGTCGCTATAAAAAGATGCAAGATCTTTTGTTAGAATGACATAATGACAGCATGCCACACATCTCAATGGGCCACTTCCTTTTGTGTCTTGTAAGGATTTTAGAAGAGATGATAAGTGTTTTTGTTTAATTGTTCATTCTACAACTAAACCAAGTTCATAAAATATTTAACCAACACTATCGATTAGATCTAAGATCAATGGGCATTGTTATGTCGCTAATAGAAATTGCACAAAGAATACTCATAGAAACATAATGAAAGCATGCCACATGTCCTAGGTGGTCTTTTCTTCTTTGTGGCTAGTGGAGTTGTCAGACAAGGTAACTGTTGCCAAAAATTTATTCATTACCTTTTGAGGTGGGCTAGTTTCTTAATGTACCTCCATCCATTATTGATCTCAAAGTAAATCAATGAACATCATATTTTCATTATAGAAAGTTTCTAAATCTTTATTCATAGTGACATAATGACATTTTAACATGTGGAGGTGGCAGGACCAGCCCATGTAGGGAGTTTCCAAAGGTTTTCTACCATAAATGAAGCTCCATTTGTTAGGTTCCTATTCACTACAAATATAACATGTAGAGAAATGGTTTTATCATAGTCGTCCAATCTTCCAAAATCAACGGTTGTTGCTTTTTTTCTATCAAAAATTGCATGATCAATATACATAGCGGTATAGCAACAATGCAACATGTGTCCTAGTGGACCCATCACTATTCATAAGGTGTTGTATTTTCTTCACCATTGGATTGAAGACAAATTCAGGGTTTTTTTTATGTTGCTAAAGAAAGTTGCATGATGAATATTCATAATGGCATAATGATAGGTTGACATGTGTCCTTGCAGGGTTGGGTGGTAAAGATAGAATAAAGGAAAGTACATCAAATGTCACCACATGGCATGCTCTAGGAAGGTTGAAAAGTTAGCAGGAGATGGTAAGTGAACTCAAAGAAAAAGGTGGCTAAGTCATGCCAATAGATAGTCAATAGGTCAACATAAGGTTAAAAAGCCAGACAAGGTGAAGAAATATTCAAATGGCATTGGGCCATGTGGCAGGATTAGATAGTCAAATCTAGTTGACTTGTTGATTTATATGATTCAATGTGTCAAGAAGAAAGAAAGATAGGTCTTTAATGGAAAATATGATCTTCTTAATTGTTTACAACCACTTACAAACATTCTATGCCAATAAATGTAAAGGGACACTCCATCATCACCTAGTTATCCATATGCTTGGGTAAATCATTAATGGCCACCATTTCTAACTTCTCATGTCTATTTTTTTGGTGAATGATATGATTTTCTTGCATTTCAATGTGTACCATGGTCAGATTTTTCCTAGATTTGTAGTGATTGTTCTCTACAACCTTAAATGCAATTTTTGTGCTTTTCCTTAGGGTAGAAGCTATCTGAGTTATGCTTGAAATATAAAAGAAAATTTTGCAACCCTTCTTATGATCAACCTTTTTCTAATTCATTAGTATTGCATTCTATGCTCTACTACTATAATTTTTCGTGTTTATGCATAAATCTATTCTCTATCTTACCTCATTCTCCCATTAATATAAGTTTAGAACTTCCTTTCCCTTGTTGATGTTTTGTCTTGTATCCTTCAATTTGCATAATAGTTGTCGAAATCAACAAGTGGGAAGATTTACTTCTAAGTAGGGGGGGTGAATCAGAAGTAACTAACTTTAACCTTTTCAAATTCTTTTAACTAAAACAATTTACATGCATCCAATTTATCTAATAAAAATGAAAGTAAACACATGCATGAAAATAGGCAACACACAAATTTGGTAACCCAGAAACCCTCCAAAATGAGAAGGTAAAACTGGGATGGGGGTGACACCCACAAAATATCACTGCAGCAATGTGTAACTATTTAAGGTTACAATGTTTGACCACTTCCAATAGTCTACCCTATGAAAGGCCTATCCTAATAAAGACTTTACACTCTATCAAAAGTGACCTAGTTAAAGGATTTCACTACCCTACTAAAAGTAAGCCTGGTTAAATGACTTCTATACATTCACTTGGAATGCCACCCTGTTAAAGGATTTACAAATGGCTGCTAGGCCAACCTAAGTCCATAGGATTTCCATATCTAATAAAATTGCTAGAGTATTAGAAATCTTTTGACCTATTAGCTTTGCAATCTTCAATTGTTGATTCTAGATCCTTGTTCTGCTCTTGTTGATCTTGATCCTTGCTTGATCTAATATATCACTCTATGTGGTTCTGATGCTTTGTTCTTCAATAATTGGATTTTTTCAATGTTGTACAATTCTTCACTAAGTCTCTTACCCTTGTGAATTTTTCTATAGTTCACCCTTACACTTCTCTCATCCACACATTCAATGGGGTTTCATCCTCCTTTTAAAGATTTCAAAGACTTGGGATTAGGTATGAATCTACAATCAATATTAAATCTTCATTTCCCACTCATTCCTTGAAATTTTCCTATTGGTTACATGCCTTCTCCATTTTTCTTATTGGTTGTAAGCAGATTGCATAGGTAATATGAAATATTTGATCTTATCTTCAAGATCCTTCAAGATTCATACTATGTCAACTCCAAAAATGGTTTACATTTTATTTTGTGAAGGCATAAAATCATATGTTGATTCAATGTTATTCGGCACATACTAGTTGTTGATGCTCGACAAATATATAAAAATTGGCTCACTCAGCTCCTATAGCAATTCTGTCTCGCTTGGCACTTATACTCTACTTGGCATCTATAGTGACTCAACACCTATACTTTGCTCGACACTTGAACTTCACTCGGCACCTAAAGACTGCTTGACACCTGAAGTTCACTTAGCACCTATTGAATTCTCTAGCTCGGCATACACTATAGCTCATCTTCTGTATTATACTTGGCATTGTCTTGAGAATTTGGTTAAGTGTGTTGACATTCAAATGTCAAAACCAATCAAAGACCAAAAATTTCCCCCTTTGACATGAGTGGAAAAAACACTTAACTAAACATTATAAATCTTATCTATATAAGTATACTACATGTTCTATTTGGCATGTGTACAAGACTTCCAAAAACTTATTCAAAATTTTGGATACCTCAAAATCTTGTAACTCCCCCTAAGCTGATGTGCCCTTACCTTTCTTGTAACCAAAATTCCTATGCTAAATGTGTCTCATGTTGATATATCTGATACTCTTTTCCTTATCTACCTTTGTTTGTATCTGTGTACCTTGTTATATTTGCTTGCAGTTTGAATGTGAATATCTCCCCCTTTGGATATTCTTTAGTGCTTCCATAAAAGAATGTATTATGTAACCATTCTTATTCACTTCTTCATTCAATGAATTCTATTTCCCTTTTTATTAAATGCAATAAATAATGAATGAATATTCTTATTCTCCCCTTTATTATTTCTCCCCCTTTTTGACACTTATGTTACAGGGTCCTAAGGATGAATAGAATACTTAGGCAAAAATGTTTTATTTACCTCCATAATCATCTTGAGAGAAGCATCCCAATTGTTTAAATCTATAGCCAATGACTTGTGTTCGATGGTTATCTCTGTTGCAAGATGAAAAAGGCCTTCTAAAGTAGAAAAATTTGGGTCTTTCTTTAGTACATTTTCTACATAAGCTTGCTCCTTATGAAGTACTTCTAGATGTGGAGTAAGGGAGGATTGAATTTGCATCAATTTTGCCTTAACATTGGCCTCTTCAACTATCAACATAGCTAATTCCTTCTATATGTGAAGCATTGCTACAAAATGCTTCTCACTTTGAGCTGAATCTTTTGGGAGTTGAGTGCTGGAAATCTTTAGATTTTGCTCCAAGCTCAATATCTTTTAGCTTGTCTCTTGTGTGAAAAGGGATGAATCACACAACTTGGTGTACAATAAGAATATATTCTCAAGTACCTTTTTCACTTTTTCAATCTTCTTCTCCAATTCAACCTATGAAAGTGCTATTTCACTTGACATCTTCTCATTTACTTTCATCTAAAATTTCTTTTCTGACCATTCCAATAATTTAACATTGGCTTCAAGGTCCTCATTTTGTACCTGGTCCACAATGTTGGATAATTGCTCCATTATGGGTTGAGTCTCATTAGGTACTTGCAAGCTAAAGACAACAAGAAATATTTCTTTGATCTCCACTAATGCTTGCTTTTTCTTGTACTCATTTTTTAGTATCTCTTGCCTCTTTCTCCTTTCTAGTGTCTCTTGCACTTCATTTATCTACTGTAGGTTCATTTTCCTTAAGTCATAGCTTGGTATGACTATTTCTTCATCAAGTGCAGGGTCTCCATAGTGAAGTACCCTTGCAACCTTTGTAGTACTCAAGCCTGGTGTTGGTATTTTCAATGGTACTACATCAGTGCTCAGCTTCTTATGAGGAGTCCCTAAGGTAGGCAAGTTCACCAACATTTGTATTGCCTCCTGCTCCTTAGGGGTTTTCTCTCCTTCTTTCTCCTCTTGTCTACTTCCTTGATCAATGATGACAATTTGAGGAGGTGTACCTTGGGTTTGTGCTATAGGAATATATTGTTCTATTTGTTCCTTTGGTTGCTCCTCAATAGTAGTTGTCACCTTTGTTGTAGAATCAACCTTAGCAATTTTGTCTTGTACCTCTTGCTCTTTGGGTTGATCTATTGTAGCTATGGGAGGTTGTGTAGATTTTTTTTGTGTGATTTCCTTCTCCCTTGTTATTTCTACTATAGCTTTTTGTAGCTCATCAACACTCACCAATACTAGATTTGTGTAAAAAATTTCTTGTAGTGTTAATTGGTGAAGGATCTTTTGAGATCCTCTACAGTTCAAGGGCTGATTTTCTAAGCTGAAGTGTCAGGAACATCCTTTATGATGATTGTAACTACAGGTGTTGTATGTGAAGGAGTTAGTAGTAATTGGGTGTCTTGGACACTTTATTTAGTTTTCTGCTCCTCTCCACCATGTGTTTCCACTGTCTCTTTTTCTATTTCTTTCTCTCCTTCATCCTTTTCATGTTCTCTTTCTTCCTCTTTCTCATTCTCTTCCTCTTCTTCATCATTTCTACCCTCAAATGGGTCTTCTTGTCCCTCTTTTATAGTTGTCAAACCATATATCAATTTCCACATCTGTGTGGATTTCTAGACAACATCTTCAATTTGATTTTGCAAAATACTAAAGGCTCTATATTTGGGTGCAAATTTTCTCCCATTATTTTTGTTAACCTTAATTATCTGACCCATTGTGAGGTCTGGCATTACATGAGCCAATGTAGACTATCTTATTTCTTTCTCCATTTTGAGATAGTAATGCCACTTATTTTCAACCAATGAACTTAGGTCTTTAGGCATTGAAGTGTCTAGTTCAAGTGGAGTAGTCTTGAACTTAGCCATCATAGCGTAGATAGATTCTTCCACTGTGTTTTGTTGTTCTTTTGACAACTTATTGAATTCTATGGTCTTTAGGCTAGATAAATCTACATTGTCTCTTATATTATTGCAAATATTTTCTAATTTAGAAGTGGTAGAGTGTCTTACCAATCTAAATTGTTCTTCATTAGACTATGTTTTCTCCTTGTCTAATTTTGAAGGTGCCACATACTTCTTCCTCTTTTTCTATTTAGCAGGTCCTACATGTTCTATTTCTTTTTGTTTATCCTACTCACTCGCCCCTTGTGTAGTTGCCTTGGTTTTAGCCCTTGTTGTTAGCTTGGCTGGACTTGGCTTTGTAGGTTTCTTTTTTTTCCTTTAGGCTAGGCAACTAGCTACTTCCGAGCTTTCCTTTTCTGTGCCTTAGCCTTTGGAGCTTCTTGCTCAACACCTTCTTCTTCATCTATATCTTCTCCCATACCTTGGGTTAGGGCAAGTGGCCCTTGATCTTGCTCTTCTTCATCTTCACCCTTGGCATCTTTTTCTTCTACTCCAGCTTCCTCTGTAGTGCCTTCTCCAAATTTTTCTTTAAAATTCTTGACAAGCTTGTCTTTCTTCTTCAAAGTGGAGGCAATGTTCAACTCCATATCCACTTTGGATCTCACCACATCATGTGTTCCAAAATGCGGTGCATCCTTGTCAATTTCCTCTACTAATAGAGCAGTTATTGTAGTTGATGCCTCATGTATATTTATTTCATACCCAAGAGGTTTTAGCCATCTCACTCTTGGTATGGCCACTTGTATATATGTGTAATCAATATCTACAAGAAAACAAACTTCATTTACATGTTTCTCCACCAAAGAAATTGGAATTCTGAGCCTCCGCTTCAATGATTTCTTAAAATCTTCAAAAAAACTAGTGATCAAGGTCTCAAAATTAGCTCAGATCTACTCTATGTATTCATTTACTTGAGCTATGATAAACCTATCATTCTTCCATACTACTTTACCAAAATAAGGGAATTCATTCTCTACATAAAAGAAAATACATATCAAAATTGCACCAAATTTACATTGTGCTCCCTTTGTTCTTCTAATTGCTACCAAATTTTCATTGATCTGTTATAGTTGTAGCTCTACAAGATCATATGTGTGATCTTTCTTCACCAATTTATATCCTACATCCACTGCTATATAGGGCACACTATTGAGTTTGCTAGACTGGTAAAATTTGTGTGCAATGACCCTTACTACAAAGTCAACTAGAGAGTCTTGGATGGTACCAATTTTCATCCCTCTTTTATTCCATTATGCACCTATGTTCTTTTCAATTACCTACTTAGAGTCACTTCTAAGGGTCTTCGGCCAATCTAGGGTTGGGTACCCTATCACTCTATGTACAATACTCTTAGTGATTTTGATGGCGCCATCCTCTAACCATAAACTACCATCATGCACTTGGATCAAAACTAGTCTAATCCATTTTGTTTTAAATATTGTGGAGAAATCTAAGGCTCGCGTTAAAGCCTTCCTTTCAACAATTTTGAATTCTTCCTTCAACACTCCATTTTCATACAATTTCTCATATGCCTCCCTCATTTCCATATCAACTATGGTTCCTATCTTGCAGTTATAACATTTCCTTACATCTTGGACCATTACAACTTTTGGGGGTATGATGGAAAGGGCACCGGCTAGGTCATTCTTGTATGCAACCTCTGGGATTGGATGAAAATTGAGTTGCCTAACCTCCTTGGACACTAATTGAACTTCAAATATTTCATTTTCTCAAGTTTTTCTTGAGCTAGATGCAATTTTACCAAACTAGGGTTTCAACACAAAGAAAACATGAAATTATGTAGCTCGGCATAGTTGTAAATACCTTAAAATTGATAAAATTGTGTTGAAATGCTATTGAAAACTATTGGAATCTTTGTATACACTAGTTTCTTTTCTTGGGATTTACTCTTCATTCTTTCTCATCTTTGCTCTATGTTTGTAGTGAAGAAAAATGAATGCAAATATGATATTATACCCTATTTTCAATGCATTTAATGCTTAGTATATTCACAACTGTCCACTCGACTGCTAAAGGATTCATCATTACTCAGCTTCCATTACCTTTTCACTACTCTGCTTGCACAAGAGTATTACTCACTTAGCTTCAACTGAGATTTCTTCTTCACTCGACTTCCTCTACCAACTTGACTTCAACCAATCATTCAGCTCTTATACTCTTGGACAGTCAACTCAATTTTTACTCAATTTTACTCAGCAATTGGGGATAACTCAGCAACACTTGTGAAATCTTGAATTTTCAACTTTGCATCTTTGTTCTTTCTAATTTATTCTTTTTAGTACTTTCTTTTCTAGGAACTAATGTATGCTAAAGCTTTGTAAATCAATCCCTTATGCCTCCTCTTGCTTAGTTTGATGAAGTGTGACCACTTGACCTATTAGGTGAAGTGATCCCTTCATTTCATGTGCCATTGCCATCTTTCTTCTTTCATGTTCAACATCTACCTTCTCTTTACCTTTGTCATTCTTTGAGTTGGGTGCCTTTGACTTTTTTGGGCAATTTTTGTTGATATGACCAGTTCTCAAGCAACTAAAACATGTGGTTTGGCTCAACCATCTATTGCAGTTAATGCAGGAAAAGGATGAATAACTAGGGCCAAAGGCTCACCCAGCTATCCAAACCACCCTGCAAGAGTTAACACAATGGTAAACACCACACAAGGAACAATACCAAGGAGAGAGAGAACAATAATGTCTTTATTGATTCATCAAATATTCAACATACATGTCGTACTATAAGGCCTTTTGGGTTACGGCCAATTACAAAATACAACTTCTATTTCCACAATCCAGCTTTAAATTCGCATTTCCAGACACATATGCATTCCCTTTTCAATCCTTCTAGGTTCTACCCTAAAAACTAAGCCTAATTACTCTATTTATTCTTGCCAAAATGTCTTATAGAAGATTCTAGAATGTAGAAAGCCACAAGTTGGTCCATAACAAATATTAACCAAAATTAAATACAAGTAGAGTCGGCCCAAACTGAAACTAGACATAGATAACTTGGAAAATGAAGACCATGTAGAAAATTGACACTCGACACCCATACGAGCTTGACGGTCAAAGAAAATCACTTGATAACCAAAGGTACTCAGCAACCAAAGGATTCACTTAGAATCCAAAGGAATTCACTTGGCAACCAAAGGAACTCGGTAGTAACTAAGAATGACTTGAGATCCAAAGAGTTCACTTGGCGACCACAGGAACTTGGAAATCAAAGTAATGACTTGGCATCAACTGACCACTTGGCATCCACTAAGAACTCAACACCAATAGATAGAAAGAACATAGCACAGGATTGTAAGAAACCCAGGATGCTCCTGCATCAGACAACCATAGTTGGAGAAAATTATTATCCTGAATCATGTAAGTGTCAAAACCTGGGCTAAATCCAACTCAGATTGAGAAATCCATGTAGCATCTTTAATTGGTCTATTCTTCCATTTCACTAAATACTCATAGTAATATTTTCATCTTGTATTGTTTCCAACTCTCTGATTTAATATATGTTCAACTTCTTCAACCTGCTTCTTAGGATAATCATTAGGTATAGCCATTTCATTATCTGACTCATGATACTTGTATAAATTAGCAACATTAAATATAGGAGATATATCCATTTCATCAGGTAACTCAACTTCATATGCATTACTACTGTCAAACTTCTTCAAGATCTTACAAGGTCCAAATTTCTTCATCTTTAGCTTACTATATGTACCAACAAGAAATCTACCTTTCTTCAAATGAACCATCACCTCATCACCAACTTGAAAATCATGGTGTGTTCTAGACTAATCAGCATTTTCCTTATACTTCTTATTACTTTGTTTCAACCTCAACTTCACTTCCTTATGCAAAGACTCCATAAAATCAGCAAATTCTTCTCCTACAACACTTCTCTTTTCCTCACCAGCAACATCTCTCAAATCTGATATACCTCTAGGGTGCATTCCAGTAACAATCTCAAAAGGTGTTTTCCCTATACTCCTATTCACAGAATTTTTATATGAAAATTTAGCTTGTGCCAATACCATCTCCCAATTACTTGGCTTATTCCCAACTAAACATCTTAGCAAATTGCCTAAGCTTCTATTTACAACCTCTATCTATCCATCTATTTGTGGATGGAATGTAGAACGAAACTTCAATTCAATACCCATCTTTTTCCACAAAGTCTTCTAATAGTAACCAACAAACTTATTGCCTCTGTTTGAAATAATACTTCTTGGTAATCCATGCAATCTCACAATCTCTTTTTAAAAAAACTATTCAGCAACATGCTTAGCGTCTAATGTCTTCTTACATAGTATGAAATCAGCCATCTTAGAAAATATGTCTACTGCAACAGATATAGAATCATATGCCTTCACTGTCTTAGGCAATCTGAGAACAAAATCCATACTAACATCAATCCAAGGTTTCTTAGGAATAGTAATAGGTGTATACTAACTAGTATTTTGACTCACTCCCTTTGCAACATGACAAACTCCACAACTCTTTACAAATTTTTGAACATCCTTATACATTTGTGGCCAATAATACTTCTCTTTTAGCAAACTCAATGTCTTATCAATTCCAAAATGTCCAGCTAATCCACCACTATGCTTTTTTTTAATTAGATTCAACCTCATAGGACTTCTAGGAATACATAGTTGAATACCTTTGAACAACATACCTTCTTGAATGAAATATTCATCATACTTACTTATGTGGTCTATTAGATTTGGTGCTTTGCACTCTCTCCACACCTCACAAAAATTAAGATTAGCATCATACAACTCTTTCATTTCATCAAAACTAAGAACTTCAACCTTCATTTTAGTCAACAAGGAATGTCTTCTACTCAATGCATCAGCAATTCTATTAGTAACTCCATTCTTGTGCTTGATTACAAATGTAAAACTATGCAAGTACTCAACCCACTTCATATGTCTTTGATTCAATTTATGTTGACTTCACAAGTATTGTAAAGCTTTATGATCAGTATACAAGACACACTCCTTAGGAATCAAATAATGTCTCCACTTCTTCAATGCTTGAACAATGGCATAAAATTATTGATCATACACAGAATACTTCCTTTTAGCATCATTCAAATTTTCACTAAAGAAAGCAATAGGCTTACCTTCTTAACTTAATACAGCTCCTATTTCATTACCACTTGCATCACATTCAACTCAGAATACTTTGTTAAAATTAGGAAAAGCCAATGCAAGTAATTCAACAACCTTTTGTTTCAAAGTCTCAAAACTCTTGTCAACTCCATGTGTCCACTTGAATTTCTTTTTATCTCCCCTCATTATTTCAGTCATAACATTACAAACAGCATTGAAATTCTTTATAAACTTTCTATAAAAACTACCCAAACCATGAAATCATCTTACCTCACCCACTTTCTTAGGTGTAGGCCATTCCAAAATTGCTTTAACATTCTCAGGGTCCATCTTCAATCCATCAGCTAAAATCACAAATCCCAAATACACAATCTCCTCTTGCATAAAAGAACACTTTTCAAATTAATCAACAACTTTTCCTCTTTCAATCTTTGTAAAACTTGTCTAATATGATCAAGATGTTCTTCCTTAGTCTTTTGGAATATTAGAATATCATCCAAATAAACAATCACAAACTTACCCAAGAATATTTTAAGAACTTCATTTATCAACTTCATGAAAGTACTAGGTGCATTAGTCAAGGCAAAAGGCATAACCAACCATCCATACGAACCATCTTTTGTCTTGAAAGTAGTCTTGCATTCATCACCTTCTTTCATTCTAGTTTGATGATAGCCACTCTTCAAATCAATCTTGGTAAAATACTTTGCTACACTCAAACAATCCATTTTGTCATCCATCATTGGCATAGGAAACCTATATTTCACTATGATTTTGTTAATAGCTCTAGAATCAGTACGTATTCTCCATTCCCCATTCTTTTTAAGTGCTAATACATCAGGTACAACACATGGACTCAAGCTTTCTCTTATCAAACCTTTCTACAACAACTCATGCACTTGTCTGTTAAGTTCTTCATTCTCTACAGGTGTCAATCTATATGGTGCTTTGTTTGACAAACTAGCTCTAGGAATCAGATCCATACAATGACTTATGCTTCTTACTGGAGGTAAACCATCAAGAATATCATCAGCAATAATTACTTTATACTCATTCAACAATTATGTAATTTCTACTAGTTCTTAGCTATCACTCTCTACTATCACTTGATCATTACTAGCTTCTACTACTTGATCATTAATACCAACACTTGGTCCTCTAGGAATTTTAGAAAAACAAACTTGGTTCCTTTTCATTTCCTTTTCAAATTGTTTCCCATTAACCATACAAACTTTTATTTCAGTACAACTGACCTCATCTAGAGTTTCAATCAAAGGCAACAATATTTTTTTCTTCCCATTTACCCAAAGAGTATATTGATTCAATCCTCCATCATGTATAGCATATCTATCATATTTCCAAGGTCTACCCAACAAAATATGACAGCAATTCATAGGCATAATATCACATAGAATTTCATCAAAGTAATGTCCAATTTTGACTTTCACAATGCATTGCTCACTTACCAATATTTTATTCTCATCTTTGATCCATGAAACATGATAGGGTTTAGGATGTTTCAGCCTCTGCAACTACAACTTTGTAACCAACTCTTCTAATGCTAGATTTGTAGAACTTCCACTATCAATGATCACTTTGTAGAATTTTCAATCCATCTTACATCTTGTTTTGAAAAGACTTCTCCTTAAAATAGGTTCCTCATCACTTCCCTTATTACATAAGGTTCTTCTCACCATCAGATTTTCTCCAGCCTCAAGTCCACTTGGTGAACCCTCATCATCTTCTTGAATCATAGTATTTCTGTTACCTTGCCTACTTTTAGAGGATCTACATTCAAAAGATCTATGTCACTCTTTACCTCATCTAAAAAAATTACCATGAAATTCACCTCTAGAATAGGAATTACCTCTTCCTCGGTAAGAATTAGTGCCTCCTTAGTAAGAATTACCACCTTTCCATTTAGTCTTTCCTTTGTCATTATTCTTCCATTCAGATTTTCCTTTATCCTACATAGAGCTGACAGAACTTTCTCCATAAGATCTACCTCTACCTCTCTAGAATCTACCACCTCTTCCACTTTGTCTTTGTTCATGCTTCTTTGCAAAGATCTCCTTAGCTTTCAAGGCATATTGATATGCTTCTTCTACACCTTCCAACTTCACAAAACTTATTTCATCTTGTATTCTAGATCTCAATCCATTAATGTACCTTGCAATTTTCTCAACATCATCATCCACATGTCAAGATCTAATGTCCAATCTATAGAATTCCTCAGTATATTCTTTCACACTCATGTCCCTTTGTTTCAAATTTTTCATCTTTCTCAATAGGCTAACTTGGTAATCAGTAGGGAGGAATTTTTTCTTTACCTTCTTCACCATCTTTGGCCAAGTTCTGATCTTCTCCTTTTCTCTCCTTTGTCTATCAGTTTGTAAGTACTCTCACCATAGTGGTGCATGACCTTTTAGCCTAGTGACTATAATCTTCACCTTTCTATTACCAGGAGTATTTTCATACTCAAAGAAATTCTCCATATCAGAGATCCAATCCAACATAGCATTGGTATCCAATTTTCCATCATAAGGAGCAACTTCTACAACAGGCTTTGAATTTTCCCTAGACAACACTCACAACAATCTTTCTTCATCTTGATCTTCTTCAGGTTCTAGATTATGGTTTGGTGTTGCTACTTCATCATCACTTACATCATCAAGATGCACTTCTCTCCTCTAGGTTGTCTCCACAGCATCTAATCTAGCTGCAATTTGTCTCAACTGATCCAATATAGCATCATCGACATTTCTTCTACCACAAACCATCTTTACAAATTAGCTTCCTACAAGATTGTAACCCTTTGCAAGTTATAGATCAAATATGCAAATCCACCACACTATAACCGAATCCAAATCATGGTTTTATATGATCCAATCTCCATAGGGATGAACATCAATCTCTGATACCAATTGATGTAGGAAAAGGCAAAATAACTAGGGCCAAAGGCTCACCCAGCTATCCAAACCACCCTGTAAGAATTAACATAGTGGTAAACACCACACAAGGAACAACACTAAGGAGAGAGAGAAAAAGAATGTCTTTATTGATTCATCAAATATTCAGCATACATGCCTAGCTATAAGGCCTTATGGGTTACAACTAATTACAAAATACAACTTTTAGATCCATGATCTAGCTTTAAATTCACATTTTTAGACACATATGCATTCCCTTTTCAATCCTTCTAGGTTCTACCCTAAAAACTAAGCCTAAGCACTCTATTTATACTTGCCAAAATGGATTACAGAAGATTCTAGAATGTAGAAAGCCACAAGTTGGCCCATAACAAATATTAACCAAAATTAAATATAAGCAAAGTCAGCCCAAACTAGAACTAGACATAGATAACTTGGAAAATGAAGATCATGCACAAAACTAACACTCGGCACCCACACAAGCTTAGAAGCCAAAGAAAATCACTCAGTAACCAAAGGCACTTACCAAAGGATTCACTCAGCATCCAAAGGAATTCACTCGGCAACCAAAGGAACTTGGTAGCAACTAAGAATGACTCAGCATCCAAAGAGTTCACTCGATGACCATAAGAACTCAGAAATCAAAGGAATGACTCGACATCCACTAAGAACTTGGCACCAACAAACAAAAAGAAAAAAGTGTAGGATTACAAGAAACCCAAGATGTTCCTCCATCAGTAGTTCCCTCTAAAATGTGTCTTATGTAGCTTTTAGGAATGTGTCCATATTCTTGATAGTAATGATAGCTATACCTAGTGTTTTAGTCCCAATTGTAGTGATGACCATGGTTACCTTCCCTTGTTGCCTTATTTGATGTCCACATAGGCTTTGATCTACACTCCAAAGATCTATGTCCATACTTCATGTAACTGTGGTAGTGACCTTCAAATTTTGGTGTCTTGATAGTCCTAGTCCTACAGTTATGTGCTTGATGTCCTTGCCTTTTGCACTTATGACAATAACTTGGATTCTTAGGCTTGTTATGTTGATGGGCATTCTTGCTCTTACATACAATAGAAGTATGTCCCTTTTTACCATAGAAATGACAAGTAGCTTTAGTGTTCTTACCTTTGTTACTCCTTTCTTCTGTAGTCTTGGATGATTCTTCATGTTTAGTGCTAATGTAACCTAGTCCTAAAGTATCATTACTAGCCCTTGGTGATTTTAGTAGTTGCTCAAAGTACTTGATGGCCTCATTGGATTTCATGAAGATTTCTACAATCTCCTTCTCTCTTTTTAGATAATTTTTCAATTGTTCATTTTTCATCTTTAGTGTAGAGATCTCAATGTCCTTGACATTTAGTTCATGATGTGCATTCATTATCTGACTCAGGGTGTCTAGTTGCATGTTTGAGATTCTTGCAAGTTCAATTGATTTTTCTTTCAATCTATTGGCAAGGTTTCTCTTATCTTCTTCTAGCATAGCCTTGTCTTCAATGGATATTTTCTTTTGTTTAGTTACTTCACAAAGCATCATGGCTTGTGATTCTTGTTCAAGCTTGAGTATCCTAATTTCTTCTCCTTGAACTCTATTCTTCTCCATTAGGTTTGCTATTACTACATCAAACTCTTTGGAATCTCCATTTAAAAATAAATTTGAGGTGTCAATCTCCTTGTATCATGTGTCATTCTCAGCTATGGCAATCTCTTTTCTTCTTTTTAAGGATTTCCTCAGTTCTCCTCTAGCTTCTTCCAAAGCATGCAAGACAACTTGTATATCAATTGTCTAATTTTCTATGATGTTTCCAATTTTGTAGACTTCCATTTCCAGATCTTTTCTCCAAGTTGTAAGCCTCCTTATTGTGAGAACTAGGCTCTAATACCAATTCTTGGAATTAACAAATTGAAAGATTTACTTCTGAGGGGGGGGGGGGGGGGGGGGGGGGGGGGCGCTTGGTGAATCAGAAGTAACTAACTTTAACCTTTTCAAATTCTTTTAACTAAAATAATTTACATGCATCCAATTTATCTAATAAACATGAAAGTAAACACGTGCATGAAAATAGACAACACAAAAATTTAGTAACCCAAAAACCCTCCAAAATGAGAAGGTAAAATTGGGGTGGGGATGACACCCACAAAATATCACTACAACAATGTGTAACTATTTAAGGTTACAATGTTTGACCACTTCCAATGGTCTACCCTATGAAAGGCCTATCCTATTAAAGACTTTACACTCTATCAAAAGTGACCTAGTTAAAGGATTTCACTAACCTGCTAAAAGTAGGCCTAGTTAAAGGACTTCTATACATTCACTTGGAATGCCACCCTATTAAAGGATTTACAAATGGCTGCTAGGCCAACCTAAGTCCATAGGATTTCTATATCTAATACAATTGCTAGAGAGTATTAGAAAGATTTTGACTAGTTAGCTTTGCAATCTTCAATTTTTGATTCCAGATCCTTGTTATACTCTTGCTGACCTTGATCCTTGCTTGACCTGATATGTCAATCTGCAAGGTTCTGATGCTTTGTTCTTCAATAACTAGATTCTGCAATGTTGTTCTGTTCTTCACTAAGTCTCTTACCCTTGTGAATTTTGCTATAGTTCACCCATACACTTCTCTCATCCACACATTCAATGGGATTTCATCCTCCTTTTAAATATTTTGAAGACTTTGGATTAGGTATGAATCTACAATCAATATTAAATCTTCATTTCTTGCTCATTCCTTGCAATTTCCCTATTGGTTGCATGCCTTCTCCATTTTTCTTATTGGTTGCATGTAGATTGCATAGCTAATGTGAAAGATTTGATCTTATCTTCAAGATCCTTTGAGATTCATACTATTTTGGCTCCAAAAATGGTTTACATCTGAGTTTGTGAAGGCACAAAGTCATATTTTGATTCTGTGTTACTCGGCACATACTAGTTGTTGATGCTCGACACATATAGAAAAACTAGCTCACTCGGCTCCTATAGAAATTCTGTCTCGCTCGACACTTATACTTTGGTCGACATCTATAGTGACTCAGCACATATACTTTGCTTGGCACTTGAACTTCACTCGACACCTAAGGACTGCTCGGCACTTGAAGTTCACTCAGCACCTGTTGAATTCTCTAGTTCGGCATACACTGTAGCTTGGCTTTTATATTATACTCAGTATTGTCTTGAGAATTTGGTTAAGTGTGTTGACACTCAAATGTCAAAACCAATCAAAGACCAAAAATAGTATCTATTTTGGCTCAGATTTTATAGAGTGAAGTTCCTTCATTGTAGCATTTCATTTGGTTCTACTTTGTTTGTGGTTGTTGGATTGAAACAAAGGTTGAATCAGTATATCTTAGGAATATGTTGATGAATAGTGCATTGTTAGGCAAAAATAAGATTGAAGAAACTATTTTGGTGTATCACCCCCTTTAGACTAGATTAGGTAGTTTTCTTTCATGTATTATTTCTCCCTTTTCCTCTCAAAGAGTAATTAGGTGTACCCTGATAGTGAGGAAGCCAACCTTCTCTAGAGACTCAATCTCATAGTTAAAGTCCCACAGTTTGGAGATTGTTTCCATGTTTCACAAGGTTTCCTTTAGGTAAAAACTTTAGGCAAGGGTGAAAGCTTTTGTGACAATAGGAATCTCAATTAACAAAGTGAGTTACAAAGTAGAGATTGACCACTAGTTCATTCTAACAAGTGCATTAGTCAAATCCTCTAACAATGTGGACTTAACAATCTTATGCTAAATCTCCTAACCAAGTGCATACTTCATTGTATTGTATAAATCCTTTTACAAGATGGACCTAACAATCCTTATTGCTCCTAATAGGGAAGATCACTAGAAGTGATCATTTGTAAGCCTTAACAAGACAACTTTATAATGTAGTACTAAAGCTTGTGGGTAGCATCCCCAACGTGGTCTTACTTTCTATTTGGAAGGTTTCTAGGTTACCAAATATAGTGTGAACTATTATGAATTTTTAATTTTTCATTCATTCATGCATGCAATTAGATCATATTAGTTTAAAGAAGATTAATTTGTGAATTAAAGTTAAAGTTTTATTGGTTCCTGATTCACCTGCCCCCCCAGTCACCTAGCCCACCATACATTTCCAACAATTAGTATTAGAGCTTTGGTTCTCACATCATTAGTTTAGCAGCTTGAGAAATGATTAGAGGCAATGGAAGTGTATAGACTTGAGAAAACTATTGAAAATGAAAAGTTGAATAAGAAAATGGCCATGGAACAATTCAAGAAAATGAAGGAATAGCTCTCTCAATCCTTAAAAAGAAGAAAAGACCTAGCAGCACACATGAATGAAAATCTCTACATAGAAGAAAGAATTAAAGACATTTTCCAAGATAGAAGTTTAGATAAAGCTGATCCAGTAATCAAAGACCTACTTGAGAAGAATCTCACTCTTCATGAAGAAGTTAGAAAGCTGAAAAGAGAACAAGAAATTTAGTCAGTTGGAATGTGTGAATACATGGAACAAAAATATATATATAATGAAGAGAAAATATTGCTAACTAAATAGATAGAAGAAAAGGACAAAGAAATTCAACACCTATGTTTTCAGTAAGCAGATTTGATAAGTCAACTCAATTGTGAAAATCAAGAGCTTATCAACTTGAGGATAGATAATGCAAGATTGTAGAATGATCTCAGCATAGAAAGGAAAATCAATGAAAGGATGATGAAATATCAATAAATAATGAATTAGTTGAATGAGAAAACTCAATTCAGACACAAAGGCAAAGCAAGATTAGGCTTTATAGATGAAGGTGAATCATCTCAACAAGGAGCTCCAAAGAACAAAAGACCTACTTGTAATCATTATGAAAAGATAGAGCATACATCAAACAAATGTTGGAGCAATGGAAAATCAAAATTTAGTGGAAAATGCTATAGTTGTAACAAACAAGGACATAGAGAAAGTGAATGCATAGAGAAAACGAAGTTTGAAGGAAAATGTTTCAATTACAACAAACAAGGGCACAAGTCTTCAAAATGGAAGACTAAGAAATGGAACCCAGTAGAATAGATTGTGAAAGTTATCTTGGGTTTGGATTGTAACACATGGTTTAGATGTCACTTATGTGGTAAGCATGGACATTTTGGAGCGAACTGCATAAGAACTCACATTAGGAAGAGAGACCCTACAAAGAGATGTTTTGTATGCAATGAACTTGGTCATCTAGCCAAGAACTATATGAACTGAGATACAATTGAAGATGAAAAGAAAGCAAAGGTTGATAATATTAGAAATCAAATGAGGCAACAATGGGTAAAGAAATCTCCAGAGAATACAATCCAAAGTCATAAAAGTGTTGACACCCAAGTCAATGAGTTGGTTAATTAAACCACTTCAAGTTAATTATCCATGGAGATCACTAGAGCCATGATTCAAAGAAATATCTTATATCATTTCTAGTTAAGAAAGCAAGAAGATCCAAATCAGCATTTTAGATGCATTGGGATCACCGAGTTTAGAGACCTAACCAATCTTGTACTTATTGAGTTAAAGATACCAAAGGTATTAGCTAAGCATCTCATATTTGTCAAGTTAAAAAGGCTATCACCAAGTTGTCCATCATACAATGCATTTATGGCAACTTAAAGACAAAATTTTGAATAAAAGGAAGAATTGAACATTTTCATTCTTCACTATGAATTCAAGAGTGAACATAGCAGAGCAACCTTGAGCCCCCAAACAATTTAGAGTGAATTTGTCAAGGATTATCCTTCCATCACTGTTCATTATGGCATCCTCATCTAGCAACAAGGTTAAGAAGGGATCTAAGATGTTAGTAAGGAACAATGTGTGTGAAGCCCCTAAGTTTAAGCTTTGTCCTATGATTGTAGAGGAATTGGACCCAGTCAATATGCACTCACAAATTCCATTGAAAGTATTGTTAATTCATGACATTAGATCTTTTTATCACTGTTCAATGCAAGAATTGAGAACACTAGAGCTAAATCAATCATATGATGCATTGTGTATGGACAAAAACCTCAAACCCAAGAATAGACACCTAGAAGTGAAGGGCTTAACTCATATTCTGCATATGCCAAAGAATTTTCAAATCAAATAGATTAGGTTAATCTTGAGCTTGTTCATGATATGCAATTTTGGCTCAACCAACCCATCAAGATTACAAAAAAATTAATTTATAGGGTTACTGGATTTCTGAGTTACAATAGAATACAGTTTAAGCAGAGTTTTGATTTGTATTTACATCTAAGGAATCTAGGATTTAGTTCTATAGTAATTAATTCAGGCCTTCCCTCTTAGTTACTCTTATATTTCCAACAATTGGTATCAGAGCTTCTTGGTGCTTGTAGAAAAGGTTTCAAGGACCTAAGCTAAAGATTAGGATGTCTTACAGAAGGGAGATTCCAAAGATTAACAGAGATAACTTCAAGGCATGGCAAGAACTCATGAGGCTACACTTGGCAACCATTGGAGTTATAGAGATAAATAATATAGACACCAAATACAAGGTTCCTACTAGAATTTTCACTATTGGAGAAATTGCATAGAAGAAAAGTCATAATATCATGATGATTGATACTGCTTCATCTCTCAACTATGCTAGATTTGATGAGGTCAAAGATTGTGGAATTGCTTATGAAATATATATCAAGATAAAAGCCATCCATGGAGGAGATGACAATGTAAGGAGAGCCAAAGTAGAAATTCTTAGATGATAGTTTGATCAGATGAAAATGAGAGAGGATGAAAACATTACAAAATATGTTGAAGGAATCAAAGCTAGTGTCAATTCTATCAAAGCCTCTAGAGGAACAATTAAAGATGTAACAGTGGTAAGCAAGGTACTCAGAACCCTTCTTCATATCTATGCAATCAAAGTGTCTACTATTCAAGAAATGAGATGTGACCCATATAAAAATATAACTTTGGATACTTGAGTGGGAAGATTGACAACTTTTGAGCTAGATAATTATGATAATTATGTTCCTAGATCTAGCAATGTTGAGTCTACATTTGAAGCCAAGGTATCACTCAGGAAAGATTGAAAAGAAAACAATTTGAAAGTGAAGAGGAAGATAGTTTTGATAGTGATCTTGAAGCCAAGAAGGTATCCCAAAGGCAAAGGAAAGTATGAAGGTAAGATTTCATTAATCTATTTTTCTTGTGAAGAAGTTGGACACATTGTTGCAAGGTGCCCAAATAGAGAAGACAAAGATGAAAAAAAACACAAAAAATACAAAGGCAATAAGGATTTCAAAAAATTGAAAGACTACAAAGAAAAAGGTAAGAAATCGTGTTTTATAGATAAAGATTCAGATAGTAGTGAAGATGATAAAATGGTTTATATTGTTGTAAAAGATGAATTTGATGATGAAAGAGATAAAATGGAATTTGTGTCTCATATTAGAAAAAAAAAGTACATGGATTATTGATAGAGGCTGCTCATATCATATGACTAGTGATAAAACAAAATTTGAACACATGGAACATTATGGTGGTGGTAGTGTGAGATTTTGAAACAATGAACCTTATTACATAAAGGGGAAAGGTTGCATCTCACTAACTAATGAACTTAGATGTGACAATGCTTATTGGGTTGAAGGAATAAAGCATAATATATTGAGTGTGGCCTAGTTGAATAACATTGGATTCAAGGTGGAATTCATGAATGGGAAGGCCAAATTACTGGAAGGAAAAGGAACTCTGGTTGGGTCTGGCAAACAAACAAAAGGTAACCTATTCTACCTGTATCTCAATGAGAGTTCATGTTTTATTGCTCAAGTAGAAGAAATTTGGTTCTGGCATAAAAGGTTGTGTCATGTGAACTTTTATAATTTGGTCAAGATAAGAAAAAATTGAAGAGTAAGAGATATTCCTAGTTTAAGGAAACCTAATATGGGTCTATTCAAAAATTGTCAAATTGGTAAGATGGGAAAGACAAGTTTCAAAAGAAAAGACTATAATTTAGAAGAAGTCTTGGAGCTAGTTCGTATAGACTTATGTGGGCCTATTGGAATAGAGAGTTATAGTGGAGATAAGTATTTTATTCTATTTGTTGATGATTATTCTAGAATGGTGACTGTAATGTATCTAAAAGAAAAATTTGAAGCTTTTCAAAAGTTCAAGTGGTATCTAGCAAGAGTAGAGAAAGAAATTGGAAAGAAAATGAAATATTTGAGATTAGACAGAGGAGATTAATTCATTTCCAATGAGTTCAATTAATTCTACATTAAAAAATGAATTAAGAGACAAGTATCAGCCCTTGGTACACCTCAGCAGAATGGTATAGCTGAAAGAAGGAATAGATCCATCATGGATTGTGCAAGAACCTTAACGATAAAAAATAGTGTTGCAATCAAATAATAGAAGGAATCAATCACTGCTGAAGTGCATACCTTGAATAGAGTATAGTTAAAGAAAGACTCAAATCAAACTCCTTATGAAATATGGTATGGCTACAAACCTAATGTAGGTTTCTTGAAAGTATTTGGTAGCAAAGGTTATATCTTGAAGAAATCTAGGAAAGGTAAATTTGATGTCAAAAGTGATGAAGGCATATTCCTAGGATACTCCTATAGAAGTAAAGCATACAAGTATTTGAAAATAACTACTCATAAGATCATAGAAAGTGTACATGTGAAAATTGATGAATTTGTAAAAAAGAGTGAAGAAGAAAGCAACAAAGAACCTAGGATTATAGAAGATTTGTTTACTTTGAACCTGATACATTGCCAAATCTATTTGGAAGTTAGGAGGCCTCACCTCCTGAGTCCCCAAAATTTTCCAAAAGCTATCAATTTGCAACTAGTGCAACCTGAGTCACAGTTAGAAGCTATTGAGCTATTGCCAGAGCAAACTAAGTATGATGGACCTGAGTCATAGATAGTGGGACTCAAGCTTAATATAGAAGATCATGAAGAGGTTAATAGAACATATTCTAAATCTAAAGTACCTATGTTAGAAAGATATGTCAGAAGGTACCATGCACCTAATCAAATCATTGGAGACAAGTCACATGGAACTATGACAAGAAACAAATCTAAAGGTACATGTTTGCTTGTTGAATTTGAAGCTAGAAATGTTAAAAATGTTTTGGATAATAAAAGTTGTTTTGAATCTATGAATGAAGAATTAGAATATATATAGAAGAATAAGACTTGGATTATTTTTCCTAGATGCAAGGATAAAAATGTAATTGGCACAAAGTGGGAATTTAGAAATGAAGATGGAAAAGTTTCAAGAAACAAAGCAAGGTTAGTTTGTAAAGGTTATTCTAAAGAAGAAGGTATTGATTATGGTTAAACTTTTGTTCTTGTTGTATGAAATGTCCCATTTCAAATTTTATATGATAGTCAAGCCTCTAATCAGATCTTTAAGATCAAACAACCAATCTTTCAAAGATCCACCAATTTCTCAATAAACCCCAAATCGGGTATGCCGAAAATAGTGCCAAAAACTTCACAGCTTCACATATTATTTGTAAATCTGAAAGTGGACATTTTTATAGAAATTTTAGCAGAATAAAAGCTTACAAAATGACATTTTCAGATCTGTATAAAATTTACACAACAGCTCCCAAATGGAGGATAAAAACAATGCTCCTCGGGCTCCCGAAAACAACATAGAATAGCTTGGAAACACCACAAAAACACTAATAATCTATCACAGAAGTATAATCATGACCAAATACATATATTAAGCTCTATTTTAACATCTAAAATTCTAACATACAGCAGCAACCCAAACTGATGTGAAATACTCAATCGGAAACACCAAACTCTTACAAAAAATACACCCGAAAAACCACAAATCTGCACTGTTCAACACAAAGGAAAACTCTGCATGAGCATGCACATAGAATGGCTTCAAAATCCCATCATTATCCTTCTTGGAAACCTAAAAACTCCCATTCTTGGGTCTCCTCCTCCACAGGTTTGGCAGCCTCTGAAGAATAACAAAAAAATGAGCAAAAATCAAGTTCTGAAATGAGCCCAAAATGCCTCCAAACCCCTTAAAAGAGGGCATAACCCTAACTCACGTCCAAGAGAGCTTAATAAAACATATTTTAATAATAATTTTCATTTATTAGTCCATTCACTTCCAAAGATTATCCCCTTTTTCTGAAACTTCACCTTTTTGGGCTTGCCTGCCTTAGCAAAGATTATTATTTTTAATTATTTGAAAAGGGGACATGACAAGTCCTCCCCTCCCAAATATTTCTTGTCCTCAAAAAATGGCTGAACAATAAATCAATCAATCCACCTAGATCTCAAATGTAGTCATGAACTATAATACTAACAATTAACACAGGCTCCTGCAATATCCTCTGCAATATGACCAAGAGGAATCCATAATCAAACTGACAATTACAGCTCAACCAAACTCCAAAATCACCATTACCATAGTCAAAAACCCATGAGACACAAACTCTTAGAACATTAGAACCCAAGTAAAGTGGACAAATCAAACTGCCAACATAGTAAATACCATCAATGCATCCCATTGGCCTATACGAAATGTACAATCCAACTCTGCAACAATGGTGAATGCTCCCGAATGAAACTGTACCAAGTATGGAGAATCCACACATTGTAAAACTCCTGTAGTCAACACAACTCTACAGATCACCAGCCATTGTCTCATAACCATAACTCCCATGTACCCTTGATGGTGAAAAGCCATCACAAGATAAACAGCAAGAAATGGAACCCAAACCAAATTTTCCTGCCATCAACTCCTCAACACAAGGATCAAATGCTAACTATGTACATACCCTACAATATAATGTTGATAAAAAAAACCAACCTCAGTCAACAGCTCACCATGAACAAGTGATACAACCCACTGTGACTGATCACTAGCTAAGTCAGGAGATGTCATAGTCAAAGGAGTAGAATCAATAACAACACCCACTGAAGCATCACTCCAAAACTCCTACTCTAAGTCATGTATTATCAAGCTATCAATTGCAGAACCTATTGCCATGTCGTGCCCATCACAACTCTCATCCCGAGGTGTCAAACTATCCCATAACTGATGATAAGCACTAGGAACCAAAATACATCTCTGTATCATCATCTCATCCACATGGTCATCAAAGGTGAATTGATGAGCATACCTCACAATGTAATGTTGATAGAATGCGCCAATCTCAGTCAGTCGCTCAGACTGCAATCCAGATGTAACTAGCTACAATCGATCACTAACCAAGTTGGAACTGACTACTACCTCTAAAGACATCACCATGGGAGTAGTATTACTAGCAGGAACCATGCCAATTGTCGGCTCACCAACATCACACATGGTCTTTGATACAACATCTCTAATTTTTGTGCCATTAGTACTAGAGGTCACCACCATGTCAAGCATACCACAACAATCTATGGTAGCACCCAACTCAACTGAACCTGACTTTAGTGGGGATGAACCTGATATGCCAATGTTAGTATCAAGGATGGATGCATCCCCATCTCCACTGTCTTTGACAATCTCAACCATGGACATCCTTAGATCACAATTCACCACAGCTTGTGACTATATAGAATCTGGTAAAGATTGTAGTTTCTCTAACTCCATGGTCACCTTAGCCAAATGAAATTGTGACTCCTTGAAAGCCAACTGTGTACTCTCAAGAATCTTAGAAGTCACCTCAAGCTACTGAGTAAGCTCGCTCACCTCATCTTCCTTGGCCAACAATGCATTGTATGTTGTACTGCCCCATTCCATAAGATAATCTCTATTGGCTACCAACTGCATATAAACCTGTCACAGAATCTGGATAGCCTCCCATAAAGAGTGGAACTCTGTCAAGGAAAGATAACTACCTCCCTGCTCATCACTAGTAGGAGAACCCCATCCATAAACTGCTAACAATTGATGAGCAGCATTGAAATGTTGGCAAGCAATAGCAATGTCTCGCTCACTAACTCTCAACTAACTAGACACATGATGGCACTGGCTAGACTATATCCTACAAACCTCCTCTGATGCACTATCTAAAGGAGTATCCTCAAGGTTACTGGTCTCTAGAGTATTACCATCCATATCATGCAAATCAACTCCAAAGCTCATATCAACATACGGAGTATCAAAAATTGTAGCACTGTTATCCAACTCCTCTATACCAAAAGAAACCACCAAGGAAACTAAGTCTTCAAAACTACCCACTACATCCTCCTGGATGTCATCAATGCCAATATGATCCTGAGACTCATCTATACACACTACCAAATATGAAAGATCATCAACACATTGCAGCAAAAATGGTCACTTGATATATGAACAAAGCCCAACACTGGTGTATAAAAACTAATACCAACAACGAATAAGCTCCTAGCACAAGAAAACACAACACTGTGCAATCTGCTAACCAAATCCACGATAGCACCCAAACAAACACTGCTACCAAAAAGTGTTAAAGATCTCCAGTCAACTGAATCACAAATGCCAATATAACAATCTTGAGTCCATATTCGTAAACTAGAATCAGCTAGTAACTCAAGAAAACTCCTCACCTGAGTAATATGACCAATACCAACTAACTCAACATACCTATCATGATGAGATAATGAAGTCACAATACTGTCTTTGTTCACTTTCAGCTGGCTGGACAAATCATGTGGACTACTACTAGCCTCAACCTCATGTGACGAAGCATCTAACTGTGCCTGGTACTCTTTCTTAGCAAAGTCATGAATGCTCAATGTCTGCTCGTCTCTACCAAGTATATCACCATCATGCACAAAAATATCCTCATAATCATCATCTGAACCCACTACACTATAGTCACTACCTGTTGTAACTATACCATCTACAATACCTGTGACATCACCCTTTGATGACCTATATACAATTGTCTCAATTTGAGTATCAAGTTGACCATTACTATCAATCTGCGTAATATCCTTTCTCACTACCTCCTGTGGTAGAGTAGAATCTGAGACCTCTTCCTAGCTATAAGCTATTTTCTCAAACTCCTCATGTAAATTCTTGGTAATTGTGTCATCTGCCCTGTGAGAAAATCTGCCAAATAGAAATCTAGTCAACTTATCCATCTTAGCTGGGTCGAAAAACATGTCATTCATCATACGGTGGTGCTCAACCAACTATTTAGACATGTCATGGCTTATTTTCCTAAGTTTATCTCGAATGTCTAAATAACCATCCTTTCTACTGTTCTGACTCTGGATATCAATTGTCCAAGATCGTGTCCTCTGAGACTCTATACTATACCTATCCATTTTGGATAAAGTAGATTGTAACCCCAATAGGTTATAACTTCTTCAAACACCAAGAACTAACATGCAATTGATTAGAAGTAGCATGCAACCATAGATTTTGACATGCAGCTGATTAGAAGCAACATGCAACCACCAAATTCGCCAAGAACTAACATGCAAATGATTAGAAGTAGCATACAATCATAGATTTTGACATGCAGCTGATTAGAAGCAACATGCAACCACCAAATTTACCAAGAACTAACATGCAAATGATTAGAAGTAGCATGCAACTATAAATTTTGACATGCAAGATTTGGGTAGTTGTCAAAACTAACATGCAAACTTCTACAAACCCTCACACTGGCAAGATCATAGCTCTGATACCACTAAAATGTCCCTTTTTTGATTTTATATGATATTCAAGCCTCTAATCAAATCTTTAAGATCAAACAACCAATCTTTCAAAGATCCACCAATTTCTCAATAAACTCCAAATCGGTTATGCCGGAAATAGTGCCAAAAACTTCACGACTTCACATATTATTAGTAAATCTGAAAGTAGAAATTTTTATAGAAATTTCAGCAGAATAATAGCCTACAAAATGAAATTTTCAGATCTGTATAATATTTACACAACAGCTCCCAAACGGAGGATAAAAACAATGCTCATCGGGCTCCCGAAAACAACATAGAATAGCTCGAAAACACCACAAAAATACTAATAATCTATCACAGAAGTATAATCACAACCAAATAAATATATTCAGCTCTATTTTAACATCTAAAATTCTGAAATACAGCAGCAACCCAAACTGATATGAAATACTCAACCGGAAACACCAAACTCTTACAAAAAACACACCCGAAAAACCACAAATCTGCACTGTTCAGCACAAAGGCAAACTCTGCATGAGCATGCACATGGAATGGATTCAAACTCCCATCCTTAGCCTTCCTAGAAACCTACAAACTTCCATTCTTGGGTCTCCTTCTCCACAGGTTTGGCAGCCTCTGAAGAATAACAAAGAAATGAGCAAAAATCAAGTTCTGGAATGAGCAGAAAATGCCTCCAAACCCCTTAAAAGAGGGAATAACCCTAACTCACATCCAAGAGGGGTTAATAAAACATATTTTAATAATAATTTTCATTTATTAGTCCATTTTCTTCCAAAGATTATCCCCTTTTGCTGAAACTTCGCCTTTTTGGGCTTGCCTGCCTTAGCAAAGATTATTATTTTTAATTATTTGAAAAGGGGACATGACATTGTAAGATTAGAAGGTGTCAAAACTTTCCTATCATATGCAGAACAAAGAGGATTTAAATTTTATCAAATGGATGTAAAATCTTCATTCTTGAATGGAATTCTTGATGAGGAAGTTTACATAAAATAACTTGAAGGTTTTGTAGATCCTAGCAAAAGAGATATGTCTAGAAAATTACATAAAGCATTGTATGGTCTCAAGAAAGCTCCTAGAGCTTGGTATGAAAGACTTCATAACTACTTGGTAAAGATTGGTTTTCAAAGAAAAAATGATAACAATAGCCTATATATTTTGTTAACAATAGCCTATATATCAAGGAAGGACCAAACAAGAAGATTCTATTGGCAGAAATCTTTGTGGATCACACTTTATTTATAGGAAATGATGTTTAGAGAGATAAGATTCTTTGTTGGATTTTAAATCTAGCAGAAGAAAGATGGTAGCTACATTACTCAATCCAAATATATCAAGAAGATACTAAAGAAGTTTGGAATGGAAGATTCAAAACCTGTTGGAACACTTATGTTTACTAGACATAAGATTTTCAAAAATAATGATTCCAAAGAGGTAGATCAAATCACATACAGATCAATGATTGGAAAATTGCAATATGTAGTACACACAAGGCCTAATATTGCATTAGTAGTTGGTATGGTGGCAAGATTCTCAGCAAATCCCAAAGAAAATCACATGATGGCACACAAAATAATCATGAGATATCTAAAAGGTACTAAATACTATGGATTATGGTACAAAAAAGGAGGCAATTTGGATTTGAAAGCATTCACAAATGTTGATTGGGCAGGAAGTATTGATGATAGAAAGAACACCAATAGTGGAGCATTATTTCTTGGTAAAAGACTAGTGTCTTGGACAAGCAAGAAGAATAATTGTATTTCTTAGTCCACATTAGAGTCAGAAAGTGTGAAAGTAGTAGATAATTGTTTCAATATTGTTTGGTTTAAGCAACTATTGGTAGGTATGAAGATAGAGATCCAGGATCTAGTTGTAATCTTCTGTGATAACACCAGTACAATTAATATATCCAAGAATCCTATGATGCATACCAAAACCAATAACATTGCTATAAAATATCATTTTTTGAGAGAATTGGTACAAGATAAAGAAGTAAGATTGGAATATATGAATAATAAAGAGAAAATTGCAGATATATTCACTAAACCATTACCTAAGGATGCATTTTTCATTCCCCTATCTGAAGCTCACTAAATACAGTTTAGTGATGCATCAACTAGAGCATATTAAAGATCAGACAGTTGATGCAATATTGACAAGGCACATTGCAAATGAATCAATACATGAGGTACATTGATATTCACTAAATATTGTCTTTAGCATGAGATGTGAAAGAGGGAGAATTTTTTTGTCATATCTCACATCTCATAGAAATATTATTACTTCAAAGATGTCAAAGAAGAAGAACTTGGTCTAATATCAAAGAAGGAAAGTTTTCTATCAAAAGAAAATATTAAAGACAAAGTTTTATTGATAGATGGAGAAACTGAAGGAAGAGGTAGTTCACACTGATAGGAGTTCTCATAGATGAGAATCAAAATGAAATGAAGGATATATTCCTTACTTATTCTTTCTCTAAAATTTCATTCTATTAGGACATGTTGTGTTGTCATCAATGCCAAATAGGAAGATTGTTGAAAATAATTGATTAATTGTGTATTGTCTTTGATGTTACACAAAATGTCATATCATTGCCAATTAGTGTATGTCGAGCTCACTTGGGTGATGAAGAAAATTTCCTATGTTTGTCAAGCATTCTAGAGTTTTCTTAGTTTAGAAGTCAGTGTCTATCGAGTTCACTCGGTCGTCAAAGGAAAGTTTGAAGAATTTGAGTGTTAACTGAGCTCACTCAATTAATGAAGAAAATGTTGGATGGAACTAGTGTCAATTGAGTTCACTTGGTTAACAAAGAAACTTTGTGAATATGCACTGTTAACTAATTTCACTTGGTTAACATAGGAAAATCATTCCTATGTTAGTGTCTACCGAGCATGATCAGCTAACAAAGGATTTTTTTATTTTTGCATATTAAGTTCAGTTGATTTAATTTTTGGTTCTATTTGACTAAGGAGATGAATATTATGTATTCTAACTTGTATTCAAGAAAACTTGACAATGTGTAAGATATAAATATAAGGTCAAGTTGAGTATTGAATGTGTGGAACATAATAGAAGATTTGATGGTGCTTAGAGGAAGTGGATTAGAAGGATAAGCAGAATATCATTGTTAATCTGCAAAGATACATTTGATCAGGAAGGATTAAGTATGAAGCTATAATTGAGATCTATAATTAGTAATTCAATTGTATTAGAAATCAGGTCATCTCATTGTTATTTTCTAACCATTATAGTAGTGATCTAGATCTCTTAACTGAGTTGGCTTGACAACTATTTGTAAATCCTCTAACAAGTCCACTCCTAATAGGGTGATTAAATCCTCTCACAAGGTCACACCTAACAATGTGTTTTGTAACCTTTAACAAGGTTGGCTCTTAATAGGGCTCACTTCAAAAGAGTGAAAATCAGAAACTAGTTACAATTGGTAGTTTTTCCCAAATTGGGTTTACATGTTAAATCTTAGTGTCACTTGTGTTCATGCTATTTATTTTATTTGTATGCATCTAAGTTAATATTAAAGCTAATCATAGAAAATATCTTAATTTTTTCATTTTTTGAGTTACTATTGTTATTTTAGTTATTGCCAAGTTACAGCATTTGCTAGTGTAAATAGATTGCATGTGTATTTGTTGAGTTACAGAAAAATATAGTTTAAGTAGAGTTTTGATAGGTATTTACATCTAAGGAATCTGGGATTTATTTTTTTAGTAAATGATTCACCCCTCCCCTCTTAGTTACTCCTCTTATATTTCCAACAAAAGACTCTTGTCGAGTAGGATGGCAGAGGAATGAAACTAAATTGTGTCATTGACATGGAAATTAAGTTTGGTATTCATGTGATTGCACATAAGATATATACAATTTAGGTTGACCAATTAGTGTTCCATGTGAAGTTGTGGACTTGGCTTACAAGGTAGTCAAGGATAGTCTTTCTTTTGACCTGGTTGAGTTGCAACTAAACTAGTCAAGCAAAAACATGGAAAGCATTTAGGCATCAAAGACAAACCCATGTAAGTTTGGTTCACTTTTAGTCTGCTTATTCTTTTATGTTTAGAATGTTTTCCCTTCCAAGGGTAATGTAGCATGGAATTAGGATAGACCCATTTTCTATCAAATTAATGAGTACATAACTGAAATGGGAGACAAATTTAAAGGCATTATGGATGCATACTTTGAAACTTTCAAGGAAAGGATGAAGAGATTCAGAACTCCTAAGCAACTAGTTGATGATTATGAATAAGACATATGTTTCCTTGTGGATTGTGAAAAGGTACATATACAAGTAGTTAGGCCTAGAGTTGCATGGGTAAGACCTCTTTGTTATGAGGTAAACATTGATGATACTAAGGATATCATAGAGGCCCTTGTCAATGAGCCTGTGGACCCTAAAGCACCATATTTTGGAGCATATGAAGAGGCAAAAACTAGGATTTCACTTGAAATCAATATTTCTCAAGCCCTAAAGAGAGGAAGGAAGAAGGTTGAAAAGACTCAAAAGAAAAATGGGAAATCTAGTTCCCCTCTTCTGCTCATAGAAGGAAAGGGAGATGGCATTGAAGAAGAAGAAGAAGGAGCAGAGGAACATGAAGAAGAAGAAGAGGAAGAAGAAAAGGAACCTCCAAATAAAAAGGGGAAAGTAACCATAATATCAAAAAGAGCTATAAGGTCCTCTCCTACATTCTTCACTAGAAGACCCACAAAGTCAAGGAAGAAGCTCAAAATTCAAGATGAAGATGAAAATGAAGAAGAGTGGCAAATATCTTTCAAAAGTTCTACCCCAACCTTTGAAAAAAGATTGAAAAGACTTACAAAAGGAGGAGGTATGACATGTTTCAAATCTCTTAAATATGAGACAACAAGCAAGGAAGAGAAAAAATAGATAAGAAAAAAAAGCCTTAATGGAAAAGATAGAAAAATTGAAATATTCTCTAGGTGAATTAACTAATCAACTTCTAGATGGTATACTTAAGGCAGTTGCACTTCATTGGGAAAATGTCATAAATGTTCCCAAGGATATCAAGAAAAAGCCTTAAGGAAGGTAATGCCAGAACTATCAAATAAGGAAGTGAAGGAAGCATTAACAAAGCATGAACAAAAGCTTACTCTTAAGTTCAGTGCATTCTTGATTCTGTCAAATGATATTGAATCTATTGTACAATCTAGTACAAATAAATGAAGGAACATTTATGGACTGCATGAGATAAAGCCCACTAAGTATGTTGTGTAAGTTGATGATATTGATGATGTTGATGATGATGAAGAGGAACATGATGATCAAATAGTCAATGAGGATCTACCTAAGATTTAGGATATTCAAGATTCTAATCCTGAGAAGATTGCAATAAAGGTAATGGCCTCCCTCCCTAATTTTGTAAGAAAAGAAATAGTTATATCTAGCTCAAAGAAGGTTGTAACTGAGTTACAAACAATTGAGCTAAACATTGTTCAACCTAGCACTCAATTAGTCATTGGAGCTATCTTACCAAGCATAATGATGAGTACTGTCACCACTAATTCATCTACTAAGTAGCAAGCTCCACTCTTCACAACTCCAAGCCTAACTGAGTCATAGCAAGATATTGTAAGTATTCTTGTTATTGTTATTGTTTCTCAAATCAGTAATTTTGTTTCAATTACTAGTGTTTCAATAGTAAGTGCAATGATAGTTGAGGTTAAGCCTCAACTAAGAATTGAGGATTTGACTAAAGGAAAGGAAATTATTCCTTCCTCTATTCCAAAGGAAAAGGTTAAAGAGGTCGAAGCCTCCATTTATGAAATTGACCTAGATGAGGATATATTTATTCCAAATTGGGATACTTCTAATCTCACTCCTAAAGAGATGGACACCCTTAGAGAGCTTTGGAAGAAAACAACAAAATAGCAGAAGTTGAGAGTAGAAAGAAACAAGAGGAATCAAGTGCTAGAAGACATAAAAGGTATATTTGTTGATGCATTTAGTATTCAAATTGATGAAAAGAAACCTATATTGGACAAACTTGTTGATATATTTCACAAGTTTAATGAAGATCTAAGTGGCCAAGAAAAACTATTATAGAGGGCACAAAGAAAGTTTGATAAAAAAAATTTGGAGAAAATGGTACAAAAGACTGTCATTGATCAAGTGTAATTGTCCACTATTCCTGTCACTATTGAAAGTTTTTTAAATAATGTTGTTTCCTTATTTGTAAATTTAAGTGATACTACAAATTTCACTAAGGAAATAAAGGACAATTTGTCTAAGATAGATATTGATATGAAGGCAAGTGCACATTAGTTTTCACTTGACCTAAGCACTAGCTCTACACATTTCATCAAGATCAGGTATCTAACAGACTTGTAGGTAGAATTATTGAGACAAGAAGCAAGAATCTAGGCTACACTCATAGATATTTAGAGTTTGATGATTCCCAACATGGATATAATGTAGAAACATATTCTTCATGCTAAAACACTAATCCATCACAACAACTTTTCTATTGCTCAGTGTATGATGAAATTATCAGCTGAAGTACCAATAGCTTTGCACACTTTCAAATTTTAGCAAGATAATTGGAACAAAATAATGTCAATAATTTTGAAGGTACATAGTGATTTCCTTTCACATTTTGGTGTTACCTTGTAAATATGTATTTTTGGCATTTGTGTCAAAAAAAGGGGGAAATAGTTATATCATACAAAAAGGAAGAAATATATATACAAGAGAGAATACAAAGGAGGAATATATCTATAAAGGGGGAAATATGTCTATAGAAAAGCTACAAAAACAATTTTGGAAAAGAAAAAATAGATTCAGTGTCAGTCAAGTATCAACACAATAGTCAAACCCGAGTTATAGACCCAAGCACATTGATAGGGGGAGTTTTGACTTTTTTTTTTTTGAGGTATTCATAATTTTGGTATGATAAGTGTTTTTTTCAGTAATTTCAAAGGAAGAGATTTTTGACCATATGGTCAAATTATTTGTCAATTAGTGCCTAAACACTTAATCATTTGGTTTGTTACATTGCTACCAAGCTTCACAACAAAATAGTGTAAGTCAAGCTTCATAGAGTCTATCGAGATTCACAAGTAGAAAGTAGTGTAAGCCAAGTTGACAATATCAACTGATCCCTTTAGTGTCAACTGAGTTCTCTAGTGTTTTTTGAGTCATTAGCACTAACCAAGTTCATGCCTACTCCCAAGTGATCAATGTGGACTGAACACTAGTGTCGATTGAGTGCCAAATATTGTGGAGTTGATTATGTTGTCGAGTGTTAGAATATCACCTGAGTGGTCTTCAAAACCTAAGTTTCAGCATTGAGTCAACTTAGTGAAGATTGTTGAATTAGATATTATAGCTGACCTCATAAGATAATTATTTGGATTGGTATATATGTAAGATATATTGTCATATCCAAATGATAGTATGTGTGAATATGTAACAAGTATGAATGTGAATTGAAAAGTAAAGGCTACAAGCAGTATATGGAAAAGAAGAGTCTCATATATCACAACAAGGCTATCATTTTTACATCAAAGAAATCTCAATCAGCAAACTAAATAGTAGAGCAAAGATCAGCCACTAGCTCATCCTAGCAAGTGCATCAGTCAAATCCTCTAACATGGTGAACTTAACAGTCTTATGCTAAATCTCCTAACTGAGTGCATACTTTATTGTATTGTATAAATCCTTTTACAAGGTTGACCTAATAGTCCTTATTGCTCCTAATAAGGTTGATTACTAGAAGTGATCATTTGTAAGCCTTAACATGCCAAATTTATAATATAGTTCTAAAGCTTGTGGGTATCATCCCCACCCTAGTTTTACTTTTTATTTGGAAGGTTTCTAGGTTACCAAATATTGTGTCAACTATTATGAATGTTTTATTGCACTTTCATCCGTTCATGCATGCATTTAGATCTAATTATCTTAATTAATTGGTGAATTAAAGTTTTATTGGTTCTTGATTCACCCAACCCCCCCCCCCCCCCCAAGCTCCAACACTTCTAACCATAGTTGAATCATGAATTCTACTTAGCACTATATTTATCCATTCTGTCTTGAACATCTTATGGAAATCTAGGGCACACGTCAACCCTTTTGCACTCTACAATATTGTTCTCCTCCTTCAAGACTCTATTTTCACATAACCTCTAGTAGGTTTCCTTAATCTCTTGGTCTCCAACTTCACCTATATTACACATATAACAACACCAAACATTGTGAATCATCAAAACCTTTTGTGGGATGGTTGATAACACTTCGAACAAGTCTCCCTTATATGTGATTTTAGGTATGGCTTTAAAATTAAAAGGATCTTGCACATCATTACTAATTAACTATACATTCATAACCTCTTTACCTTCCTTTCTCTCTATCACTGAAGAGCTCACTGCTATTTTTGCCATCTAGAGTTTACAAACTTGAAACAATGTAACTTGGTACTAGTGAAATACCTTTTGAATCAATGAAATAGTGTTTTGTTGCAATAGAATATTATTTACAGTCACCAAAATCCTCTTCATAATTTTCCTTCTTTCTCTTCATCATCTAGTAAGTGCAAATGACTAAAAAATTGACTATATAACCTTGAAAACCTTGTAATATATTCTTAAGGTTTGCATAGTTGTAAGCTCAGTTGTCGAATAATTTTCAATATTCTCAGTTAACATAGAAAGCTCAACAACCACTATGATACTTTCATAACTTGATAGTAACTACATTTCTCCAATACTCTACAACAACATAAAATATAATATATCAATAGATTAACTCCTTCTTCTAAAAACTCCATTTCATCTTAGTCCATGTTCATAAATATTTTCATTCCTCAAATTCTTGGAACTAATGCAAAATATATCATTTCAAATGTCAATTCCACACATACCTTTGATTTCCTAATTGGGGGTGATGTGATCACCTTATCCATGAGAGAAAGTGACCTCATCTTGGCTTGATGTTTTGTGATCTTCCTTCTTTCTCCATGTCTTGTTCATCTACATCTTTTTGTTTTCAGCATCTACCTTTGTTTTTCCTTTGTTGAACTCATTGCTCAGTGAAGGTGACCGAGTTGGGCAGTTTCTTCTTACATGACTAACCTTAAGACAATTGAAGCATACAATCTCTCCATTCAACCACTTTTTTGTAATTATCTCTAAAATGGTCCTTATGAAATTTACAAAAACATGATCATATTCTCCATAATAGTGAAAGCTATACCTTGTGTTGTAATGCCAATTATAATAATTTCCATGATGATGTACCTTTGTTTGCTTGTTTGATGTCCACTTAGATTTAGATCTGCATTCATATCCTTTGTGTCCATACTTTTAATAGCTATAACAATATCCTTCAAATTTTTTAGTGTTGATGGTCTTTTTCCTACATTCATGTGCCTGATGTCCTTGCTTCTTGCAGATATAGTAGTGCCCTTTGTTTTTCTACTTAGGGGTTGATTGCCAGTGTTACTCCTATAGATATTGGTTATATGACCTAATTTTCCACAATGATGACAAGTGGGTTTTTTGGTATTTCCCTTATTATTTCTTTATTCACCAATTTTAGATGATTCTCCTTCCTTAGTAGCAGAATATCCCAATCCAGCAGTATCATCATTTATTCTTGGTGTATTCATCATCTTCTAAAAGTACTTTATGGCTTCACTAGGTTTATTGAACCTTTCAATAAATTCCTTTTCTGCTTTCAATTCATTCTGTAGTAGTCACATAGTGATTTTATAGTTGCAATCTCAATGTCTTTCCTATTTAGTTCTTGATTTACAACCATCAACTGATTCATTGTGTCTAGTTGCATGTTTGCCAGTTTTTGCACATCTGATATCTTCTCCTCAAGTCTATTTGCCAATATTCTTTTATCTTCTTCAATCATGATTTTGTCTTCCTTGCCTCTTTTTTTTAGATTAATTATCTCACACAACATAACTAATTTAGTTTCTTGTTCCCTTTTATAATTCTTGACATCTATATTTAGGTTATTATTCTTTTCCATTAGATCTGTAATAGCTACGTCAAATTCTTTGGATTTTTTGTCCTCAAAAAATCCAGTAGTGTTTTATTTTTGATATTGAGCACCATTTTTTTGAATGGCCAATTCCTCTCTTCTTTTCAATATTGAATGTTGCAATTCATATCTTGCCTCCTTAAGTTGATGTAGGGCAAGTTGTCTTTCAATCTTCTGGTTCTCAATAGTCTTTCCCAATTTGTAGACTTCCATCTTTAAAATCTTTCCTCCAAATCTATCAATTTTTTCTTTCTAGAGAACAAAGCTTCGATACCAATTATTGGAAATAGCAATGGGAAAGTAAGCTCTGAGAGGGGATGAATTAACACTTAAAACTTTTACCTCTAAAACATTTCACCATCATCCATCTCATAACTTAACATGTAAACTAAAATATGTAAGCATGTATCACATCCATAGCATAAAGTAAATCAACACATAAGGAAAAATATTTTGGTTATCTAGAAACCCTCCAAGGAGAAGGTAAAATTGGGGTGGGGATCACACCCACAACTCTTCACTACTACAGCAATAAAGTGTGGCCAATTATGGCTACAAATTTTTGGTCATAATCTATGATCTACCTTGTGAGAGGTATGCCTTGTTAAAGGATTACAAGCATTGTTAGGTTTCACCTTGACTAAAGGATTTAAACTCACAATTAAGTAAGAACTATGATAGGAGATTTATAAAAGTTTGTCTCTATTAAGAGATTTACCCTATATCACCTACTAAAATGATTCAGTACTTGATCCTTTAGTTAGCACCTTTCTTCTAGATGTCAAATCTCCTCTTTATAGTTTGTATCTTGATCCTCCTAGTCTAATATATCTTTTCTGACCTTTTACTACTTAACTTCACAACTAATTTATTCTCCTAAACTAATTATGCTCTATTGCTCATTAAAATATCCATCTTCTCCATGTCTCTTTGGCATAAGATACTCTCCTTAGTATCCTCCTTCACACACATAATCCCCCTTACGGTTTATCTCTTTAAGTAGGTATCTAGAGGTAATAATCAATGGCTCTGGTTGATTACTATTATCACCCAATGCTTCCCTTTTTCTTTGCATGCACACATAGGGATGTGTGACATGACTTGATCCTTATCTCTTTATATCAAAATTCAAGATTATATCAACCAAAAATGGTTTACATTGAATCATGTGCCATTAGAAACAACTATGTCATTGACTAGTTACTCAGCATCAATAGGCTTCAGATGCTCGACCTTAACTATGCTCTTGTGTTGTTTGCTCAGCTCACAAATCACCCAGCATACACTAACTATTTGGCAAACACTATCTACTCAAAACTTGAGTGACTCAGCACATACTAATTGCTTGGTACCTACTAGTGTGCAACACTAATTGTCATATCACTTGGCATGTATTGTCTGGAGACTTATGCTCGGCATGCTCTATTCACTTGACTTGCACTGATTACTTAGCCTAAATAGTAGCTCAGTCATAGTGATGACCAACTAACTATGCTAGATGATGATTAAGTGTTTTGTGACTATAATGTCAAAACCATAATGAGATTAACAAACTATTTACACAGTTGAATGATAAACACAATCTTTCTCGCACAACTTATATCTCATCAAAATGTACTTCACATTAATTGTGCAACTACTCAATTCATAAGAAGTTATCCATATTAACCAATGAACTTGTTTCCTTTGATGTGACATCATGAAATCTCCAAATTATTTGTGCACTTAACTATAGCTTCTACACATCATCTTCTACCTCATACTAACTTTGCAACTCTTAACTCAATTTCTTACCTCATTTTTCTCTTTTTGATGCTCAATTTTTAATAAAAGGTGCTTAATTCAAATAGGATGAATCACATACAATATTTTACCTTAATCTTTCATTAGGTGCATCAAAATAATATGGTTCAAATACTACATGTGAACTTGGTGGATCTTTTTATTTGACAAATACCTCTTTGAATTCTTCCACATACACTTTCAGTTCATCTTTCATACTATTATTTATGCAATTATTTGTTCTCGTATTTCTATTATTATTTCTTCTAAAATTTGGATTATTTTTTATGTTCCTCATGTCCATTCTACAAAATATTTCTATATGACCAAAATTGTTGCATAGCTAACACACTGGTGTACTTATTCTCTAATTAGATCCATTTTGATTAACTCGTGCTCTACAACTTTTGGCAATTTGTCCAAAGTTGTTACATTTGTAACACACAATATTACTCCTTGTTCCATTAGATCTTTCTCCTTTATTATATCTATTAGAGGGTCTGCTTTCATTACCTATAGGGTTAGTATCTCCAAACATTCTACTATTGCTATTATTACTATCAAACTTGGATTTCCTACAATCAACTACTTTATGACCAAACTTATGACTTATAACAATAAAAATTAGTAATATGTTTGAAATACTTACTTGTATAATCTCTCTTCATATGACCAACTTTCTTACATATAAAGTATCTAATATATCTTCCCTGACCTTTCACTTCTTGACTTCACAAGTGATTTGTTCTTCTTAGCTTATTCTACTCTATTGCTTATTCAAATATCTATCTTCTCCATACCTATTTTGCACAAGATACTCTACTTAGTATCCTTCTTCACACACATACCCTCCTTAGGGTTTATCTCTTTAAGTAAGCATCTAGAGGCAATCTTAGGTAATAATCAATAGCTCTAGTTGATTGTTATTATCACCTAATGCTTCCCTTTTCTGATTGGTTACATGTATTGCATAGGGATGCATGACATGACTTGATCCTTATCTCTTCATATCAAAAATTAGAGATTATATCAACTAAAAATGGTTTACATTAAATTTTGTGCCATTAGAAACATCTATGTCATTAACTAGTTACTCAGCATCAATAGACTTCTAATGCTTGACCTTAACTATGTCCTTGTGTTGTTTACTCAGCTCCTGAATCACTCAGCATACATTAACTATTTGGCATACACTATCTTCTCAAAAATTGAGTGACTCAACACATATTGACTGCTCGGCACCTACTAGTGTGTGACACTAACTATCATATCACTTGGCATCTATTGTCTAGAGACTTATGCTTAACATGCTTTGTGGACTCGGCTCACACTAATCACTTAGCCTAAATAGTAGCTCAAACTAACTATGCTAGATGATGACTAAGTGTTTTGTGACTACAATGTCAAAACCATAATGAGATTAAAAAACTCTACACACAGCTGAATGATAAACACAATCTTTCTTGCACAATTTATATCTCATCAAAACAAACTTTGCATTAATTGTGCAACTACTCAATTCATAAAAAGTTATCTGTATTAACCAATAAACCTGTTTTCTTTCATGTGACTTCATAAAATATCCAAATCATTTGCACACTTAAATATAGCTTCTACACATCATCTTCTACCTCATACTAACTTGACAACTCTTAACTTGATTTCTTACCTCATTTTTCTCTTTTTGATGCTTAATTTTTAATAAAAGGTGCTTAATTCAAATAAGATGAATCACATACAATAGCTTACCTTAATCTTTCATTAGGTGCATCAAAATACTACTCTTCAAATACTACATGTGAACTTGATGGATCTTTTTCTTTGACAAATACCTCTTTTGATCTCTTCCATGTGCTCTTTCAATTCATCTTTCATACTGTTATTTCTACTATTATTCCATTTGCTATATCTCTATATATTTCTAAAATTTGGATTATTGTTGATGTTCCTCATGTCCATTCTACAAAATCTTTCTATATGACCAAAATTGTTGCATAGATGACACACTAGTGTACTTCTTCTCTAATTAGATCCATTTTGATTAATTGGTGCTCTACAATTTTTGACAATGTGTACAAGTTGTTACATTTGTAACATACAATATTACTTCTTGTTCCATTAGATCTTCCTCCTTCATTAGATCTACTAGAGGGTCTTCTTCTTTCATTACCTATAGGGTTAGTATCTCCAAACATTCTACTATTACTATTATTACTATCAAACTTGGGTTTCCCTGCTTTATGACCAATCCCATGACTTATAACAACAAAAATTAGTAATAGATTTCAAAAACTTACTTTTACAATCTCTCTTCATAAGACCAACTTCATTACATATAAATCATTTAACTTTGAGTTCATACCTTACCTCTTTAGGTGATTCAACTTGGTCTATTTTCTTAGGCTTATTAGATTAACTTACATGTTCACCTTCTTTTAGTACATTTTTGGATTAGCCTGGTTCAATCTCATTCTAATCATTTTTCTTAAGTTCAGGGGTTTCAACAAATGGATCTAGTTCCTTTCTTGCTTCACATTTCTTTGCTAATTTTTCTCCAATGAAATATCAAAATTTGGTCTTATCATAGGAATGTCTCTGATATTATGCTTTCTCATCAAAATTTTCTCACTACTCGAATATAGCTTATCTAATTGTTTCTTAGCATCAATTAATTCTCTTTTCACAATAGTATTGTACTCCTCAAGTTCTGCATGCTCTATTTCGATCGATTCAAGTTCAGATGTCACTTTTGTAAGATGGGAACTTAGATCTATATTTTCAATTTTCAAATCTAACTCAAACTTGCTATCATCTTTCTTTAGACTTATCTTTAGTTAAAAAATCTTCAATGCATGTTTTAGAATCTCATTTCCTTCTTTAATGTTGGTACCTCATCGCTATCTTTTGTCTTCTCTGTAGGTTCCTTTCTATATCTAAGATTATCAATATTATCTTTCAATTTACTAATGTAGTCTTTTACATCTTCATATCATTCTTTCAAGTTATCTCTTTCTTTAGTAAGAAGGTCAATCTACTCAAGGTCCTCTTCATAGGGACCTTACTCAACCTATTAAGCCTCTTCAAAGTAACTATGCTCCAATACCAATTGTTAGAAATAGGGAATATTGGGAGGGGGGTGAATCAGTATATTATAATTTTTAGCCCAAAACTAAATATTGTTAAATACCTTATAACTTGTGTATGAAAGTAAACTAACATTATTAAACAGTAAAAAAAACATACACAGAGAGAACTCATAACAACATATTTTGTTAACTAGGGAAACTGTGGCCGAGGGAAAACCTCAGTGGGGATGGTAACCACAAAATGATCCACTAAACAAAAGTATCATGTTAAGGATGTTGACCCTATTAGGAGTCTATTACATACATATAGTGTCTCAGTCCTTGTTAGAGGACTAGGCCCCATTAAAATGTGTCAACCCTATTAGGATTTGGTATATACAATTACAAAATGTATGCAAGATGAGCCCACTACCCAAACATGCAATTATACAATATAGATCCTTGATAAAACTAAAAAGAGATAGATACAAAAACCTCTTTACTATTGATATCTTCAATATTTGATCTTTCCTTTATTGTTCTTTGCATACCTCTTATCAAACATCAGAATTCACATCAATATATTCTGCATATCAGTTCACATATCACATATAACTTTATGCACAACTTCACATAATATAATCTTTCCTTAATGCCTTTACATTTTACAAAATCTATCTAGTTAGCCTTCAAGCTTCCATACACTTGGAAAAAAATAAAATTAACTCTTTCCTTCTTAGGTTTAGCATCTAGGATGTCATCCCTAATTAGTTATATAATTATTTTGTAAACAAAATGATTATTTAACCTATAAAATAATACCCAATTACTAATAAGTTGTGTTCTTCTATGTTCACTACCTTTACTAGTTTTTAATTCATAACTTGTTTCATACTATATGTATAGACTTGTGTACTTACATACGTCATCCTAACATACTATACTATCTATCCTTAACCACGCATGTGCAAATAATTTCTTTGTTCTTCTAGATAACTATCTGATACTTAGACAATTTTCCATGTCTAACTATGGAATCTTCATCTATAAAAAGTGTCTTCTTTGTACAAGGTATATGTTTCCCTAAATGAGAACACTAATATTATACCAACTTATCTTATGTAGCCATATTGCCAACAATACCAACTTATCTTACTTAGCCATATTACCAACAACTTCTTCTCTACTTCTTTGCTTGTCAAATTTCTTTCTAAGATTGCCAATCAACAATGAGCCAACCTTAGAAAACATCTCTTTTTCCTCCTTAAATAGGTAATTTTGATCTTTCGTTGCTTAAACATCACTATAGATCTTAGGGTTAGGTCAGATTCATCAAATTCTTCCATCATTTTGTTCTCCTTCTTTCTTGATACTTCTAGAAAATTATGATCAAATCCTTGTCTTTGATCATATACCAATCTTTCATCATGCATTAAATATGCCAACTCATTAATCTTTATCATCTATATATTTTGACTCATCCAAAAAATCAATTGCCTCAACCTCAAACTTGATTAATTTACAAACAGTGACTTTTGTTGTCACTTGGCAATCACTAATTTCTTTTGCTTGGTTATCATTGTATAGCACAACATACATTGTTCTATTTTTCTCAACGTCTAATATATTGCTCAGCCATTACTATACCCGGTCACTACTATCCTTCCTTCATCAACTTTCTCAAAAATAAATGTCACTCAACTTAAACTATTTGTTTGGATTCTACTTAAGTTCCTTAATCATTTGTTCCTACTCCTTCACTAACCAACCAATACTAATACTCAGTCAAGCTTATCAGTTAACTCAACTCTTTTCAATTCACTTATACATGAGTATCACTTTCCTTCTTTACTTCATGTGTTGATTAAAGATCACATTATCTTGTCAGTGACTAACTTGTCAAGTGCCCATTGTATTTCCATAACACTTAGCTTTTCTCTTCTCTTCTTAGAGTTGCAGATCTCTAAGTATATTAGAATTGTAGGAGCTGAAAGTGAAGAGATGGTGGGAGAATGTTATAGAAAGGAGCCGGTGGGGGAAGTGGAGAAATGGAGAAATAGGGGAAAAGTATGGAAAATTTTGGAAAAGGGAGGAATTGCAAATTACATTGTAAAACTTCATGGGTTTGATCCTAAGGTCACCAACAACATGGTGAATTTGTGAAAGGATAGCAAGGTTAAGGTGAATGGTGTTTCTTTTATGATCATAGAGGAGGTTGTCATTGTAGTTACTACAATTCTGATGGAGGGTTTCAAGTTTTTCAAGGATAAAAATCTCTAAACCAATGCATTGAAGGATTTTGTAAAAAGCACTAAAGAAATGAATGAATTGGTTAAAAGTGAGATGTTTTATGTTATGGAATCCATCAAGAAGCTCTGGAGGCATGTTTTGCATGCCATTATTGAATATATTACTCTAGATCCTAGGTTTGATTGAGTAAGAACCCATCATTTTGTTCTTCTGAATCATTTCCGTCATGATAGAAAAATCTCTTTCCCTTACTATTTATTAACTTCTATGAGTAAGGCAATGTCTAGTTTTTAAGAAGAAACCTACTGTCAACCCTACTCTGCACAAGGGATTGTTACTACTAATTCATGACCACTTCAAAGCTCAGACGATTAGCAATAATCCCTTGCTGAAACTGGAAGCTGACAATGGTAGATCTAGCTACTCTTCTAATTCTGATGACATTCAGAGCATAAGCTCGGAAGGGGAGGGGAATACTTCATCTGGAAAGAATGTTAAGGGTCAAGAAAAGAAGTCACCCTCTCCAATTACCCCAAGAAAAAAGAGTCCAAGGTGTCATGGCCAAAAAATCTCTGGTCATGATGAGATGGACTATAATGAGGATGAGGAGGACATGGCTTCAGATGATGAGGGTAAGAAGAAGGAAGAGGAGAATTTGGTTGAACATGCTAGAAAGAAACGGAAGAGGGATGGGACAGTTGATGAGAGGGTTTCAAATTAGGGGCTAGAAGTTATGACTCTCCCTCTTTCCCCTATCCATCCCCATTCCCATCCCAAGGAGAAGGAAAAGGTTGAAATCGATGGTAAAGAGGGGGAAGTGCTAGTGAAAAATAGGAGAAAAGCTTGGAGGAATTTTAATGTTAGGACTACGAAGATGGGAATTTTTAGAGAAACTATGAATCCTCATATTCTGGTGGCTAACCAAGAACAACCCTGGCTTGAAGAGCTCACTGGCCCAGCTATTGTGGCTATCACTAATAATGCTAGGGAGATGGGAATGAATCTTTTGAACAATGCTCATAATAGCATGATTGATAATTTTAGATCAATCTAGTGGCTATATCATGAGCTAGAAGAGGTCAAAGTGGAGGTTGGTCAATTGGAGGGTAACAAGAAGAATACAAATCATGAGAACCTAGAGGACTAGGAGGAAAGATTCAGTCTAGCTGAGAGTAGAATTTAGAACCTGGAAAACTACAACCATAAGTTGGCTAATCAGATGATAAATCTCCTCAATTTGATCAATGAGAATATTCTCTCCTTAACTAGTGTGCTTAAAGATAGAGGACTGTTGGTTGGTGAGGATGGTAAGGACAGAGGTAGAGCTAGGTTAGATGAAGATATGGCCACAGATATCACCTACACCAGTTTGGACTAGGATATGTAGAAATCCCAAGAGCAGATGGTCGAGGAGAACCAAAAGACTTATGAGGCAGCCCAAGCCATGCAGGATCTTGAGAGGAAGAATGAAGAGTAGCCCTCTTGTTCTGTCTTTTTTTTTTTTTTTTTTCCTTTTTGGCTTTTGGTGTTGGCTTTTTCTATGTTCTATTAAAAGACAGGTTGTATTACTGCCCTTTCCATTGGCCTCTATTTCTAGCTGGGCCTTGTGCTTATTATCAACCGTTAGACTTGTTTTTATTTGGCTAGGCTTCTATTGCTTATTTTTAGCCATGTTACTATAGCTACTTTTGGGTTTTAGGGTCCTTGTAAAACCTATTTATCTTATCAAAAACAAAATTGCTAGCTCACCTTGCTATCTCTTCTTTTCAAATCCTCTTTATCAATAAATAGATATCACACTCTATACTATTAGTAAATGCCTCTCCAGTAGTTTAGACAATGTCTTACAAGTAGATTTGACATCAATGACAACATAATAATTGTTCCAAATGTAGTTTCAAAAAATCTCCCTCTTTGGCATTGATAACACCACCTCTAGTTCCTATGCAATCTAAAATATTTATTATGTCATCTTCTAAACTTGTACTATCAGCTCCCTCTATGTTTGTTCTCTCTTTCTTAGTTTTATTCTAATTTTCATTCAATGTAATCTCTAGGTGCTCCCTCTAACTTCAATTGTAGTAATATTAACTATATGATATTGTTCCCTCCATCATTATAGTACATACACTTTCTCTTTCATGTCTCTCTCTTTATATGTAGCTTGTATAGTAACTTGTACACACACGTACTCTCTCCCTCTTTGACAATAATTCCAAAGACATCAACCATTCATATGCCTCTCAACTCTTGGCTCTAGCATACATAACATCTTAATGTCACTATTCTGAATAATATAGAAATTTCACTCCATCATCTTTCTTCATAACTCCTTGTAGCTTCATTTTCTCATAGTTCAATCTCTTTTTGAGTTATGAAAAGGAAACTACAAATTGACACTTGATTAGTTGGACTTTGACAAGATAAATTGATCTTTTTAATTATGCTACAAGTGGAGAAGATAGTAATGATAAAGTCTTGAAGATGTGAACAAAGATAGATCAAATGCATAGGCTTAACCGAGGAATAGAGTAGAAGATTACAAATTTGAAGTACATGTTGAGTGATGCTAGTGTCAACTGAGCTATAGTAAGTGCTAAGAAAAATTAGTATTGATTGAGCATTAGTATCGACCAAGTGATAATGTATATGCTGAGAAATAATTTGTATAGCGACCGAGTAACCTAGTGATGACTGAGTGTCAGAACTTAGTGTTATTTGAAGAACAACATTTTAACTATTTATGAGAAATCATAATTTCTAGCTAATGAAATCAATTTCTTGGGATATGGAAAGCATGTTGAAGATAAGGATTGATGAGTTGGATCATTTAATTCTAAGAGAGGATTAGGTAAATGACCTAAGAAATGGATTCTAAGAGAAGTTTCTAGAAAAGAAGAGAGAAAAAAAATGGTGATTAGATTCATTGTATGTGACAAATTGAATCATAGAACCTAAGATCTACAGTGGTATTTAAGTGAGGTATAAAGGAAAACTTGAAGTGTGCATGTGAGATGTTCTAGAGAGCTTGAAGGTTTGAATATTTGATGATGTTATTGACTAGCAAATCTAAGCAAAAGGCTAAGAAGAGTTGACGAGAAGAGTGATTGCTTGAAGGGTTGCCAAGAGAATCAGAGACAAAGATGAGAATGGAGGCCAAATAGTGAATCGCTTTAAGATCCAAATAAATATTTGTACATGTAAAATGAGTTGTACTTAATGAATCAAAACCATGTTGTTACTTTCTAACCATTGTGAATAGTATTTGGAATCCTTTAATCAAGGTTGACCTAATAGTCATATATAAATCCTTTAACAGGGTGACATTCTAATGGAATTTTCTAAAGTCCTCTAACAAGAATACTCCTAATAAGGAGATTAAATCCTTTAACAAGGTCACGTTTAATAGTGTGTTTTGTAACCTTTAACAAGGTTGGCTCCTAACAGATCTCAGTTCAGAAGAGTGAAAATTGATGACATGTTGCTAGCGGTTTTTCCCAAAATGAGTTTCCATGTTAAATCCTAGAGTCAAACTTGTGTAGATGTTATTGTGATGTTTTACTGATTCATTTTTTGTTCAAACTTGAGGAAACTCTATAGAGCACAATGTAGATGATTCTACTATAGGTGAAGGAGAAACAACCCATGGACCTCTAAGTGAAGAAATTATTGGGCATGACCAAATTGTAATTACAAAGAAGAAAAAGTTTGAATATTTTTCATTGTCAGCCTATATGCAAAATTATATATTCAATCCTATGTTACTATACTCTACTAACCTGGCACTACCAAAATTGAAGAAAGAGGAGAAACCAAGTGAAGAACCAAAGAAATATGAGATTATTAGTACTTTACATAGCATGGCTCTGGTTCCATTTATACAACCCATGTAAATCTCTATTGTTGAGCCATAGAATAAAGGGAGATGAATCAATGAAAGAAAATCTAGAAGTACAAGTTCCTATGCCACATAATGTATCACCAAGAATTAGCATTATAGATTCAAAGTCAAAGAAGTCAAAGAAGAAAAATAAGGAGAGTACACTAGCTATAAAATCAAACTAGGTGACACTAGATGAAGTGATTGTTATACTAAACTAGGATGCCAATACTCTAGATGAAGAGAGAATGGCTATATATACCAAGATATGTGAAAGAAAAATTGAGCAAGACAAATTAAGGAAAGAGCACAAGAAGAAATAATTATTGCATGATGTGAAAGGCATATCACTATATGTGGTGCCAGATATTATTATGAATGAAAAAGAACCTATATTAGACTACTAGTGCAAATTGTTGATAAGTTCAATGAACCAAATATCAACATTCAATCAAAGTTGATGTAAAGAAATGAGAAAATTTTTGAAAATAACATGTTAGAGAAAGTCTCTACTAAAATTGCAATCCAACAAGTGGCATTATCCACTTATGTTACCAATCTAGAGGTGATTTTGCAAGATGTTTTACTATCATTTCAAGAATTGTGCAATATCCCCTCTCTTACAAGTGAACTCATATAGAAATCATAGAAGATAAATGAAGATATGAAGGCCAGTGCTAATGCACTAAAAGAGGATCCATTAACATCATTGGTACACTATTCCCATGTAAAATATCTAATACAACTTCAATAGAATTGTTACAAGAAGAGAGAAATCTGAAGGCTGAAATCAATGATATTCAAGCATTGTTATTACCTTGTCTGGAGGTTTTGCAAGCTCATATCAAAATTTCTAGAGAGCTTGTAGCTGCCCCAAGTTTATCCATTGTAGAACACATGAAACTTTTAGCAACCAATTTGATGATTGAGAAGAAAACACTTGAACTAATAAGGAAAATTTTGGACAATACAATGTCTATTATGCTAAAGAATCACAAGGAGTTTCTTAACCACTTTGGATTGCATCCAAATTAAATATTTTCTATGTTTATAGTTGTTTTGAAATTAGTATCAAAAAAAGGGGGGATTTATATGTTGACCCTCAAGGCAATCATAATATTTTCAGTTAGTGCAAAACACTTAGTGATTTACTAGGTAGGAGTGGTTGGTGAACACTATGATGGAGTCATTCTATATAGGTCAAGTGATGTAAAGAAGAAGTGTATTTATTCAATATTCATTGAGATAAAAAAGTGTCATTGAGTGTTCTAGTAGTTTTTGAGTTGTTCAAAAGGAAACACTTGTTGAGTTTTAAAGAAGCCAAGAAATAAACTTAAGGCCAAGTACATCATAAGTTGAGTGACAGCAGGAAGAACTAGTATGCATCAAGCATCGGCAAGTTATTAGTGTCAAGTTACATAGTTTTGTATGAATGTTTGGAATGGCACAAACATTAACATAAATAGTTTTTTTGAGTAAGGAAAAATATTTTTATGATCGAGGAGATAGTCAAGGAGGTAATTATGCATGTAATTATAGATCATTAATCCCTATGCAATGAGATCAACCAATAAAAAAATTGGAAGGACTAAGCAGCAAAAAGGATGAAGTTGGATGTTTGGTTGAGATCTATAAATTTCTAAAATAAGTTATTTAAGCATGAACTCAAGATAGAATTTTTTTGTTGTGAGTTAGAAGCTAAAGGTGAATTTATTGAAATTAAGTTGTAAGATTTAAGCATGAACACAAGCTAGAAGGTTTTTGTTGTGAGTTAGAAGCTAAAGGTGAATTTAGTGAAGTTAAATTGTAAGGAGTAGTAAGGTGATCGAGTAGTGCAAATAGCATCTATTGAAGATCTATCATAGAGAGATGGTATTCGAATGTATAGAGGAAATTTTTTATCAACATTCTAGTAAAAACTGAAGGTTTGGGTACATGTTTTAATAGGTGTTTGAGAGTAAATCTCTTAATAGATTGGTCCTAATAGGGCTATGTAAATCTCCAAATAGAGAGCTCACTTAACTGTGTAGTTAAAATGTTAGAAAGGCTAGGTTCTCATTGTAACAAAAGATTGACATGTTAATGCTCAATACAACTAATAGTCTTATAGAACCATAGTAGGTGGTTAAGCCATGTCGTGAACCCTATGAGGGGCACTGGTCCACTACCAACAATACCCCTCCCAACATCACTCATTGTGGTCTATAGGATTTGAACCTATGACCAAGCTATAATACCAATTGTTAGAAAGGCCAGGGTTGTTGTTGTACCAAAAGATTGACCTATTAATACCTGATACAACCAATAGTCTTATAGAACCACGGGAAGTGGTTAAGCCATGTCATGAACTCTATGAGGGACATTGGCCCACTACCAACATAAATCATTTAATTAAAGTATATTAAATATGTCTTGTAAGCTCTTTATAGGGCAGACCCATCACAGGGTAGATCATTAAAAGTGAACAAATTTGTAGTCCTAACAAGTACACTTTATTGTTGTAGTAGTCAAAATTTTGTGGATTTCATCCCCACTACAATTTTATCTTCACCTTAGAGGGTTTATGTGTTACAAAATCTCTATTTCAAGGTTGCAAAGGAGGAACTAAAGAAATCCCTAAAGAGAAGGAAGGGGATGGCAATTCAGAAAAATGACACACAATACAAGGAAGAAAGCATTGAAGACCTATGTGATGAATGTAGATCCAATGAATTCATGCAATAATAGTATATTTATTGGAAAAGAATAACCTCCTAAATGAAGAGGTGAGAGCACTAAAAAGAGAACATGAAATAGAATTAGTAAGGTTATGTGAAGTAACTAAACAAACGAAAAAGGTTGAAGAAGACAAGGTAATGGGTGAAGAAGACAAGAGGAAAATGGCCACAAGTCTTGATGAAAGGATTAATGGGGTACAAAGGCTAACCCACAATAATTTTGAAATAGTTAATCAGTTATTGAATGCTAATCATGAGATTACTAGGAAGGTGGAAGAGATTGAAAATCTAAGATCTGAGAACAATCAACTAAGATCTGAATTGAGAGCTGAGAAGGAAATAATTGAAAGGATAAACAAATGTAAGGAGGCCATAAGACTACTTAATGAACATATGCAAGTACAAGACGACCTCATGATGCTACTAGACTAGTTTGTACTAAGTTCATATCATCTACTGAGAAAGGAGAGTTATCAAAGCATGGAGAACAAAGGAATGTTAAGAATAAGAATCCTAAGTGTTATCACTATGCAAAACTAGGTCATACAACAAACATTTGGAGAAGAAAAATTGGTAAGTCAAATCCTAAGCCTAAATTCAATGGTAATTGCTTCAATTTTAATAAGCATGGACATCAAGCACAAGAATGTAGGTCAAAGACCAATAAGAAAAGCTACATCTAGATTTGAAGGCTATTTTCACACATGTCATAAGTATGGTCATAAGGCACAAGATTGTAGATCGAAAGGAAAGAACAATTGGCCACCTAAAGGTCAAGGAAAAATAACTAGACAAGGTAATACTATAGATTAGGATTATGATACTTGGGTCAATTGTCAATTTTGTGGAAAGTATGGACGCATTGTAGTGAATTATGTAAGGATGCATCTTAGAGTAAAATTAGGAAACTAGAGGAATTTTGGACCTATATATTTTAACTGTCACAAGGTCGATCATCTAAGTAGAGACTGCATGAACAAAGAACCAATATTAAATAATAAAGAGAACAATAGAAAGATAGGTCAATACTAAAGAAGTGATAAATCAGATGAATCAAACCTAGAAAAAGAAAATTGAAGGAGAAAATAGTGCAAATGATAGAGTTGTGATCACCCATTCCAACGGATTAGATAATTCCCACACCTCAAACTAAGAAAAAGAGGTATGTATGGAATTGAACTTCAAATTTCTATATCATACATCAATTCCTAAGATTTTTTACATAAAGTTCCAAATCAACATGACATTAGATGCATAAGGACATATTTGAGATTTGAATATGGTAATGTAATTTAGTGTCAAGTTGAAAGTCTGGTGATGACCGAGTGTCAGTTTTGGAGTCTTGAAAAGATTGAGCCAAAATGTCAGTTATGACTAAGTTGTGGCAATGGCCATGTAAATAGATTTTAGAAGGGTGATGACTGAGTTTTATAGAGTTGGCCAAGATAGTTGTAGTGTACCCACTTTTGTGTATAAAACATTAATGAGGCCCTAAATTTGAATTTATGCACTATATAGTGAGTCTTATTAGTCATTTTGATCACTTGACATTCAAGATTTCAAGAGTATAAGAGCTCAAGAAATTCCCAAGTGTTTGAGAAATTTTGTAAAGGATGTAAAGGTGTGCCATTAGCATTTGAAGTGACTTGTGAGTAGATTATAAAGAATGAGATATACAGAAGTTTGTATCCAAACCCTAGATCGATGAAACAACATCAATTTTTGTAGCAATTGATAAGAAGATGGAATTGAAGGTAAGAAATGTTCAATTAGTTAGAAATGAAGCAAATCGCCCACCTAAGTTTAAGGCATATCTTAAGATTGCAGTGGAGGGTGATGCATCAAATGCCCTATCGACAATTCTACCAATAGTTGTAATGATTCATGATGTGAGATCATGTTACTTATGAAAAATAGGAGAGATGTGATATTTTGAGTTGAGGGATGCATATCAAAAGCTTTGTGTGGATGGGAAATTGAAGGTGGAAAATAATATTGTTGTTGAGACAAGGTTAATGCATTCCCTAAATTTTCCCAAGGTTTTCAAGGTTGAATGGATAAAGATTGTATTGAGTTGAGTTCACAATATGAAGTTGTGATTGGAGAGACGACCAGTGGAGATCACTAAATAGATCATTCACCAAGTGTCTAGTTACCCTATGACTGATAAGGTCAAGGTTATTTGATGCCAAGGAAAAGATGAAATTGAATAAAATAAACTAGAAAAATGGTACAAAAGAGAGATGACTATCTCTAACATCCAGTATGTAGAGATTGAGTTCTTTGTGAGGGTAATTGCACACAAGTTTTACTAGTCTAGTCAACCAGACAACAACCCCTGTCTTGCAGTTGATGTATCTTGTAAAATTATACAAAAGGGTCATACCTATGACCTTGCTGACTTGCAGCTACAATAATTAGATGAGAACCTAAGGAGAATCCAAAAAGTAAAGAACATAATGTGTAAGTCTGGTTCTCTATTGGTTTGCATATTCTTCTATGTACAAAATTAATTTCCTACCAAAGGCAATATAACTTGGAGCAAGTAGAAGTTGGTAACCCAAAAAATTAATCAATTTATCAGTTAGTTGGGAGAAAATTTTCAATTAGTTATGGATGGACACATTGAAGAATTTAAGAAAAAGATAAGAAATAGTTCCTAGATACCTAAGTCACTACTAGGCAAGTACTATGACAACATATGTTTCTTAGTGGACATTGATTTTACATATGTCCAAATTGTTAGGCTGAGAATGTCATGGTTGAGACCATTAAAATATGGAATCAACATTGATGAAGCCACTATAGCAATCACAATATTGCTAGATGAGCCAATTGATAAGGATGCAAAGCCATTCACCACATGTGAGATAGAAAAGGTTAAATTATTGATGCAAAAAATGGTTCCCAAATTAGAGAGAAAGAGGCAGAAGATGGTAAAGAATCTAGAAGGAACATTTGGTCAACCACCACTGCCGATTATAGAAGGTAAAGGTGAAGATGTGAGTAGTGATGATCAAGAAGAAAAATATAGTGAAGAAGACAAAGCAGAGGGAAAAGGAAAAGAGATAGAGGTTGTCAAGCCATAGGGAAAAAGGGGTAAAAAAATTCTTGTTGTTGAGCCTAAGGTGAAGAAGGACTTGAAGAGAATTGTCATAGAGCCCACACCTACACCACCAAGGGTTACAAGACAAAGAATAAGGGAAACTACTAGTATAGTTGTTGAGCCTCAAAAGAAAGGTGTTGTGAAGATAATAAAGTCTACTCAAGTCATGAGGTCAACAAAGAAAAATATTTCCACTAAGTAAGTTGAGCTGAGAAAACTTGCAAAGAAACTGAGGAGAAGGTTGGTAATCAAGAAGGATGATAAGGAAGATGAAGCAAAAAGGACTGAGTTAGTTGACTTAAGTCAATTTAGAGTAGCTACATAGAAAAAGCCCCAAAACATTGATGGGGTATGTGAGAATATTATGAGTAGTGTAGGATTTGTTGAAGTTGATGAAAAATCAACCCCACAGTCCCCAAGAATCACCTGCATGCAAACACCTGTCATAGAGAAAGAGAGAAGCAAAAAGCTATGGAGTCTAGAACTTCCAAATCCATAGATGAGACATTCTTGATGAGAAAAAAGAGAAATTTCTATTATCAAAAGTGAATCAATAAAAATTACAAAGAGATCAATCCTTATAAAAGGATATCAAAACCCTAATAGGGTAAAACCTAGGTTGCATGATAATAATTAATAAAAAAATTAATTATTATATGCCTAAAACTTAGCTTAAGCAAACTAGAGATAATAAGTGAGTTAATAATTAAATATACAAAAATGATTTAATTAATAAGGAAATATCTTATTACTCTAACACCCCCCATAAGATAAACTTATGGAGTAGCTAAAAACCTAGAAACTATTGCTAAAAGAAAATCTGAGTCCTAGCAACAAGGCCTAATGAGGTACCCAAGTACAACCAAATCTCTATAAAGAGGAGAAATAGAGAAAACCACAAGGGAAAAACCATAGTGCAAAAAGAGATGGAACAAATGTTCCAAAAGATAGGAACAAAAGATGATCATGAAGAACACCATTGAAGCATGAAGCCACAAACACTACCAAGCTGTTGATCTGAAGAACCTCCATTGCATAGAACATGACTAGGAAGAGAATACTAAGTGAAAAGAGCTGATAAATCAAGGATGGAAAGTATCTTCATGGCCTCCAAAAATAGGAATAAAAGAATGTCTATATGGTAAATGATTCATCTCACCAAAATGCATAGGTATCCATCCACTACAATCGCCTAGTACATAGGATCAAATACTAAATACATAGCACACTCCATTGAACCAAGAAAGTAATAGAATCAACATAATCCCTAGGGTCTAATGCTGAAAGGTAAGACATGAACACTGAAACTAAATGCAATACCTCATGTAGAAAGAAGAACTAGGAACATTGAAAGTGCAAAAGTTGTACAAACACCTATATTGGCATGTGTCATCGACATATCATGAGGCTAATGTCGTGGAAGGAACACTCACTTGACAAAGAAAGATGCTGAATATGGCCAACATAAAACCCCCCAAGGCACTTTATAATGTAGTGCAAGTAAAACAAAACACAAAGATGTCCAAGATCCTAAAATGCAATAGACTGGCACTTTATCTTAGTGTGTTTGCAAAAGTACTACAAAAGGATGTCAACAAAGATTAAAAGAGACATAAGGTTGATACAATAGATAGTATAACCCATGATGAATCATCTTGAGCAATGAAATCAATCCTTAGACTTGAAACAACAAAGATATCCACCAAAATGAAAAAATGCAAAAGACTAAATAAAATGTGTCTAGAGTAGAATTTGTCAAAACAATAGCATCACTAGAAAGAGATCATAAAGACCTTTCCAATGATATAAATAATTTCCAAATCGGAGATCGGATGCTCCAGATATGTCTCCCACAGTGAAAAATAGAACTTCTATGTTTGACTAAATAGATAGGAAAATAAATAGCATCAAAAGTCAAAATAACCTACACCATCATGATGGGCTCAGAAAGTGCTTTCCACTGATATAAGATTTGTCAAAAAATACCTCTATATGACAAAGATATGACCAAAATACCACCAAGTGCTTTTTATGACAAAAAAACTAAAAAGTGACTATTTGAAGGCCGTCAAATTTTGGCTCACGTAAAAACCTGCACTACTATCAGCATACCTTCCTATGTTAGTAATTTGTTGATGTCAAGACTATGCACGTGTACCCTACTGATGTCATCACTTTAAATGCCAAAAGTGCATACATTTTTTTTTTAAATATAAAAGAAGATTTTTTTGATTTATTTGTTTTCCAAACTTTTTTAAAATAATCACTATGCCCTTTTTTGAAAAGCACTTTTGTTTTTAAACCCTTTTTTTTTGGAAAAAATAAACCATCTTTTCTTGGGAAGCATGCCCAAGAATGGGGGCAATTTTTTGCCTCAAATTACAACTATGTCCAAATTGGACAAATTTTATATAGAAGTAGGGGTTTTTACAAATCCAACAATGAGGTCCATTTGGGCTCAAAATGCATCAAAAAAATGACCCTCCTAGATCCAATACAAAAAAAATCTAAAAAATGGAAACCCTTTGAAAGAAAAACATAGATCTGAAAGCCAATAAAAGTCTCTCATAAACTGAATAAGGGCATGAAGATCTGGAGCTCTGATACCATGTTGAAGTTGATGAAAGATCAACCCCACAACTCCCAAGAATCACTTGCATGCAAACACCTATCACAGAGAAAGAGAGAAGAAAAAAGCTATAGAGGTTAGAATTGCCAGATCCATAGATGAGATATTCTTGATGAGCAAAAAGAGAAATTGCTATTATCAAAACTGTAGGATTTGAGAAAATATCTAAATCAAATCCACAAAATGCACAACGTGTACAAAACTTGTCATAGAGAAGAAAAAGACAAGAAGAGGCAAGGGTTTGATCTAAAAACACACAAATTGTATATTCAGATGAAGAAGAGATAATTAATTATAGAGAGATCAATCCTTATAAAAACAGATCAAAACCTGAAAAGGGCAACCTAATAATTTACAAAGGGTAACCTAAAGGTGAAAGCTAATTAATAATTATTAATTAATTATTAAATATAGAAAGATAAAAAATGTATAAAGAAAAATCTTAAGAAGGGAGAAAAGGTAATTTAATAAATGAAATTAAATTATCCTTTTTCTCTAACACCCCTACTTAAGATGAGCAACAATGCAGTTACAAACAATGCAAAAAGAGAAATAAAACTATAATGTAATGCTCAAAGAAAAATTGGATCCTAGCAACAAGGCCTAATGAGGTACCCAATCACAACAAAATCTCTATGAAATAGAGAAATAGAGAAAACCCAATGAGAAAAACTCTACTCCAAAAAGAGATAGCTAAAATTCTAGTGAAAGACTATAGAAGCCTCCAACTAGAGGAATGTTCCAAAAAATAAGAACAAAGAGTGATCATGAAGAAAAACCACTAAAGCATGAAGAAGCCACAAACTCTATCAAAACAAAATTGCTGATTTTTAGAACCTCCTCTGAAATAGAAGGCTATAACCAAAGTAGGAATGAAAAGAAGAGTGTCTATATGGTAAATGATCCATCTCACCGAAATGCATAGGTATCCAACCACTACAATCACCTAGTACATAAGATCAAATATTGAATACATAGCTCACTCCAACAAACTAAGGAAGCATGAGAAACAACAAAAGAACCTCCCCTCCCTAATGCAGACAAGGTGAGGTGACAAGAAACTAAGAAAGTGGACCAAAAATATCTTGCAAAATAGAAAGAACCAAGAACATCGAGAGTTAGGAAGAGGTACAAACACCTATAAAGGCACATGTCATCGACACATCATGGGGCTAATGTCATGGAAGGTAGACTCACTTGATAAAGGAAGAGGGCACTTAAAGGCAAAAAACTATCCTCCCCATGGCACTTTATAATGTAGTGCAAGTATAATAAATCACAATGATGAAGAAGATCCCAAAAAGTAAGGAGTGGCACTTTATCTCAATGTGTTTGCCTAAAAATGCTTACAAATGATATCAACAATGATTAGAAAGGGTAAAGAGCTAATACAATAGATAGTACAACCCAAAAGAAGAGATCTCATGCCAAGAAAATGATCCTCGGACCTGAAACACCCAAGATATCCACCATAGTGCAGAAAAGAAAAAACATGATAGAAAGGGCATGGAGCAGAATCTAGAAGAAATTATAGCAATTCTAAAAAGTAGACAGAACTAGCTTTCCAAAAATATAACATTTTCAAAAGATGGAGATGGGATCCTCAAGATATGCCCTTTGGAGTGAAAAACAAGACCTCTAGGTTTGACTACCAAAATAAGCAACCAAACTACATCAAAACCAAAAATCACCTGCACTAATGTCTCTGTCTCAAAACTAGCTTTCCAGTGCTTCTTTTGGATCAAAAAAAGACCTTCATATGCTCAAGTTATGCCCAAAAAAATAGTAGGTCAAAAAAAGGACCTAAAGAGCTTGCAAGGGTTCTGAGGTAGTGCTGATGTCATACTAATGTCAGCATTTCATTGTAAAAAAATTGACAGCTTGGAGATTGTTGCAGCAAAAAAAGACTGCCATGTGGCATACTACGTAGTAGTACAGCCTCAAAAAAGGTGACATGGAACCTGACACATGGTAGGTGCCTAGGACACCATGTGTGTGAGGCACAATGGTGGGGATGCTGAGGTGGCTGCCAGAGAGCTGGTCGGGCTGGAGTCAGTGGCCAGAGCTAAAGGCAGGCCGGTAGTGGCTCATCAGTGGGCCGCAAGTAGTGGTAGAGTGATGGTTCTAGCATGGAGGCGATCATGCTACGCTAGCAGTTGTAGTGCTCCCAAAAAAGGCTCGTTAGCTAGAAAACACTGCCCGAAAAAGGCTCACAGGCCAAAAAATAGCACCCACTGACTGGGAAACAATGTTTGCTAGCTAAAAAATTGTCATAGCACCAAAAAATGGTGTTATGGCTAGTTTTCTAATTTTTTTAATTTTTTTGAGAAAAGTCACCTCGGAATGTGTGTAAGAGCCCATACGGCCTTTTGGGGAAAAAAAATTACCTCCCAGATCAACATTGTCCAAAATGGACAAACTCTATATGGAAATAAGGGTTTTGACACCTTCTAGATCCATCCATGAAGTCTATTTGGCCTGAAACTGCTCCAAAAATCAGTGACCCCCCTATTTCTTAGAAAATACCTAAAAAACTCCAGATCTAATCCATCAAACCCTTATTCTCTCTTTTTCTCAAAATATTGAACAAGCTACAATAGATCTAGCTCTAAAACCATGTAGGATTTGAGCAAATATGCAAATCAAATCCATCAAGCCCATGAATACCTGCATGTAGAAAACCTGTCATGAAGAAGAAAAAGACAAGAAGAGGTGAGGGTTTCATCTAAAAACACGCAAATTGTATATTCAGATGAAGAAGAGATAATTAATTACAAAGAGATCAATCCTTATAAAAGGAGATCAAAACCCGAAAAGGGTAACCTAATAAGTTACAAAGGGTAACTTAAAGGTGAAAGCTATTTAATAATTACTAATTAATTATTAAATAGGGAAAGCTAAAAAATGCATAAAGAAAAATCTTAAGAAGGGGGAAAATGTAATTTAATAAATTAAATTAAATTGTCCTTTTTCTCTAACAAAAAGTGAATGAATAAAAATTACAAAGAGATCAATCCTTATAAAAGGAGATCAAAACCCTACTAGGGTAAAACCTAGGTTGCATGATAATAATTAATAAAAGAATTAATTATTATATGCCTAAAGTTTAGCTTAAGTAAACTAGAGATAATAAGTGACTTAATAATTAAATCAAAATGATTTAATTATTAAGGCAATATATTATTACTCTAACAGGATTATCTAGTTTCCAATATATAAAATATGACAAACTGAGTAAGGAGAATAAGAAAAATAGTAGAAGAGGCACTAATTGATATGATGGTGAATTTTAAGTATACACCTATAGTTAGGTAGAATGATTCCTAATGAATTTTTTTTTAAAAATATTGATGGAAAGTGGAAAGTTGCATTAACCATTGAAAGGCAAATAAGAGAAGCAACATTGGCTCAGGTTATGTTAGAATTGGATAAGGATCAAATTTTTTTAGCTTTAAGAGATTATACTAATAGGATTGTATCTAAGAGGAGATCATTGTTGATTCTCAAACATAAAATAGAAACTATTGTTGAAGAGGCCAAAATAACATGGAGAAAGATGTATGGTCTAATACTTGATGATGAACAAAAGAATGAGGAAGAAAAATATGAATAGGTAAATGTGGAACTGGAAAACACCAAAGATATTGATGATGGTCAAGATAACCTTGTTGATACATTCCACAATTTGATGTAGCTAAGTGAAGGGAAACAGAGATTGATTATTGATGATGAGCCAAAAACTAGTCTTGTTAGAAATAAAAATGTCATGACTAAGCCAAAGAAGCAAAGTGTAGTTCTAGTTCAAACTGAGTTTATGCAATTTCTAGCTCATGAGAAGTTGATGGACCCTAATCTTATGTTAGTGAAAGTAAAGGACTACCCAAATATTGACACATAGCTGACTAATTAATTGGTTGAACCTTCATCTATTCCTATTACTACATTAATTCTAATCAATAGCCAAGGTGGTGTACAAGTTGGGGATGCTAAGAAACAGAGTGTGTTAGTTAATACAAGAGAAATCACACAACTTCCTACATAGACAAACAAACCCTTGAGGAAAAAGATGAAAATGAGAAAGAATATAAAGTTCACAATGATCAAGAAGATCATTCTTCTATATGTGTAAGACCAAGTACCTCTGGACCTTAGATTAAGGGAAATAAGGAGGTAGGTAAGTAGAGTTCTTCCAATGAAATTGAAATTATTTATGTCAAAGATGAGTCAGAATGTGTCTGATTCAAACAAATGTCAAGAGAAGAAGAAGTCAAGATATGAATCAAAGAAAGAAGAGGTGACTATTGAGTCATAAAAGCTAAATTTGGGAGTTCAAACTCAAGGTTTACAACTAACTATTTTGTGATCCAATGCACCAGATTCCAAGAGCAAGAAGTTGAAGAAAAAGGTAAAACACTCACCTCAATCAATAAGAGATAAACTAGTTGCCTTAGATGAAGTAATTGTGATCCCTAATTGGGACACAAATCATTTAACCTATGATCAAATTGAGATAATGAGTGATTTATTGGCAAGAAAGGTCAAACAAGAAGAAATGAGGAGAGAGCAACAACAAAAACAAGTACTCTATGACATCAAGGACATACTTCTTGATATAGTTGTTGTTGATGATTTGGATGAAAATGCTCCAATTATTAAGAAATTGGTTAAAATTATGGAGAAAGTTAATGATCTTAATGTATCCATTCAAGAGAAGTTGATGCAAAAATTAAAGAGGAAGTATGACAATAGAGTCATAAAACATATCTAGTGAGATACTGATCAAGAAAGTTGAGCTTTCCACTCTTGTCATTGAGCTAGAATAGTTAGCCACAAATGAAAATAAATTATTTACAAAGTTGTGTGATGATATTCCCTCTTATTTCACATCTATAAGGGAAATAATGGAGAACATAGATGCATATTTATAGAAATATTGCAAAGCATTGAGCATGGATCCAAGCTTTATCTCAATTTATTATTTGCTAATCAAATTCTTACAAGAGAAGTAGTTGGGACTTTTACAAGAAGAGTGTCATATAAGAGATCGGGTGAATTCAATTCAAGCAAGGTTACTACCTCATATAGAAGTAATGCAAAGGCACATACAAACTTCTAAGAATCTTTTAAAGGACCATCAGTTATCCATTGCAGATAATATGGTGAATATGGTGGCTAAGCTAAAAATAGAAAAATAAGTGCTTCAAACTTTAAAGGCCAATTGGGAAAAAAAAATGACAATAATTATCATATTGTACCACCCATTTCTAAAGGTCTTTGGAATCCTCCCAACACCCTAATTGAAAATCATTTTGAGTCCTAAGTGGAAAAAAAGGGGAGCGATGCATGGTTAAGTAAGCAAGTGTATATGTATGAAATTTTTTGATCATGTATATATGATAACAAATTTTGATTCAAAACTTGTTGTATATATTTAGACATAGTAAGAAGTCAATTAGTTTGATGCTCAAATGAGAAGATTCAAAAGTGTTTGAAAATATTATTAAAATGAAAGTATAGTATTATGTGTAGATTGAGCTACATGTATGGTGTAGATCCTAAGGGGGAGTACATATTTTAAAGTTTTGGATGTCAAATTTTTATCATGACAAAGCATTTTTTCCCCTAGTGCCAAAGGGGTAGATTTTTGACCCTAAAGGAAATCATGATATTGTCAATTAGTAAAAAACACTTAGTCATTTACTAGGCAAGACTAGTCAGTCAATATTGTGACCAAGTCATTCTATATAGGTCGAGTGGTGTAAAAAAGAAGGGTATATAATTAGTAGTCACCAAGATAACCAAGTGTCGCTAAGTATTTTAGTGGTTACTAAGTTGTTCAGAAGTAATATACATTGAGTTTTATAAAAGTTGAGTAATACAGTTATGGCCAAGTATAACATAAGTCGAGTGATAGGAGGAAGAACTAGTATGTGTAAAGCATTAGGAAGCTATTAGTGTTGAGTAACATAGTTTTGTATAAATATTTGGAATGGCACAAACATTGATGTCGACCATTTTTCCAAGTAAGGAAACATGTTTTTATGATTGAGGAGATAGTCAAGGAGGTAATTGTGCCTATAATTATAGGTCATTAATCCCTATGCAATGAGATCAACCAATCAAAAAATTGGAAGGACTAAGCAGAAAAATGATGAATTTGGATCATTGGTTGAGATCTAGAAACTTCTAAAACAAGTAATTTAAGCACATTCTCAAGCCAAAGTTTTATTGTTGCGAGTTAGAAGTTTGGATGCAAATCTGAAGGTGAATTTAGTGAAGTTAAGTGGTAAGGAGTAGTGAGGAGACTCAGTAGTACATAGAGAAACTATTGAAGATCTATCATAGAGAGGTGATATCAAAGTGTATAGAGGAGATTTGTTATCAACATTCTAGTGCAAACTAAAGGATTAGGTATCGATACATTTTAACAGGTGTTTCAAGGTAAATCTCTTAGTAGAGTGGTCCTAACAAGTCTATGTAAATTTCCTAACATAGTGATCACTTAGTTGTGTAATTAAAATTCTTTAATGGAGGTAGACTAAATAAATCTTGTAATGTATTAATAGGATAGACCCCTCACAGGGTAAATCATCATAAGTGATCAAATTTTTTAGCCCTAATAGACACACTTTATTATTGTAGTAGTGAAGATTTTGTGGTTGTCATCCCTAGTATAGTTTTACCTTGCCTTGGAGGGTTTTTGCATTACCAATGTAGGAGCATCCTAGGTGTAAGAGCAATCTTGCATCACCTAAAAAATATTTTATTTTTAGTCTTTTGTTTTTTAATAAGGACTAGCAGACATGGTGGTCACTATTTATGGGAACTTGCTATTTTTAGTAACTTTCTCATACGAGCTTGAAATGTTCTCATTTTCTACATGAAGGTTCATTTTGGAATTATAAGCCTACCATAAAAATCTCATTGCTCCAACTTAAGTACCAAAGAAGTTATTGTGGATTTTTGATGGAAACATTTGTTGAAAAATCTTCATGCTCACCATTGGAGGCCTTAGAGTGCGTAGATGAGGTTCAAAAACTTGACAGAAGGGCAATAGCATTATTTGAGCCTGTAGAGTGGGACCTGGCATTTTCAAAAAGTGGTTATAATAGCCAATCAAAGCAATAGTTTGAGAGTTATGGCCTTCACAAATTTGGCTACCAAAATTTCTAAAATAATTTGTCAAAGATGTACTTAGTCAACTCTATATGTATTATTAGGGTCTATTAGCCCTAGGTATTAAGTTTGAGCAACTAGAACCTTCTTGGGAAACATAAAATTACCTATTTAAGAAAGGCTCTAACATTGTCAAGGACAACTATGTGTGGTAGTTCACAGCTTAGTCTTGTAAATTATTTTAATGAAGGCACCCATGTAGGTTAGCATATTGTACTTGTGAATTATGTAATTTTTCATTTGCAGCACAAATAAGAAGTCCATATTTTTTTCTTGCATTTGCTATTGTTTCTTTATTTCTATTATGAGTTTATGGTATTAAGGGGAGCGCCCTTCATCAAGTGGTATTAGAGCTAGAGTTCTTGAGTGTCTTGATAGATCGTCGACTATGAGGTAGTTCATACCAAGATCATGGTTTGGGCTAAGCATGTAGATAGATCATTGATTGTGAGGTAGTTTGCACCAAAGTTTCAGCGAATGTGCAAAAATGCCTCCACAAAGAGAGCATGTTGGAAGAGTTGTAGGTATTACATTTAAGGGTTCTAGAGCCCTCCAAAGACAAATGCAAGCATTGGAAGAACAAATGAGTAGAGGAATAAATCTTCCTGTAAGAGATGAAAGTGAGGATGAGGACAAAGTAGAAGAAAATGTCAAAGTAGAAGCAATTCTAAACCCAAGGGAAGTGAGGCTTTTTAGGGCCATCTCTAAGATTGGAAAATGACCCAAGTTTGAAATTCTCACATTTTCAAGAAATCTTAACCCAGAGGAGCTGATCGATTGGATCAATGAACTAGAGGAATACTTTGAGTATGAAGATATTAATGATTATGGTAGGGTCAAATTTGTGAAGGTGAAACTGAAGGAACATGCAAAGATCTTGTGGTAGGAGGTTCAGTTGGAGTGAAATACAAAGGGAAAGGACAAAATCACCAGATGTGATTGGATGATTGGTAAACTAAAGTGATAATTCATTCCTGTAGATTATGAACTTGATCCATTGAAGAATATGCAAGGATTGAAGCAAGCAAGAAAGTTTGTTCAAGAGTATACTAAAGAGTTCTACTAAGTTCTCATTAGAACCAACCATGTAGAAGCTAATAAGGAGAAAGTGGCCCATTATCTTAATGGGTTATGGCCAAGTATTCAAAATGAGTTGAGTCTAGTTCAAATGAACAGTATTGAGGAGGCATGCCAATTTTCCCTAAGAGTTGAAGAAAAACTAAACAAGAAGTTTGACAACAAGAATAGTGAAAGACATTGTAGTGGAAGATCTGGTAGACAATATTAAGGTGGCCGTAATGATGATCAGAAGAACAAGGATGATGCTAGAAGTAGTAGTTAGAACTAGAGGGGAAACAATTTCAATCATTTCTATGATCGAAACAATCAAGATCAGAGAGTAAGAGGAAAAGAATAAGGATTTGGAAAAGGAGGCTTCCATGGGAAATGTTTTCACTGCGGAGAAGAAGGGCATAGAGAATTTGAATGTTCTCAATGCCAAGGAAGGATAGATCAAAGAATAGAAGGCCAAGAAAAAGTTGCATATGTTGATGAAGATGCCAAATCCTCATAGTCTAAAGATGTTGAAAGAGGAGAAGTCCTAGTTAATAGAAGAGTCCTATTGAGTGGTGAGAATGAACCTAATCAAAGAAGGATCTTGTTGTGCACAAGGTGTAGATTTGAAGATAAGTGTTGTGATGTGATCATTGATGGTGGAAATACTAGTAATCTAGTGTCAAAAAAAATGGTCATAAAGTTGAAGCTGAAGAAACAGAAACACCTGTGTCCATACCGTATTGCTTGGGTGCAAGATGACCACGAGGTCATGGTCAATGAGTAGTTCTCAATGGAGTTCAAGATTAGAAGCTACCAAGATGAGGTACTATGTGATATCATACCTATGGACATTTTTCATTTTTTGCTAGGTAGGTTGTGGTAGTTTAATAGACATGATGCACATGATGGGCGAGCAAATACCTACACTCTAACCAAGGATGGAGTGAAACATAAGTTGAAGTCATTGAAGGAGAAAGAAGAAAGGTATGTAGTGCTTTCAGAATATGTTTTATTGATGGAAAAGAGTTTCTCAAAGGTATGAAGCATGAGAATATGTGTTTTTCTATAATTCCTAAAGATAGTAAAGAAGAGGTAGAGGAGATACCTATAGAAGTTGCTGATATGTTGAGAAAGTTTTCTGATATTGTATAAAATAATGTACCTAATGAATTTCCCCCATTGAGGAAGATCAGTAACTAGATGGATTTGGTTCTAGGAGCTAGTTTTCCAAACAAGGCAGTGCACAAAATGACACCAACAGAAAGTGAAGAGTTCAATAGGCAAGTTCATGAGTTGTTACAAAAGGGGTTGATTCGAGAGACTTTGAGTCCGTGTGTTGTACCAGCAGTATTAGCACCAAAGAAGAATGGAGAATGGAGGATGTGCATAGATTTTTGTGCTATCAACAAGATCACAATCAAGTATGGATTTCCATTGCCAAGGATGGATGATATTATGGACTATTTGAGTGGAGCTAAGTATTTCACAAAGATAGATCTGAAGAGTGGGTTAGCATATTGTACTTGTGAATTTTGTAATTTCATAATTGTGGCACAAATAAGAAGTCCATATTTTGTTCTTGCATTTGCTATTTTTTTTGTTTATGTTATGAGTTTATAGTATTAAGGGGAGCACCCTTCATCAAGTGGTACCATCACATTTGTATCAGAGAAGGTGATGAGTGAAATGTCCCTTTACTGATTTTAAATGATATTTCCAACCTCTAATCAGATCTTTAAGATCAAACAACCAATATTTCAAAGATCCACCAATTTCTCAATAAACCCCAAATCGGGTATGCCAGAAATAGTGCCAAAAGCTTCACAACTTCACCTATTATTAATAAATCTGAAAGTGGAAATTTTTACAGAAATTTGAGCAGCATAAAAACCTATAAAATTACATTTCCATATTTTTATAACATTCACACAATAGCTCCCAAACGGAGGACAAAAAACAATGCTCATCGGGCTTCCGAAAATAGCACAAAATACCCTGAAATCACCACAAAAACTTAATAATCTATCACAGAAGTATAATCATATCCAAATACATATTTTCAGCTCTATTTTAACATTTAAAAGTATAATATACAGCAACAACCCAAACTGATATTAAATACTCAACCGGAAACACCAAACTCTTACAAAAAAATACACCCGAAAACTCACAAATCTGCACTGTTCAGCACAATGGAAAACTCTGCATGAGCATGCACATGGAATGGCTTCAAACTCCCATCCTTAGCCTTCCTATAAACTTGCAAACTCCCGTTCTTGGGTCTCCCTGGAAACCTTCAAACTCCCGTTCTTGGGTCTCCTTCTCCACAGGTTTGGCAGCCTCTGAGAAATAACAAAGAAATGAGCAAAAATCAAGTTCTGGAATGAGCCCAAAATGCCTCCAAACCCCTTAAAAGAGGGCATAACCCTAACTCACGTCCAAGAGGGGTTAATAAAACATATTCTAATAATAATTTTTATTTATTATTCCATTTGCTTCCAAAGATTATCCCCTTTTGCTAAAACTTCGCCTTTTTGGGCCTGCCTGCCTTAGCAAAGATTATTATTTTTAATTATTTGAAAAGGGGACATGAAAATGAGTGGAAGACTAGTTTCAAGACAAAAGAAGGATTGTATGAGTGGTTAGTCATGCCTTTTGGGCTAACCAATGCACCAAGAACTTTTGTGAGGCTCATGAATGAGGTATTGAAAGAATTTATGGGTAACTTTGTCATTGTTTACCTAGATGATATTTAGATTTTCAGTAATACATTGGAGGAGCATTTGATTCATCTTCGTAAGGTGTTTGATAAGTTGTTGATAAACCTAAAGAAGTGTAGTTTTGTAAAGAAGGAGTTGGTGTACCTAGAATTTGTAGTCTCAGTCGAAGGTCTAAAAATGGACTTAGAGAAAGTGAAGGCTATGCTTGAATGGTCTACTCCAAAAAGTGTGATAGAGGTAAGATCTTTTCATGGACTAGCTAGTTTTTATAGAAAGTTCATAAGAGGTTTCAACAGTATTTGTGGACCTTTGATGGGAACAATGAGAGGGGATAGGAAAGAATTTAAGTGTATTATAGCAACAGATAAGAATTTTAATCTGTTGAAACAAAAAGTTATTGAGCAGCCTATTTTAGCACTTCCTAATTTTAACAAAGTGTTTCAAGTAGACTATGATGCTAGTGGTACTACAATAGGATTTTTTATGAGCCAAGAAGGTAGACCTATTGCTTATTTTAGTAAGAAGTTGAATGATGCAAAAAGAAAATATTCTATTTATGATCAAGAATTTTATGCTATAGTTCAAGCATTAAAATTGTGGAGACACTATCTTATTCCTAAGGTGTTTGTTTTGTACACTAATCATCAAGATTTGCAATATTTGAATAGTCAAGAAAAATTGAACCAAAGGAATTTGAAGTGGGTTGAGTTTTTGTAGAGTTGTACATTTTTTTTTAACACAAGAGTGGGAAGTCTAATAGAGTTACAGATGCTCTTAGCAGAAGACAATTTTTTTTGAGAAAAATGCAAATAGAAGTGGTTGGGTTCAAGGAACTTAGTACTTTGTATCTAGATGATCCTAATTTTGGTGAAGCATGGAAGGCTTGTACAAAACCTATTACACTTAATAGGACAAAGAGGTTGGATTTCATGATCCAAGATAGTATGTTGTTCAAAGGAAGCCAACTGTGCATTCATAGAAGTTCAATGAGAGAGAATCTCATCAAGGAGAAGCATAGTGGAGGATTGGCTAGACATTTTGGAAGAGATAAGACCATTGCTTTTTTTGTTTAGAATTATTACCGGCCACAATTGTAGCAAGATGTAAATAAGTTTTTATAGAGTCGCAGAGTATGTCAGATGGTGAAAGGAGTGAAGTAGAATATAGGGTTGTGTCAACCATTACTTGTATTAGAGAAGCCATGGGAGGATGTCAGCATGGATTTTGTTCTTCAATTACCGAGGATGCAGTGTGGGCATGATTCTATTTTTGTGGTAGTTGACAAGTTTTCAAAGATGGTACATTTTGTTCCTTACAAGAAGACTAGTGATGTTGTTCATGTAGCAGAGTTATTTTTTAGAGAAGTGGTGAGACTACATGGTATGCCAAATAGTATAGTTTTAGATCAAGATACCAAATTTGTTAGCTATTTCTGGCATACATTGTGGAAGAAGTTGAAGACAAATTTGAAGTTCTTTTCATCACATCATCCATAGACTGATGGACAAACAAAAGTTATGAATCGTAGTTTGGAAAACTTACTAAGATGTTTGGTTAGAGACAAGCCAAAAGGATGGGATATGATTTTACCAAAAGCAGAATTTGTATATAGTAATTATGTTAATAGGAGTACTGGTAGATCACCATTCCAAATTGTATATTGGATTAGTCCTAGAAATGCTTCTAAATTGTGGTAGTTGGATAAAGGAGAGATAAGTAGTGTGAAAGCAGAAGAATTTGTTGAACATTTGAAGAACGTTCATGAGGAGGTGAGCAAGCACACCATAGAGATGAATACGTAGTATAAGGCTAAGGAAAATGTGAAAAGGAGGTATAAGGAATTTTAGATTGGAGATGAAGTCATGGTTCATTAGAGAAAGGAGTGTTTCCATTGGATACATATAATAATTTGAAGATGAAGAAGTTTGGAACGTGCAAGATAGTGAAAAGGCATGATTATGGAAATACCTATGAAGTGGAGTTGCCTGCTGAATTAAATATTTCACCAGTATTTAATATTTTATATTTGAGATAGTATTATGAAGGAATGATGGAGATGAAGTTGTAAAAGCACAGTGGAGTATTCCAGCAGCTAGTTTGGCTACAAAGGAGATCAAGGAGATACTAGACAGTCACATTGGAAAAAGTACAAGGAACAAAACATATAAGGAATATTTGGTCAAATGGAAAGGGAGGCCAATGGAGGATTCATCATGGCTAGCAAGGGGGGAGGTTAACCATCTTGGTTTTCCTCTAAACACCTGAGACATGAAGGAGTCACTTCTCAAATTACCCCGAGTGACTGATGTAGGAACATCCTGGGAGTAAGAGCAATCTTGCATCATCCAAAGAATATTTTATTTTCAGTCTTTCCTATTTTAATAAGGACTAGTAGACAAGGTGGTTACTATTTATGGGAGCTTACTATATTTAGTAAGTTTCTTATATGAGCTTAGAATGATCTCATTTTCTACATGAAGGTTTATTTTGGAATTATAAGCCTCCCATAAAAATTTCATTGCTCTAGCTTAAGTATCAAAGAAGTTATTGAAGATTTTTGGTGGAAACATTTGCAAAAAAATATTTAGGCTCACCATTGGAGACCTTAGAGTGCCTAGATGAAGTCCAAAATCTTGACAAAATGGTGATTGCATTCTTTCAAGCCTATAGATCAAGAGCTAGCATTTCCAAAAAGTGGTTATAATAGCTAATCAGATCAACAGTTTGAGAGCTATGGCCTTTGCAAGTTGGGCTACCAAAATTTCTAAAATAATTTGTCAAAGATGTATTTAGTTGACTCTATATGTATTGTTAGGGTCTATTGACCCTAGGTATTAAGTTTGAGAATTTAGAAACTTCCTAAGCAGTATAAAATTGCCTATTTAAGAAAGGCCTGAACATTGTCTAAGACAACTCTGTGTGGTAGTTTGTAGCTTAGTCTTGCACATTACTACAATGAAGGCACCCATGTGGGTTAGCATATTGTACTTGTGAATTCTGTAATTCTGCATTTGTAGTGCAAATAATAAGTCCATATTTTGCTCTTTCATTTGTTATTATTTCTTTATTTCTATTATGAGTTTATGGTATTGAGGGGAGAACCCTTCATCAGTTACCAAATCTCTGTGTCAAGTGTTGATTATGAGTTTTTTATTTTTATTCATGCTATTAGATTTGATATTAAATTGTAGTGAATGTTTGACTTAGTATAATGTTAAATTGAGATAACTCAGGTTTTTAGTGATGACATCAAATATGTATTATGCTTGAAGTTGTTAAAAAGTTTTAGAAGATCTTGATTCATACCCCACGCCCTTCAATATCTTACTTTCCCTATTGGATTTGCAACATTATATATGTTTTTACATATTGTATTTTATTCATGGAGTTATAAGGAGGTAATATAAGACTACAAACAAAAATCATTTTAAAAATGATTTTGAAAAATATGTCATACCAAGGAAGCATATGAATAGGGGGAAATTTTGTAAACTTTCAATTTATTTTAAAGCATGATGTTTTTGCAAATAATGTAAAAGGGGGGAATGTTACTGCTATAGTCAATCATATTTCCAATTAGTGTCAAAAACATAAGTGAAGGTGAACATAGTAACCCAGTCACCATACTACCTAAGCAATAAAGGAAGAAAATGATAAGTGTATAGTTAATATTGAGCTTAGTACTCACTGAGCTATTCTATACTTTTTGAGCAGAAGGCATCACCAAGACTGGAAAAGGTCACTGATAAGAGACACTACCAAGTGACATCATATAGAGCAGAGTATTTACAGAGTGGAATAGAGGCTTTATAAAAGTTTGAATTGACACAAATTGTATGTCACACAATCATACCAAGTGGAAAAATGGTTTACACAATTTGAGGTAAAGATTTACAAAGATTTCATGAAGATTTTGCATTTATTTTTTTTATGATTTCAAGGTAGAAAAGATTAATGAAAATAAGGAAAGGGAAAAAAATGAAATGATGATTATTTTAGATCATTGTGTTGAAAATCTTGGCATTATGTTGTATTTGTCATTAGTGAAAACACTTATTTGATTCTGAATGGAAATCGAGCTCATCACTCAATTCATAGTTTATATCGAGCATTCAATGGTTACTTTGTAAGTTCAGTAGTTAAGCAATTCACACCGAGTATTCCTGAAGCTAACGAGTGAATATGTAGTTCAATAGTGTTTACCAAGCTTACAGTATTCACCAAACAAATAATGGTCACCAAGCTTCACAGTATCTACCAAGTCATCAATTTGCATGATATGAAACCAATTTCTACTAAGTAATGGATGTGTAGTATTTATCGAGTGATAGCAAGGTAAACAAAGGTTTCAGTATTTACCGAGTGACACTATATCTACTGAGTCTCCAATGGTTACTAAGTTCCAAGCTATGTTGTGTGATTAGTATGGACCATGCTTCTACTTCTACTGAGTGCATGATGATGTTGAGTACTGCAGTGGATGCTGAGTATCAGAAGGTCACCGAGTCAACTTGAAGAGCCTGAGTTTTTTACTATTTGGCCAACTTAGTAATATTTTGTTTACTTGTGTTTTAGCTGACCTTACAATTGTAATTATTAGAATGATATATATGTAATGTATTGTATCATTTTCAATGTATTAATAATTATGTCATGAGTATGTTAAGGAGTGGACATGTAATGTTTTAAGAAGAGTGAATGTGAATTAGCAGTAGAGCAAAGTTTTCAGCAAGGTCATTAAGGAGTAGCAAAGACATTTCAGTCACAAGAGGTGATCTGTACTTCAAGATCTATTTAGCAATTAAATTGTAAGTTAGATCTACTATTTCATCCTGACAGGTGATTCAATTTTCCAAATCCTTTAATAGAGTAGACTTAGCAGTCTTTGTATAAATCTCCTAACATAGTGCATACTTCATTGTATGTTTGTAAAACCTCTAACAAGGTGGATTTAGCAATCCAAATTTCTCTTAATATGGTAGATCATCAGAAGTGGTCAATGTAAGCCCTAATAGGCCAACTTTATACTACAGTAGTGAAGTTTTATGGGTATCATCCCCACCCTAGTTTTACTTTCTATTTAGAAGGTTTCTAGGTCATGAAAAATACTGTGTTCATGTGTTATGTATGTTTATCTTTTCTCATACATACAGTAAATTAGAAGAATGAATGATGAATGATTCATATGGTTAAGTGTTGAATTAATTTAAAAGTTTTTGAGGTTACTGATTCACCCCTCCCCTCTCAGTAACCTAGCTACTCTTGATTATTTCCAATAATTGGTATCAAATCTTTGTGGTTCTCAGGATAAAGTTTGATAGCTTAAGCAAAGATCAAGGACAATGGAGATATTCAGACTTGACAAAACTATTGAGAATGAGAAGCTAGATCTGGAAATGGCCATAGCTCAACTCAAGGAAGAAAAGGAGCATCTTTCCCAATCCCTGAAAAGAAGGAAGGAACTTGCAAGACAAATGAATGACCATCAGTATGTTGGAGAAAAGATTGAAGACTTTTTCCCATCAAGCAGTTCAGATGAAGCTAATAAGGCAATCAAAGAACTCCTAGCAAAGAATGGCTCTCTGCAAGAAGACGTAAGAAAATTGAAAAGAGAACAAGAAGTTTAGTCAATAAGAATGTCTAAAATCTTGGAACAAAGGAATAAGGCAAGTGAAAGGAACAATGCAAATCAAAATCAATCCCTTTAGCAAGAAAGTCTTATCAATCAGCTCTCCAATGCAAATGAGGAAATCATGAATCTAAGATCTAAAAATGGAAACTTAAGGAATGATCTAATCATTGAAAGATAGAAAAATGAAAGATTGAAAGCTGATCTAATCTTTGAAAAGAAACTCAATGCAGGATGATGAAATCCCAAGCAGACATGGATCAATTGAATCAACAAAGTGAGTAGAATATTCATAGACAAAAAGGTAAAGCAGGACTTGGTTACAAAGAAGAAGGTGAATCTTCCAAACAAAGTGCCCAAAGGAATCAAAGACCTACTTTCAATCACTGTGGTAAGTTAGGTCATACATCAAAAAAATGTTGGAGCAATGGAAAGGCAAAATTCAATGGAAAATGCTACAATTGTAGCAAACGTGGTCACAAAGCTAATGAATGGAAGCAGAAACCAAAATTTGAAGGTAAATGTCACAAATGCAAGAAACAAGGTCACAAGGCATTTGAATGCAGATCCAAACCATTCAATCTAGCTGAAAAAATAGTCAAAGCAATATTTTGTTGGGATTACAACACTTGGTGCAGATGTCACTATTGTGGAGAATACGAACACATTGGCATAGACTACACCAAGCATCAATTAAGAAAAAGAGATTCAACAATAAGATGTTACACATGCACTGAAATTGGTCACATAGCTAAAAATTGCATGAACATAAGAAGAGTTGAAGATGAGAAGAAAGCTAAAGCTGATGACATCAGGAACCAGATGAGATAGCAATGGACTCCTAAATCTACCAAGTAGAATAGTACAAATGATGGCAATGTCACCTAATAAGTGGATGACTCCATTTCCAATTAGATTCTTCAAGAAGGGACAGGAACTGCATTTTCAAGCTAAATCTCAAGCAGTTCCAAATGGAAGAAAGTAGAAGATCCAAATTAGTATTTCAAATACAAAAGGATCACATGAGTTTAGTTCATACCGAGCAAGGTTAGTCACTAACTCAATCGAGCTAGGTCGACAGCAATGAAAGTGTTGTTTAATCATCGAGTCACAAGTTTCTATCAAGCTAGTGAGTGGATGATAGTCTATCACGCACTACGTCAGTATGGTACCTAGCATTAATGGAAAATTTTCATCAAAAAGGGAAGAATTTGACTCCATTTCTCACCGCATCTTCAGTATTCTTAGAGCAAAGAGATTTCCACGTGAACTCAAGTGATTCCAAGTGACTTCGAGTGAATTTGCAAATAAGGAATTTGTTTGAAAATTTCTTTCACTTACCGAGCAGCAATGGCATCCTAAAGCACCAATAGCAGCAAGGAAAAAATGGGTTCAAAGATGTTGGTCAAGGGTGTAGAGTTGAAAGCACCAAATTTCAAACTAGTTCTAGTAGTGGCAGAGACACTCAATCCTAATGGTGTGCAATCTCAAGTTCCACCAAAGGTACTTATGATTAATGATATCCACACTCATTTTAAGTGTTCAATTTAGGAAATAGGAACCCTAGAAATGGATAGTACTTTAGAGGAAATGTGTGTTGATGGCTAATTGAAACCTGAGCACAAGCATCTTGAAACAAAAGGGTTGACACACATATTACACTTGCTAAGAAGTTTTCAGATAAAATGGATTAGGTATATTCTTAGCCACATACACAATGGTCAATTATGGTTGGAGCAACCTGTATTGATCACCAAAAAGATGATCTACAAGATTACTAGCCTTCCCATTCTAAGCAAAGAAAAATCTACCAAAACACTAGTTCGAGATGAACTCCAGAAGAAAACCATAACCGAGTGGGATGGTAGAGGTTTAAAAATTAGCACCATTTCTGATGTGGAGTTGAGGTTTGGAATTCATGTAATTACCCATAAGATCTATAGTTCTAGTCATTTAAACAATGTGCCATGTGAGGCAATGGACTTAGCATTCAAAGTTATGAAGAAAAACATGGAATTTGATCTATTAGAGTTACTACTCAAATGATTAAACAAGAATATGGACAGCATTCGGACATCAAAGAACAATCCCTATAAATTTGGTTCTTTGTTGATGTGCCTTTTCTTTTATGTGCAAAAATTCTTTCCATCCAAAGGTTCTATTGTATGGAGAAAGGATGTTCCCATTTGTATCAGATAAATGAGTTTATTGCAGAAATGGGTGTAAATTTTAACAGTATAATGGACAATTATTTTGAATATTTTAAAGAAAGAATGAACAATAGGTTCAGGATTCCTCTTAAACTTGTTAAGGACTATAAAGATGATGTGTGTTTCATGGTTGACTATGATAGAGTATATATTTAGGTAGTCAGGCCCCGAGTTGCATGGGTGAAACCTCTCCCTTGTGAGGTCAATATTGATGAAATCAGAGACATCATTGAAGGATTGGTAAATGGACTTGTAGACCCTAAGCAACTAGTATTTGGCACTTATGATAAGGAAAAAGCTAGAATTGAACTAGAAATCAAACTACCTCAAGCAATCAGAAAAGGCAAGAGGAAGATAGCTAAGATGAAAACTACCACTAGTCCCTTAATGCTTACCAAGGGAAAAGGAGAAGATGAAGAAGAAGAAGGAGGAGGAGAAGACAAGAAGCTGAGAAGGAGGCAGAGCTAGGAAAGAAGAAGGGCAGGGTAATTATTACCAAGCTACCAAAGACATCCATAGCTATTTTCACTAGGAGAGGAAAAGGCAAAGGTAAAGGTGAAGTTATGTTTAGCAAGCCCCCACTTACCTTCCAAAAAAGGCTAAAATAGATGGAAGAAGAGTTGGCATCACAAACTTCAAAGCTCTAAAGTTTGAAATGAAAACTAATGTTATCTAAGAAAATGCAAATTGAGGAGCTAGTACTCACAAAAATGGGAAAGTGGAAGTATTCCCCAAACTAGATTGCTCCTCAGATCTCAAAAAAATTGTTAGTGAGATTACAGCCGAGGTGGGAGTCAATTGCACAGACAGCCAAGGATATATTTCAGCTTGTGCATTACCTATTGGTACATCATTTTTGGGAGGTACATCAATTTTGGATACAGTTGGTACTTCTCTCAATTTTCCTCTAGTTGGACCAATTCAAGTTTTATCTGCTAGTCTATGTACCTCAACAATTGTTTCCATTTCTAAATCCAAGGAAGTAAGCATGTAAGTAAAACCAAAGACTCCTCTAAAACTTCTTCTTACTGGTAAGGAAATTGATGAAGATATAGACTTGGATAAGGAGATTTTTATTCCTAAGATAGATCTAGACATTGGCATAGCCAATGAAATGAGATTGGTCAGTCAGCTTTTAGAGCAAAAGGTAAGGCAGAAGCAACTAAGAGAAGAGAGAGAGAGAGAGAGACAGAGAATTCACAATAATTGAGAATGCCAAAAACATAATTATTGAGGCTATAGGTGTTGATGTTGATCCATCTCAACACATTTTATTACAATTAGAAGAGGTTGTAAATAAGTTCAATGAGGACACTTCTGGTCAAGAGAAGCTCATTGAGAAGGCAGAGAAGAAATTTGACAAAAAAGGTGTTTGAGCACATTGCTCAGCACATTGTAATAAATCAAGCAAAATTATCCACAATTTTGAGCAACCTTGAACAATCCTTTACAAATGTAACATTACTTTTTGGCAAGATTTGTGATGTTACTAAGTATACCAAGGATATTAAGGAGAAATTGAATAAGATTGATGTGGACATTAAGGCTAGTGCTCAAAGGTTACAGGTTCACCCTAGTTCAAGCTCAGCACATCACATGAAGGTGAAATTTTTGTCAAAAATGTAAGCAAAGTTATTCAGAGAGGAAGCCAAGATCAAGTCTACACTAATTGATATCCAGAATATGATCCTTCCAATTATGGACCCAATGCAAAAAAATATTGCATATTCAAAAAGATTGGTCCAAGATAACAATTTTTCAATAACAAATCATATGATTGAACTTTCTACAGAAGTTCAAGTGGCACTCTCCGCCGACAAGATTTTGCAAGATAATTGGGATAAGACATTGGCTCTTATTCTCAACGTACACTCCAAGCTTCTCTCACATTTTGGTGTCTCTATTTGAATATATTGTATATACCCTTTGGCATTATTGTCAAAAAGGGGGATTATGAGATGAACAAGGGGAGAGAACAAGGGGAAAATAAAGATAATAAGATCACATGAGAAACTAAGAGACTTGTGGAGAAATAAGGAAGAAAATAGATTAATATATGTACAAATAAAGCTATGTATATATTATGCCATATGTATGGGGGAGATATGTAAGATATGTAAATACAGTAGCTTTACAAAGATCAATTTTGAAAAATCAAAAATGTAGAATGTCAGTGTACATAAGTTTTGGCTCATAAGTATTTTTGTCACTAATGCCGAAGGGGGATATTGTTGGAATTGTGTTGTATTTATCATTAGTGACAACACTTATTTTATTTTGAATGGCTACCGAGCTCATCACTCAATTCACATTTTATACCGAGCATTCAATGGTTACTTTGTAAGTTCAGCAGTTAAGTAGTTCACACCAAGTATTCCTGAAGCTAGTGAGTGAATACGTAGTTCAACAGTGTTTACTGAGCTTACAGTATTCACCAAATAGATAATGGTCATCAAGCATCATAGTATCTACTGATTCATCAGTTTGCATGATATGAAATTAGTTTCTACCGAGTAATGGATGTGTAGTGTTTACTAAGTGACAGCAAGGTAAATGAAGGTTTCAGTATTTACCAAGTGACACTATATCTACTGAGTCTCCAATGGTTACCAAGTTCCAAGCTACATTATGTGATTAGTATGGACCATGCTTCTACTTCTACCAAGTGCATGATGATGCTAAGTAATGTAGTGGATTCCGAGTATCATAAAGTCACCTAGTCAACTTGAAGAGCCTGAGTTTTCTACTATTTGGCCAATTCAGTAATATTTTGTTTACTTGTGTTTTAGCCAACCTTGAAATTATAATTATTGGAATGGTATATATGTAATGTATTGTACCATTTGCAATGTATTAATAATTATGTCATGAGTATGTTAAGGAGTAGACATGTAATTTTTTAAGAAGAGTGAATGTGAATCAGCAGCAGAGCAGAGTTTTCAAGAAGGTCATTAAGGAGTAGCAAAGACATATCAATCACAAGAGGTGATCTATAATTCAATATCTATTCAGCAATTAAGTTGTAAGTCAAATCTACTATTTCATCCTGATAAGTGATTCAATTTTCCAAATCCTTTAACAGGGTAGACTTAACAATCTTTGTATAAATCTCCTAACAAAGTGCATACTTCATTGTATGTTTGTAAAACCTCTAACAAGGTGGACTTAGCAGTCCAAATTTCTCTTAATAGGGAAAATCATTAGAAGTGGTCAATGTAAGCCCTAACAGGCCAACTTTATACTGCAGTAGTGAAGTTTTGTGGGTATCATCCCCACCCTAGTTTTACTTTTTATTTGGAAGGTTTTTGGGTCACCAAAATTACTGTTTTCATGTGTTATGTATGTTTATCTTTTCTCATGCATACAGTAGATTATAAGAATGAATGGTGAATGATTCATATGGTTAAGTGTTGAATTAACTTAAAAAATTTTGAGGTTACTGATTCACCCCTCCCCTCTTAGTAACCTAGCTAGTCTTGATTATTTCTAATAGAAAAGAGAGAGAGTTTAAAGTGTGGAATTTGTAATATAACAATCATTATTTTGTCAATGATGTCAAACCTGCTACTTACTGGTGAGACAATTGCCATTTTTGGTGTCAATGCTATCATTTGGTTGATTGATGAAGAGGATTTGAAAAGAGGAGATAATAAGAGAACCTAGAGAAAGGTTGAGTTATTTGGTGTATAAAAGGAGCACAAAGATCAAGTAAGACATCCATACTATAGTATTTTTTATCTACTTAAAGTGTATAATGAAATATTACTCAAGGGAAAACTAGAAGACAACTAAGTAAAGAAAAGTGTCTGCCAAGCCTTATCAAGAAAATAGTTCAAGTCGAGTAAAAAATGGTAGAAGTCAAGTGAAAATCAATAAGTGTGAAGAAAATAGGATAAATACTGAAAGTCGAGTGAAATTTTGTATATGTTGAGTAAAGTTTAGTTGGTGTTGAGCATCAGTAAACTTTTGTGTTTACCGAGTAAACTAGTGTTGGTCAAGTGAAAGAACAGTATAGATGTCGAGTGATGGAAAATAGTGTTAAATCAAAGATTTGACAAATCTAAGCTAACTAATTTGATTTCTTGAATTATGTGAAGCATACAGAAGATGACTATGATGATTTGGTGGCACATAATTCAAAGTAAACTATTTTGAGCTAAATTCAAGAAAGATTGTAGAGGAAGTTTCTAGAGGAACCAAAATAGAAAAGTGGGTAGATTCATTGAAACTTACCTAACCCTAAAATGGATGATTATGGTTAAGTGTAGCTAGCCAGAAGCCAAGGTTGTCATATGTGATAACCTGAGTAAGACAAGAAGTCTAGGGTATTGCTTCATCTAGTGGTAGAACAAAAGAGACTGAAGTTGGCATAAAAAGAAAGAAGGCTTAAGGGGATGAATGTTGGAAGGGTGAACAAGGTGTCAAAGCTAAAGAGCATGAATGCCAAGAAGAATGGGGGACTAAACTAGAGATCTATAATCTATAAGTAATTTGTAATTTTTTATCAAATCGAGTTGTATTGTTTCTTTCTAACTATTGTACCAATGTGGATAAAATCCTTTAGATTAAGGTTGACCTAATAGTCATTTATAAATCCTTTAACCATGTGACATTCGAATGGAATGTTCTAAAGTCCTCTAATAAGGCTCACTACTAACAAGGTGATTGAAATCCTCTAACCAAGTCACATTTAACAGTGTGTATTGTAACCTTTAACATGCTTGGTCTTTCACAGGGCATCACTTCAGAAGAGTGAAATTGGGTAGCATGTTACTGGTGGTTTTTCTCAAATTGGGTGTCCACGTAAAATCCTTGTGTTGAATTGTGTAAATGTGCTTATGATATTTCATGTATACATTTTTGCAAAGTTATTTTGACCTAGGATAGTAACCTACAAAGTTAAGGTATTGTATGATCTAATGGATGCATGCATGTTATAGTTTTATGGATATGGATCTATTAAGCACTGAAAAAATTTATTTGTACATCTAGACCTTGGATAATTGATTCACTCCACCCCCCCAGTTATTCTAAAGAATTCTAATAATTGGTATCAGAGCTTTGGTGCTTGTGAGGAATAGTTTGAAGGTAGTAAAAGTGAAAGATCAAGATGTATAGAAAGGAGGTGCCTAGACTAAACAAGGAAAACTTTTCTGCATGGCAAAGTTTGATGAGGTTACACCTAGGAGGTCTTGGAGACTATGCACAATCTACCATCACTACTGAGCATGTTGATCCTATTGGAGCCCTAACTACTAATGATCTAAAAAAGAAGAAAAAACATAATCATACTATGTTAGAGCTTGCCTCTTCCCTAAGCTACTCAGAGTTTGATGACATCAAAGGATGTGACACTGTAAAGAAGATGTGGGATGCTATACAAACAATTTATGGAATAGATACAAATGTTTTGAGAGCCAACGCTAAAAGTCTAAGAGGAAATTTTGATGACATGAGAATGCAAGAAGGTGAGACCATAGTCCAATATTGCACAAGAATCAAAGATATTGTGAATGCTATCAGAGAAGCTAATGGTTTTATTGAAGATGATACTATAATCAACAAAGTATTGAGAACACTACTACCTATCTATGCTATTAGAGTCTTTTCCATACAAGAACTAAGGTGTGTACCTAGTAGTAATCTGACCCTTGAAGGACTGATGGGTAGACTCACTACCTTTGAACTCTCTAATTTTAATAATTTCAAAACTTAAAATGTTGAATCTGCTTTCAAAGCTAAATTGTCATTAAAGGAACCTAAAGAGAAAAAGAAAAGGTCAAACATGTTTCTAGTGATAGTGATACAAATGTAGATGATGTAGAAGAGCTTGAAGCATTGTTGGCTAGGAAATTTCATAGAGGAAAAGGGAAATACAAAGGTAAGCTACCTAACATGTGTTTTAATCCTAATGAGGTTGGTCATATTGTTGCTAGATGTCTAGAGAAGAAGAACAATAGAAGTGGAGACAAACACAAAAGTAAAAGAGATGAGAACAACAAAGTTTATAAAAATAAAGTAAATAAGTCTTGCTATATTGTTGAAGAGGAAATAAAAGATGAATCTAATGACCATGATGATGAAGTGGTGTATGTTTCTATAAAGAATGATTATGATGAGGATGAGGCAACTACACTAATATCTTATGTGAACAAGAGTAGTAGATGGATCATTGATAGTGGATGTTCACATCGCATGACTAGAGATAAAAGTAAGTTCATTACCCTTGATTATTACAATGGAAATAGTGTAAGATTTGGTAATGATGCACCATGTCTGATAAAAGGGAAAGGATCAAACTAACTAACAATGTAAAATCATGTGTGACAATGCTTATTATGTAGAAGGACTTAACTATAACTTGTTAAGTGTATCACAACTAAATAGTTTTGGTTGCGAAGTTGAATTTGAGAACAAGAAAGCAAAGATCTATGACACTGATGGAAATTTGATTAGAAAAGGAGATCAAACTAGAGGTAATTTTTTTTATCTTGACATGAATGATGTGTGCCTATGGCACAAGAGATTATGTCATGTTAACTTTGAGAACTTAGTCAGTATCAATAACATGAAAAGAGTTAGAGATTTTCCTAAACTAAAGAAACCTAATAATGTAATTTGCAAACAATGTTAGTTAGACAAGATGAAAAAATATAGCTTTAAAAGTAAAGCTCACTCCTCTAAATAAATTCTAGAATTAGTTGATACTAATTTGTCTAGACCAATTTATGTGCAAAGATTCAAAAGTGACAAGTGTTGGAAATTTGATTGAAAAGCTCATTGTTGTTAAAGATCAAAGAGGGAAGATTGTTGTAAAAGAATGTTTTCAATCATTGTTTTGTCATTGATGTCAAAATTGCTATTTGTAGGGATGATATTTTCTTATAAGATCCAAGTACTATCACTTAGTTGATTGATGAAGAGAATTTGATCAACAAGATGTAATAAGAGAACCTAAGGGAAAGGTTGAGTTATGATGTTGTAATGAAGTGCAAGGATCAGTTAAGATAGTGCTTAAGTAATGTATTGATGACATACTCAAAGACACAGAGGTTGGTCACACTTAGAAACATTGGAGGAAGAAGTTGTAACAAGGTTGACTGCAAGGCTTAAACTAAGATCATCAATGGGTGCCAAGCAAGTTAGTTGAAGCTGAGAAAATTCTCAGTAGAAGCCGAGTAACAAAAATTTCTAGTGTGTGTCAAGTGATCTTTAGGTGCCGAGCATTAAGAAAAACATACTTGATACTGAGTAACATAGTATGTATCGAGCACCAGTATGTCAATAGTGTCGAGCTACTACATTATTTCAAATGATGAAGATTTTCCAAATTTAAGGCAACATAGCGGTTACATTAGATTTTGTGAACAAGTTGAAAGATAAGGATGATGAGTTGTTGGCACAGAATCTTATATAAATTGTTTTTGGGTGAATTCTAAAGGATTATTCAAGAAGTTTCTAGAGGAAATAGAATATGGGTTAGATGCAATGAATCCTACCTAATCCATGCGAATTGAAATTGAAAAATGGAAGAATTGAGTGGGAAAAGGAACTCCAAGGCTTCTATTTAAGAAGTCATAGACCAAGAAGCAAAGAGCTGCTAATACTGTTGCTACTGAAGTGTCAAATCTACAAAATAGTTGGAAGGGTGTCAAGAAGGAGACATCTGGGAGAAGGAAGACCATAAAGGCTCTGCTTCTACGAGTGGTCATGAAGAGATGATTGCACTAGTACATTGAGTATGGAGACTCAAGGAAACAAAGCTTGAAAGAAAGGGCAAGCTATTAAGAGTTGCAAAGATTGAAGGCCAGGCAAGGGTATGAGCTGAGAAGTGATCTGAGATCTACAAGATAAGTTGTATGTTGTAGTCAGATCAAGATTTTCTAATACTCTCTAGCAATTGTATTAGATCTAAAAATCCTATGGACTTAGGTTGGCCTAACAGCCATTTGTAAATCTTTTAATGGGGTGGCATTCTAAGTGAATGTTCTAAAGTCCTCTAACTAGGCCCACTTCTAACAGGGTGGTTAAATCCTCTAACAAGGTCACATTTAATAGTGTGTTGTAAGTCTTTCATAGGGCATCACTTTAGAAGGGTGGAAATTGAGTAGCATGTTACTGGTGGTTTTTCCCAAATTGGGTTTCCACATAAATCACTGCATCATGTGTTGATTTCTTATGTGTTATACTTGCTTGTTGACTTACAATAACTAGCTGATTAGATAAGTTAAAGCTTGGATGAATGAATGGTTGAATGGATTCAATATCCTTAGTGAAAAGTTTGAATTGGAAATTTGGACCTTGAATAACTAATTCACCCTCCCCCCCTCCCCCTCCCCTCAGTTATTCTAAAGAAATTCTAACAATTGGTATCAAAGCCATCTGCTTATGTAGTTTCAAGGTACTAGAAGTAGAAAGATCAAGATGTCCAAGAGAGAAGTTCCCAAGCTCAACAAAGACAACTTTGTTGCATAGAAAATTTTGATGAAATTGCATCTTGGATCAATAGGTGACTATGCACAAACCTCAATTGGAATAGAACATGTAACTCCAGTAGGACCTCACATTATAAATGATTTGAACAAAAAGGAGCATAACCAAACAATGTTGGAGATTGCATCTGCACTTAGCTATGCAGAATATGATGACATCAAAGATTGTGACACTACATTCAAAATGTGGAAAATTATTAGAATTCTATGGAGGAGATCAGAATGTTTAGAGAGCAAAGAGAGAAAGCTTAAGAGGAAATTTTGATGACATGAAGATGGAGGAAGGTGAAAATGTTGCTCAGTATGCTACAAGAATAAAAGAAGTGGTGAGTGCAATAAGAAGTCTAGGTGGACAATTGGAAGAAGAAACATCCATCAGCAAATACGTAAGAACTCTACTCCCTATCTATGCTATAAGAGTTTCCACCATCCAAGAGTTGAGGTGTGTATAAGGGAACACACTAACCTTTGAAGGAATAGTTGGAAGACTTACTACATTTGAGCTATCATATTTTGAAAATTACAAACCTAAAAACCTTGAATCTACTTTCAAGGCCAAGATGACAATAAAAGATACTAAGGAGGACACATAAAGCAAGAAAAGAAGAAAAGGAAAACTTGCATCCAGCAATAGCAGCACAGATGAGGAAGATGTGGAACAGTTAGAAGCACTACGGGCTAGGAGATTCCATAGAGGTAAAGGAAAATTCAAAGGTAAGCTCCCTATCATATGTTTCAATTACAATGAAGTAAGTCTTATAGCTACAAGATGTCCACAGAAGAAAAACTACAAAGAAGGAAACAAGTTCAGGAACAAATGAGAAGATGACAGCAAAGATTACAACGAGAAAGGCAAGAGATGTTACATTGTTGAAGAAGACTCTAATGAGAATGATGATGAAGTAATCTATGTAGCCATGAAGGATGAATCAAACAAAGATGAAGATGCAGCAACAACATTAGTTACCTGTGTGAACAAGAATGAAAAGTGGATCATAGATAATGGATGCTCATATCACATGATAGGAGATAAAAGTATGTTCATTACCTTTACTCAATATGATGGAAATAGTGTTAGATTTGGTAATGATGCCCCATGTCAAATCAAAGAAAAAGGCTCTATCAAACTTACAGAGAAAATTTCATTTGATAATGCATACTATGTTGAAGGATTGAACTACAACTTGAGTGTATCACAATTAGGTAATGTAGGTTGCAAAGTTGAATTTGGAAACAAAACTACCAAGATCTATGAAATTGATGGAAATTTGATAGGAAAGGGTGAACAAACTAGGAGTAATCTATTTTACCTAGATATGAAAGATGCAACATGTGTTGTTCTTAGATTTGATGATATGTGGTTGTGACATAAAAGGATGTGTCATGTTAACTTTGATAATCCGATTAGCATCAGCAAGAAAAATAAAGTTAGAGGGTTGCCCAAGTTGAAAAAACCTGAAAACACAATGTGCAAACAATGTCAACTAGGGAAGATGACTAAGTCTAGTTTCAAAAGCAAAACATACACTTCCAAAGAAGTACTAGAGTTAGTTCATACAAACTTATGTGGCCTAATAGAAGTACAAAGTTACCTAGGAGATAGATACATAATGTTATTTTTAGATGACTACTCTAGGATGATGACTGCTATGTTCCTAAAGCAAAAATCTAATGCATTTCAAATGTTCAAGTGGTGTTTGGCTAGAGTTGAGAAGGAAATGGGAAAGAACCTGAAATGCCTAAGGTTAGACAGAGGAGGTGAGTTTACATCAAGAGAGTTTGAAATATTTTTTAATGACAAAGGTATTAAAAGGAAAACATCAGCACGAAGAACTCCACCATAGAATGGTATTGCTGAAAGGAGGAATAGGTCAGTAATTGACTATGCCAAAACCCTGATGATGGAGAAAAATTTTGCACTAAAATACCAAAGAGAAGTTGTAAGTACTGCAGTCTACACACTGAATAGAGTTCAAGTCAAGAAATGTACAAATGCAACACCTTTTGAATTATGGTATGGTCATTCACCTAATGTTAAATATTTCAAAGTATTTGGTTGTAAATGTTATATTCTAAAAGATACTAGAAATGGAAAGTTTGATGCAAAAAGTGATGAAGGCATATTTCTTGGATACTCCACTAGAAGTAAGGCATATAAGTGTTTAAATGTTAACACTAACAAAATTGTGGAGAGTGCAAATGTAAATTCTGATGAGCATGCAGAAGTTCAAGTTGATGAGTTAAAGAAAATAGAGGATTATAGATCCTTTGTATACTTCTATGAAGGAATGACAATTGAAGACAATGTTACAAATCTAGTTGGGAATCAGCAACAAACTTTAGTATCTACTAAGTCTCAACTAGTGAATGTCAAGCTACATTCAGAAGCTAAGCTGCAAAATGTAGAAAATGCACATGCTGATTCTAAAAATAGTATGCAAGAAAGGAATGATGAAATGCTAGATGAAGAATAATGAAATGACTCTAAAGCTAAAGGATCAAACATGGAAAGAAGGACTAAACCCAGATTAGCCAAGAATGTAAGAAGACATCACCCTATAGATCAAATCCTTGGTGACAAGGATGCTAGACCAATGACAAGGAATAGACTGAGGAATGAATCATGTCTACTGAGCAAGGATGAACCCAAAATAGTAAAAGATGCACTACAAGATGATGACTGATATAAGGCCATGAAAGAAGAGATAGATCAGATTCAAAAGAACAAAGCATGGTCTCTAGTTCCTAGACTAGTTGATAAGAATGTGATTGGTGTAGACACCTAAATTTGATTACACCAATTTTGTAATCCTATTTAGCTATCTTTAAAGGCATCATTAATTAAATTCCTATTTAATTAATCCTTTGCCATCCTCTAGCTGATTAATTTAATTAATCATCTATACTCCTAATTGATAAATAATATAACCTATTATTTCTCCATTTAGCCTAATCCACCCCATCCACCCATACTAACTAAGCTTAGCCACTAACTCACCCACCCTCATGAATGCCATCCACTTGCACATCTCTAACATCCCTAATCTAATCCTAACCCAAGCCTAATCTCCCCCCCTAACCTTGTCACATTCCCTAAGTAAGCTTAAGACTTTTCTAAGCCAAACCAAAGTCTCCTCCCTCAAAATATCCCAACCATAAAACTTTATCCCAACCACAAAGCCTTCAATGCTCTTACATGCGCTTAAAAGCTCTTACAAGCCATTATGAGGACCATTTAAAGCCTTGAGCCTCCCTTGTTGACTCATTCTTTCCATTTCCTCTATCCACTCACCCTATGACATGTGTCACTCCCTGATTGGTGCTAAACAAGCACAATCCATATGCTCCACTTTGAGTGCATTCTAACCCTCCCTCACCATCTTACCATCCTTGCATCTTAGCCCTCAATCCCTCAAGCCTCTTGCCTATAAATTGGATCCCCTCCCAAGCCATTTCATCACAAATCCTTAAGCTAAAGTTACCATGCCCTTTTGAAATCACAATCCTTAAGCTAAAGTTACCATGTCAGTTTGAGAAGCCAAATCCATATTTTTACATATACCCACACAAAAAATCCCAAATCCACCTCCATTTAAGCATCTTGAAGCTTGAGCATACATCCCACATCCACATAATAGACATATCTCCAAATCAAGTGATCATCCTCATTGAGAGAGCCCATCCATGGCTCATATTCTCATTTGAGGACCTCACTTTGTCTATCTTAAAGTTTATGCTAGTTTTGTTGGTTAATTCTTTTGTTTTTAAATAGATTAGTGTTTCTTGCTAACATATTGGTGTACACAATTGGTATCAAGTGGGTGTTTAGAAACAAACTTGATGAGAATGGTGAAATAACAAGAAACAAAGCCAGATTAGTTTGCAAAGGCTATGCACAAGAAGAAAGACTGGATTATGGAGAGACATTTGCCCCTATTGCAAGAATGGAAGGAGTAAGAACATTTCTTGCATGTACTACATATAAAGGTTTCAAATTCTACTAGATGGATGTGAAGTTTGCTTTTCTGAATGGTATACTAGAAGAGGAAGTCTACATAGAACAACCAGGGGGATTTTTTGATAAGAAGAATAAGGACATGGTCTGCAAGCTACATAAAGAACTTTATGGATTGAAGCAAGGACCTAGAGCATGGTATGAGAATTTGCACAAATATCTTGTGAAAATAGTATTTGAAAAAATAGTTGACAATAGAAACTTGTACATCAAAGCTAAGGAAGGTAAAGACATTTTGATATCAAAAATCTTTGTTGATGATATTGTTAACATCATAATGTTTTTGACACTTGAGTGCCAACACACTTAAACATATTCCACATTGGATGCCGAGTGATCTTCATGTGCCGAGTAGTTTTCAGATGCTGAGTGAAGATCAGCTGCCGAGTGAAAATCAGATATCGAGTGTTAACAAGTGTCGAGTGTTAATAAGTGTCGAGTGTTAACAAGTGCCGAGTGTTAATAAGTGTCGAGTGTTAACAAGTGCCGAGTAACATGAGGTGCCGAGTAATACAATTTTGTTATGGTGCCAAGCTATCCAGGAAACAGTTTGTGTCGAGCATCAGCAATACTTTAGGAGTTGAGTAACTCAGTATATCAGCATAAGAGTTTGTAATTGCACAAACTATGATGCAAATAGTTTTTACAGCCGACATAAGGTAAATCTTGAAGGATTTAATGATGAGATCAAATCTTTTATTTTCCCTATGCAATTTGCATGCAGCCAATAAGAAAAATGCTTAAGGCATGCAACCAATCAGAAAAAGATAAGTATTGAGTGGAAAATGAAGATTGAATATAGATCGTAGATCCATTCCTAACCCTAAATATTCAAATGTCTTTATAAGGAAGATGAAACTTCATTATAAAGTGTAAGAGACAAGAGGTGTGAGAAGACATACAAGGGTTCGTAAGGAATTTTATTTTCAGAAGTGAGGATTATCAGATCATGAAAGGATTCAGATCAGAGAAAGTAGAACAAGTGCCTGCAATCAACAATCAAGGATTGTAATCAGTCGGGTTTATTGTACCTAATACACTCTAGCAATTGTATTAGAATGAAAAATCCTATGGTGATAGGTTAGCTTAACAGCTATTTCGATAAATCCTTTAACTAGGTGATGAAATCCTTTAACAGGGTAACACTTCATGTTAAGTGTTTTGAAATCCTCTAACCAAGTCACTATTGACACAGTGTAAAGCCTTTAATAGGGTAGGCCTTTAATAGGGCAAACCATCAGAAGTGGTTGAACAATATTGCTATAGTAATTTTTGTGGGTATCATCCCCACCCCAGTTTTACCTTCTTATTCCTGGAGGGTTTCTGGGTTACCAAATTCCAGTGTTAAGTGTTATTGATGCATGTGTTTTGTTACATGTTTATTTGATGTATTTACATGCATGCAATTTACTTTCAGTTAAAAGTTTTATTGGATAAAGTATGATACTTATGATTCACCCCCCCCCCCCCCCCCCCCCTCTCATAAGTACTCTTTCCATATTTGAATATTCCAACAATTGGTATCAGAGCTAATCCAAGTTCTCACAAGAAAAAGCCTAACAGCTTGGAGGAAAAGATCTAAAGATGGAAGCCTTCAAACTTCGAAAGATCATTGAAAATTAGGTGATAGATGTGCAACTTGCTTTGCATAGCTTGGAGGAATTCAGAAACAAGTTGAGAAACTCATTAAAAAAGAGGAAGGATCTAGCCATAGCTGAAAATGATATACACTACAAGGAGATTGATATCACCAACATATTTTCCAGTGGAGACACTAAAGAGTTTGACGCAGCAATAGCAGAACTGATGGAGAAAAATAAAATTCAAGCAGATGAGATAAGATCTCTTAAGATGGAACATGAATCACAGGCCATAATGATATGTGAAAAACACAAGAAAAGAGCAGTTGAAGACAAAGTGATATTGGAAAATGATAAAAGAAATCTTGCAAACAGACTTGAAGAAAAATGTACTGAACTGACAAGGATCTCAAACATGCAGATGGATACACTTGCCCAAATGATGAACCTTCATCATGAACTCAATGTAAAAGATATTGAGATCTCCACCTTGAAGATGCAGAATGAACAAATGCATAATGAATTGAAAAGAGAAAAATAGGTAGCAGAGAATCTCAATAAATCAAGTGAAGCCATCAAGTATTTTGAACAGTTGCTGAAATCACCAAAATATGCCCATGATACATCAGGACTAGGATACAATAGCACTGAAGTTGGACAATCATCAAAGAGTGCTGAACAAAGAAGTGATAAAGGTAAGAATTCAAAACCCACTTGTCATTACTGTAATAAGAAGGGACATACAGCTAATGTGTGCAAGAGTAGAAGATTCAATCAATCAAACATACCCAAAAGTTTCTATCATAAGTGCAACATGCAAGGACATATGACACAAAATTGCAAATCCAATGTCACAAAGACTCAAAGATTTGATGGACATTGTTATAATTGCAAAAAGTATGGGCATAGGGCATAGGGCATTTGAATGCAGATCAAAACCTATGTGGACATCAAATCAACTAGCAAAAATAGAAGGAAATAGAAGTCATTATCATTGGGACTACAACACCAGGTATAGTTGTCACTATTGTCAAGAATATGGAGATATACCACAAAACTATATAAGAACACATTTCAAAGGAAACTACAAAAGATGGTTGAATCAAACTACATGTTTCAGTTGTTTGAAGACTGATCATATCAACAGAAACTGTCCTACAAGATCAAAGGCACCCAAGATTGAAGATAACAAAGGAAAACAAAAGATTGACATTGAAAAGATAAGAGGGCAAATGAATAAGACTTGGAAAAAGAAGGAAGAGTGCAACACATCAAGTGGAGGGATCACTTCACCTAATGGGTCAAGTGATCATACTTCATCAAACTAAGCACAAAAAAAAAGGGGTATACAGGACTAATATACAAGGCTATATCATACATCAGTCCCAAGACAAAGAAGCTAAGCAAAGTATAAATCCACATGAAACAAGATGTCAAGATAAAAACTAAATGTTGATGCCGAACTTCCTTTGGATGTTGAGTTAAAACAGATGTTGAGCTCCCAATAGCGACTGAGCTAATAACTGATACCGAGTTGGATAACTCCAATGGAAGCCGAGTAAAAGGGAAATAATGGAAGCTGAGTTAGGTCATAATTTCTTTAGAAGCCGAGTTGGCAGTTGAGCATTCAATGCGATGAAATTAGGGTATATTATCACGATTTCAATCAATTTTTTGCATCGCAATCAAGAAGCAAAGGAGAAGAAAGAGAGCTGAGTGACTTCATAGCAAGAAACCATTATTTCAAGCAAATTGCAACCTCATTCAACACATTTTTCATTGATCTAAAGGTATTTTTGTTTGTGCCAAGCCACGTAGTTTTATACCCATTTGTTGTATAAACCCCAGTTCATAAAAATGGCATCAAGTTCAAAGAAAGTCAAGGAGAAAGAGTCTTTTGAAGTCCAGTTAGTTTCAAATGAAGTGAAGCAACCTGATTTCTGCCCTATTCCCGAAGTTGCTTACAAAAATGACCCAGCCGGAGCTCTCTCCCACATTCCCCCAAAAGTTGTAATGGTTCAAGATGTGAGAAAATGTTACAATTGCAAGATAGGAGCTCTAGGAGATATGGAAATTAGACAAGCTTATGATAAACTATGTGTAGATGGAGCATTGAAAGAAGAATTTAAAATCGTTGAAAGAAAGGGTTTGACCTGAGTTTTAAGTTTTCCCACCGTATTCAAAACTGAATGGATTAGACTTGTATTGAGCAGAATCCATGGTGGAAACTTGTGGTTAGAAAATATGCCCATCAAATTGACAAAGGAAATTATACATAGAGTAACAGGATACCCAACCCTAGATCAGTACAAGACCCTAAGGAGTGAATCAAAGGAGGTCATTGAAAGGAATACTGGTGCACAATGGAACAAAAGAGGAATGACAATTCATACTATAAAGGATCCTCTAGTTGAGTTTGTTGTTAGAGTTATTGCTCACAAATTATATCAGTCCAGTAGACTCAACAGTGTACCATGCATTGCAGTAGATGCAGGTTACAAATTGGTGAAAAAGGATCATACCTATGATCTTGTAGAACTGCAACTGCAACAGATCAATGAAAACCTAGCTGCCATAAGAAGAACAAAGGGCACACAATGTAAATTTGGAGCAATCTTAGTTTGCATATTCTTTTATGTACAGAATGAATTTCCCTCTTTTGGTAAAATAGCATGGACGAATGACAGAACCATCATTGCACAAATTAATGAATATATAGAGCAAATGGGAGAAAATTTTGATACTTTGATGACAAGCTATTTGAAGATTTCAAGAAAGCCATGAAGCAAAGGTCAAGGATACCAGCTTCATTAGTGGAAAAGCATACTAATGATATATGTTTCTTACTTGACATTGATTTTACTTACATTCAAGTAGTAATACCAAGGGTAAGATGGCTAAGGCCATTCAGATATGAAATCAATATTGATGAGGCATCAGTAGCAATAACTGCATTATTGGCAGAAAAAGTAGATAAAAATGCACCACATTTTGGCACTTGTGATGTGGTAAGATCAAAAATAAACATGGAATTACAAACTACTTCTACATTGAAGAAGAAAGATAAATTAATCAAGAAGATCAAGAAGAAGTTTGGCAAAGAAATTGAGGCTGAGGCAGAAGAATAAGAAGATGAAAGTGAGGATGAAGATGAGCAGGAACAAGGGCAAATGGAACTAACTCAAGGTCTTGGAGAAGACAATGAAGAAGGTGCAGAGGAAGAAGAATCCAAGGAAGCACCAATTGAAGCAGAGCCAAAGAAGAGAAAGGCAACAGAACAGCCTTTAGCCAAGCCCAGATCGAAGAAAGCTGCCACTCCATCACCTCAAAAGCCAACAACACGAGCATCAACAAGAGCCTCTACTCAAAAGGCTAAAGAGGAAATTACCAAGAAGAAACAAGTCAAGGAATCACAGGAAGAGCCGAGGAAAAGAAGAAGATATGTGGCTCAACCTGACACTGATGACGAAGAACAAACAGAAAAGGTAAGCAATTCATCAATTGATACCTTATGTAAAAAGATTGCAAATGGTGACTTGAATAATTTAAATAAAGTTGATTTTAGTAAATTTAATAAAGAAGAAAAAAATCAAATAGAAGAAATAGTGTATGGAATGATGGCACAGTTCAAGTACACTCCACTTGAACTAGATGGTCAATTGCCAAAGGAGTTGTCAAAAATTGTAGAAGACAGATGGCATTTTTGCTTAAAAATGGAGAAGGAGATGAGGGAATCAACCCTAGCCAGTGTATTGTTGGATTTGACTAGAGAACAAATCAGCAAAGCAGTCAAAAGGCATAATAACAGGTTTACACCCAAATATAGGGCATTCTTTATACTTAAAAATAGAATGGAAGAGATTGTTCAAAGAACAATGAAATTGTGAAAGAATTTGTATAAAAAGATTGAAGATTTTCTTGAGGAAGAATACAAGGAAGAAGCAGCTATACCAATAGAGGAGAGGAGAAAAAGGAAAGAAGAAGAAGAAAAGAAAAGAGAAGAAGAAAAGAAAGATGGAGAGGAGGAAGAGACACAAAAATAGGATACAATGGCAACAGCTGAGCCAGAAGAGCAACCAGATCAGAGTGTGCAAGACACACAATTGCCACCCCCTAGCCCTCCACAAGCATCCATCCCATCTGTAGATACAATAACAATAACTGATGTTCCTGATACTTCTGGTTAGAATATCAATCCACTAACTGCAAAAGATCTAAAAATAATTCTTGACCAATCAACACATCAAGCAATATTATGTGTAGATCCAGTATTGGTCAGTATAGATGAGTTACAGAAACTAGTAGAAAGTAGAGTTAAAGATAAGGTGAATACATAAGAACCACCTTCTATCACAACTACTAGTAGTCAATTTGAAATACCAACAAGTATAATTGATGTTGCAAGACAAAAGCAAAGTGCAGCTGTAGAAAAAGGAAAAGAAAAAATAGGACAGACTATTGCATCTGATCCTACAGCACAAATACAAAGTGCACTTCCACAGATAACAATAATTGATCATGGTAGACAGAAGGAAGAGGAAATAGTAAAAACCCCTAAAGAATAGGAGGCAATTCAAACATTAATAAATTTGCCTACCTCGGGAACTCCTTCACACCAGCCATTGCAGATTTCAGTACCATCATCCAGTACTACTAGAGTTGCAAGGGTACTTCACTATCGAGACCCTGAATTAGATGAAGAGATGGTCATACTGAGCTATGACTCAAAATCAATAACCATTGATCAAATCAATGAGGCGCAGGATGCACTAAATAGAAGGAAAAGACAAGAAATACTCAGGAAAGAGTATAAAAATAAGCAAACACTTTATGAGATCAAGGACATCTTTATGGATGCCTTCAGTTTGCAATCACCGGATGAGTCAAAGCATATCACAGAGCAACTAACAGATATTTTTGACCAGGTGACAAATGAAGACCTAGAAACCAATGCAAAACTTATGGAATGGTCAGAAAGAAAATCTCAAGGGAAAGTGAATGAGAAAATATCAAGACAAATCGCACTTTCACAAGTAGAATTAGCAAAGCTTATTGATAAGGTGAAGAAGGTACTTGAGAATATATTCTCACTGTACAAAAAGTTGTGTGATTTTTCATAATTCACACAAGAAACTAGCCAAAAGATACTGAGCTTGGAAAGAAATCTAAACATTTCAAGCATGCAACTACCGAGTGATCTAGCTCAAAGGGAGAAGCATTTTGCTCAATCGCTTCACACTCACAAAGAAATAGCTGTCTTGACAGTAGATGAGGCTAATATCAAGGCCAGAGTAATACAGCTCCAGTCCTCCATTACCCCACATTTAGAGATACTCCATAAAGAGCAAGTATATGCTGAAAATGTACTCAAGAAAGATCCAAATCTTTCTACATTAGATGGACTTATTCAACTTGTTGCCGAGACTACTATCCAGCATAAGTCACTAGAAATTGCTTTGAACAATTGGGATGCAACTCTCAAAATGATTATGGAGGTAAATAGCACATTTTTGGCTAAATATGGTCTTAACCCTTAAACATTCTTTGACATAAGTGTCAAAAAGGGGGAGATATAGATTGTAAAGGGGGAAGATACAGATTAATAAGGGGAGAACAAATACAAAGGAGGAGCATTGATATATAGATAAGGCACAATCAACTCAGGGGGAGTTACAAAATTTTTGAGGTATATATTGTAAGTCACAAATTTTGATCAAAGTTTTCAATATGTACATAACAATCAAATTAGTAAATGTACTTATAAGGTCAGTTAAGTGTTTTTGTCACTCATGTCAAAGGGGGAGATTGTTAAGATCATAATGTTTTTGACACTTGAGTGCCAACACACTTAAACATATTCCACATTGGATGCTGAGTACATCATGCATGCCGAGTGATCTTCATGTGCCGAGTAGTTTTCAGATGCCGAGAGAAGATCAGCTGTCGAGTGAAAATTAGATACCGAGTGTTAACAAGTGTCAAGTGTTAATAAGTGCCAAGTGTTAACAAGTGTTGAGTGTTAATAAGTGCCGAGTGTTAATAAGTGCTGAGTAACATAAGGTGCTGAGTAATACAATTTTGTTAAGGTGCCAAGCTATCCAGGAAACAATTTGTGCCGAGCATCAGCAATACTTCAGGAGCTGAGTAACTCAGTATATCAGCATAAGAGTTTGTAATTGCACAAACTATGATGCAAACAGTTTTTACAGCCGACATAAGGTAAATCTCAAAGGATTTAATGATGAGATCGAATCTTTTATTTTCCCTATGCAATTTGCATGCATCCAATAAGAAAAATGCTAAAGGCATGCAACCAATCAGCAAAAGATAAGTATTGAGCAAAAAATGAAGATTGAATATGGATCGTAGATCCATACCTAACCCTAAATCTTCAAATATCTTTATAAGGAAGATGAAACCTCATTGTAAAGTCTAAGAGACAAGAGGTGTGAGAAGACATACAAGGGTTCGTAAGGAATTTTATTTTCAGAAGTAGGGATTATCAGATCATGAAAGGATTCAGATCAGAGAAAGCAGAACAAGTGCCTGCAATCAGCAATCAAGGACTGTAATTAGTCAGGTTTATTGTACCTAATACTCTCTAGCAATTGTATTAGAATGAAAAATCCTATGGTGATAGGTTAGCTTAACAGCTATTTCGATAAATCCTTTAACTAGGTGATGAAATCCTTTAACAAGGTAACACTTCATGTTAAGTGTTTTGAAATCCTCTAACCAGGTCACTATTGACACAGTGTAAAGCCTTTAACAGGGCAGGCCTTTAATAGGGAAAACCATCAGAAGTGGTTGAACAATATTGCTGCAATAATTTTTGTGGGTATCATCCCCACCCCAGTTTTACCTTCTTATTCCTGGAGGGTTTCTGGGTTACCAAATTCCAGTGTTAAGTGTTATTGATGCATGTGTTTTGTTACATGTTTATTTGATGTATTTACATGCATGCAATTTACTTTCAATTAAAAGTTTTATTAGATAAAGTATGATACTTATGATTCACCCCCCCCCCCCCCCCCCCCCCCCCCTCGTACTCTTTCCATATTGGAATATTCCAACAATAATATTTGGAGGAAAAGATGTTTTATGCAAAGATTTTTCTGATCAAATGAGGCATGAATTTGAGATGTCAATGTTTGGAGAAATCAAATTCTTTGTTGGATTACAAGTACATCAGTTGAAGCATGGCATATTTGTGACCCAATCGAAATACATCAAGGAAGTACTCAAAATATTTGGGTTAGAAGACTCAAAACTAGTCAGCACACCAATGGCAACAAGCCATAAACTATCAAAGAATGATGAATCTACTGAAGTAAATCAGACACTGTATAGGTCAATGATTGGAAAGTTGCAATATGTTGTACATAGTAGACCAAACATTGCATTAGCTATTGGAATAGTAGCAAGATTTTTTGCAAATCCAAGAGAAAATCACTTAATGGCAGTGGAGAGAATATTGAGATACCTAAAAGGAACTGATGACTTTGGTTTATACTACAAGAAGAATGAGAAATTTGAAATTAAAGCATACACTAATGCAGATTGGGGAGGTAACATTGATGATAGAAAAAGCACCAATGGAGGAGCACTTTTCTTAGGAAAGAGGTTGATTAAATAGGCAAGCAAAAAACAAAGTTGCACCTCACGGTCTACTACTGAAGCTGAATATGTGGTAGCTGTTATAAAATGCACCAATATTGTATGGATCAAACATTTGCTGCAAGGTATGAAGGAAGAGGTAATTGATCCTATGAAATTTTATTGTGATAATACAAATGCCATCAATATATCATAGAATCCAATAATGCATGTTAAAACTAAGCATATTGCAATCAAGTATCACTATGTAAGAGAGTTGGTGGAAGACAAATAAGTGAAGATGGAATATGTTAGCTCAAAGGAATAGATTACTAATATCTTCACAAAAGTACTACCAAAAGATGCTTTTGAGTATCTTAGAGGTAAGTTAGGGGTGATACCCCTAGCTAAGGCTACTTGAACTAAAAGCAAGTATACACTGCATCAAATAAGCTGAATATTGAGGATTTTATACATTGATGCAGAGGATGTTTACTTTGGGATCCATGCCTAAAGTAGTAGAAGTGGTAAAATTTCATATCAGTCACAAGCAAGGTGACGGAGGGAGAAATTAAATGAACCTATAAGAGCTACATCTGCATATTAAGATACTAATATATCTTTGGCATTGTTGTCAAAGAGGGAGAAGTAAACAATTGATCAACAACTATTGAAGATAAAGAATCAGAAAAGAGGGAGAAGATGGTTAGACAGAGAAGTTGTAAGATGTTGATCAGAATAGAAAAAGTTGAGCAAGCAAAACAAAGAACAAGAATACAGAAGTAAAGAGGGAGAAGCTGAAATGAAGCAATCTGAATAGTAGAAAGAGATGTGATGTTACAATTTATTTTTTTGCATTTGACTTACTGTTCTAACCTAGTAAGCATTTGGTTGAACAGTTTAGTCTGATGGTTGATCAGTCTGGTTTACCATCAATGCCAAAGAGGGAGATTGTTGGAAATCTAATTGAAAATCTCATTTTTTTGAAGATCAAAGAAAAAAGATTGTTGTAAAAGAATGTTTTCAATCATTGTTTTGTCATTGATGTCAAACCTTCTATTTGTAGGGATGATATTTTCTTATAAGATCCAAGTACTATGACTTAGTTGATTGATGAAGAGGATTTGCTCAACAAGATGTAACAAGAGAACCTAAGGGAAATGTTGAGTTATGATGTTGTAATGAACTACAATGATCAGTTAAGACAGTGGTTAAGTAAATTATTGATAACATTCTCAAAGAAACAAAGGTTGGTCACACTTAGAAACATTGGAGGAAGAAGTTGTAACAAGGTTGACTCCAAAGCTTAAACTAAGATCATCAGTGGGTGCCAAGAAAGTTAGTTGAAGTTGAGAAAATTCTCAATAGAAGCCGAGTAACAAAAATTTCTAGTGTGTGTCGAGTGATCTTCAAGTGCTGAGCATCAAGAAAAATACAATTGATGCTGAGTAACATAGTATGTGTCGAGCACCAGTATTTCAATAGTGCCAAGTTGTTGCATTATTTCAAATGATGAAGATTCACCAAATCTAAGCTGACATAGTGGTTACATTGAATTTTGTGAACAAGTTAGAAGATAAGGATAATGAGTTATTGGCACAGAATCTTATGTAAACCATTTTTGGGCAAATTCTAAAAGATTATTCAAGAAGTTTCTAGAGGAAACAGAATATAGGTTAGATGCAATTAATCCTACCTAATCCATGCGAATTGAAATTGAAAAATGGAAGAATCGAGCAAGAAAAGGAACTCCAAGGCTTCTATTTAAGAAGTCATAGACCAAGAAGCAAAGAGTTGATGATAGTATTGTTGCTGAAGTGCCAAATCTATGAAGTAGTTAGAAGGGTGTCAAGGAGGAGATGTCTAGGAGAAGGAAGAGAATAGAGGCTCTGCTTCTATGAGTGATCATGAAGAGATGATTGCACTAGTACATTGAGTATGGAGACTCAAGGAGGTAAATCTTGAAAGAAAGGGAAAGTTGTTAAGAGTTGCAAAGATTGAAGGCCAGGCAAGGGTATGAGCTGAGAAGTGATCTAAGATCTACAAGATAAGTTGTATGTTGTAGTCAATTCAAGATTTTCTAATACTCTCTAGCAATTGTATCAGATCTTAAAATCCTATGGACTTAGGTTGGCCTAACAACCATTTGTAAATCCTTTAACAGGGTGGCATTCCAAGTGAATGTTCTAAAGTCCTCTAACCAAACCCACTTCTAGCAGGGTGGTAAAATCCTCTAACAAGGTCACATTTAATAGTGTGTTGTAAGCCTTTAATAGCGCAGACCTTTCACAGGGCATCACTTCAAAAGGGTGAAAATTGAGTAGCATGTTACTGGTGATTTTTTTCAAATTGGGTTTTCACGTAAATCACTATGTCATGTGTTGATTTCTTATGTGTTATACTTGCATGTTGATTTATAGTAACTAGCTGATTAGATAAGTTAAAGCTTGGATGAATGAATGGTTGAATGGATTCACTATACTTAGTGAAAAGTTTGAATAGGACATTTGGACCTTGAATAACTAATTCACCCCCCCCCCCCCCCCCCCCTCTCTCTTAGTTATTCTAAAGCAATTCTAAAGACAAGTACATTATCCTATTTGTTGATGATTATTCTAGGATGATGATAGTTATGTTTCTAAAACAAAAATCTGATGCATTTCAAATGTTTAAGTGGTACTTGGCAAGAGTTGAAAAGGAGATTGGAAAAAGCTTGAAATGTCTGAGAGCTGACTAAGGTGGTGAATTCACATCAAATGAATTTGAGATATTCTGTAATGATGGAGGAATCAAAAGATAGACTTATGCACCCAGGACTCCTCCACAAAATGGGGTTGCTAAAAGGAGGAACATATCTATAATTAACTATGCTAGAACACTGATGATGGAGAAGAATGTTGGATTGAAATACTAAAGAGAAGATGTAAGTATAGTTGTATCTACACTAAACCAAGTATAAGTCAAGAAAGGTACTCATTCAACACTTTTTGAACTATGGTATGGATACTAACCCAATATTAAATATTTTAAGGTAAAAGGAATGGTAAATTTGATGCTAAAAGTGATGAAGGTATATTCTTTGGTTATTCCACAAGTAAAGCTTATAAGTGTTTAAATACTAATGCTAAAAATGTTGTGGAAACTGCAAATGTGAAGTTTGATGAAAAACAAAGGTACATGAAGCTAAACCTATAAAGGAACCTAAAGAATACAAATATTTTGTATAATTTTATGAAGATATTTCTATTGATGAAGGTGTTGTGAACCAATTTGTAAATCAACAAAATCAAGTATTGATGATTGTCGAGTCACATACAATGGATGTTGAGTTACATTTAGGAACCGATTTGCATTCAGGAACTAAGTTGCATTCAAGAATCGAGTTATATTTAGGAAGTGAGTTGTGTTCAAGAGATGAGTTGCAGACATAAGTTGAGGTGCATTTTCATTCTAAGATAAGTATACATGAAAGAAATTTTGATCTACCTAATAGAGAAGTACATAGTGATTCTTAAGTTGACAGGCCCATTGAAGAAAGAAGAGTAGAACCAACATTATCAAAGTATGTCAGAAGACATCACCCTAGTGAAAAAATTATTGGAGATAAAGAAGCTAGACCAATGACAAGGAATAGGTTGAGAAATGATACATGTTTTTTGAGCATGCATGAGCCTAGGTTAGTGAAAGACGCATTAGAGAATGAAGATTGGAAAGCCATGAAAGAAGAGATTGATTAGATTGAGAAGACAAAACATGGACTTTAGTACCCAAACCAAAAAATAAAAATGTGATTGGAACCAAGTGGGTGTACATAAACAAGTTAGATGAGAATGGTGAAGTCATAAGGAATAAAGCAAGATTAGTTTGCAAGGGGTATGCACAAGAAGAGGAAATTGAATATGGAGAAACATTTGCCCCAATTGCAAGATTGGAAAGAGTAAGAACTCTATTTTCTTACTCTGCATATAAAGGTTTCAAAGTTTATGTTAACCATATTTTCCATACTGTCAAAAAATTAGGTTTCGCCTATCAAGGTGGCCAATGGTCATATTTTCAAATATTCTTATATTCTAATGTTAAAAAGGTATATTTAAACCCTTGGGTTACTTTTTATATCCTAGGTCTATGGGTTGCTTCATGTTACAAATATCTTAATGGGCCCACATCTTCTCAACCATCCAATGTAAAGAAATTCACAAATGTCATTTTGTCACTAGCAAAAAGTGCACGAAGAATATTCATAACAATATAGCAACAACATGCCATGTATCCCACATGGGTCTTTCTTCTTTGTGGCTGGTGGAGTTATCAAACGAGATAATAGCTAGCAAAGTTCTATTCGTGACCTTTTGAAGTGGGCCAATTTCTTGACATACTCTTGTCCACCATTGATTTGGAGATGATCAACATTTATCGCTATGTTGTTATGGAAAATTGTACATTCATTTTTCATAGCGAGATAGTGACAATGTGACATGTGAATGTGTGGGATGTGTTTCAGCTATGGGCTACAAGTGAAGGGGTGTTAGAATAAGTTGGTGTAGGGAAGGGTTTTGATTGGTCAAGGTACTGACAAGGATCGATACATCTTCAGGACCATTAGATTGAAAGTAGATTGAGCATCATTATTATATCACTAACCAAAGATGTAAGGCCATTATCCATAGCGAGATAGCAATAGGTTGACATGTGTGCTTGAAGGCCTATGTTGAACAATCAGCAAAGAATAATAGGCAAGCTCAAAGAAAAGGTGGCAAAGTCATTCCATGTAAACAATCAATAGGTCAACATAAAGTTAGAAAGCCAAACAAGATGGAAAAAATTTCAAATAGAATTGGGCCACATGGCAGGGTTAGGAAGTCAAATCTAGTTTACTTGTTCATTTATCTCGTTTGGCACATCGATAACATAGAGTAAGCAGCTCTTTTAATGGTGGATTAATCTTTTGATCACTTGTAACCACTCTTAGACATTCCCCATGCAACTTTAATGTAAGGGACACTCCATCACCACCTAGTTATCCATTTACCCAGATAAAATGATAGTGGTCATTGTTTCTATCTTCTCAAGGTTTTGTTTCATGAATAATATGATTTTCTTGTATTTGGATGTGTACCATGATCAAATCTTTCCCCAAATTTTCAGTGATTTTTCTCTGCAACCTTAAATGCAGTTGTTGAAGTTTTTCCTTGGGGTAGAAGCTATCTAAGTTATGCTTGAACTATAGAAGCAATTTTTGTACCCTTCTTAGGGTCAGTCATTTTTTCTCTAGTTCTATAGCAGTAGTATTCTATTCTCTATTACTATAATTTCCTTTTGTCTATGAATGAATGTGACCCTCTGCTTTACCTCATTCTCTCATCAATATTAGTGCAAAATCTCCTTGCCTCTATTTGTATTTTGTTTTCATTCTTCAATCTCCATAACAATATCTACTCTTGCCTTTGAATGTTATAGAGTGAAGTTCCTTCCTTTTGGCATTTCATTTGGTTTCTAATCTATATGTAACTATTGAATTAAGACAAAGGTTAAATCAGTGTATTTTGAGGTTATATTGATGAATAGTGCAGTGTTAGGGAGAAATATGACTGAACAAACTATTTTGGTGTATCACACCTTTTAGATTAGATTAGGTAGTTTTCTTTCATAGATTCCTTCTCCCTTTTCCTCTCAAAGAGTAGTTAGGCACACCTTGATAGTAAGGAAGCCAACCTTCTCTAGAAACTCAATCTCACAGCTCAAGTCCTACAGCTTGGAGATTGTTTCCATGTTTCACAAGGTAGCCTTTAGGTAAAAACTTTAGGCAAGGGTGCAAGCTTTTGTGACAATAGTTTATAAGATGGATGTCAAGTCAACACTTCTAAATTCTATAGTAGAAAAGGAGGTTTACATAGAAAAACCTGAAGGATTTGTTGATCTAAACAACAAGAACATGGTATGTAGACTACATAGAGCTTGATATGGTTTAAAGCAAGCCCCAAGAGCATGGTATGAAAGGCTTCACAATTATCTCATGAATATTCATTTTGAGAAGATTGATGATAACAACAATCCATATTTGAAGATATAAGGAGGAAAAGGTATTTTTCTAGCTAAATTTTTTGTTGATGATATCATATTTGGAGGTCAAAATGCATTATGTAAAACATTTGCAAATGAAATGAAGGAAGAATTTGAGATGTCTATGGTTGGAGAGACCAAGTTCTTTGTTGGTTTGCAAGAATATTAGATGAAATATGGTATTTACATCACTTAGTCTAAGTATGTAAAGGAAATGCTGAAAACTTCTGGTATGGAGGATTTAAAACTAGTTAGCACTCCTATGGTGTTAAGACATAAAATTTCAAAGACTAGTGATTCTAGTGAAGTGACTCAAACATTATATAGGTCTATGATTGGTAGGTTGTAATATGTAGTACGCAGAAGCCCTGAGATTGCATTAATTGTTGGGATTGTTGCAAGATTTTTTGCAAATCCCAAGGAGAATCATGTGATTTTTGTTAAGAGAGTTATGAGATATTTGAAACGAATAGAAGATTATGGTCTATACTACAAGAAAAATGATAAATTTGAGTTAAGAGCCTATACAGATGTTGATTGGGCTGGAAACATTTGTTGGAAATATTCAGGTCTAACAATGTTACTGAGAGGGGAGGGGTGAATCAGTAAGCTTTAAAATTTAAACCAATTCAGCATAATAACAAATTCACCATTCATTCATCTACTTTACTGAACGCATGAAAAGATTAACACACTGATTTGGTGACCCAGAAACCTTTCAAATTGAAAGTAAAACTGGGGTGGGGATGATGCCCATGAAACTTCAATACTGCAGTATAAAGTTGGCCGGTTAAGGCTTACAATGATCACTTCTGGTGATCTACCCTGTTAGGAGCAAGTAGGACTGCTAGATCCACCTTGTTAGAGGATTTACAAACATACAATGAAGTATGCACTCTGTTAGGAGATTTACAAAAGACTGTTAAGTCTACCATGTTAAAGGATTTACAAAACTGATTCACCTGTTAGGATGAAGCAATGGATCTGCTTGCAACTGGTTTGCTGATTAGATCTTATGTACTGAACACTTGATGCGATGGATATATCTTTGCTGCTCCTTGATAACCTTGTTGAATACTCCGTTGCTGATTCTCTTTCAATTCGCTCTTACTTCACTATTACTTCTCTTCATAATTTCTTTTTTTGCAAATGGCACAATACATTACATATATACCATTCCAATATTTACAGCAACAAGGTTGGCCAAACACAAGTGGAGAAAACATTACTGAGTCGGCCAGATAGTAGAAAACTCAGGTTCCTCAAACTCACTCGGTGACCTTCTGACACTCGGCATCCACTACATTACACGGCATCGTCATGCACTCGGTAGAGGTAGGGGCTCGGTCCATACTAATCACTCTAAGTAGCTTGGAACTTGGTAACCACTGGTGACTCGATAAACATTGTGTCACTCGGTAGAAACTAACTCCTTTGATTCACTTAGTAAGCACTGAATACTTCTTTTACCTTTCTGTCTTGGTAATCACTGAAACCTTCATTTACCTTCCTGACTCGGTAAATACTAAATCCTTCGTTTACCTTCCTGACTCGGTAAACACTAAATTCTTCGTTTACCTTTCTGACTCAGTAAACATTAAAACCTTCGTTTACCTTCTTGACTCGGTAAACACTAAAACCTTTGTTTACCTTCCTGACTCGGTAAACACTGCTGAACATACTTGGTAACCAACGAATGCTCGGTATGAATTGTAAACTGAGTGATGAACTCGGTAAGCATTCAGAATCAAATAAGTGTTGTAACTAATGACAAATGTATCATTATTCCAACAACATTGATGATAGAAAGAGTACAAGTGGTGGAGCATTTTTCTTAGGAAAGAGATTAGTCACCTAGACTAGTAAGAAACAAATTGTATATCTCAATCTACTGATGAAGCTAAATATATGGTTGCTATAGTGAATTGTAAAAATGTGGTATGGATCAAATGGCTACTCAAAGGCATGAAGGAAGAAATTAATGAACCTACGATACTTTATTGTGACAATACAAGTGTTATAAACATATCAAGGAACCTTGTGATGCACACAAAGACAAAGCACATTGCAATCAAGTATCAGTACTTGAGAGAGTTGGTTCAAGATAAAGAAGTGAGAAAGATAGTTGAAATATTCATAGAAGCTTTAGCTAAGGATGCACATGAATATTCTAGAGGTAAACAGGGGGTGATACCCCTATCTAAAGCTACTTAAAAGCATGATTAGTGCCCTGCATCAACTAAGTTGAATGTTGTATCTTACAACTTGATGTAATGGATCTTACTTTAGGAGATTCCTAAAGTAATGAAGGAGTTGAATCAAAAGATTTATAGTCACATGCAAGATGATAGAGGGAGAACCTGAATTGATTATATCTACATGAAAAGATGACATGTCTTTGGTATTGTTGTCAAAGAGGGAGAAATATTCTAAAGAGGAAGAAAAGTATCTGATAAGAGAGATATAAGATAGACACATTGAAGGAGATTAACAAAGCTAACATTAACCTATACTAAGGAAGGACATATATTGATAGAGGGAGAAATTTCAAAGATATTATTTTATTTTTGGTATTATTATTGGTATTGGTTTGTCATCAATGCCAAAGAGGGAGATTGTTGAAAAAAGATTGTTTGAAGTGTGAAATTTGTAATAGAACAATCATTATTTTGTCAATGATATCAAACCTGCTACTTGTCGGTGAGACAATTGTCTTTTTTGGTATGAATGTTGTTGGAAATCTGATTGAAAAGCTCATTGTTGTTGAAGATCAAAGAGGGAGATTGTTGTAAAAGAATGTTTTCAATCATTGTTTTGTCAGTGATGTCAAACTTGCTATTTGTAGGAATGATATTTGCTTATAAGATCCAAGTACTATCACTTAGTTGATTGATAAAGAGCATTTGATCAACAAGATGTAACAAGAGCACCTAAGGGAAAGGTTGAGTTATGATGTTGTAATGAAGTGCAAGGATCAATTAAGACAATGGTCAAGTAATGTATTGATGACATACTCAAAGATGCAAAGGTTGGTCACAGTTAGAATTATTGGAGGAAGAAGTTGTAACAAGGTTGACTACAAAGCTTAAACTAAAATCATAAGTGGGTGTTGAGAAATTTAGTTGTAATGAACCCTTTTTGGGGGTCCATCGTTTATCTACGACTTTCCTTTTATATATATATATTCTTTTACCATATTTTTCTCCTGATGATTTTGATAATTTCTATCTGATTTCCTTCAATTTTGTATATCCCCCTTAGACTTCCCTCCACGTCCTTATTTATAACCTATAAATATGATGTGGTGCGACCATGAGCAGAGATGTCACTCTTTATGTGTTTAATGACATTGGTTTTATGTAATATGTTGGTTTAGGTTTATTAATCAGACTAGCTTATTGAATGTATAGTTGTGTGTTACATTAATAGTATTATTAGTAACATAGAATACTATAATCATTGCATAGTGTATTTGCTTTATTTATAAGAACAATTATTACTCATATCTAGAGTAATATGTTATTTATTTTTATTATAATGATATATTGTAATATTATCCTTGGATATGTTCTTCCCATTATAAAATTATTATTGTTGACATTATTTATAATTAATATTTTTATGTGTTATAACTATTATATAACTCATAGATTATATATTATATTAACTGATTTGTTAATCAATTTATTATCATTAATTATTAATAGTATATGTAATAATATTTGAATACATTATAATTTATTTTATTAATCATTTAATTACTAAATCTTATAAATATGGGGACATGATATTATCTTATCTATATATATTGTTTTATATTGTCAAATATATCATTATTATAATGGATTATAATATTATTATTCTTAATTATTATCATTGTATAATATGTTATTCTAATATTCATCTATCCTTAAATTTGGGCTCATGACATTAGTTGAAGTCGAGCAAATTTTCAGTAGAAGCTGAGTAACAGACATTTCTAGCGTGTGCCGAGTGATCTTCATGTGCTGAGTAAAGATCAGGTGCCGAGTATCAAAAAAATTTCAGTTGGTGCCAAGTGATCTTCAAGTGTCGAGCATCAGGAAAAACATAGTTGATGTCGAGTAACACAATATGTGTCGAGCACCAGTATTTCAATAGTGTCGAGCTATTACATTATTTCAAATGATGAAGATTTTCCAAATCTAAGCCGACATAATGGTTACATTGAATTTTGTGAATGAGTTAAAGGATAAGGATGATGAGTTGTTGGCACAGAATCCTATGTAAACCATTTTTGGGTGAATTCTAAAGGATTATTCAAGAAGTTTCTAGAGGAAATAGAATATGGGTTAGATGCAATGTATCCTACCTAATCCATGCAAATTGAAATTGAAAAATGAAAGAATTGAGTGAGAAAATGGTACTCCAAGACTTCTATTTAATAAGTAATAGACCAAGAAGCAAAGAGCTACTAATACTATTGCTGTTGAAGTGCCAAAATCTGTGAAGTAGTTAGAAGGGTGTCAAGGAGAAGACATCTAGAAGAAGGAAGAGCACAAAGGCTCTGCTTCTATGAGTGGTCATGAAGAGATGATTGCACTGGTATATTGAGTATGGAGACTCAAGGAGACAAAGCTTGAAAGGAGGGCAAGCTATCAAGAGTTGCAGAGATTGAAGGCCAGGCAAGGGTATGAGCTGAGAAGTGATCTAAAATCTGCAAGATAAGTTGTCTGTTGTAGTCAGGTCAAGATTTTCTAATACTCTCTACCAATTGTATTAGATCTGAAAATCCTATGGACTTAGGTTGGCCTAACAACCATTTGTAAATCCTTTAACAAGGTGGCATTCCAAGTGAATGTTCTAAAGTCCTTTAACTAGGCCCACTTCTAATAGGGTGGTTAAATCCTCTAACAAGGTCACATTTAAAAATGTGTTGTAAGCCTTTTAACAGGGTAGGCCTTTCATAGGGCATCACTTTAGAAAGGTGAGAATTGAGTAGCATGTTACTCATGATTTTTTCCAAATTGGGTTTCCACATAAATCACTGTGTCATGTGTTGATTTCTTATGTGTTACTGCTTGCATGTTGATTTACAGTAACTTCTTGATTAGATAAGTTAAAGCTTGGATGAATGAATGGTTGAATGGGTTCACTACACTTAGTGAAAAGTTTGAATAGGACATTTGGACCTTAAATAACTAATTCACCCCCTCCCCCCCCCTCTTAGTTATTCTAAAGCAATTCTAACAAATGTTATCATTTGGTTGATTGATGAAGAGGATTTGAAAAGAGGAGATAATAAAAGAATCTAGAGAAAGGTTGAGTTATTTGGTATATAAAAGGAGTAGTAAGACCAAGTAAGACATTGATACTATAGTGTATTATTTATCTACTTAAATTCTATAATGAAATATCACTCAAGTGGAGAATAGAAGAAGATTAAGTAAAGAAAAGTGTCTACCAAGTCTTACCAAGAAAATAATGCAAGTCGAGCAAAAAACAATAGAAGCTGAGTGAAACTCAATAGGTACCGAGAAAAGAGGAAAAATAGTGCAATCCAAGTGAAAGTTAGTATATCCTGAATAAAGTTTAGTTGATGTTGAGCATTAGTACACTTTAGTGTTTTTCAAGTGAACTAGCATTGGCTGAGTGACTAAATAGTATAGATGTCGAGTGATAGCAAATAGTGTTAAATCAAAGATTTGATGAATTTGAGCTAACTAATTTGATTTCTTGAATTATGGGAAGCATGTGGAAGATGACTATGATAAGTTGGTGGTGTAGAATTTAAGGTAAACCATTTTAAGGTGAATTCAAGAAATATTGTAGAGGAAGTTTCTAGAGGAACCAAAATGGAAAAGTGGGTAGATGCATTCAATCTTCTCTAACTCTAAATGGATGATTGTGGTTAAGTGGAAAAAGATATAAATTCTCTATTTATAGAGGTAGTTGGCCAAAAGAATGTTATAAATTCTTTAGAATAACTAAGTGGGGGGGTGAATCAGTTATTCAAGGTCCAAATATCCAGTTAAAACTTGTCTTCAAGTAAAGTGAGCCTTTAAAACTATTCTTTCATCCAAGCTTAAGCTTTCCTACTTAGCAAGTTACTGTAAATCAACATGCAAGCATAACACATGAAAGATTAACACATAACACAGTGATTTACGTGGAAACCCAATTTGGGAAAAACCACTAGTAACATGCTACTCAATTCTCACTCTTCTAGAGTGATGCCCTGTGAAAGGCCTGCCCTATTAAAGGCTACAATACACTATTAAATGTGACCTGGTTAAAGGATTTAACCACCCTATTAGAAGTGGGCCTAATTAAAGGACTTTAAAACATTCACTTGGAATGCCACCCTATTAAAGGATTTACAAATGGTTTTTAAACCAACCGAAGTCCATAAAATTTTACCCTAACTGATACAATTGCTAGAGAGTAACAATAAGGGGTTTTGACCTAATTGCAATTCACAACTTATATTTTAGATTTTAGATTGCAAGTTAGCTCTTCACATTGCCTGGCTTTTAGTCTCTGCGGTTCTGATAGCTTGTCCTCCTTTCAAGCTTTGTCTCCTTGAGTCTCCATACTCAATGTACCAGTGCAATCTCTTATATGACCACTTATCGAATCAAATTCTCTATGCTCTATTCTTCCTTCTCCTCTTGATGTCTTCTCCTTAACACCTTTCAACCACTTTGCAATTTTGGCACTCCAGCAACTCTAGCTTCTTGGACTGTGACTCCTTAAATAGAAGTCTAGAATTCCTTTTCCTTCTCGATTTTTCCCTCCTTTAATTTTAGTTTGAATGGATTAGGTGTTGGAAATGATTGAAAAAATCATGAGAGAGATTGTTGGAAATGATTGAAGAGATCATACATAAAAAGTAATGGAACTGGTAAAGAATGTTCTCAATCATTATTTTGTCATTGATGTCAAACTTGCTACTTGCAAGAATGACAATTGCTTTAGTGATCCAAATATTATCAATTGGTTGATTAACAAGGAGGAGGCAATCAATAAGATGTAACTAGAAAACCTAGAGAAAGGTTGAAGTTATGATGTTGTAATGAAGTACAAGGATCAGCTAAGCCATTGATGGAATAGTGTATTGATGACATACTCTAAGACACAGAGAATGGGCACACTAGAACACATCAAAGATGTAAGGTTTTAGCTAAGTCATTTTGTAAAGCCTAACTAAGTTTATTAGAGAGAAAGTCGAGCAAGCTAGTTATTTCCAAATAGATTCTCAGTTGAAGTCAAGCAAGTTCAACTTCAGTAAGTGCTGAGTGATCTTTAAGTGCTAAGCGATCTTTAAGTGCCGAGTGATCTTTAAGTGCCAAGTGATCTTCAAGTGCCGAGCAAGAAACAAGTGCTGAGAAAGAAACAAGTGTCGAGTCAAGATACAAGTGTCGAGTAGGATACAAGTGTCAAGTAACACAAAGATGTCGAGCATTAGTAAACCAATAATGCCAAGTTGTTGCGTTATTACAAAGATCAAAGATTCGCCAAATCTGAGCCGACAAGGTTGTTATCTTGAATTATGTGAATCAAATAGAAGATAAGAGTGATGAGCTGGTGGCATAGAACACCATGTAGAACATTTTTGGAGTATACAACTGGACTCTAGATGAAGTTTCTAGATAAGAACAAGATATGGGGTAGGTACATTGTATCCTACCTAATCAATTCGAAACCCTAAAAGTTAGAGAGGAAGAATCGAGCAAGAAAGGGACTCCAAATTTCTATTTAAGGAGTCATAAGGCTACGAAAAAAGAGAAGAGGATGTCAAGCATGAAAGCATAAAGTACTGAAGGAGGTGCTAAGGAGTAAGAAAGCACAATTACTCTGCTTCAACAAATGACCACAGATATGGTTGCATTCGTATGATGAGTAAGAAGACTTAAGGAGACGAACCTTGAGATGACAAGCTATTAGAGCTGAAGTGATTAAAGCCAAGCAAAAGGATTGAACTAAAGTGTGATCTGAAATCTGCAAGATATGTTGTAAGTTGTATCAGATCAAAAAGCCATTATTGTTACTCTCTAGCAATTGTAACAGATAGTTTAAATCCTATGGACTTAGGTTGGTTTAATAACCATGTTATAAATCCTTTAATAGGGTGACATTCCAAGTGAATGTTCTAAAGACCTTTGACCAGGCCCATTCCTAACATTATGGCGAAATCCTCTAACAAGGTCACATTTAATAGTGTGTTGTAAGCATTTAACAGGGCAGGCTTTTAACAAGGCATCACTTTAGAAGAGTGAGAATTAAGTAACATGTTACTAGTGGTTTTTCCCAAATTGGGTTTCCATATAAATAATTGTGTCATATGTTGATCTTGCATGTTTCATCCCTACATATTGATTTACTATAACTTGCTAGGATGATTGATTTAAGCTTGGATGGATGAAAAGTTTATGGATTCACTATAATTTGTGAAAAAGTATTATTAGGGCATTTAGACCTTGAATAACTGATTCACCCCCCCCCCCTCAGTTATTCTAAAAAATTCTAACAATTGGTATCAAACCCAAACTGTTGATTCAGTTTAAAGGGACTAGAAGCAGAAAAGATCAAAATACCTAAGAGAGAAGTCCCCAAGCTCAACAAAGACAACTTTGTTGCATGGAAAAGTTTGATGAAGCTACATCTTGGATCCATAGGAGATTATGCCCAAAATTCAATTGTTACTAAACATGTTGATCCAACTAGTACTCTTACTATAGAAGATTTGAAAAACAAACAGGAACACAATCAAACAATGTTGGAGATTGCTTCAGCACTCAACTATGCTGAATTTGATGATATCAAAGGATGTGACACAGCATTCAAAATGTGGAAAGCCCTATCATACATCTATGGAGGAGATTAGAATGTCTAAAGAGAAAAAAGAGAAAGCCTCAGAGAAAAGTTTGATGACATGAAAATGGAGGAAAGTGAGAATGCTACTCAGTATGGCGCTAGAATAAAGGAAGTGGTAAGTGCAATAAGATGTTTGAGTGGTCAATTGGATGAAGATATCATTAATAGTAAGTTCTTAAGAACCTTGCTCCCTATCTATGATATTAGAGTATCAGCAATACAATAACTAAGATGTGTACCAGGAAACAATCTAAGTTTTGAAGGAACGGTGGGTAGACTCACTGCATTTGAGTTATCTAACTTTGACAACTACAAACCTGAGAATGTTGAATCTGCGTTCAAGGCCAAGCTATCATTGAAAGATTTTGAACAGGTGAAATCAAAGAAATGAAGAAAAATGAAATATGTATCCAGTGACAGTAGCACTGATGAGGAAGATGTGGAACAATTGGAAGCATTGCTAGCTAGAAGATTTCACAGAGGCAAAGGAAAATTCAAAGGTAAGATGCCTATCATTTGTTTCAATTTCAATGAAGTAGGACATATTACTGTAAGGTGTACATAGAAAAAGGATTACAAGGAAGGCAACAAGTACAAATATAGAAGAGAAGATGATAAGAGAGATTACAAAGACAAAGGAAAAAAGTGTTATATTGTTGAAGAGAATTCTGATGATCATGATGATGAAGTTGTTTATGTAGCCATGAAGGACCAATCTGATGAAGAAGAACCTACAACACTGGTAATATGTATGAACAAAAATGATAGATGGATCATAGACAGTGGATGCTCACTTCACATGACAGGAGACAAAAGTAAGTTTGTTAACTTTACTTAGTATGATGGAAATAGTGTTAGATTTGGTAATAATGCTCCATGCCAAATAAAAGGAAAAGGCTCCATTAAGCTTACAGAGAAAATTTCATGTGATAATGCATACTATATTGAAGGATTAAACTACAATTTGTTGAGTGTCTCACAGTTAGGCAATGTAAGATGCAAAGTAGAATTTAGAAACAAAACTGCAAAAATCTATGGTACTAATGGTAAATTGATAGGAAAAGGAGATCAAACAAGAATTAATCTATTTTACCCTGATATGGATGATGTCTCTTATTTTCTTGCAAAATTTGATGATGAATGGTTATGGCATAGAAGGCTATGTCGTGTCAACTTTGACAATCTGGTCAATATCAGTAAAATGAAGAAAGTCAGAGGTTTACCAAAATTGAAGAAGCCTGATAATATCATGTGCAAACAATGTCAGCCAGGAAAGATGACAAAGTCAAGTTTCAAAAGTAAAAACTATACATCTAAAGAAGTACTTGAGTTAGTCCATACTGACTTATGTGGTCCAATGGAAGTACAAAGCTACAAAGGAGATAAATATATATTGTTTTTTGTTGATGACTATTCCAGGATGATGACCGTTATGTTCTTAAAGCAAAAATCTGATGCCTTTCAAATGTTTAAGTGGTATGTGGCTAGAGTTGAAAAGAAAACAGGAAAGAGTTTTGTCATTGATGTCAAACTTGCTACTTGCAGGAATGATAATTGCTTTATTGATCCAAATACTATCAATTGGTTGATTAACAAGGAGGAGGCAATCAATAAGATGTAACTAGAACACCTAGAGAAAGGTTGAAGTTATGATGTTACAAGGATCAGCTAAGCCATTGATGGAATAGTGTATTGATGACATACTTTAAGACACAGAGAATGGGCACACTGAAACACATCAAAGATGTAAGGTTTTAGCTAAGTCATTTTGTAAAGCCTAACTAAGTTTATTAGAGAGAAAGTCGAGCAAGCTAGTTAGTATCAAATAGATTCCTAGTTGAAGCCAAGCAAGTTCAACTTTAGTAAGTGCAGAGTGATCTTCAAGTGTCGAGTGATCTTTAAGTGCCGAGTGATCTTTAAGTGCCAAGTGATCTTCAAGTGTCGAGCAAGAAACAAGTGTTGAGTCAAGATACAGGTGTCGAGCAGGATACAAGTGTCGAGCATCAGTAAACCAATAATGTCGAGTTGCTGCATTATTACAAAGATCAAAGTTTTGCTAGATCTAAGATGACAGGGTTGTTATCTTGAATTCTGTGAATCAAATAGAAGATAAGAGTGATGAGCTGGTGGTACAGAACACCATGTAGAACATTTTTGGAGAATACAATTGGACTCTAGAAAAAATTTCTAGATAAGAACAAGATATGGGGTAGTTACATTGTATCCTACCTAATCAATTCGAAACCCTAAAAGTTAGAGAGGAAGAATCAAGCGGGAAAGGGACTCCAAATTTCTATTTAAGGAGTCATAAGGCTATGAAGCAAGAGAAGAGGAGTTCAACCATGAAAGCATAAAGTACTGAAGGAGGTGCTAAGGAGTAAGAGAGCACAGTTACTCTATTTCAACAGATGACCACAGATATGGTTGCATTGTTATGATGAGTAAGAAGACTTAAGGAGATGAAGCTTGAGATGACAAGTTGTCAGAGCTGAAGTGATTAAAGCCAAGCAAAAGGATTGAACTGAAGTGTGATCTGAAATCTGCAAGATATATTGTAAGTTGTATCAAATCAAAAAGCCATTATTGTTACTCTCTAGCAATTGTAACAGATAGTTTAAATCCTATGGACTTAGGTTGGTTTGATAGCCATGTTATAAATCCTTTAACAGGGTGACATTCCAAGTGAATGTACTAAAGACCTTTGACCAGGCTCATTCCTAATAGTATGGTGAATTCCTCTAACAAGGTCACATTTAACAGTATGTTGTAAACCTTTAACAGGGCAGGCTTTTAATAGGGCATCACTTTAGAAGAGTGAGAATTAAGTAGCATGTTACTAGTGGGTTTTCCCAAATTGGGTTTCCACGTAAATCACTGTGTCATGTGTTGATCTTGCATGTTTCATCCCTGCATATTGATTTATTGTAACTTGCTAGGATGATTGATTTAAGCTTGGATGGATGAAAAGTTTATGGATTCACTATAATTTGTGAAAAAGTATTATTAGGCCATTTAGACCTTGGATAACCGATTCAACCCCCCCCCCCCCCCCCCCCCCTTAGTTATTCTAAAGAATTCTAACATTAGGTAGGATTCATTGAATCTAACCCACAACTTGTTCCTTCTAGAAACATCATGAAGAATCCTCTTGAATTCGCTCAAAAATGGTTTACACAAAATTCTATGCCACCAACTCATCATCCTTATCCTCCAACTAGTTCACAAAATTCAAGGTAACAAACTTGTTGGCTCAAATTTGGTGAATCTTTGACTTTTCCAATAATGTAGCAGCTTGGCACTAATAAAATTCTGGTGCTTAGCACATACTATGTTACTCGACATCAACTACGTTTTACTGATGCTCGGTACCTACTGTGGATTCACTCAACATCCACTAAGTTTTTTTGATTCTTGACACCAATTACTTTGCTCAGCACCTAAACACGCTTAGCTCCTTCTATATCACTCGGCACACACTAGATTTTTCATTTGCTCAGTACTAACTAAATTTTTTCTCAGCACTTACTAATGAACTTAGTTAAGCTTTGCAGTCAACCTTGTTACAACTTATTTCTTCAATGTTTTCTAAGTGTGACCAACCTCTGTATCTTCAATTATATTATCAATACATCATTTAACCATTTTCTTAACTGATCTTTGCACTTCATTACAAAACCATAACTCAACCTTTCCCTTAGGTGCTCTTGTTACATCTTGTTGATTAAATCATCTTCATCAATCAACTAAGTGATAGTACTTGGATCTTATAAGCAATTGTCATTCTGGAAAATAGCAGGTTTGACATCAATGACAAAACAATGATTGAAAACATTCTTTATCAACCATCTTCCTTCTTCGCAACAATTAGTTTTCCAACAATCTCCCTCTTTCAATCAATCATCTTCTTAGAATGATCTTTTCAATCAAATTTCCAACAAAGAAAATGTTGTCATGTGTGAGAACCTAAGGAAGACAAGAAGTCTAGGGTATTTCTTCATCTAGTGGCTGAATAGAAAAGACTATAGTTGGCATACAAAGAAAGAAGGCTTAAGGGAATGAATGCTTGAGGGGTGGACAAGCTATCAAAGTTGAAGAGTATGAATGCCAAGCAGAATGGAGGACTAAACCAGAGATCTATAATCTGCAAGTGAGTTGTAATTTTTTATCATATCAAGTCATGTTGTTTCTTTCTAATAATTGTACCAGTGTGGATAAAATCCTTTATATTAAGGTTGACCTAATAGTCATTTGTAAATCCTTTAACTAGGTGACATTCTAATGGTAATGTTTTGAAGTCCTATAACAAGGCTAACTCCTAATAAGCTGATTGAAATCCTCTAACCAAGTCACATTTAACAGTGTGTATTGTAACCTTTAATAGGGTTGGCCTTTTACAGGGCATCACTTCAGAAAAGTGAAATTGGGTAGCATGTTACTGGTGGTTTTTCCCAAATTGGGTTTCCACGTAAAATCCTTGTGTCAAATTGTGTGAATGTGCTTATGTTATTTTATGTTTACATTTTTGCAAAGTTATTTTAACCTAGGATAATAGCCTACTAAGTTAAGGTATTTTGATATGGATCTATTAAGCACTAAAAAGTTTTATTTGTACATCTAGACCTTGGATAACTGATTCACCCCTCTCCCCCCCCCCTCTCATTTATTCTAAAGAATTCCAACACATTGATTTTGATTAATGATGCATTATGAAAAGTTCTTAAACCCTAATTAGGCTAGAGATTGAACAAGAAAAAGGAAACTATAAAAGTACCTATATGGAACAATTTAAAGTTGATGTTGAGAGAGGTTTAGAAGCCAAAAAGGAGAGTTGATGATAGAGTAAAGTATAGAGAATATTAGAGTTTAGTAGAAATTCAAGAAGAGTTGAGAGGAATTGTAAATCAATCACATAAGGTGATATATCAGTGAACAAAATTGGGATTTAATCAAGCAAAGTAAGTTGCTATTATAAAGATCATTTTCTACTACTTTCTAATATTTTTAGTCTAAATACTTGAAGAAGGTAGACATAATAGTCTTTATGTAAATCTCTTAATCAAGTACACACTTCGCATAATGTTGTTAAATCCTTGAAGAAGGTATATCATAGTAGATCTAATTTTATACTCTTTACAGAGTAAGTCACCAAAAGTGACAAAAACATTGTAGCCCTAACAAGGAACCCTCTTACTATACTAGTGATAGATTTGTGTGTACCATCCCCACTGTAGTCCTCCCTCTGACCAAGGATTTCTATGAGACCAAATGATTGTGTTATGTGTTATGGTTTTATGTTTATGTTCACATGGTTGATACAAATTTAGATTAGAAAAAAACTATTTCATTTAGAAAGTATTGCAGTAAATTTTATGTGATTACTGAGTTACAGAAGTGAAGGAGAATATACTAAATTTGTTTGAGGTTAAGAGAATACTGATTCCCCCCCACTCCCTTTCATCATCCTACCTTCCTAATATTCAAACATTTTTTTCCTTGGAATATAGAGTAAAGCAAGGAGGAGATTTGGGACTTCCCTAGTGGGGATGACCAAACAAGTGATTATACATGGTAAATGTTACCTTTCTATTCCTAATTACTATTAAAAAATATAAGCAAAAAATTTGAAATTCATAAGCGACACATATACATAACGTTCATATATATATATATATATATATATATATATATATATATATATATATATATATATATATATATATATATATATATATATATATATATATATATATATATATATATATATATATATATATATATATATAATATAGGCTTTTGTTATATATATTGCATGGTTATTTTCTTGTCAATTTTAATTTTACCTTTTAAATGAATCAAAAGATTAAATAAAATTTATACTAGAATTGAGATTTTTTTTAATACATATAGACCACTAAAAAAATTAAGAAAGACTTTTACCTAGATGCTTGCAGAAGGCTCTTGAACTACTTACACTCAATCAAAAAAATAAGATTAAATTCATAATAAAAATCATCGCTTAAGTGGACCTAAAAATCAAATGATGAGACTTTTGAAACACTCAATGACTAGCCTGAACTATATAGAGAAATGTGAAGAATTTCTTACAATGTATTACTTATTTGAATAGAAAGTAACCTATTTATTTACACTAAAAAATTGATTTCTACTAATAAAAAGCTTTAACTGGGATAGGGAAACAGTCACCCTTGTAACCTAGTTTTTTATTCTTCTTTGGTATTTTTGGAAACTCTTGTACATAGATAAGACGAAAAGGGTCTCCTTTACCAGAAGTGTATGGTTTTTGGAATAGGAAGGATAATACACCATGAAAATTTGTGTCAACTCCTCAACACTTTGTTCTTTTGGAGTCTCTCTAACCATCTCTTTAGACTCTAGGGTTAGAAGACCCCTGAGTGTGTTACTTTGCTATTGTAAAGTTAGATGACATGCATGACATCCCCTAGATAGAACTAGAGTTTGGTAGATCCTTTGGTTGGTGCCCAATGTCATAGGGAAACTATAAATAATAAGGTTTTCAACCATCTTGGCCCTTTTTTTGGCTAGTAGATGGCTCATGCTCATTGATTTTTTCTTGCTTGGAGCAACATAAGGGGTGCAAGGAGTTTCTCCTAGTGTTCTAATAGCTCTCCATTTTCTATCTTATGCATAGATGTTTTTTTTCTAAGAATGAATAGAAATGTTCTAAGTCACTCTAGAATCACTCATCATCATTAGACTCCATTAAATTTGTTGTCTCTAGAGCAACATAGACACACTTCTCCTTTGAAACAAATTTTTTTACCTATGTAGATGGCTCCTCTGTCTCAATATTCTCAGCTAACATGGTAAAATAGATTTCCTTCTTATTAGTACTCCCCCACAAGTTGGGTTCCATTTCCCCTTCAAACTCTTCTTCATTCCCCAAACCTCAAAATTCTATCTAGTCAAGGTGACATCATGGGGGACTCCATCTAATGAAGGATGGTTCTACAACTCAACATGTACCTCTTATGGTAGATGGAATTTGACTTTCCATTTCTTACATCCTCTAGGATATGAGTTCTATTATTTTATTCTTCTGAGTGACCTTTGCAGCTAGTCCTTCTTGGAATCTTCTTTCTTGGATGTCCATCTTTCTTCTATAAGAGTAACCTCATGAATACCTATCACACCTTGGATGTCTACATGGTTCTTGGGATCTTTTGATCTTTGCACTCTAGATCTGGAACTCCATCATTACGGATCAAAGCTTTTAATCATGTTAGGGACAACTAGAGGGGGTATGAAGGAATGTAGATAATATTGTGCCCATGGGTTATTACTATTTAGGGGTGAAATGAAAGTTATTTAGTAGGGTGTAGGCCTCCATTTTAATCCACTGAAGAATTCAAATATGTATGTGAAGGGAAAGGGATAATCTCCAAATATTATCCCTTTTTGAATCCAAATTAGATTAGTAGGGTCCAAAAGACAAAGATGTCAATACTTAATTTGAATCATAAAAAAGGAATTCAATAAAAGAAAATGCTCTCTTTGGCCCATGTGTAATAATGTGTATGCAAAATTGAACTAATTGACTAAGTTTTTAGTTTAAAGAATAATTTTGACAACTGAGTGTCAATACACTTAACAATTTTTCTACTAAACAATGTCGAACAAAGAGTAGGTGCCAAGTAATATGAAGTCCCAAGCTATATCAAGTGCCGAGTAACAGTAGGTGTCGAGTGTTAACAAGTGCCGAGTGTTAACAAGTGTCGAGTGATAACAAGTGACGAGTATTAACAAGTGTCGAGTGTTAACAAGTGCCAAGTAATAGTAGGTGCCGAGTGATACAGTTTTGTTTAGGTGTTGAGCTATCCAGGAACCAGCATGTGCCAAGCATCAGCAATGCTTCAAGAGCCGAGTAACTTAGAATATTAGCATCAGAGTTTGTAATTGTACAAACTATGATGCAAACAATTTTTGTAGCCAACATAAGGAAAATCTCGAAGGATTTAATGATGAGATTGAATCTTTTATCTTTCCTATGCAATCTACATGCAGCTAATAAGAAAAATGGAAAGGCATGCAACCAATCAGCAAACGACAAATATTGAGCAGGAAATTGAGATTCAATTTGGATCGTAGATCCATATCTAACCCTAAGTCTTCAAATGTCTTTTTAAGGAAGATGAAATTTCATTGTAAATATATATGAGTGGACATACAAGGGTGCACAAGGAAATCTATTTTCAGAAGTGAGGATTATCAGATCACAAAAGGATCAAGATCAGAGAAAGCGGAACAAGTGCCTGCATTCAGCAATCAAGGATTGTAATCTATCAAGTTCATTATACCTAATACTTTCTAGAAATTGTATTAGAATGAAAATCCTATGGTGATAGGTTAGCTTAATAGCTATTTCATAGATCCTTTAATTAGGTGATTAAATCCTTTAACAGTGTGACACTTCATGTTAAGTTTTTGAAATCCTTTAACTAGGTCACTATTGATACTGTGTAAAGCCTTTAACAGGACAAACCATCAGAAGTGGTTGAACAATATTGCTGCAGTAATTTTTGTGAGTATCATCCCCACCCCAGTTTTACCTTCTTATTCCTTGAGGGTTTATGGGTTACCAAATTCCAATGTTATGTGTTGTTGATGCATGTGTTTAGTTTCATAATTATCTGATATATTTACATGCATGCAATTTACTTTCAGTTAAAATTTTTATTGGATAAAGTGTGATACTTATGATTCACCCCCCCCCCCCCACCCCCCCCCCCCCCCCCCCCCCCCCCCCCCGCTCTCATAAGTACTCTTTCCATATTTGAATATTCCAACAATTGGTATCAGAGCTAATCTAGGTTCTCACAAGGAAAAGCCTAACAGCTTGGAGGAAAAGATCTAAAGATGGAAGCTTTCAAACTTGGAAAGATCATTAAAAATCAGGTGATAGATGTACAACTTGCTCTGCATAGCTTCGAGGAATTTAGAAACAAGTTGAGAAATTCATTAAGAAAAAGGAAGGATCTTGCCATAGCCAAAAATGAGATAAACTACAAAGAGATTGATACCACCAACATATTTTCCAACGGAGACACTAAAGAGTTTGAAGTAGCAATAGCAGAACTGATGGAGAAAAACAAAGCTCAAACAGAGGAGATAAGATCTCTAAAAATGGAACATGAATCATAGGCCATAATGATATGTGAAATTACTGAACAAAAGAAAAGAGCAGTTGATGATAAGGTCATGATGGAAAATGACAAAAGAAATCTTGCAAACAGACTTGAAGAAAAATGTACTGAATTGACAAGGATCTCAAACATGCAGATGGATACACTTGCCCAAATGATGAACCTTCATCATGAACTCAATGTGAAAGATATTGAGATCTCTACTTTGAAGATGCAAAATGAACAAATGCAGAATGAATTGAACAGAGAAAAAGAGGTGGCAGAGAATCTCAACAAGTCAAGTCAAGCCATCAAATATTTTGAGCAATTACCGAAATCTCCAAGATCAACCCATGATACATCAGGACTTGGATACAACAGCACTGAAGTTGGAGAATCATCAAAGAGTGCAGAACAAAGAAGCGATAAAGGTAAACATGTTAAACCTACATGTCATTTCTGTGGAAAGAAAGGACATACATCTAATGTATGTAGAAGCAAGAATGCCCATAAGCATGATAAACCTAAAAGTATAAACCATTGTCATAAATGCAAGAAGCAAGGTCATCAAGCATATGAATGCAGAACCAAAACTACTAAGACATCAAGATTTGATGGACATTGTTATAATTGCAAAAAGTATGGACATAGAGCTTTTGAATGTAGATCAAAGCCTATGTGGACATTAAATCAACCAGCAAATACATCAAACCATGAATTTTGGGATTACAACACCAGGTACAATTGTCACTATTGTCAAGAATATGGACATACACCCCAAAATTGTATAAGAACACATTTGAGAGGGAACTACAAAAGATGGTTGAATCAAACTACATGTTTCAGTTGCTTAAAAACTGGTCATGTCAGCAGGAATTGCCCAACAAGGTCAAAGGCATCAAGTTCTGAGTTCAACAATGGAAAGGCAAAGATAGATGTTGGACATATTAGAAGTGAAATGAATAAGACATGGAAGAAGAAAGATGAGTATAGCACGTCAAGTGCAGAGATCACTTCACCTAATAGGTCAAGTGATCACACTTCATCAAATTAAGCAGGAATAAGTGTGTGGGATTGATAAACCAAGATTACATCATACATCAGTCCCAAGACATAGAAGAACTGCAAAGAAGAAATCAGCATAAGCAAAGATGCCAAGTCAAAATTAAGAATTTTGCAAAATCTGTCAAAGTTGTCTTCAGGTGCCGAGATGCTAAGAGCGACTGAGTTGATAGATAATGCCAAGCTATGAAATATCAATAGGAGCCAAGAAAAGTGAAACACAATAGGTGCTGAGTCATGTTAAAACCCTTCAGGTGCTGAGTAGACAGTTGGCAGCGCACTAAGCATTAATTACTCTATTTTGAAGGGTACATAAATTCGATTTTTGATCATTTTCCCACCATTCAAACAAGAAGCAAATCCGAGAAGAGTGGAGAAGATCAAGGTTAGCTCAGAAGCCATTTGTGAAGATTTTAGCAGCGATTCAGGACAAGTTTCATTGATTTGAGGTATTTTACTTAAGTGTCGAGCTACATAGAATTTATAAACTTGTTTAAACCGTAAACCCTAGTTTGGCAAACAATGGCATCTGGGTCAAGAACCACTAAGGGTAGAGAGAGTCATGAGATACAGTTGGTCAACAATGAAGTTAAACAACCTAAATTCAAGCCCATTCCAGAAGTAGCATACAAGAATGATCCCGCAGGTGCATTGTCAGTTATTTCGGATAAAGTTGTTATGATCCAAGATGTTCGTAGATGTTATAACTACAAAATTGGAGCCATAGGAGATTTAGAGATCAACAATGCATATGACAAGCTATGTGAGAACAAAAGACTGAAAGATGAGTTTTCAATAATAGAAAGAAAAGGATTAACCAAAACCCTAGAATTTCTGATTGTTTTCAAAACTAAATGGGTACAGATAGTTTTGAGCAGAATACACGATGGAGCTTTTTGGTTAGAGTCAGGGCCAGTAAAATTCATCGAGAAAACTGTTCATAGGGTTACTGGTATTCCAACCCTAGATCGGCCAAAGACCCTGCGAAGTGACAAAAGGGAAGTAGTAGAGAAAAACACAGGTGCTAAATGGAATAATAGAGGAATGACTATTGACACAGTCACAGATCCCTTACTAGATTTTGCTGTGAGAATCATTTCACACAAATTCTATCAATCAAGCAGGTTAAATAGTGTACCTTGTATAGCAGTTGATGTTGCATACAAGATAATTAAAAAGGATCACACTTATGATTTAGTGGAGCTCATGTTTCAACAGATTAATGAAAATCTAGGAGCTATAAGGAAGAGCAAGGGAGCTCAGTGCAAATTTGGATCAGTTTTGGTGTGCATATTTTTCTATCTGATGAAAGAATTCCCTTTCGTGGGTAAGGTAAGATGGAGTCCAGACAAAACAATTGTTGAACAAATCAATGGATACATTGAACAGATGGGTGAAAATTTTGATGCCCAAATGACTAGTTACTTTAAGGACTTCAAAAAGTACATGAAACAAAGAATGAGGATTCCAGTCTCATTGACTGAGAAATATGAAAAGGACATTTGTTTTCTTGTAGATATAGATTATACCTATATACAAGCAGTTATGCCTAGAGTAAGATGGCTTAGGCCACTTAGTTATGAACTTGATATTGATCAAGCTTCTGCAGCGATAACAACCCTCCTTGTAGAAGAAGCTAATAAAAATGCAAAAGCTTTTGGAACCTATGACATTATTAAATCAAGGGTGATAATAGATTTGAAGACTATTTATGCAGTAAAGAAGAAAGAAAAAATGGTGAGACAAATCGAGAGAAAATTTGGTGTTGAAGAAGAAGGAACAGCAGAAGAGGAAGGAGAAGACATTGAAGAAGAGGGAGATAAACCTCAAGGTCTGACTCAAGGGTTAGGAGAAGATAAAGAGAAAAGTGCTGAGGAAGAAGAAGCCAAGGAAGCACAAGTCAAAAGAAAAGCCACAACTCCTCCTGCTACTTAATCCAAGGGAAAGAAAGTAGCTGCTCCTACACCAAAGAGACCTACCACAAGGGCTGTAGCATAAAAAGTCAAAGAGGAGGCAAAAGGAAAGAAGAAAGACTCAAAGAAGACTACTGCCGAGTCTAAGAAAAGAAAATTGATTGCCCAGCCTAAAACAGATGAGGAGAAGACAGAGTCAGAGGACAACAGTCAATTTCAAGTGGTAAGACACAAACCTTAGATTGTTGTTGATAAATTATGTTCAAAAATTAGGAATGATGATTTGAAAGGTTTAAAGAACCTGAATTTTTCTAAGCTCACCAAAGAAGTGCAAAATAAATTAGAGGAATCTGTGTATGCTATGATGGCTGAATATAAGCACACACCTCTAGAATTAGATGAATCAATGCCAAAAGAATTGTATAAAATTGTAGAGGATAAATGGCATTTTTGTTTACAAATGGAAAAGGAGATAAGGGAGTCAACATTAGCTAGATTGTTGCCTGATTTTTCTAGAGATCAAGTAAAAAATGCAGTAAAAAGGCATAATAATAGATTCACTCCCAGGCATAGAGCATTCAGCATATTACAGAATAAAATTGAAGACATAGTTACAAAATCCACAAGATTGTGGAAAATAGTTTACAAGAAAATAGAAGATGTGTATAATGAAGAATTTAAGGCAGAGGCAAGTGCCAAGATAAGAGAAAATAAGATGTCATGAACCAAGGAAAAAGAGAAGGAACAAGTGGAGAAGAAGAGTGAAGAAGAAAAGGAAGAAAAGGCACATACAGAGGAGAAAGAGGAAGAGAAAGATACAGCTCAGCCACAAGATCAAAGTATGCAAGACACTCAGGTATCTCCTCCTAGTCGTCCTCATGCCACCATCACACCTACAGATATTATAAAAATAAAAGATGTTACAAACACTTCAAATCCAAACACCAATCCATTAACTACAGAGGATTTAGAAATCCTTGACCAATCATCACTAGTAGCAAAATTAAGTTCAAATCCTGTATTGGCCAGTGTTGATGAATTATAGAATCTAGAAGTTAAAACAAAGATAGTAAAGGTAAAAGCACAAGTGCCACCCTCGACCATACAAACTATTGGTATTCTATTTCTTCCACCACAACCTCCACCAAGTGTAGCCACTTATACACTTCAAATTTTGAGTACAGCAGTAGGGGAAATAAAAGAAACATTTGAACAACCAACAAGTTCAACCCCACCTAGCGATCATAAAAGGGATACTCAAGCTGAAGAAAAAGATGAGACAAAGAAGAAGGAGGAGTCTGCAATACAAACACTGGTTGCATTACCAAAAATTGGTACTCCAACACAAACTCTTCAGTAGCCGAGCACTGATGGTTTATAGCTACAAATCAAGACACTAGGCTCGAGCTCATCAAAGGCAGTTAGGAAACTTCACTATGGAGTTCCTGAGCTTGATGAAGAAATAAAGATCCCATATTATGAATCTAGCACTCTCACTAAAGAGAAGATCAATGAAATTCAGAGTGCATTGGATAGAAGAAGGAGACAAGAAGCACTAAGAAAAGAACACAAGCATAAGCTTACCTTGAATGAAATCAAAGACATATTTACAGAAGCTTTATGCTTATAGTCTCCAGATGAGTCAAGACCAATTATAGAGCAACTATCTGATATAGTTGACCAGGTGACTAGTGAAGACCAGGAAACAAATGCCAGATTGCTCAAATGGTTAGAAAGGAAGTTCCAAGGCAAGGTAAATAATAAAATATCCGGTGATATAGCACTGTCACAAGAAGAACTGGCAAAGAAAATTAAAATAGTTAAAACTATGCTAGGAAACATCTTTTCCCTGTACAACAAGTTGTGTGATTTTTCCACATTCACAAAGGACACTAGCCAAAAAATACTGAGCTTGGAGAACAATTTGAAGATTTCTAGAATGCAACTCCCCACAAATCTAGCTCAGAGTGAGAAGCATTTTTCCCAATCACTTCACACACAAAGAGAGTTAGCTATCTTAGCAGTAGAGGAGGCAACCACAAAAGCTAAATTGATGCAAATTCAATCATCAATAACTCCTCATTTGGAACTACTTCACAAGGAGCAGATAAATGCAGAGACAGTCCTCAAGAAAGACCCCAATCTTTCTTCATCTGATGGACTTGTACACTTAGCAGCAGAGATTGCCATCCAACATAAGTCATTGGATGTTGCACTAGCAAATTGGGATGCAGCTCTGAAGGTACTCCTTGAAGTAAATAGTATATTTTTGTCCAAGTATGGGATTTCCTTGTAAGACCCTTGACATAAGTGTCAAAAAGGGGGAGAATAAGTATGGGGGAGTTAAGTACAGGAATGAAATGATAATTATGATAAAAGGGGGAGATAGCAAATTTTGAGATAGCAAATTTTGATTAGTCAGAATGCAGAAATAGGACAGAAATCACTGAGTGTACATACAGGATCAACTAACAAGGAGTCATAAGGATCTTAGTTAAGTGTTTTTGCCACTCATGTCAAAGGGGGAGATTGTTAGTTTAAAGAATAATTTTGACAACTGAGTGTCAATACACTTAACCATTTTTCTACTAAACAATGCCAAACAAAGAGTAGGTGTCGAGCAATATGAAGTGTCGAGTAACAGTAGGTGCTGAGTAATAGTAGGTGCCAAGTGATACAATTTTTCTTAGGTGCTGAGCTATCCAAGAACCAGCATGTGCCGAGCATCAGCAATGCTTCAGGAGCTGAGTAACTTAGAATATTAGCATAAGAGTTTGTAATTGCACAAACAATGATGCAAACAGTTTTTGCAGCCGACATAAGGAAAATCTTGAAGGATTTAATGATGAGATCGAATCTTTTATCTTTCTTATGCAATCTACATGCAGCCAATAAGAAAAATGGAAAGGCATGCAACCAATCAGCAAAAGACAAATATTGAGTAGAAAATTAAGATTCAATGTGGATCGTAGATCCATATCTAACCCTAAGTCTTCAAATGTCTTTTTAAGGAAGATGAAATTTCATTATAAATATATATGAGTGGACATACAAGGGTGCACAAGGAAATCTACTTTCAGAAGCGAGGATTATCAGATCACAAAAGGATCAAGATCAGAGAAAGCGGAACAGATGCCTGCATTCAGAAATCAAGGATTGTAATCTATCAGGTTCATTATACCTAATACTTTCTAGCAATTGTATTAGAATGAAAATCCTATGGTGATAGGTTAGCTTAAAATCTATTTCGTAGATCCTTTAATTAGGTGATTAAATCTTTTAACAGGGTGACACTTCATGTTAATGTTTGAAATCCTTTAACCAGGTCACTATTGACACAGTGTAAAGCCTTTAACAGGGCAAACCATCAGAAGTGGTTGAACAATATTGCTGCAGTAATTTTTGTGGGTATCATCCCCACCCCAGTTTTACCTTCTTATTCCTAGAGGGTTTCTAGGTTACCAAATTCCAGTGTTATGTGTTGTTGATGCTGTATATGAGAAATATGTTAGCAAGTAATACTAATCTATTAAGAAAACAAAGCATTAACTAGCATAAAAGACATAACATATATGAGAGACAAAGTGAAACCCTCAAATGAGAATATGAGCCATGGAATGGCTTTCCCAATGAGGATGGTCACTTGATTTAGGGATGAGTCTATTTGATAGGGTTTGGGATGTATGCTCAAGCTTCAAACTAGCTTCAATGGAGATTTTTGGGATTTTTGGTGTGGATGCATGCAAAAGTATGGATTTGGCTTCAAAATGGCATTATAACTTTACTTGATGGATTGTGATTGAAATGGCTTGGGAGGGGATTCAATTTATAGGCTAAGGGCTTGAGGAATGGAGGGCTAAGATGGAAGGAAAGATGAAAGCTTAAGGAGGGCTAGGATGCACTCAAAGGGGAGCACATGGATTGTGCTTCTTTAGCACCAATCAGGGAGTGACACATGTCACAAGGTGAGTGGATGGAGGAAAGGGGAAGGATGAGTCAACAAAGGAGGCTCAAAGGATAATATCTTCATAAAGACCCTTCATTATGGCTTGTAAGAGCTTGTAAGAGCTTGTAAGAGTCTTTATGGCTTTTGTAAGAGCATTCAAAGCTTAGTGGTTGGGATATTTTGAGGGGAGTTGGGATTGTTGACTTTCCTTGGCTTAAGAAAGTCTTAAGCTTGCTTAGGGAATGTGACAACATTAGGGGGTGGATTAGGCTTGGGTTTAGGATTAGATTAGGGATGTTAGAGATTTGCAAGTGGATGGAATTCATGAGGGTGGGTGAATTAGTGACTAAGCTTAGTTAGTATGGGTGGATGGGGTGGATTAGGCTAAAAAGAGGATTTAGGAATAAGTTAGGGGCTTTTGGATTTGAGGATTTTATTTATCAAATAGGTTTATTTAATAAATGGGGATTTAGGATTTAGATAGAAGAATAGGATTTAATTGATAAATGATAGGTTATTTGATTTATCAATTAGGACTATAGATGATTAATTAAATTAATCGGCTAGGGGATGGCAAATGATTAATTAAATAAAAATTTAATCAATGATGCCTTTAGAGATAACTAAATAGGATTACCGAAGCGATGTAATCAAATTTAGGTGTCTACAGATGCATGTGTTTAGTTTCATAATTATCTGATGTGTTTACATGCATGCAATTTACTTTCAGTTAAAAGTTTTATTGGCTAAAGTGTGATACTTATGATTCACCCCCCCCTCCCCCCCCCTCATAAGTACTCTTTCCATATTTGTATTCCAACATAAGTAATATAGATCTATATGTTAAGTGTATACAATCAAACCAATCAAGATACAAAATTATGCTAAAATTATGAATTAAAATGAAATATAGAAGACTCACCTTGAAATATGTAGAGAAAGTTGTATTTTAGATTTGAAAATTATAGATCTAGACTTGTAACTAAAAATCTAACTGTAGATTCCCAAATAAAATGAAAAAACAAGAAAATATTTTTTTACCTAAGGAGCACAGAACAAGTCAACTTGGTGGTAATTGTTCAAGAATGATTCCCACAATGTCATTGTATTCCTAGGGCACTGTAACAAGGTTGACCTAGATTCATTAGAAAGCCTTTGGAGAGTTATGATGTAGGAGCATCTTGGGCATATTATGTTTCTTGAATAAGGTTTGTCTTAGTGTAGAGTTGTTGTTTGTGGAGGCTTACTACTTAGTAAATCGGTCATATGAGCTTTGAATTTTCTAATTTTAAAGGTGGAGGTTCATCTTGGATATACCAGCTTGCTAGTTGAGGTTTTCTACCATATCATTAGTATTCATGAATTTATTATGGATTTTTGGTGTGTAATTTTAGTATAAAACTTCAAGCTCAATTTTGAAGGCCTTAGAGGTTCCAAATGGGCTCTGAAACAAGGTTGACTAGAGCTTGAGTGAGTTGGGTCCTATACATCATAAGCTAAGGATTTTAGAATAGGGTTATAATAGCCAATCAAGTCAATATTTTTCAAGTTATCATCTTCCAAAGTTGGGCCAACCAAAAATTCCAAAATAAATATAATGTCTAGAAACTTCCCAAATGGTGTAAAATTGCCTATTTAAGAAAGGCTTGTACGTTTTCTAGGAAAGCTCTTAGTGATAGTTCATATTTCTATCTTGCAAATTATTATAAGGTTCCCATGTGGGTTTGCATATTGTATTTCAAAAAAAAAATCCACATTTGTAGCAAGATTAAGATTTTTTTATTTTATTATTGCGAAGTGTTTTTGTGTCTTTGTTTTCATTATGTGTTTGTGGTATTAAGGGTAGAAACCTTCATCAAGTGGTATCAGACCAAGATTTATTGAGTGTGTAGATAGATCCCTGACTATGAGACAATTTTCACTAGGACCATGGTTTGGGTTGCATGTGTAGTCTACTAGGGTTTTGGTGAAAGAAAAAAAATGTCTCCATGAAGAGAGCATGGTGGAAGAGTTGGAGGTGTTAGACTTAAGGGTTTTAGAGCCCTCTAGAGAAAAATGCAAGTATTGGAAGAACATATTCATAAAGGGATAAATCTTGTTGTAAGTGATGAAAGAGAAGGAGAAGAGGAGGTTTAGAACCTAGAAGTGGAAAAGCTTTTTAGGTCCATTTCTAAAATTTGAAAAAGACCTAAGTTTGAGGTCACACATTTTTTAGAAATCTTAACCTATAGGAATTGATCGATTGGATCAATGAATTAGAAGAATATTTTGAGTATGAAGATATTGAGGATCCTGATAAGGTCAAGTTTGCATAGGCCAAATTAAAGGGTCATGTGAAGATTTGGTGGTAGGAGATTCAATTGGAGCAGAATAGGAGAGAAAAGGATAAAGTTACAAGATGAGACCAAATGGTAGCTAAGTTGAAGAAAAAATTCACCCATGTGGATTATGATCTTGAACTGCTGAAGAAAATGCAAGGGTTGAAGAAAGAAAGAAGAAATATTCATAAGTATATAGAAGAGTTCTACCAATTTTCCCTAAAAGTTGAGGAAAATCTCAACAAGAAATTTAAGAACAAGCAAAGTGGATGAGCTCATTGAGGGAGATCTATTGGATAGTCTTATGGAGGTCAAAATGATTATTAGAAGAAATAGGATGAGGCTAGTAGTAGCACTCAAAATCAAAGGGGAAACAATCAAATTCATGATCATAATAATAGAGATTAGAGAAGAAGAAGAAGAGGCCAACAATTTGGTAGAGGAAGTTTTTGTGGAACCTATTTTCACTATGGAGAAGAAGGGCATAGAGAATTTGAATGTCCCCAATGCCAAGGAAGGACAAATAGGAGAACTTAAGGCCATGCTAGAGTTGTGCATGTTGATGTGTTAGAAAGAAAAGTCCACCAAGATAGATGGGGAAACCATAGAAATATAAACATGCACAATAACACCAAATATGTTAACTAGGGAAACCCTTGATTAGGGGGAAAACCATGGTGGGGATGGTACCCACAAAATAATGTACTAATATAAAAGTTTATTGTTAGGGTATAGACATTGTTAGGAGTCAATGACATACAATCAATACATATGAGTCCCTATTAGGAGACTTTGAATCCCTATTAGGAGATTCTAACCTTGTTAGGAGTTATGCCAACCATGTTATGAGTTGAAAGGAGAAAAATTGAACCCACTATCCAAATAGCCTATGTATTATTCCTTCTATATTATACAATGTGAAACAACAATTGTCTGACCAAAACCTTGTCTTTCCTTATATAGTTCCTTGTAAGTTTATTGTGCCTCAATTACATCAAACTCTGCTATGATCTTCATAAGTTCACATATCAAGCAATACATATTACAAAGATATGGTTGTATATCATTACATTACATGCAACAAAAACATCTTTCCTTTATACTAAGTCGTAAACCAATTTATTGAGTTAGCCTTGAGGCTTTCCCAATTAAAAATAATAATATAGGACCATCTTTAGATATTAAAATATATGTTACATTAAAATTTTATATTTATCAAAGATTATAAATAAATTGTTGGATCGTAGTCTTCATAAATTTCCACTCAATTATCTTTAGATTATTCTATCTAAACAAAGGAATATTTAGCATTTATTTAACCTTTGTCTCAGTCCTCTTGATCCAATTCAATCCCTATGAGGAGATAGAATCAAAACAATAGTACTTACTTTCCAAAAATGTTATTTGAATCTTGCCTTCACTAAAATCCTCATAACATTGTCTAGTCTTCATATTTCCATATGCACTCTTAACCGTAGCATATAGACCTACTATAAAACATATACTCAACTGTGCATAAGTTGATCTTCAATCCATAAACTACACCAAATGCTTCTTTCTCTATAACTTTGTCAGTCTTCACTGAATAACCAATATGTTGACATCAATGACAAACACTATCATCAATGCAACACATAAGCTATGGATCATGTCTCTAGAAAAGATAATATACTCCCACATTGGAAAATGATCAACATTCATGCTAACATGACGAAGATTCCAAATATCACATTATGAAGATGCTAAAAGAGAAGTGTTGGTTAACAAAAGATTCCTATTGAGTGGTGAGAATGAACTTGATCAGAGTGGGAGTTTGTTTTGTACAAGGTGCAAGTGTAAAGATAAGTTTTGTAATGTGATCATTGATTGTAGAAGCATTGACAATCTGGTGTCAGAAAATATGGTCATGGAGTTAAAGTTCAAGATTGGAAGCTACTGGGATGATGTACTTTTTTATATCATACCTATGGAGATTTGTCATATGTCATTGGATAGGTCATGGCAGTTTTCTAGGAATGCTAGACATGATGGTCATGCAAATACCTGCACTCTTACAAAAGGTGGAGTGAAACATAAAGTGAAGTAATTGAAGGATAAAGAAGAAAATATATATAGTGCTACCGAAGTATGTTTTGTTGATGGAAAGTAGTTCCTAAAGGGTATGAGGCATGATAATATGTGTTTTTCTATAATTCTAAAAGATGGTAAAGAAGAATTAGAAGAGGTACTTGTAGAAGTTGTAGATTTGTTGGAAGGATTTCCATATATTGTATCTAATAATGTGCATGATGGATTACCCACTAGTGAGGAAGATCAGTCACAATATGAATTTGATTCTAGGAGCCACATTTCCAAATAAGATAGTGCACAAAATCACTGTAGTAGAAAGCAAAGAGTTGAGCACACAAGTACATGAATTTTTACAGAAGGGGTTGATTCAAGAGAGTAAATGTCCATGTGTTGTACCAATAGTATCAGAACTAAAGAAAAATGATGAATGGAGGATTGTACAAATTCTCAAGCTATCAAAAAGATCACAATCAATTATAGATTTTCATTGCCAAGGATTGATGACACTATGGACTATTTGAATAGAGCTATGCATTTCATAAAGATAGATATAAAGAGTGGTTACCATCATATTTGGATCAAAGAAGGAGATGAATGGAATATTTAACTCAAGACAAGGGAAGACTCATATGAGTGGTTAGTCATGCCTTTTGGGCTAAACAATGCACCAAGCACTTTCATGCAGCTCATGAATGAGGTGCTAAAGGAATTTATGGGTAAGTTTGTAATTTTTTACCTAGATGATATTTTTATCTTTAGTAAGGCATTGTGGGAGAATATAATGCATATTATTAAGGTGTTTGAGAAACTGAGGGAAGAAAAATTGTTGATTGATTTGAAGAAGCATAGTTTTGTGGAGTTTGTGTACCTGGAATTTGTAATTTCAGTAGAAGGTCTAAAAATGGACACTGAGAAATTGAAGGCTATCCTCAAAGGGGTACTACAAGGAGTGCTATGGAGGTAAGATCTTTTCATCGACTAGCTAGTTTTTTACCAAAAAAATTATCAAGGTTTTTAATAGTATTTGTGGACCCTTGATTGAATTGATGAGAGGGGATAGAAAAGAATTTAAGTGGATTGTAGGAGAAAATAAGAGTTTTAATTCATTAAAATAGAAATTTATAGAACAACCTATTTTAGGAATCCCAATTTTTAATAAGGTATTTCAAGTAGACTGTGATGATAGTGGTACTGCAATAGGATTTGTATGTAGCCAAGAAGGTAGACCTATTACTTATTTCAACGAGAAGTTGAATGATGCAAAAAGAAAATATTTTGTTTATGATCATAAACTTTATATTATAATTTAGGCATTGAAGAAGTGGATACACTACCTTCTTCATAAGGAGTTTGGTTTGTATAATGATCATCAAGCTTTGCAATATTTGAATAGTCAAGGAAATTTGAACCAAATGCATTTGAAATGGGTTGAGTTTTTGTAGAGTTTACATTTGTTTTGAAAAAAAGAGTGGAAAGTCTAACAAAGTTGTAAATTTTCTCAATAGGAGACACCTTTTTCTGATAGAGATAAGGATTGAGGTGGTTGGGCTTAAGGAACTCAAGAATTTAAATTTGGAGTATCTTGATTTTGGTAAAGCTTATAAATCTTTTATAGAACTTGTTACACTAGACAAGAAGAATTTGTTGGATTTTATAATCCAAGATGGTATGCTATTCAAAGGAATTATTTTGTGCATACCAAGGAGTTTTGTAAGAGAAATCTCATCAAGGAGAAGCATAGTGGATGATTGGCTGGACAATTTGGTAGAGATAAAACCATTGCTTTGGTTGCTAATAATTATTACTAGCCATAGTTACAATAATATGTTAAGAAGTTTTTATATAGTTGCAAATTATTTTAGATAACGAAAGGAGTAAAGAAAAATATGGGGTTGTGTTTGCCATTACCTATACCAAAGAAGTTATAGGAGGATTTTAACATGGATTTTATTCTTATTTAACCAAGGACTCAATAGGGGCATGATTCAATATTTGTGGTGGTTGAAAGGTTTTCCAAGATGGTACATTCCATTCCCTTCAAGAAGACTAGTGATGTTGTTCATGTAATAGAGTTGTTTTTTAGAGAAGTGGTGAGACTACATGGTCTGCTAAAGAGTATAGCTAATTATGATACCAAGTTTGTTGAGTATTTATAGTGTATATTATGGAATAATTTGAATTTTTGTTCATCACATCATCCATAGATAGAGGTTGTGAATTGGAGTTTGGGAAACTTTCTTAGATATTTGGTTGGAGACAAACCAAAAGGCTAGGATTTAGTTTTACCATAGGTAGAATTTGCATACAATAATTTTGTCAACAAGAGTACTAGAAAATCACCATTCCATATTGTATATGGGAGTAGTCCTAGAAATTATTTTGAATTGAGGAAGTTGTATAAAGGAGAGATAAGTAGTATTGAAGCAAAGGAGTTTGCAGAACATTTGAAGAACATCCATGGGGAGGTGACGATGCACATTAAATGGATGAATACATAGTACAAGGATAAGGTAGATGAGAAAAGGAGGTATAAGGAATTTTAAGTCGGGGATCACATCAATTTTCAATTGAGGAAGGACCATTTTCCAATGGGTACATATAATAAGATGAAAATGAAGAAGTTTGGACAATACAAGATACTAAAAAAGCATGATTTTATAAATGTCTATGAAGTAGAGTTTCCTAGTGGATTGAATATTTCACTGGTATTTAACATTTGAGATTTGAAAAAATATCCTGGAGGGGGTCATGAAGATGAATTTTTAGAAGTGCAATGGAGCATTCCAACAAATAATTTATCTACAAAGGAGATCAAGGAGATACTAGATAGTCATATTGGCAGAAGCACAAGGAACAAAAGATATGAAGACTATCTCATCAAATGGAAAGGAGACCAATAGAAGATTCACCATGGCTAAAAAGGGAGGAGTTTGACCTCTGGCTACCTAAGACATGATGGGATCACTTCTTAAATTACCTTGGGTGTCTAGTGTAGGAGCATATTGGGTGTAAGAGAAATCTTGCATCACCCAAACATATTTCCTTTATGTTTCTTGGATAAGGGTTGTCTTAGTGTAGAGTTCTTGTTCATGGAGGGTTTCTACTTAGTAAGTCAATCATACAAGCTCAAAATGTCCCAATTTCAGAGGTGGAGGTTCATCTTGGATATATCAACCCACTAGTTGAGGTTCACTGTCATATCATGAGTATTTGTGAAGTTATTGCAAAATTTTGGTGTGTAATTTTGGTACAAAACTTTAGGCTATATTTTGAAGGCCTTAGAGGCTATGGAATCACAAAATAAACCAACAGGCTGAAGGCAAAATCAATATTATTCATAATTCTTAGGATATAGTTAAAGTTTAAGAAAATAGTAATAACCAATATAATTATATAGATGAAAGAATGATTGCATTAAATCCTATCCTCTAGGAAGAACCTCCCAGGGAGATAAGGAGCTTTAATCCATTTTTTGGATATCTAATTTGTTCTCCTCTTTTACAAAGGTGAGAGAGATCTCTTTGTTTTATAATGATTTGGGTATATATATCACGAGAGAGGAGAAATTATTTTTACTTTTGAAAATGATATTTATTCATAAGAATGATGTTGCTACATTGTTAGTCCTTAAATGCCTCTCTCTAAAATTAGCTCCTATGAAGCAAGACAATTATGTTTTGAATCTTGCATTAAGAAGTTCGTTCTAATCCCATATTTGGTGGCTACTTCATAGTGAATTCAACTCTTCCTTGAATACTATTATGCCAAAACAATAGGGTGCAACATAGCTTCAGATCTTTTCATTCATGACCATCCATAACTAATTGAATGCTTATGTATATAAACTAAAAATTACTTTAACAAGGTCTCCATGTCATTCATTCTCCAACATTGATGTCTTATTCTTTATTGGTTGATGCTTTAACTTGCACTACCTTGAGTACTTCCATGTAGTCATTGATCCATTTGGAGATTTGTGCTTGTATGGGCCATGTGAATCTGGAAATAATAGGAAAAAACTTATGTATATCTTGCCACTTTTTTCCTATAGCAACTCCAACATTAGTTTAACATTTAACAAACTTGCTCTCCAAAATAATGACCTTATCTAGTAGGATGTGGAAATCATTTATCTATAAGCTTTCTTTTTCCTTAAAATAATTCACAGTCCTTTATGGCAATGTCATCATTTCACCCTTCCATTCCTCCAAGCTTTTGGTCCTCCCATCATTATCCTTCAAAGCAGGTATAACAAAATGCTCAACAGAGGAAATGAATAGTACCTTTTGTTCAATTTTTTTATGTTCTTGCTCCATATAGGCCAAGTTATTTGGTATAGCTTCCAACACATCAATTATACTCTTAAGCAGTCGAGGAGCATTTGGATATCTCTTGGTTATTTTATACAACCAGCCCAATTCATATTGCAAAGGTTTCTAACTCCATCAATTTAGTCTTGTTTTCCTTGAAGAAATCAAGCATGTTATCTAGACATTGAAAAGCTTCATACACTTCATTACATTTTCCTATAATCATTTTTATCCTAAATTTTGGGATATCCTCAAGGTTCTTATTGTTGGAAATTACTATTGGAACAATTATTATGTTGTCATTAATGTCAAACCTTATTGGTAAGACATTTGCTACCATTGTGGAGTGTCATATCAATTGATTAATGAAGAGGATTTGAAAGGAGAGATAACTACATGAACTAGTGGCTAGTTATTGAGTAAAGAGGAGTAAGTATGATAGAATTACAATGGGCACTTGATCAATTAGTCTTTGACAAGAAAATGTGTTGTTTAATCATTATATAAAGTGAGGAAGATAGATGAGTTGAAGTATGGAAGAGATGTTGTTAGATGATAAGAAGTTGAGTAAAACATTAAGCTTGACTAAGTAACAATTTTACTAGGTCAATGAAGAAGTTAAAGTAGAAGATAAAAGAAATGAAGAGGTACCATGTAAATAGTATTAGCTGAGTGATATTTATAGTTTAGCAAGATGAAGAAGAAAATTGAAGTAGTAACCGAGGGTAGTGAAGGTCGAGAAAGTCAGTGTAAGTCGAGCGAGATAGAATACTAGAGACCAAGATACCCAATGATGACCAAGATGAATAACATAGTGATGATCGAGTGTCAACATTTTAACAATTTGTGAAAGAATCAAGTTTTGAGGCTGAGATAATTGTGGATTGGTCAAAATACATAAATGATCAGAATTTCTAAATTGGCATATTTAATTCATGAATTGAGTTTGTTAAGAAATCTAAGGCAAGTATTTAAAGAGAATTTTGTAGAAGTTTCAAGAAAGGAGAAGTAGGATGAAATGATGGATAGATTCATTGAATTTGATCTAACCTTATGATCTACATTGATGTTTAAGAAACAAAAGATCAAAGCTACCTATTTAAGGAGACATAAGAGATGTTTTATGGTTTTTATTGGCAAATTTATGGAGAACTTATGAAGAATAGAGTAGTAGAGAAAAAGTGAGAAGTTGGTGTGTAATGCCCTACCCAGAGATCCTTGGAACACAAGGATAAAACATGCACTAAATAATTTTTTCCTTAAGATAAGTTACTTAACAACAACATAAAAGTAACCAAGTGCAATAACGAAACACCAGGACAAGGTGATGAGAATAGGGAACATGGCAAGAATCACATGTTCATCTACACCAGCAGAAGTCTTACATCTACTTCCAAAGATCTCCAAGCTCAAAACCATAACTCACAAACCAAAGATCACACAAATCATGAGAATATACCAAGGGGATGTTCTTGTCAAACCTAAAGTAAAAGCTCCTAGCATGGTTAGACATACAATTAGTAAATCGCATCAAAGCATAGATAATCCAACTAGTAGTGAATCACATCATCTAACCATATGCCAAACATCATAATAAAGGAATGCATAAAATAAAACTAACATCATCTAAACATGATATCCAAGCATTCCAATTAACGCATAAATTACAAGGAAATGTACTCCAAAAACCCAAAATACCAAGTGAAACATTAAGCATCAGTGTCAACTGGAAATAGACTATCTCTATACATTGGTCCCCAGTAGTGATGTAGGTAGCTATGCCTCCCAACCACATGGAATTGGTAGGCCCACTCCCACTGTGCTAATGGAGATAGTGATCCAACCACAAACACACACAAAGCAAACATCCATGACTAACACTCACGCTAGATAGTAAAGAGAACTGAAACCAAGATCATGAAATAATGCAAGTACAACATGTCTTGGTTAGACACTCTACGGGTCAACCATGTAGGGACTCGATGGAGGGTAAGTTGCTTGGCATCAAGTAGCCCAAACTGAATATTGCACGAAATCAACTCCCCCGGGGAGCCTCATGTACTATGTCCTCGAACCAAACTGAGTGCTCACATTTTAAGTATCCTTGAACCAAATCAGGTGCTCACTTTTTTTATTATCTTATATTTATTACCTAGTAATTTATTTAGTTATCACCTATTTAGAAACTTCTTCATGCCAACCTAGAAAATAGTCACCAAGGTTGCGAGAGAAGCTCCTCCAAGTTGCTACCATACATACCAATGCTCATCACATGATGGGTACTTGTAGGCAATGCATATTCCCAACCCAACCCCAATGAACATAATTCCACCAATAACAGTTGGGAGATCAAGCCTCACAAACACCCAATAAATGCATGTGCATATGCTTGTGTGTGGGTGCACCAACATCACAAAGAACATAAAACAAGGGTTGGATGGGAGCACAAGAAAAATAAAAAATCACTCAACCGACCTATATCTAGGAGCACAGATTCTACATGAATCCTAAAGCATAATAAAACACCAAGCATCATAAACTCACTCAACTAGCCTCAATTCGGGAGTATGGATTCTATACGAATCTCAATGGTGCCACAAAACCAAACATCATGAACTCACTCAACCAACCTAAATCCAAGAGTACAGATTTTACACGAATCCTAGTGTCTACAAAATAACAACAATGATTGGATCAGAAACAATATCACCAGATACAAATTCACTCAATTGAACACAAAGTCGGGAGTGCAGATTCAACATGAATCTCAATGCAAACATAAAGATGTAACAATAGTTAGATTGACATCCTACAGATAATCTAAATTCATGAGCAAAACTATGCCAAGAAAACTTGAGAAAAACTAGGCAACATGCAAATCGAGGTGAAAACATCAAAACTTTAAAAACTTCAAAATTAAACCCTTTTTTTCTTAGGGCACAAAAGCCATGAATATCAAATAAAATCTAGGTTTGGATTCCATATGAAAAAATAACCAACATAACAGTGCAAAACTCTAAACCCCCATCCTAAAAAATAGGGAAATGCTCATACCTACCCAACCAGGTAGAGCTAGCATACAAAAATAGAGGGGAACACTAGTTCTCAACCTCTTAACAAATGGCTACCAAAGATAGATGTAGAAACAAAGCTGAAATAATAAAATGGGAGAGCCCTACCTCATAGCCAAAAGGGAAAATACAAAAACATGAGCAACAAAATAAAAAACTCAGCTGAAACTGCTGAAAGTCACGACAATCCAAGGTCTCCCTGAGATGGATCCAATGAGAGCGATCTCGTGATGATCCCACACCTACAACTCCTATAGCAAATAGAACAATAATTCCTCTTGAAAGGATTTGGAATTTTCTCTCAAATTTCTTATTTCAAAAAGTGAGAAGTAAGGAATAAATTTCTTTTTTGGATACTTATTCACTTTTCAGGTGGATAACGAATTAGGGTAAATAACCAGGTGACCTAGTTAAACCCTAATTCAACTCAAATGAGTAATTGGAATTCATCTACGACAAAGATGTCGAGAATCAAATTAAATTGAATAAAGCTCAAAAATTCCCTTAAACCAAAATCATAGAATTCCTTAATAACTTTCAGAACAAATGTGAACCTCTAAATGCCTAGACACGCTCATGGGTATAATCACATAATACAAATGAGTATTAATTTATTAATCATCGAAGGGTTTAATTTAAACAATTAAATAGGATACACCGACCATACAAGGATGACATTGGTTAAATATGAAGAACTGAATCACTAACTCCATGTGCCACTACATAGACATAAATCCTGCACACTAAACAACACAATAAAATGTAATTACATATTATAACATAGCTGAAGTGATAAATGCATTAAATCACATTGAAATCATCTATTTAAATAACAAATTTTGCATAAATTATCAAAATGAGCAAGGTAAATATCCATAGCACAAAACTAATGAATCCAACATGGACAATTCATTTCTAATTATTTAAGCATTTAATAATGGTTGTTAAACAAAATTAAAGGCACTTAAAACACATAAGTGAACATGGTTAGATGCATGACTAACCACTACTACAGGAACCTAGTTCAGTGTAGCAAGATAATAATACATAGTGCAGTCTCTGCACACATCTTAGGGTAATAACGAAACAATATCATGATACCACATTGGCTTCCTAACTGTTCTTGTAGCTCATTCATTACATTTAGCTAAAATATTAATGTGTTCTATGTCCACATATACATCTCAAACAATAATTTTGTCTAGCTCAAGTTTCCAAGCATTACCCCTAGGTTCCTTTTCATCCTTATTTGCATTAAAGTACTAGAAGAAGGACCTACCATAAATTGGGAAAGTTGCATCCTTACACCCTCTAATTCATCATAGAATATAGGCATAATATTAGTAGTTGAAGTGTCAAGAAATAACTCTAAGATTGCCTTCTGTATGTTTTTTTTTATTTTTTCACCTTTTTCTTTCTTAACTGTTATTTCCTACTTAGCAGTAGCTTCTTCCTTAGGTGTTTTTTGGATATGAGTTCAAATTCAAAGAGAGAGTTCAACTTATTATGTTTCAAAGCTTGATAATGCAGTTTTCACAACACACTCACTTGTTCTCCAAATCCTTCTATAGCTTGAAGTGGTACTTCACAGAGAATGGCTTCTTTATTTAAATAACTTATTGCTTTTATTCATCTTTTAATTCTCATTTATGACTTTAGACATTTCACATAAGTGGCCACTTCTCTATCTTGCACATTCATAATTTCAGACATTTTGCCATTAATGTCTCATACTTTAAGGTACATAAAATGACTTATTTTACCTTTTGAAGTTTTCATTAATCCTTTTTCACAACTTCACTATGTGGTTCATCTTCCTATTCCAAAATGACAAAAATATCCACTTCACACTCCCCTCTCAAGTGTATCTCTAAAACAATGAAGGGTAAAAGTACAAAGTTGTGTCACCTTTCAGGCTAACTTATCAGAATGATTGAATTTGAGCATTTCTATATGAAAATCAATTTTATTCAAACATGCGACCTAGACAAATTCACTCTAGCTAAGTTATATATGGTCTCAAATTTTTTCAATTGGAAATGTCTATTAAATGCATGTTTTATACTAGTTTGTATCCAATTGCTAAAGAAAAAATAATATTTTAGAAAATTGATGTTTCAATAACTTTTACTATTTTTTATGATTTTTTTTTAATAACATATAAACACCATTTTATAAATTTCAAAGTTAAGATATTCTCATATAGAGTTCATAGTGTTTTAATTAGATATAGTATATTGTAATTAAAAAAATCTACAAGTACGTATTTTAACACTTGAGAAGATGTCAAGTTTGACAAACGAAAAAATATTAAATCATATCACAAAAATCTAAAAATCACATGACGTTCTAGAGGAGAGAGTCCTCTTAAAGAATGTATGATTTTTCTTTTAGTTAGAAAATATTTGTTTTCAAAAAATGTGGTGGAGATGAAAACTATTGATTTCAGATGAGTTAATTTTGAATCGTTATAAAAGATAAAATATAGGTCTAAAGCCAACTTATATTTTTTATTGTTCTAGCTATATATGTTATCTATAACATAATCTAAGATTGAAGGGAAATAATTTTATTTCCACTTTATTTTGTGGTGGGAACTAGACCCCTAATTTTTAGCATTTTGCAGCAAGTAAAGAACCATCTTTAAATTTAGGAAAATATATCAATTCTGATTCCAAATAATTATTAAAATTTGTAATCCTAAAATTCATCCATTTCTACACATTTCATTAGTTTACTTCATTATCAAATTCTAAATAATACTACCATTTTTATGTCATTGAAGATGAACAGTTATACTTTTGTTAGCCTTTTCCTTTATAAAAGGATGATACAGGTTTGTGCTTTTACCCCAAAATTCACTATTTTGTGGTCAAATTGTGTCAGTATGTATAATCTAACAAAAAATTCTATATTGTGAGCCTTTCATCCTTAGTTGTCCTATATAGAAATAAATTTCTACTTCACAAGTGCTTTCCTTGTGTCACCTGAAATAGTGAAAATTTTCTATTTTGTGGGTACTCCTAATTTCTTCCTCTAAATGTCAAAAACATATTTATCAAGGTATTATTTTAGGAGAAATTAAAAATTTATGTTATACTTTGGCATGAAAATTTTCAAGGCTTACCAACCTCTGTCCTCTTCTTTCAACCTATAAACTCATTTATAATTTAAAACCATTTTACCTACATGTAACTTACATAAATCCTAAGTTTGGTTTTTCTAGCAAGGAGTCCATTTCTTCTGCCATTGCAGACTCCCACTGAATCTTTGAACCCACTAGCTCAACTTCATCACAACATTCAGGCTCAACAACATTTGTTAATAAAATAGAATATAAAGAGGGAGAAAATATTTTTGGAGGTCTACTTAGCCTTGTTGACCATCTAACATTCACTGGGGTGTGCAATATTTTTTGTTGCAGTTGTTGTGGGGCATAGGGGACTGTTGAAATGTCATCCTTTTGAGTATCATCCAACACTGCATGATCATTTTCTTTCTTCTCATGCTGTTGCTACAATAGATCTTTGTACAATACTTTCTCATTGAATATGACATCGCTGCTTCTTACAAATTTATGATTTTTAAAATCCCAAAGCCTATAACCAAATTCATTAACACCATACCAAAAAAAATACATTTCTTTGACTTAGCTTCCAACTTGGTTCTATTCTCATAATCTATAAGTGCAAGCTTCATAACCAAAAGTTCTAAGAAAAGGATAACTCACTCTCTTACCAGTCTATGCTTCTTTTGGAATACCACAACATAAAAGAGTAGAGGGACCTCTATTGATCAAATACACAATAGTATTGACAACCTCTGCCCACATATTTAAGGGAAGCCCAACATGCAACCTCATGCTCCTTCTACACTCCATTATTGTCATGTTCATGCAATTAACCACTTCATTTTCTTGTAGAGTCCTTGGAATAGTTTTTTACCTATGAATACCATTTGTGGAACAATAATCTTCAAATTCATTGTTACAATGCTCACCACCATTATCAGATCTGAGACCTTTTAGCCTTTTACCAGTCTCATTTTCAACCAAGTTTTTCTATTTCTTAAAAGTTACAAATACATCATATTTCTATTTGAGAAAATAAACCCATGCTTTTTTAGTTGCATCATCAATAAATGTAGCATAATAATGAGATCTACCAAGGGAAGATACCTGAGCTAGTCCTCATACATCTATATGCACAATCTCTAATTTATCATTTTTCTTTTCCTTCCCACTCTTCACAAAACTAACTCTCTTTTGTTTTCCACACACACAAGTTTTACAGAAATCCATATCGACAAATTTTAGGGCCTGGTAAAAATTTCTTTAAATGAAGTAAATTCATACCTTTCTCACTCATATACCCAAGTCTATTGTGCCATAGTGCTATTTAGAATTTATGGAAATTGTTTGTTCTCTCTACTCAACTGCAACAACTATTCTTGCACATTCATTTTTTTCTAAAACAATTAAAGTAGAAGAAACAATATGATATGTACAAATATATAACGTTCCTACTTTCACACCTTTTTCTACTACTAATGAACCTTTTGAAACCTTCCAATTTTTATCATTAAAAGTAACCGTACAACCCTCATCACCCAGTGAAATTAAATTCCTACTAAGTCTTGGAATATGTCTTACCTCTTTTAATAGCCAATGATTCTCATTCTACAGCTTAATCTTAATTATTCCCTTTCAAACAACCAAACAAGGTTCATTATCTCCTAGATAAACTATCCCAAAATCCCCTTGGACATAATCAATAAAATAAACACAATGGGGAATAACATGAAATGAAACCCCTAAATCTAAAACCCATGAATCATCAACATTTTCTAAGGAAAGAAGCAAATAATCCTTTTTGGATTTATTACTTACCACATTTGCCTCCTTGTTTCCTTCTTGCTTATCTCCTTCATTGTTCTTTTGAGTCCAACAATCTTTCTTCATATGCCCTAGTTTCCTATAGTATCAACAATCTCTTGGTCCTATGGATTGAGACCTCTTTCTCTTTGATTTTCCTCTTGGTTTTCCATGATTTCATGAATTGTTTCCTCTCTCTTTCATTCTACCTTTTCTTTGTGTGTTCAAATCACTTCCTGATGTGGATCCACTTGAGCTTTTCCTACGAGTTTTCTCACTCATAATAACACCAATCATGTAATCAAATTATAGGGTATTAGATCCAGAAATAGAATTACTCACAACCATTACCAATTCATTCAAACTTTCAGGAAAAGAACACAAAATCAAGAGAGCCCTAGTTTCTTCATCAAAATTAACATTCATAGAAGATAATTGATTGGTAACCATCTTAAACTCATTTAAATGATCAATAATTGATCCAAATTATGCTATCTTCATATTAAACAAATGCTTCATAAGTAACACCTTATTTGAAGTGGAGGGTTTTCATACAACTTCACTAAGGTTTGCATCAACTCTTCTATTGTCTTAGCTTTTGTAATATTAAATGTCATTGATTGTGCCAAGCATAAATGAATACTTCTAAGTGGCCTTCTATCCAAAATATCACAATCCTTATCTATCATAGGCATCAATTTCTTGGATTTTCCTTACAATGCCCAAACAAATCCTTCTAATAAAGAAAGTCCTCCATTCGCATTTTCTATAAACTACAAGTTCTACACATTAAACTTCTCAACCTTTAGCTTGCCCTCATCCGTCATAACTCCCATTTACCTATAGAGGATAATTGAAACAACTATACTATGATACCACTTGTAAGGATTAATGAGACATAAATAACAATTACATGCAAATATAACTAATATCAAAAAATAATAAATCACACATTAGAAAATACAAGACACAAAGATTTAATGTGGTTCACCCAATTCCTGGGCTACGCTCACCAAACAACGAGTCCAATATTCTTATTATCTAGTGATTACAAACTTATTACAATTTAAAACCCCTTACAACTCAATACTGCTGCAAGAAGCTATAATTTCATCATACATAATGAAATCCCTAACCCTAAGCCATTTTATACAACCTTTTTTTCCACTTACAAATTAGATCTAGAATATGTCAACCAATAGAAACAAATATAACTTCTGACACCCCCTCTTAGGATGATGTCCTAGGATCCCAGAAGAGGTGTTGCCCCTTGACCCCTAGAGCACGAGGCATTGCCCCAAAATCCCCATAGTAAAATCTAGGGGAAACCATGCCAAATGAAGTGGAACAAATTAACCTTTGAGCTTGATTAGGCTCTATATCAAAAAATCATCAACAACAATTCTCCAATGATTAACAACATGAAATATCTTGTTCCTCCCTTAAATAGCTAGCTCCTACCTTTCCAAAATCTTCTAGATTTTCTCGCTTAATTACAATTGTAGATCTTAGATTCATTGCATTTAGTTACTTGAAAAATAGAATGTCTTTTTAAACTTTGTGCCCCATTTTAGATTGTTAAATATTCTCCATTAGATCTTCTTTGAATTATTCCAACCATTGATCTCATGAAAAACTTTGTCCTTATCTTTTAGATTTTTGGAACATTCTTGATTTTCATCAAACTTTGGCTTCAACTTAAACCTTTTCTTAACTTGTTCTTCATGTTCAAGCTTGGTGAACACTACAACCTTACTCAGGCAATAAACACTTGGTTAATACTAAACTAATTTGGTTAACACTAACACTTATTTTCCAGGTTCTTAGTGAAAACTATAGTAACTTTGTTAATACCACATTCCTTCATTCACTATGCAATTCAATCAATGTAACTTGAACATACATGATTTTCTTGTTAGAATGGGGTTGTCGTTGCACCAAAAGACTGATCTGTCAATGCCTAATACAACCACTCAACTTATGGTACTCATGAGGTGGTTAAGCCCTTGTCATGAATCCTTAGGGGAGCACTAAACATTTTTCCAACAATCTCCCCCTTAACATTACCCGAGGGTTTGAGGATTTGAACTTGTGACCAAGCTTTGATACCACTTGTTAGAGTGGACTTGTCATTGCACCAAAAGACTATTATGTTAATGCCTAATACAACCACTCAACTTATAGTACACAAGAGCTAATTAAGCCCTTGTCACAAATCCCAAGGGGAGTGTTGAACATTTTTCCAACACTTCAATACTTAATCACAAACATTACATGATTGTAAAACAATCAAGCCAACATTACACCATCAGAGTCTAACTCATTCAAGTGCCCATTAAATATCATACTTATCAACACACTTTCTTCAAATCCTCTTCATTAATCAAATGATATGACACTCTACTGAATTAGCATGATGTCTTACCAATTAAGGCTTGACATCAATGGCAATATAACAAATTATATGAATCTTTCACATACATTAACAACATTATCAGTTGGGGATAAAATGACCCATAGATTGAAAATACTTTGAGAATCATATATAAGGGAATCATTCATATTTCATTTGAAATTCTCATCTCTACACAATCTACCATTGCAATTCACGATAACATATTTTCTCTCAATCTAGAGAATTTGAGTACAAGGAGTACTTACCTACAATAGTTTATACTCAAATACGTTTGCATTATAGATTTTGATAAGTAGGAAATACTTTCCATAGTATGTCAAATTTGGATATTGTTATTAGGATGCAATTGTGTAGTTTCTTTTAGTCAAAATCACTAACTTATGTTTCATGAGTAGTTCATAAGAACCAATCTCTCATGAAAAGGGATCACTTTTGATATATCAACTTGTTAGTAAAGTTTATTTGCAACAAGGTATAAAATATTTGAACTTAATTTTGAAGGCTTTAGAGGCTTTGCAAAGGGATCAAACCTCTGCTGGCTCGAGCTTGCACGAGTCAAGAATTGTAAAGCTATTTGTGGCATTTCCTAAATGGGGCCATTATAACCAATCATAGTAATTGGCAATGAGCTATGGTTTCTAGAAGCTACACTACTTGAAATGGATGAAAATTAAATTCTATTAAAGTTTATTTTGACCTTCAAAAGTTATTGGGGCCTACTCTGATGTAATAAAATATGGATAATAATTTCTTAGGATTGGTCAACCTTAAGGTTTAGGGTTAAAACTTCTAGAACCTTCTTGGGTAGTGGAAAATTGCCTATATAAAGAAGGTCAATAGGGTTATTTATGAAAATAATGAGGGATGCATATGGTTTCTATGGCATATAGAGAATTGTAACAAAAATTTCCCATGGGGATTTACATATCATATTTTGAATATTGTAATTCCATTTTCATGGAGATTATAAGAAGCCAATTTCTTGTTATTTCTCTATTTTGTTGTATGTGTTTGTGTTAATAAGGGGAGTTCACTTCATCAAGTGTTATTTGGAAAGAAGTTCTTGAGTGCGTGGACATATCATCAAATGTGAGGTGATTTATACCAAGTCTCTAGTTGTGGGATTGAGTGAGAAGTGTAAAAATGTATCGATGAGCGAACTATAGTAGAAAAGCCAGAGGTGTGACAAAAGAGGATTTTAGAGCCCTCTAAAGAAAAGTGTAAGCATTGCAAGAGGTGTTGTGTAGATGAATGAATAATATAGAAAGAGACAAAAGTGAGGACAAATTTTTAGGAGGACATGTTGAACATGAAGGAGCAAAAGCACCTAGGGATCCTTAGGAAGATATATTTTTTCAGGGTCATTTTTAGGATTGGAAAAAAGACCCAAGGTTGAAGTCACCACTTCTTTGAGAAATCTTAGCCTAGAAGAACTAATTGAATGTATCAATGAATCAGAAGAACACTTTTATTATAAAGATATTGAAGATCTCAAGAGGGTCAAATTTGCGAAGGCCAAACTGAAGGGTCATGCAAAACTTTGGGGGAAAGAGATTTAGTTGGAGTTCAAAATAGAAGATGAAAGGAGAAAATCACAAGATGGGATCACATAGTGAACAAATTAAACATATAATTCATCCCTATCAATTATGAGCTTGATCTACTCAAGAAAATGTAACGGTTGAAGGAAGTGAAAAGATCTATTTGGAAGTGTACAAAAGAGTTTTGCCAAGTCCTCATCAAAACATGCCATGCAAAAGAGGACATGAAGAAAGTTTCTCGAATTTGTAATAGGTTAAGACCAAGTATTAATGAGGAGTTGAGTTTAGTTAGAATGCCTAGTATTGAAGAGCCATACCAGTTTTCCTCAGGGTGGAAGTTGAAAAGTTGAACAACAAGTTTGAAAGAAAGCAAGATGGAAATATGGAGGCTAAATGAAAATAAGAAAAAGAACAATGAGGCAAGTAGTAGTCTGAATAAGTGGAGAAATAATTTAAGTCTTTCAAATAATCAAAATAACATAGATCAGAGAAGAAGAGGACGAGGGCAAGAACCAAGAAGATGAGGTTTATGTGGGACATGTTTACATTATGGAGAAGGTCATAGAGCTTACGAGCATCATCAATATCAAGGGAGAACCAACAAAAGACCATAAGATAATGCATGAGTTACATATGTAGACAAAGATGCCAAATCATCTCATTTTGAAGATGTTAAAAGAGGTGAAGTCATAGTTACTAGAAGAGCCTTATTGAGTGATGAGAATGAACCCAAGCAAAGGAAGAATTTATTTCACACCAAGTAAAAGTCTAATGGTAAGGTATGAGATGCCATTATTGATAGTGGTAGCATAGATAATCTTATTTTCAAGTAAATGGTTAATTAGTTGAACTTAGAAAGAAATAAGCATATGAATCCCTACCAAACCTAGGTTGCAAAAGACTCATAAGGCCTTGGTTAATGAACAATGTTTGGTAAAGTTTAAGGTTGGGCTTCAACTATGAAGCTTCAATTTGAGAAGGAAATTGAGAATGAAAAAACTAGATAAAAAAGCTAAAAGCAAAGGTGGATTAGTTAGTTGATCTCGTCCAATAAATTGTCAGTTGTAGACTTTTTGGTAGAACGCATACTATATATCATAGGGAGAGATTCTTGAGTTTTCAATCTATGGAGATAAATTGTGATTTGCCCTATTCTGTGGTTACTCCTAGGGAGTGTTTTGCTACATTTCAAAATTCTAAAATTGAACTACAAGATGTAATGTGTGAATTTCATTTGCATAGCCTATCGTTTCTTATAACTCAAGTTGAAATCCTTTATTTTGCCAGTGACCTTCGAGTATGCTTATTAGTGCTAGACTATTTCCCAAAATCATATCTCCATTGGTATATAGATTCTAGGGTTCCATGACCTTATAAACAAATTTATAACCTTATAGACAAAACCATGCCTCCTTCAGACTAAATCACATGAAGTCACATCTTAATATATGATCCACATAAAAAATAAAAATAGAAATCTAATAATCAAACACAATACAAGATTATATTTACCACATCAACGAATCTAATTTTTTAAAAACTATAACAATATTAAGTCTTTGCTTAATTATATCAATATCAATCTAAACTCAATTATATTTTCTACTTTTTACTATTTAAATTATAAATATTTATAAAATTATACACCAAACTTCAATCTTATTCAACACTCACATATAATGATATCCCTTTATCTCAAGTCTTACCATACCCATTTTTATTGTTTTGTCGGGTGATTGAAAGATTCACTTCACTTTGATATGACCTAAAAAAAATGTAGAGTGGGGGGACAAAATTAACCTTTGGCTTGAGTGCAACCTCAAAAAACGTTTCCACCTTTATGTTAACCTTAAAAAGGTGGCATCTCTTAGTCAAGACTTCATTTTTACTATCATTGGAGGGATACCAACTACCATTGAAAGATCTCACTTAAATGATTCAAATTAGATTGCATAATCCTCAAGTCCTACCGACAATTTGCACCTAAAATTCCCCACAAAGTTTAATTTCGAAAAAAGGAAAACAAAAAACGCAAATGAATGAAAAAGTTTAAATTAAATAGGTTGAAAAATGTGATTATTGGGTAATTAAAAAAGTGGGTAATTAGGGCCTAGGATGCCATTCACGTTGAGCTAAAGCAATCTAACGCCCCACAAAAAACAAGAAGAATACAGGTCTGGCGTGGGACCCATGGCATTGAAGCTCATGCAAAAAGGGGGAGCCCACATTCCATTTTCAAATCTGGGTCCCACACGCTTACAACTATGATTGGCCACGTCTGGAAAGGCCAGAGGACACACATAATAGAACAAAACCTAGGTGGGAAGGAACAATTACAATTAACACAAGCGCCCCTAAAACCCAACTGAAGTTAAGCAAAAGCAAAAGCATTCCTGATAATTAAAGGAAGGATACCCTACGTTGGCCCAAGAATTTACATCTGGATTTATACAGTCAATCAATCCCCACCTCGTGAAACTTACACTTTCCTAAAAATCTACATCTGGATTCATACATTCGATCAATCCCCACCTTGTGAAACTTACGCTCGCCTAAAAATTTACGTCTGGACTGATTCAATCAATACCCCACATAGTGAATTTCCAAGGATGTATATTATATTTTTCATTAAAATTAAAAAATAAGTAGCTAGTGGGAACAAGCTGCAATGGGAAGATATCTAGTTGGAAAGACACAGAGAGACAAGAATTTTATTGAGATCCACCCCCGTTAGCTTCATCTGTACTACACGAGCTTATTAGCAAAGTCCAGGAATATATACATTGAGTATATATAATATATGTTTTCATATTATATGGTTTTTTTGGTGTTCAGACACAGAACAAGATTGTTTTTACCTGGAGATACTACTCCTCCTGGGATTTCAGGTAGATTGGTTATCTTCTTCTTAATAGGATTGTTTGTTGTTCTTGATTTGCAATGTGTGCTTGTACATCTTATGGAATCAATCTGCGTTGATGCTGTGTGTAATCGAGAGTGTTCGCTTGCTCAGTATGCTGACTTGGTTTAATAGAATTTTATTATGTTTTGATTCTGGACTGTAGGAGTTTGCATTCTCTATATGGGAAAACCGTAATATCTCATAATGGTCTGCAATGTGGGTTGAAGGTTTGTTTGGCTGTTTTTGCATTTTTTTTGTGTGCTATATCTGTTTAGGATTTTGGGTATAGCTTTAATTGCCTTGTTTTGTTGTAGGAATTTATATGGTATTCTTTTTGGGTTTATTGGGTTTCATCGAGTGTCTTGCAAGTATTACTCCATTCTGAAGATTTTTGCATCTAGCCCAATAATCAATGCAAGCAGGCGTGTCTTGCAAGAGAGGAGGAATCCGGAATTGTTACCGGAACTCGGTATTTGACATTCTTATTTTATATTGATTTCTGTATGCAGTCAAGATAAAAAAGCCGTCTTTCTGACTTCTCATTCTGATCTCAGGAATGAATTCGTTCTAAAATATTGAAAGACAAACTCGAAACTGTATGCCTTACCATGCTTTTCCTTTGAAGCATGTTGACTCGGGCTTCTTTGGCATTATTCTGAGGTCACGGCTCTCAGAATCATCGTATTGATTCTCGCCTCTTTGTCCAGTAGTCTCAGTTTATTTCTACTCCGATTGCAATTTTTTAATTCTGGTAAAAGCATTTGCTCTTTGTCCTTTAGATGCAGAGTGGAGCACTGTTATTTATTGACCTAACAAGAATGCCCTGTCAATATTAGCCTTTTTACGTCAAATCATGTGCGGAAGTGGCAAATCAAGCATCCAATTGCTGATATGCATTCTAGTCGGTATTAAAACATGCCAGATAAATATGCTTTTCGGGCTGAAAACGTTCACATCCGGAAGTAAATCATTGTACATATTCAAAGGTCAATTTACAACTGCATTACAAGCTCTTTATTTGCCGGAGGAAGTCACGTTATATATGGCCATAATGTGCTACTTGAAAGAGAGCAATTTAATCATTTTAGCCATTTGCTAAATTGTTTGAATTATAACATGAAACAAGAGCTAGCCTAATCGTTTGTGCCGTGCACTGCGGAAAGATTTTTGAATTGTGACACATATTCGATCCAGTTTGGCCGCTATTTCTGCACACATCTTTAATTGCATCTATCAGTGCTATCTGTTGGTTGCTGCTACTTATGTTTCCTATTATCTTCCTCATTGAGCTTGCGAAGAGTTAAGTTCTGTTAAATTTCTTTCATGCAGTGCATGCTGAATTTCAGGAGTAGTTTCATTATTTCATAGACCTGTATATTATTATTTCACGTTATTTCAGATCAATTTATTCCCGTATTTAAATATCATTCTACTTGTCTCGTTCATGACAAATGTTGGCTTAGGCTTTAGTCTTTTAGTCCTAAAATTAAAAATTTTGGAAAACTTGATCTGGAAGCGTTTCTTTAACACGATAGCAGCAAACTCTGAAAATAGTCAGGAGTCGTAGTTGTCCTTGAGAAATGGGATACTCAAATAATTACTATACATGGCTTTCAGGTACTGCATCTACTGATTTTCTAATGTTTGAATGAGACCAAATTATTACTGTGTTATTTTGCGAGATTTAATAAGACTCCATGGATTAAATGTTTATCTCTCTAACCAGTAAACCTTTTTAAAATTGTGCATTCCTCTTCTGAAGCTCTTCTCAGCATTGAAGCTTGTGACGCTGGTAAACAGATTAAAGTCCTCATTCTAAATCGGGCCTCATTAAGTGCCTCATTGTTATTAACATATCAAAGCACTCTATTGACACCAGATTTTCCTCTATATGATTAGATTCAGGTAGGCTATTTGAATTATATATGTGGCCCTATTTTCTCTCTGGTTCGGAAATCGAGACACTGGCAGGGAAAACAATTGCACTGAAACTTGATCTGCAGAGATGACGTTAATGCAGATTTTCTGGGAAAACACAAGGCTGGCTGTAATCTTCACAAGTAAACTGTAAACATGTCACAATGCTTCAACTTTATTATCACAAATTTTATAGCCGAAATTCAAAAGTTTTCTTCCAGGCTCAAAAGAGGCAAAAATGAATAACAACTGCTTCTTGAAAAATGTGAAGAGTATAATGTTTTTGCAAATCATGTTAGCTTCTACAATGTGTTGAGTCATAGAGGAAAGACTGCTTTTTAATTTTAATTTTTAGATCAAATTTAATTTGTACATTTCTTTGGAGATGCTTATCTGGGATTTCTCATGCTATGGCATTGTTTGACGATGAGTTTCTCCCCGGAGACTAAGAACTTAGCTCCAATCAATCTTCTGCTCTGTAATTGTTGACATCATAACATCAGGGCAAACAAACCTTCAAGATAAATTTGACCAAGGAATGCTATTGTGGATATCATTAAAACTTCCTTTTGAAAATTCCTTGATGGAAGTTTGTTTCTGCAATTAATCAGATCATTATCTTCTGTTTCAAGCAGTGGTGGTGCTTCTCTATTGAGCTTTGGCCTTTAGCTCTTGACATTCTGAAGATTTTACAAATTACAACATTGGCTAACCTTTCTTGATAGAAATATCAATTCTGAACCCAAATATTCTAGAGGTGATCATGGAGGTAATCTTGCAAAGTAAACTAATTATTCTTTTAGAATAGCCAATCACCAAAGAGATTCTGGCAAAGGCTCAAAAGATATAAGAATCATTTCAAACTTCAAAGAGTTGACCCAATTGCTCTTTTAGATTAGGCAATAGCCTATCTTTTAGAATAGACAATAACCTTAAAGACCTGGCAAAGGATCAAACGATGTAATCTTTGTATGCAAAGTTTATCTGATGGAAAGGTAGTACGGGCTGGAGCAAGAGTGCAATGCAGAAGGAATGAGTCTTAACTCAAAAATTGAAAATAAAAGTATATCATTAAAGATATTTATGTATCGTTTCTCAAGATACAGTTGCATTGCCAGGAAGATTTATGAAATATTCTGCTCACCAAATACTTAGACAGTTTGAAGCAAGCTTCATGGTACATAACCCCAGGTTGTCCTGTTGTGGCCTGCTATTTCCCACTAATATCATTAAATGGTTTATGCCAATCTTTGTGGGTACACCCTTAGGTCTGTATCATGTTGAAACTCTCTTAATTGGGAACTGCTGATCTAAGTATTGAAATTTTTTCCACATAAATATCTTCTTTGTTTGTTGGTGTATGTGGTACTCTCATATTGATAGCAATTATAGTTAAGGATGTCTTGTGAGGTTTCACACCATTGCTCCATTGCAAATGGCAGGCCCCCTCTTTTCACTTAGCGGAAGGGTAGTTTAATTGTCTTAGGTTTAGTAGTAGTTTGAGTTTAAGTTTAGAGAGTCTAGTTTGGGTGTTATGATCTATTCAGGGAGTCAAGCCTCAAAATGTGACGGAGAATAAGAACGAGTAAGCTCTTGGAGTTGAAAATGAAAATCACCACCAAAGAGTGATGGGAATGGAGGCTGTGATGAGATAAACCTAAGTGGTATTGATGTTAAAATGAGATCCAAGTCAGATCTTAAGTCAAGAAAGGGAAAAATGAATAAGAAAGAGACTGAAATTTGAAATCTGAGCAAAGTTTGAGAACTCATGGGTAAAACTACAGAAAGAAGGAATTGACTTGATGCAACCATGAGAAGTGAAAATGTGAGGCTTTGGGAGAATTGTTACTAATATCTGCCAAATTCGCTCTACCACTCATTCTTGTGTATCACATGGTGAATAATTATGACCCTTTATGGCAGTAATGCACAGTGATCTATATTTCACACTTTGAATGGATTTGATTTCAAGTTATTAAGTAGAAGTTTATTTGAGTAATTTAGATGGATAAGAGTAATTTTGAATGCATCCTTTCTTGACTTGATCATAGACCATACCACTAGCTGCTTACTGATTGTGAGTCTTTCCTTGCATGGTCGAATGGCATTTGAATGCACCTATTCAATCCATACTTGATCTTTGATTTGCATCCATAATTGGGATCAACTAAATGGTAGTGATTTGAAATTCATTTGAACACATTTTAGAAGCTTGCACTAGGTGAGTGGAGTTGACGACAAGACTACATCTAGTAGAGTCCAAGGGTATTCCCTCTTTCTTGCATCCTTAGGTAGAAGTAGAAATAGCCTGAATTTTCAACTTAAAGTTCAAGTTACATTTCATAAGCTGGAAATCAAAATATGTTTTCATTGCACATTGTGAAGCCTTATTGATTGAATCAATTTGACAAACTTTAGTGAACACCGTAAGTCCCCTGGTGATACCATCAAATCACATTAATATCACAGAGTGAGTATCCACATTTAAGAAGGAACCTTGAAGTCACCTTATGATCTTCTGTTGCAGTCTTAGCATGAGAAGTGTCTTTCTTCAAGAGAGGATACAATATTTGGTATTCATCCTAAAACATTAAGTGTCCTATCCTGTACATTATAGTTAGTGGAATAAGAATCACATCAACAGGTGGTATACAAAGCATTGCAGGCGTAAGAATCTTTGCTAATATAGAAACAAAACTATGAGGGTGCAGATCCCTAACTTGTGTTAGTGAGCTTCTTTTCTCTGGTGCTAACAATGTTCATGGATTTGAGTTTCTAATAGCTCTTCCTAATAATTGTTCTCATTGTGATGCTCTCTTAAGTGCAAGCTGGGGGCACACATCTTTTTAATCCCTATGATATAATTTTATTCCACAGTAAGTCCTCCTTTATTGCATTTGTGTCTTCTTCATCCATCTTTTGATATTTTGATCCACCCTCAAACTTGCATTCATTTAGTTTATGGCAGCAGCATTTGAAGGCTCCATTTTCAGCATTCTATAATGACTTTAATCACATTGTTCTAGTGTATGTAGTTCTCCCATGCTTCACTATTGCTATTTGTCTTTCAACATCTCACGGTGGGTCCTGAATATTAGAAGGCTCTTCCACAAACCAAATTGTAGTTTCCTGCAACATTAATGCATATTTTCTGACAATATTAGAAACTCTGGGAAGATAGTAGAATTATTGAAAAATTCACTGTTCCAATGGTAATGACCAAAGTGTGAAAAAAGTAAAAAGGTTCTCACAATGACTATATAAATTTCTATTTTTGAGCCATCTATTCAACTGTGTAGTGTAAGTCAACCAATCCACTGTCAAAAGGAACAGCTAGTCTTCCAATATCCAGCACACTCATATATGATGGTGGACATGCTATTATATTGTCAGATTTTAAATGGAAGCTATTGCCTCAAAGATGACATTGAAGCTGGCTTCAGTAGCATTTTAACTACTATACAATACCATTTGATACGACATGCTCAACACATCTTGGCAGTATTGGTCCTGTTATTTCTACCCATGAGATGTATTATTCTGTATTGCTTGAAAATGCATGTTAGGGCACGTGGAATTAAATGTGTTTGCTTTGTTGGAATATCCATTACTTAGATCCAATAAATTGCTTTATGAAAATCTAGAGTTAATATTTATGCTACACTGTCATTTCATTTTTCATTGTTTGAAATGCATTTTGACAGATCATACAGCTAGCAGATCAATGGATATTACCATTTGTCTTTCTGATTTGTTATGCTTATGGAACTTATTAAAATCCTAAGCAATTGTGCATGTTGTTTGTATTTACAGGTAGTAAAATATGGACCGCTGGGTTTGGTCTCGGAAGAAAAAAAACTCTGAGAAAAATGCGGCAGCATCAGATCCAGTAGATCCATCAGTTGCTCGGTCAGCATCCTATAACGAGGAACAGGTTTATTGAATTTACTTCCTACTTCCTCTCCTATCTTGAAATTTCTGAACGAAATTTAGCCCAGAATTTCTAGCTATTGATTCCTAACAGTCCACCATTTGTTTCTCATTATTGATCTTTCCTTATCATTCTCTTATCATTCTCACCTGCGATTGGGCATTTGTGCAACCCATCTGATTGCAACCAAAGTGTTTTACAAATACAGAAAATAGTATCAGAAGTTAAGGAATAAGGATAGTTGTTCAATTGTAATTCCATGAAATATCTTTAGTTTTATTTGTCAATTTAAACTATTAATCATGATACCTAATTAATATAATGTGTTGAATTATACTTTAATGTTTGCATAAATTCTCTCATGTTGCTTTCTCCTTTATTGCCTGAACCCCTTGTTTGTATTAAGCTTAGTTGCCAAATTATAGGGACATGTACGCCATTGATAAAATCCAGGGACATTTCAGTTTGCCTTAGCATATAGAGTACGACCATAATATTTTGGAAACCAAATTTGAATGTAGGACATTACTTTTTATCTACTTGTGTACAAGGTTTTTCTGTGTGCCAACTTTAAGATGAACTCTCCATGATTTAATACTTTGTCTGCTAGGTAATAACTGCAGAAATGTATAATGGGCCCGAATGATTATATAGCATGCAATTTAAAAGACACTGAGTTTTATCCTCTACTGGATATACGTCGCACACCTTACAATTTATTTGTTTCAAGGGCATCTTTGCCAAGTCCATCAATAAGTTTCTAGTTTGTATGAATTGGCTTTTGTTTTGCAGTTATGGCTTTCTTGCGAAGGCTCATTACCTCATGCAAGTACATTGGATGCCCTAGTTTAGGGTTGATGATATTCTTATGAATACCAAGTGTTTTCTTGTTTTCAATTTGTCATTGTTTCAGAGGTTTCCATTGATATTAGTTTGGATGTTTGATTTCAGGCTATACAAATCTTTTAATGTTAAATCTAAATAATTGTCCCAACTCCCAACCATTTAATTAAATCTTTGGGTGACCTCTTACAACTCATAGATGCATTAAACTAGATTATTGTGCGATGTCGGGAAGCCTATTATGTCTTATCTTGGTCAGCATATGTTCATACGAGTTACAAACATTTTAAGAATTCCTTTCAATGAGTAGGGTAACTGCCTTCATAGAGACTTAAAAAAGGTATCTATCACCCTGATCTTATATTAAAGTTATTTTTTCCACCAATTAATTTTAGTTTGAAGTTTTTATCGACAAATCGTATCTAAATTTGCAGTCTTTTTTCATAGTTTCAGAAATATACTTATGCCCTGTACTTCACACCATTTATATGGCATAGTGAACCATAAATACATTAATACTATGTGTTATTTTCTGTTATAGTGTGTTTGGATCATGATAGAAGGGATTTTACATACAATTATGTTTCTTTTGTACTGTTTAAATTAACTATGTGTCTGTATATTCAACATGGATCTCTGTAACATTCAATCTCGTCCAAACTTCCATCCCACTTGAAAGTGCATCCTAGGGCATTATTACCTTGAGCTTTTAACAGTGAAAATGAGCATACCACTAAATGAGGAATTATTGCTTAAATACAGACAAGTATGCAATTGAGAAACCAATAAACTATTATATTATAATAAGTTAAGTTTCAGAAATTAAAATGAATAATTGTTAATACACTACTAAAATTTATGGCTAGAATGTTCATTGGCAATGGTGATCATGTGCAGAAAGATCTAGATAGTAGCATGCACCATGATATGATTTGCTTTTCAGTGTTCCTGGATGTGTGAATAAGTGGAAATTCATATTACGGGGGGCAATAATAACCAATCTTCCATTCCCATTTCATGCCAAAATGACTAAAGTCAAGGGCAGCTTCCAGTGGCAGTAGTGGTTATCTATGCTAATTGAGATTGAGTGGCAATGATCAATAACCGTGACTACAATTAAGAACATTGTGTTCTTATAGAATGTGTTTTTCAGATTTATGATATGTATGTTGATTTCTATATGACTTCCCTGATGTACAAGCATAGTGGTGAACAAAAGTGCCACAGTAAGTCAGTTCACGGATCTTGTTCACAGCCAGGTTTGTGGGAGGATCCAAAAAACCACATGAGGTAGACAATTGATGGCTTCTTGTTCAAGGTTTGTGGTAAACTTGTGTGAAGACCATGAATGGTTGACTATTATTAAGAACATTGTGTTCTTATAGAATGTGTTTTTCAGATTTATGATATGATGTTGATTTCTATATGACTTCCATGATGTACAAACATAGTGGTGAACAAAAGCACTAGACTAAGTCAGTTCACGGATCTTGTTCACAACCAGGTTTGTGGGAGGATCCAAAAAACCACACGAGGTAGACAATTGATGGTTTCTTGTTCATGTCCAGGTTTGTGGTAAACTTGTGTAGAGCCATATTTTTAGCTAAATGTGATCCAAAAAGTGGACTATTTTAGGCAGACCAGTGGGGTCAAGTGGCATGTCATCTGCAGAAAGCTGCATGGACACCTGTGGTGATGCTGCAAGTGCACTTTCAGAAAGAGACAAAAGCATTTCAGTCTGCTACAAGTTCACTTTAAGCAACATTGAGAGTGATATGTTTCACTCGAGCAATAAGTTGACTATTTTCTAGCACTGCCATTGCTCCAATTTAGTCTGTTAGGACCATCAACAATTTGAATTGCTTCAATTGGGGTGATTTTCTTGTTTGCAATGGTAGTTTGCAAACTTAGACTTAGCTTGGAGTTGGTAAATCCCAAGTATAAAAACTCTAAAATTGTGGAAACATTTAACAAAATTCGACAACTTAAAAAATAAATAAAAAATAAACAAAATGGAAGTTGTCTAGCTTTAATCATATTTTGAACTTAAGTTTAAAATTGTGTTTTGGGGCACGATTTTAAGATATGTAGGCATTTTCAGAGCATGCTTTTATGTATGCAGGTGCCTTTCAGTCTATAGTTGCATTTTAGGGCATATTTTCAGATTTTCAGCATACTAGTGTTTTTGGAGAGCTTTGGCCTGAGTGTTCATTATTCAATCTATAGTCACATTAATAGTAGCCATATTTTTAAACTAAGAATAAACCACTAAAAACAACAGCAATGGCCCAAACAAGGTCCCAAATGCAATGGTAAAATGTCTCACAACCTTCACGTGCGTGGAGTCATCTTGGAGTAAAAACCATATTTCGCACAAGCATATTTGACTTTTACCACTCAAGTTGGAACATGTAATTCCCAATTACCCCCACATGAAGCCCCAATTATACTTCATGCCCACTGAATAAGGAAAATTATTACAAATCTACTACATAACCCCCTCATTAGTACTTTAATATGATTTCCAAATCTTAAAAGAATAAGAAATTAATTACACATGTACCTGTCCTCACATCATTTTATTTTGCCCACTTCATGATTCTTGGAGATACATAACTATCCATCTTTCAACAATAAGGTACTTTGGGCCTTAGGACATGCATGATGAATTTTACATGTACTGATCCCCTTTTTCCCACTGGATAGCCTCTGTTTCTATTTTGGCTAGTGTGGATGTTGAAAGGACAGCATGGAAGGTGAAGTGTTGAAGAGAAGCCTCCTTTTATGGTGCGGGAACCTATTGTTTTTGGCGTTGGTTGCAATGTTTGCTGAAGTCATGTAGGTTGACCGGTTTGTTGAGGCCAATTACTTGAGGGTGTTTTGAGGAGGAACTATGCTGCTGCAAGTGTGGTCAACGCATGTAGTTGACAGGCCACTATTGTCCTGTATTAGTAGTGGTAAATAAGTCATTTAAACAGTTTGCATTCTTAATTAGTGGTGTTAATGGAACCAGTTTTAGTCTACTATAACCGTGAAGTATCATATTCATCATATAGTTGAAGATAGATGTTCATCTCTCTTTTCTATGGATGTTGCAGCACTTCATTATGACTATAACCGAGTTCCTGGAGACCCATGCGATTGCCAGGATAGTATATGGGTGTAATGGAGCTTGATTATGAGAAACAGAGCTTCAGTAAAGCCCAAGAGGCATTGCTTACACATGTACAACTGTGTATAGTGTCATGAGGTGTACTGCTTACTTTTCTTAGAGTTTTATTCCCATTTGATAATCTCTTCAGAGTTAACCAGGGTTTTGTAAGTGCGTATGATAGAGATAGAATCCGCATTCACAAACAAAAGCAACACATTCCTGAATTCTGAGTGCTAGGAACTTAAACAGCATAAGAGCCACTACTGTAGCAACATATCCTCAATGACAAGAACTTCAGAAATTAGAGAAAGAACATTGCTACACAATGAACCTTCCATTAACAAGTCAAATGTCAGTACAGAAAAATGGAGATGCAGAGACTCTGCTTACAAATGGAGACTTATTGACACTAAGAAGATTGAACAACATTCTAATTATTCCTATAACATAACAAGTGTCAACCAGACAATGGCCACCTGCTTCTGCACCTCTTTCCTTGCTCTGCACACAGATTCAATGCAGCCACTTATCTTTCTCTTTTCATTCACTACCCTGCCTTTGCACTTCTTTCTAAGAGGCATCACATCCATTTTCATTCCCTTCGATGCTCCCCTCTCTCTGTCACTTTACTTTCTCTGACTGCACACTTTTTCCCTTCTTTTACCTCCTGTGCAGATCTACTATGTGCGTCTCATCTGCTTGTGTCTTGTCCAAAGGATGGTCTTTCAATGGAAAAGGATTACATGCAAAACTGACCCCCACTTCCACAACTACCTCTTCCTCTTATTTCTTCAATGTCTCTCTTCCCCTTAATGGCAACTCCTATTAAACTCTGATAACCAATATTGCTAACTGCCACTGTTAGTTAGACTTGTCCATGTGTCACCAGAAGATATATCGTGTCTTAAAGCAAATAATGGTTAGCTGACTTAATGCTCCTGCATCAGTGTGTGAACCTGTGTGATTGGAAGGTTGTTTATTTTCTGCATGTTTGAGTTCTTATTTTCTGCATGTTTGAGTTGTTCTTTTGGTTCTCTTGATGTGCATGTTTTTGGATCCATTGTAGGTGGTATTGGTGCATGTCGAGGTAATTTTGACCTTCTCAATCTCTTTGCTAATGACTGAGAGCTGCCTTAGTTTATGTATCAAAATGTGTTAAGCCCTCCAGAGAAGACCTGTTATAGTTTTTACGTGGCTTGTTTGAAGGACAGTGTTGCACTCTATACCTTATTTAAAGATCTCAGACGATTTTTGTTGCTGATCATGAAATACTTGGATAGAAAACATCCATTATATCTATGGTTGCCCTCCCCAACCTAAATGAGACTTCCAAGACAAACCTAACTAGCAAGGTTGTTCTCCAAGCCGTCAAAGACTGATTGATCTAAAAACAACTCTCTTGGGGGAGATGGTGGCTCTTCACAATCGCAATTTCCTTCTCAGTGAGGCTTTGGTTGTAGGCCTGATTTCTAATGAGGAAAAAAACAGATCTGCATAGAAGACATGCAATGGCTTATTACTACCATTCTCATAGAACCATAACTCATTGAAATTTTCATGCCAAACTCCAAAATGGTTGCTACATGAGAAACTGCGGATAGCTGCTCAAGGAGAAGACCCTAACATGTTGATCAATGACAGCTTTCTCCAGAACTAAGACATTTCTTTCTTGTATACGAGTTTACTATAAACATTTGGTTTTGTGAACATTCACATGATGCACATAGGGTAATTTATAGACATCATCTACTTGAAATAACAAAAAGATCAGTCCTTTTGGGGAGAAATGTGGTTAATGAATAAATCAGGGCTCTTTATCTACTATGTCAGAAACATGCAAACTTAAAAATGTCTTGAAATGTTCAATGAATCAGCATATTTGTGATCCTTGGATGGAACCACCTAATATGGGAAACAAGTGTTTTTGGCATGCTTTTTATCTACTATAGCAGAAACATGCAAACTTAAAATTGTCATTAAATGTCCAATGAATCAGCGCATTCGTGAGCCTTGGATGGAACCACCTAATATTGGAAACAAGGATTTTTGTCCTTGGATGCCAAAACTCAAATGCCAAAGCTCATAATGAAATAGAAATGGAAAATTGAAATAGCCTAGAGGTCTTCTCTGTGGCACTATTCTCAAGAAGGGGACATGTGATTTGCCTTACCTGGAGGCTGGAATACTTTGCCCTCAAGGAAGTATGGCTTGAAATGATTAGGCAACACTTTGCCAAAGCTATGGATCATGATGTGGCACTTGTTTAGTTTTGACCTCCTACTATTCAAGTAAAGTAACTTGGGCCAACAATGTAATGACCCGTACCAGTAGGCCACTAAACAAACCCTAAATTTAATACACTGCTAAAATATATTGCTAAAATAAAAGAAATAATAGTGCCAATGTATTCATTCAATGAAAACCAAATGTTTTTACAAATGATATGGCAAATTTCAGCACCAAAACATTATGACATAGCACATTACAGAGAAACTCTAACTGGCTGTATACAATTGAGAACTTGTTGCAACTACAGATTGAAATGAAGAACCTGGATTGATCAAATACTGGAGACTGACTGCTGAAGATGATATGGTGAAAGTGCAACTCCAACTGAAACTCCAAATCAGCAATTAAGCACAAATGAAAGGACTGAAATATCCTTCCCACAGCTGCAATAATTCAGGTGATCTCTCACACCCTCAAAATTGCGTACCAATTGAGAGTTTTCGTTCTCAATGGCCAATTGTGACTATTTGCGGAAACCCTAGGCTCCACAACGCACATAAGAAAAAATCATAATAAATCTCCATGATAGGCAATGAGCCCTCAATGCCTATTTATTCTTTTTTCCTTGATAGGTCGGCCTCCCTTTTTAATTTTTTCTCCACTTCTTCCAGCAACCTCTAGAAGCTTTTTTTATTTAATTTATAAAGTTACCTTGTAATATATATTTTTTAATTGATAACTTTATAATTAATTCCTCCAAAAAAAAGGGACATTACAAACAAGTAAAGCATTTCCCCGTTTCACAATACACAACAAAAGTATGAAAGATGCCAACTGGGATCTTTATTGAAAATACTAAGTTTTTTTTGCAAATCCATCTTTGGCCAGCATATGAAGTGTATTGTCCAAACTTGATAGAACTCAAGACTTTTCGTCCTTGAGCCTCTAATCTGCTGAAAACTCTATCCAGGTGATCTCTTCAATGCTGATGTGAAATTTTGATAACCTGGAATGTGTAAAATGACCTCCAAATGCCTTTTTATAAGGCTCCCTAGTTTGTCACTTTTAAGGTTTCCACGTTACCTTATTTTTATTAAAATATAAGTCTTCCTTTAAAATTTGACCCCTAATGCACTATAATAACTTGGCCATAGAGCATGGTAGCGACCACTTTTCATTGGTTGTTCAAAATTAAATGTTTAAATATCAATTGCTCATTTACTATAATGAATTTGATTATCAATAAGAATATATTGGTTTATATATCTATTTGCAATTTCTTACATACAATTATGCACTTACATGTACATAATCAACTACAAACCATGGTACCATGCTCATTTATTTTATGCATATGTAAATGTATTCCTATACTATGTATATGCATATATACCTATATACGTTTGATAAGATTATAATGAAATATTTTAAAGGAATTTTGGCACAAAATCATCATTAGGATTACTGATATAACATAGTCAAACATGTTGCTAGTTGGAGGCACTGTCATCTAACTACTCCACCATATTGAATGAAAGGCATTAGTGAACACAACCCCTCCCCATGATCCTAATAGGGACCTAGGCCATCAAAGGTTGCACTAGTTAGTTCTAGTTAGTTCTTACCAGTCTTTTGTAATCGAGTAAGTCATTGATCATAACCATATTACTTCCCCCTTTCTTGGTGATACATTTCCCCCCCTTCTTCCTTGGAGGCCAAGTCGATCTTGCATCCACTTGGGCAAAAAAAAGTAGTTAGTTTGAAACCATGGTATTGTAATATTAACAATTATGCATAAATGCCAGAGAAACAATTACATCTATTCTAAATATAAATGAAATTTATGATGACATTCCATATATGCTATTTGAGTCTAATGCATCATGAAACATGAATGAACCAATTATTATATAAGGCATAATTTAGTTTAAAACCACCATTTCTAACATTTGAAGCCAATTGTGGTTAGTGTATACCGAAAACTATTTAGGGCATCAATCCAAGACAACCATTGTTTAAAAGAAACTTGATACTGCTTAGGTCATCAGCATAACCAAAGTATCAAAATATGAGTGATCCAAAGGGATGTGACATAAGTGGTCTATGTTGGTGGAAATCCTCTAATCAAAGGAATTTTGCCACACAATTTTATCCGAATTGAAAATTTATGCCTTGAAGGATATGCTCACAACTTGATCAAGGAGATTAATTAAGGTTTCAAAGGCAAGAAATATGAGGAAATATGCGAGGTGGTATTGAGAGATCAAGTTTTGGTATTGCAATGTAAGCAAAATGAAGTTCTACCAAGCATATTTCCTTTTTTTTGAGGAATACCACCCTAATTAATAATCCTGAGCCTTATGTAACAAGCTATTTTCCTAACCATAAGTAACATTATTAAATTAAAATAAATTACATTACTTTCCACATTTACATGAATGAAAGACAGTTATAACTACTTTACATATTCAACTGAAAGAGATTAACAATTATAACAGATTAACTGAATCCTAGATAATTGAAGGAAGAATAACTAATTAATTGCTTGGAAGATTAAACAATATCAACTATCTTAAGCTAAACATATCTTCAACTGAACTTGCAAGTATGTAAAAGTAAAAGTACTCAATAAAAGAAGATAACTTGAATGCGGATCATCACCCAATCTTGTGCAAGTGCCAACATCTGGTGGAGAGGAGAAGCATTGTCAGTGGCTTAACCTCCCAACCGCGGACTCTAAGTATCCCCACACAATCTCTATTGAGAAAGGCCCTCCTTGCGTGAAATTAGGCATGGACACCACTTGTCCTGCCACTTGAGCATCCTGGTGTTAAGAGTGTCAACTCATAGTCAACTAGGTTGTGAATACCTTTCATCAACCTATCCTTCCGATTGCAAGTTATCCTGACCTTTAGTGATCATAGCAGCATCATTAACCACTAAACCTATCTTGGCCAAGGATTTACATGGATGCTATGTGCCCGATCACCCACCACTCGGCTTGACAACAAGAATTGTATCCTTTGATCACCATGAGCTGACTCAGTCTAAATTTATTTTCTTGTATTCATTTCCTAATTTGTTTAGTACTGATTATTCATCTTTGATTTGCATGCTATTTCACATAATCATTGATTACCAGCCCACACCCTTTATCTCAACCTTGGTGGTCATCCTTGATGAATCCCGATTTGGCTGTCCATGATTCTTGATTTGACTCTGCTTATTATAGACATGATTTCTCTTGCCAACCTGGGCTTAATATCAGAGTATAAAGAGAGGTTCACAATAACATAAATTCTCTGATGGTGCCTCTTCTTATCTCAGAGGCATATGGATTACACCTCTGTATAAGAAAACACATACTTGGTTCCCCTCCAAATTATTTTATGTATTCTGGAATGACTTTAAGATATTGTACAGCAAATAAATCAGTCATGTAGACAGATTGATTTCATGAACATTAAGCTATCATATTCGATATTTTCAGCAAATGAAAACAAACTATGAATCCTAGCCGCTTGGCTCTATTCATTCAAATTCATTCATATTACTAGCTTAAATTCAGAGCTTAAAGATCAACTATGAATGAGAATGCATGACCTGTCTTACTCTGATACCTCTGGATGAAGGCTTGTATAAAACTGGCTCAGCTTCCTTAATTTGTAAGATTCAGTCCTTGGTTGTGTCTAAGTTCGTTGATCAAGAAAGAAGTTGAGAATTGGATTTCAGAAACTTGCAAAGATATTCCGCAGGTATAAAGAGATGAACGTGAGTGTGGTTTGACTTGCAAAGGCTATATAACAGTTGCTGGTATGAAGGCAATTTCAGAATATGGAAGCGAATCACAGAGAAAGAGAATGAGTTATGTTTCATGCTGACCAATTCAAAACATATACTCCTCTAAAGGAGTTACGAGCAACATAATAGAAGGTGGCATAAATGAGTTACGTTCTTGGCTTCATAATCAAGAGCCATCAAATAAAAGGGCCGATGAGACAAATGGCCAATGAAAACAATATCAATATAGGCTGCTGGAAAAATATAAAGGCCCGATGGCACAAAATAATAATAACTTTAACACATCATCAAAAGATGGAAAAAATAATAATAATCTTTTACTCTTCATGTTTTATTTCATAACGATACCTTTATATTTACATGCATTTGTATGTGTATGTTCACATGTACATATGTATGTGCAATATTTTAGATATACATGTTTTGTGTATACTTCATATTGAAGTAACGTGTACATTCATGTGCGACATTTTTGAATATACACATATGCACCTATATATGTGTGTATATGTACATGTAAATACCATGGTATCACTATAATAGAACATGTTTGACATTCCACTACTTAAAGGCAACATATGTTCTTCATTTGATTCATGCTCAAGTAATTATTTTTATTATTTAATTATATATGTTGACTTGGTTAGCTCATGGTGATCACTTGGTATACCTTTGCTTGCCTAGTCCAATTTTCCCTTGACCAAGGTGGTTTAGGACTCATACTTGTTAGCTCAATGGTAGGTGGTGCTCTCATACCCTTTTGCTCTCTGGCAATGCTTCTCCCCTTCATTGCGTTTGTGCAACAAGAAATTGATCCCCGATAACAATATATTTCCAAATCATTTTAATAAAAAATTAATAATTATTTTGCCAACCCATTTCCATTCATATAACAAAACCAATATTCCAAGTTCCCATGAAATTATAATGATAACCGACACTTCCATTTCACATGAAACCATAACAATTAACTAATTAATCCAATCAACTCAACTTCGTATGAAGTCTCAACGACCATAAAGAATATTTTATAATCAAGCAAAAATAGGGACAAAACACCTTAGTGTAAAGAAGATTAAAATCCATTAATGTGAAGAGTTGCAATTGGAGTTCAAGGCCATGGCTTTACAAGTTACGAGGGGAATCTCAAAGTTGGAAAGTAAATTTTTGAGGCATGTTGGAATGCTGGCGGAAATTCTCTTACAAAATTCCTCTGATTAGAGGATTTCCGTCATGGAAATTCATTTATTAGAGTAATCTTTGCTCAGCCTTGAACCCCCTTTTCTTTGTTACGATTTGAAGTTTGAGAAAGGGAGAAAGAGAGTGCTAAGTCTTGGAGTAGGAAGCAATTTTTTAGACAAGATTGATTGCTACAAGGCTGTGGAAATCAGAGTATTGCCGCTTAAAATCCTCTAAGTTTCAATTTTTCACTGCCAAATTCCCCCGATTTTAAAATCTCCGCCCAACTTTGCTCTTTTATTTTTTATGTAATTTTGAGTTCATGATGTTGATGTTTGGTAACTTTAGTAGGATAAACCTGTGTGATAATTAATATAATAATAACAATTCACACACACACACACACATATATGCACAGTGTTGATTAAGATTATTATTATATTAATTATATTAATGAATGGATATGTACCATGAAGGGACATGTCTCCTCTTGGTTTATTCCTCGTAGAAATACAAAGAGATTGCTGCCATTTGAAAAACACATACCATAAAAAGGCAGTGCCAATACATTTGCAATGATCCATGACAATTAACATTGTACTAGAGCAGGTTCTCGTCTACCTTGAGCTTTCATAAATACAAGAAACTGGGAATTTATTTTTTAGCTATGCTAATGTGTTTGAAAAGAATGATTGAATTCTACAAGTTCCAGTCACGTGATCATTCATAGGAGATAGATATGGCTATGGGTGCATAGAAGTCCACTCGCTAGGGAGTAACCGTCGAAGACAACATCTTCCTTGGAACGAAGAATGCCAGCGATGCAAAAACAATCGAAGCTGCTGGAGATTATATACCTCCAAATCATTGACCTGCTAAACGTGATTTGTCTATCTAGCATGGGGCCTATTATCAAGTCACAATGGTGAAATATATATCAATTTTAGGTTTGGCAAAGATGTGGACAGTGGTATTATTACAATAATATACACATTGTTGATGTGTCTATGAAGCTAGATGAATCTATGTATTTTGTGCTTCAGTCAACATCGTTGAAGCTTTGTTAGGATTGTAAATTTTGACAAGAAAAATGGAAGATCGAAGATTTACCAATTATTTTATTGCTATTGTGAATAGTGAGGTGTCGTTTAAAGGTTTTGAAAGTTTCTTTCATAATTGATAAATTTATAATCATATACCCATACATGTTATTGGTAATGAAAGGAAGACACCGTAGTTGTTCAAATCCTTGATAAAAGGTTCCTAAAAGCTTAAATTTGGTGACTTGTTTGAAAAGGTAGTGGCGTGTTAAATGTTGTGTTCTCTGTAATTCTCATTCTAAACACACTAGGCTCATCTGTGACCTCTAATCCACTGTTAAAAAAAATCCTTAGATTGGTGTCTAGTATTTCTGAAAAAGGCGTGGTCACTGTAACATATGAAACACTCACTCATCAAACATTTACCATCTCTAGCATTTCCACAAAGAGTACAAATGGTGGTATTTGTTTTTTGTGAACATCTCTATACACAAACCATAGTCCTTTACCATTATATCCACTTTTATATTGTCATCACCACGTCATCTTTGACTTTGAAGGATATGAAAGAAGTGACAAATTTGGAGTACGAAAAGAGGTTGAACGCTTAGTAGGTGAAAGATCTGAGATGGTTTGGTCCCATCGATCCCTTAAACATAACCTTAAGAGTAAAACTCAATTTTCACTGCCATAGTCAAAGAGGGAAATAATGCCGAAGATGAAAACTGGTTGGACAAATAAGATGATTGGTTAGTTGAAAGGTAAGACAAACGACTTGTAGTTATACAATCAAACTAGAATATACACACTCTATGGTTGTGTGGAGCAACGTTCCTTCCTCCAACAGTGAAGTTGAAAATCTAGGAGGAGATTGGAAAACGGATGGACCTATTATTACTTAGCACAAATATTCTGCCAGGTACACCGCCATGATGGAAATTGTTAGAAATGGAAAAAGAAATCTGTAAATAAGCAATACCAGGAAAGAATCTAAGTGAGTAAATGCATGAAAATATATTACTATAAAATAGGAGAGAGAAAGCTTCAATCTCCAACACCATGAGACAAGATATTTGGAAAGGGGAAAGTAAAGAAAACCCCTTGTGACATTATGAATGAGGCATGAAAAGCCTAAGAAGAAAAAGAGAGCAAGAGAGCAATGGCTCATACAATATTTGATAAGAGGAAGAAACCTCATTGTTTAATGAGAGAAGAGGGTCATCTCTTAAATAGAGATGAGAGAGAGGAGTTAGAATGTAACTCCCATGTCTATGAATGCCACCATTCATAAGTGTGTGAGGCCAAGTGTGAGATTCCTCTTAAGGAGGAATAATCTAAAATTAGAAATTACAATAAATATTTGTCCTCACATATTCCACTAGATGACAAAATAAGATGTAGTGGAAAAAGGACAAAAAAGAAATATATTAGGATACCTTGGCTTATATCCTAATATATTACAACAATAAAGAAAGGAGTTCTAACCTTGGTTTATAAACACACCAAGGAAAGATTACAACTTCTAAGACCCCCCTTTAATCTTTACTTGGGGTAATTACATCAAAGGGTATTAAACCCATAATTTACAAAAATCTGCAACTTAATCTTCAATATGAAATAATTTGATTGTCTTCAAGCCATATGGAACATTTGTAGATCTAAGTGAAGTACATGAGTCCTTTGAATGTGATCAAGTGGAAGCATAGACACATCTTCATATGTGAAAAAACGAGAAGGTTCCTTGATGGATCACCTGAAAAAAAAGAGAACAACAAGACAAATGTCCACAAGTAGAATGCCATCATATATGCAAATTTAAAATCCTTTTGAATAAGGATAATAAAACTCTCATAGAGAAACAATGAGTAAAAAAAATGTACCACAAAACAATGGAGATAACCTGATATCAAGATAAAGTATATGCTCAAAAAATTGTCAACAAGGACAAATTGAGTAAAAAGCTTGATCAATGCTCTCATAAAAAGTATATTATACTAATGCACGAATGACCACAAACAAGGCCAACTAATGATACTTGCATCAATCTTGCATCAATCTTGCATCAATCACGTGGATATAGATAGTCCACTTAATGAATCATCCCGCTGCAAGCTAATGGGGGCGTCCCTCCATAACATGCATGACTCATGATCTAAGCAATAATGTATGTAGATCATTATCACATTAATATATGAAAATAACATAAAGGAGAGACATGCTGATCAAAGTAGAATTATCATGATTTTTGTTAGGATAATCAAAAGAATGGATTATGAGGATATAACAACATATTGCCTTCAAATTGGATGAAATCATTTGAATTTGGAGGGAAAACTCCAATAATAACATCCTTTTCATGGAGGAACAAAAATGGAACAACATGGAGGGAAACTCCATAAAAATATTATCCTATCAAAATGGAACAGATAGGATCAAATGGAGGGAAACTCCATATAAAATGAGTGCATACCAATATAGGATGGAGGAATACTCCATGGGCCAGATAAGGAAACTATGTATCAGTTATACTAAGGGGACCTACATAGTTAACCTTGAAAAAATATTAAGCTCCCTATGCAACTCAAAAAATTATTTAAATCATGTAGATCAATGGTATAAAACCATAAAGTGCCAACATGGCATAGAACAATGCTATAAAAGCATAAAAGTGCAACTATGAGCACATCAAAATATCAAAATGAAGACAAATGTGTAAGATGACTCATAATCCAATTAAGTAAAATGATTTAAGGAAGATCAACTAAATATAGATATCAGGTATAAAACTCCATTAAGGGTAAACATGAGTACTCAATTCATTTGTGAAGGTATAAAGGATGGACCCACCATCAAAGACAAGAATCCTCAAAAAGGAATTATAAATGAGGATATTAAAAAACTTAACTTTTTATGTTAAAAATAAAAATAAAACTTTGATTAGTTTTAATTTTTAATTCTAAGAAAACTTCTCAAAAAAATCTTTAACTTCTCCTTTTTTTACTTAAAATCACGTAAAGGAGTAAGAGAGATTTAAAATAAAATATTGCACTTGTCTGACAATGAATGATTTCATGCCAAATATAGGTTGACAAAAGGCAATGATAAAAGCAAAAGATGCCTCTGTCAAGAACTAAAAAAAGAAAAAGAATCTTGCATGAAAAGACAAGAAAAAAGTTACTAGGAATAGTAGAGATATGTTATAGCAGACTAACAAAGGTGAGAGAGCAGCAATCAGTCTGACTCTGCTTTTAAAATTCTCACCATAACAAGCAATCATCTAAAAAAAGAAATCTGAAAATGAAAGACCAGCAACTGCAATCATTACGCTTCTGAGCTCTGTGGACCAGTGTGGGTAGAATGGCGCTCGGCATATAGCAGCCAGTGCCAGCACAAGCCACAGCTTAGGTTGAAGTGTTCAGCTTTCCGCGCACTCGCGAGCTTCCTCCATTTTCTCACAATTTGCCGCAGGGCGACAACGTGCCTGATCTAGTTACATCTGCCCCTGTTCATGTTCTTGAGTGGGAGCGAGAACTGATAATGATGAGGCGGGAACGACACCGGCCAAATATATATCAGGGGGAAAGTGAAAAAATCCAACCTTGTTTTGTGATATAAGAGCGGGAGCGTTAGATCTGAGCTCCGCTGCGTCCTTGGGAACTTGAGGACTAATTATTGTTGGCGTTAGGGCTTTGGCCATTGCCATTGCCATTGTGCTAGCCAATTATATTTGCGCTGGTCAACCTGTCGTCAAAACATTAAAGTTCTGTTATTAACTGCAATTTGTTCAAGGGCCAAAGACAAAATGGACAGTGGGCACTCATCATTTTGAGAGGATAAAGCGTGCATGTCACGTGTTTGATAAAATGCCTACTAAAAACACCGTCTCCTGGACAGTTATGATTTCAGGATGTGTGCGGAATCGCTGTGCTGATGAAGCCTTGACGCTTTCTCATGGAATGCAACTGGAAGGCGTAATTGCAGATTCAAAAAACTTTTGCCTCTGTGCTCCCGGCATGTGCCAATTCGGCAGACATGCAACTGGGTAAGAATATACATGGAAAAATAATTGAAATTGGAGTTCTGGGGGATTTGGCTGGGAGACGCGCCCTTGTTTAGGATTTCCTTGTAGGATGATGTGTGAAGCAGTGGGCAAACAGCGGCAGGCGAAAGCCCAAATTGGCGAACAAGAGAAGAAGCTCGACATGTTCTACAACCCAATAACATACGGGAACGTCGTGGAAGGAAGCGGGCACTACGATGAGGAGATGTGCAGAGCAGAACAAGGTACGGAAACGTATTCAAGGTCTGTATGCAGGACGGAAGCGAACATGCAGAAATTCAGCAAGAGCATAAGTCCATCCAAAGACTTCACTATTCTCACACCCATTATACAAAATTTCAGAATGATTTAGAAAAAGAGCGATTTCTTAAAGAGAGCTCCAAATGACTCAAACTGAAAAAATAAACAATTCCTTTGTTTATAGAGGCACAAAGAAATGTTTTGATTTGCTAGTAACAAGAGTAAAAAAAAATTGATATCTAGATAGGAAAACCTTTTGGCGGCAAGCCTGCCAAAGGGGGTTAGATGAAAAACTAATATAAAGTAAGAAGTAACCTGCACAAATTAGAGCACACAAAAGTTAATCGGATTTGGCGGTAAACCAACCAAATCCAAAAAAAATTCAATTCCTTCCATCTTAAGAAGATTAAAGAAGAAATTAGTGAAATCTCTCTCAAGAGTTACCTTCGAATCGTACCTTCATGCAAACACTCAAAACAAAGATTAAACTGCTCTGATACCATGTTAGAAATGGAAAAAGAAATCTGTAAATAAGCAATACCAGGAAAGAATCTAAGTGATTAAATGCATGAAAAGATATTACCATAAAATAGGAGAGAGAAAGCTTCAAGCTCCAACACCATGAGACAAGATATTTGGAAAGGGGAAAGCAAAGAAAACCCCTTGTGACATTATGAATGAGGCATGAAAAGCCTAAGAAGAAAAAGAGAGCAAGAGAGCAATGGCTCATACAATATTTGATAAGAGGAAGAAACCTCATTGTTTAATGAGAGAAGAGGGTCATCTCTTAAATAGAGATGAGAGAGAGGAGTTAGAATGTAACTCCCATGTCTATGAATGCCACCATTCATAAGTGTGTGAGGCCAAGTGTGAGATTCCTCTTAAGGAGGAATAATCTAAAATTAGAAATTACAATAAATATTTGTCCTCACATATTCCACTAGATGACAAAATAAGATGTGGAAAAAGGACAAAAAAGAAATATATTAGGATACCTTGGCTTATATCCTAATATATTACAACAATAAAAAAAGGAGTTCTAACCTTGGTTTATAAACACACCAAGGAAAGATTACAACTTCTAACAGAAATAAAAAGAAAAACGTGTAGATATCCAATTTTGACCACTGAGAAAGGTAAACAGAGTATGTCCATGTTTTAATGAGTCTCAAAATGGGCAGATCACATTGAGATATAAGAAGAATTATATTTAAACAACATCCTCGCCATCATGGAGAGTAGAACAAAAATTTATGGGTTAAATAGGAGCCGAATAAGGTAAGAACCAAATGAAGCAATGACCAAGGAGTAAATAAGGGGAGTGTAAACTTGGGCCTATCTCGCCAAGGAACAAAGGTATGCTTTATTGCTAATATCTATAATATATGAATTATTATAAATGAAATATAAGTTGTGATAAATTATATATATATAAGAATAGGAAGGATATATGAATGTTCACTATTATGTTTTACATTTATATACATGAGAGAATGTATAAAATATTGTTATTATATAAATAATGTCTATTTAAGAAATGATTGATATTTTTGAGATCAATCAATAAGATTGATTAATATCCTTTAATTTATTAATTTGACATTATTAAGTATAAAAGGATTAATTAATGTGGAGATAAGTATTTTCGTTAAGTAGTACATTTATTTATTTATTTATTATAGTCTCTCTCATATTTTATTTTCAATACATACTATAAGAGCTATTTGCGTTGATGGATGCTCTTGTAGGAAGAGGGAGATTGAGATTCAGAGGGAGCCTGGCATTTCATTAGAGGCGACCTTGAAAGAGATGGAGTAGATAGAGGATGTGGTTCAGTCAACCTTCAATTATCTTGATCATATTGAATCAGAGGGAGTTTTGACTACTTCTAAACTTTTGGTGTCATGTGTGTGACTGTATGATTTAATCAGTTTACCCTCTGCGTACATCATGAGGAAGTGACGACTTCCAAATAATCGTCACTTGTATTTGCAAAAGTTATTGAAAGGGGACGATCTTACAATAACTTAATTTTCTATTATGATGGATATCTTACGATGACCATGCGGATCATAATAAATAATACTTTGCATGGTATGTGTTATGAGAATGCATGTGCACATACCTTAAAATAGTGTTGAGTACATGGTGAATGTTATGCAAATTAATGTTCTGGAGGGCCATTACACAGATAGAGTACTTAGTGAATATCACGCATCTAAACATTTTGGAAGGCCATTACTCAAAGAGTATTTGGTGAATATCATGATTTTTTGGAAGACCAATACTCATGATATCTGATGTGACAACACACATTTTTTGGTAATTGGTGAATATCATGTATACTGAAGACCACTATTCATGATATCAGATGCAATATCAAACATTTCTTGAGTAATTGGTGAATATCATGTGTTGATATTCTAGAAGACCAATACTCATGATATCAGATGTGATATCAAACCTTTTTGAGTACTTGGTGAATATCATATGTTGATATTCTGGGAAACCAATACTCATGATATCAGATGTGATATCAAACCTTATTTGAGTACTTGGTGAATATCGTGTGTTGATATTCTGAAGACCAATACTCATTGATATTAGATTTGATTTCAAAGTGATGGATATCTTCTTATCAAAGATATTCTTAATCTTGCTGACATGATATTACTTTGAGGTAATACTTGTGTTTATTCTTCCTAGCTAAGAGGGAGTGTTGATGTTTGGTAGCTTTAGTAGGACAAATTTGTGACATTAATTAATATAATTATAATGATTCATATATAAAGATATGTATACACAATTATAATTAAGATTATCATTATCTTAATTATATTAATGAATAGACATGTCCCATGAAGGGACATGTCTCCTCTTGGTTTATTCCTCTTACAAATACAAAGAGACTGCTTCCATTTGAAGATCACATACCATAAAAAGGTAATGTGAATAAATTTGCAGCAATCCATGAAAATCAACACATGAGGAGGGAGCAAAAAGTGGAGGTTGAAATTAAGATCCAATAGTAAAATATGGTGGAGTTAAGAGAGATTGTTGATCGGCCTAGGTGCATATATTCTGGGCAATCATTGAAATCCTCTAGAAATGCTAAATCCCTCCCCATGCAAGTGGTTTGCCTAGGCACTTAAACTGGCATTGATTTTGAAGGGAGATGAAGCATTTAATTAAAATCGTCATCCCATTACAAGTCGGCCTGCATATGGAGATGTAGAAGAATTAATTTTAATTATTTTAATTGGCTTAAAAGGATTAAGTCAAACTCTTGTAGGAACATGTCTCCTCAAAATCTCAGATCGCCTATATAAAGGGGTTGATGTTGGTCCATTTCAATGTTAGACAAACAAATTCACCCATGCTGTTAGGTTTGCTATTTTCTTCCTGAGTTGGCAATGATTGCAATCAATTATCTTCCTAAGGCAACGAATAATTGTGAAGCAGTGAAGTACTTCAAAACTAGTAGGTTATCTTCTTGGCATCAATCTTATATGTTTTTGATAGTTTCTTCTCCAAAATTTGAGATAGGTGGCGAGAAAGCAAAATCTGGGCATGTTGCTTCTTTTCCATACTTTTAATTTAATTTTAGCCCAAAATTTTACAAGCAAATGATAAGGTTGAATCTTACACTTGAAGGAATCTTGGGGAATCTCATCTTGTTGTGCATTAACATCATTTTATGTTTTTTGATGCTATTACCTTTGATGCTTTCGACATTTGCCTTCCTTGTCCTCGGGGAGGATGTTTTGTTTTCGCTCTTGATGTCCACTGCCCAATTGTAAGCATTAATGTATGAGGACAAAGGTGCTACTTTCATATCCTTGTGTAGTGAGGGGATCGGTCCATTGATAAACCAATGCTTGTTTAGTTTGTTAGTGGATTGGTTTTCCAACTTTATTAGAAACTCCTGGAGCATATAATTGTAGCTTATACATTTTCATGCTTCCCTTGTTTGGCATTGTAAATCTTCACAACAATCTCATGGTCATCTCATAACAATTTAAACTTATCCTCAAACGCTTTCGTAAGAACTTCTCAAGAGCCTGTAGATTCATCATCAAGTTTTGTGAACTAGTCTATGGCTATGCCCTGTAGTTATTCTAGAAACACTCTAACCCAATAGTTTTTTTTCTCCTATCTACAGGTCATCTAGATAGTTTAGCATGTCTTGTAGTGCCGGTTAGGTCCTCTGATCTGTTCCCCACGAGCTTAGACATTTTCTCCTTGTCAACATTTGGAATTGCCGAGGAAGTCACCACCTTTCTGGGTTGGTACACACCTTGTGCCTTGTACCTAGTTGGACCAGTTCGATCTTGATGTTTTGGTGCTTTACTTGCACTCATAATCATTCATGAGTCTTCGGCACATCCACTTTCATTGTCCCTTGCACCTTCATTACCTTTTGCATAGTTCCTTAATCTCTCCTCCCCTAGACTTTTTCTTAGTAACCCCAATTGTTGGTTCTTCCTATATGGATAGTTGTTCTATGTAGTGTAAGTTATTCTTGAGTATCTTTATTCACTCTAGAATTAATTATAGAGAAGAAGATGAGAGATGGTCGACCAAGGATTCTAGTTCATCCCACTATACAATACTACCTTCCTTAGTAGTATGCGCCATATTTAAGGACAACAATTGCTGAGAGGAACACAACCATCAACCAATTGACACAACTCCTTGAGAGTGACAAGCAGCTTAATATGGACAATTAATACATTATCATATAACCAATATTATTAAACATACAATAGGCATTATATGCCAGCTAGATTCTCCTCAAAAGAGAAAGTTGTCTTCCAAACAATAGTACACATCAGCTAATATTTGGGAAGACCAATGGCAAGAGTCTAGATAATGACTTATAGCGTGCAAACTCAAAGTTGTAGTGTACTTCAAAAATCAAATGGGAATTTGTTAGCAACACCCCAATGGGGTCAAGGGGAAGCACCTATATTGTGGTCAAGGAGCAACTCTCTTTGTCAAGGACTATGGTGGCACCCTTAGTTGGGTCAGGGGTGAGTGCCCCAAGACCAAACTAAGACCTTCAAAACCATACAAAACTCCATGGTGCACATCATTTTTGTGATTTTTGAGATGCCAAAAATAATGTAACGCTAAAGAAGCCAAAAAATAGATATTTCGTTTCAAAATTATGATGAGGATTTGAAAGCCATATGGGAACAAATTTACAATTACGTGATTGCCACACCCAATGACTTCATTATAATACACTCCTCTTACCAAGTGCTACATTTCTAGCAAGTAACTCAAGTATTACTAGACATTTTACCCTTGCGAACCATTTGATGTAAAGTTGCCAAACCAAGAGTTGTTGTCGTATGGAAGGACAGTATTGAGCCGACTATACAATGTACAAAACGATGGAAACTTGACTTCTTGGTCAATGTTGATGTTGTACGGGTGGTTTGAGGGTTCATGTGACATATGATGTAAGCAAGGCAAAAGAATAAATGAATCATATGCTACACATAGATGAATGTTGGAGATGCTGTACAACTATGAGGTTTTGTGGCATTTGTATTGGGTGTAGAGACTATTGCAAGAAGGAAAAACTAAAGTGTTGTGTGGGTTAATGCACAAGGTGTCGTACAGGGTATAAGAGTCACATTATAGGGTGTAAAGATTGTCGAAGGAGGAAAAATAGAAATGTTGTATAGGTTAATGCACAAGGTGTCATATGGGGTCTTGAAGTGCACACCATTTTTCATGAGTTTTTAAGATGCAAAAGAAATGATGAAGCTAGGAAATAGATATTTTGGAGTTTTTTAGTTAATGTATGCAGCACAATAAAATCTAATGTCTTGTAAGAATGCTCTTTACCATAATAGGAAAGAAAGGCATCACAAAGTGGTGTCTTCTGCCAATGATGTCTATAGTAAACCAAGGAAATTGTTGTATTGTGAATCAAGGAAATTGTCTTACGGAGCAATAGAGAAAATATTGTTTGGTGTAGCAATATTGATGTATGTTGAGAGCATTCCACAATAGCCATGCACAAGATGATAGCCATAGAATGTTAAATGAATGGGGTGTACATCTACTCCACAAGCCATATGATGAAACAACCATATGATGAAATATTTAAGGGGATGTACTATCAACAAGGAAGTCCATATGCTACATGGAAATGATTGCTGCACTATGCTAAAAAGGGTCATATTTTGAAAAATTGTTGTGGTATTTGTTTTTGTACAATTTTTTTTAAATCTTGCTAAGCCCTATGTTTTAATAATGTCATATGATGTCTATCAAGAGAGTCCATAAACTACTCATGGAGGGCTGTATGAGAAGAGAGTGGCTAGTGGGGGGCTGTATGAGAAGAAGGCTATTGATAAGAAAATGGCTAGGGTAGTGGAGGATTGCATGAGAAGAGAATTGCTAGTTGAGGGCCATATGGGATGAAACTGTAAGGCATGAAGTCATGCTTCCATAAAATGAATCTACCATATGCTATGGCACAAATGAAGCTGTACGTTGGAAGGGAAACTTTACTGCTGAGCATGCTAAGGTACTTTTGTCACTGAGGGTTTTTTCTTAACTAACTTCTGATTTGATTTCTCTTTTAACTTTACGACATACTTTTTAGAGGGTGCTAGTTTTTATTTTTTTGAAGTCCTCTTTATTTTTTTGCATACTTACTAATTTATTCTAATATGTTATCTTTAATAAAATTTTCTTCTCGATATTCTAATAAAGTGGTGTTCACACTTAATAGTATTCTCCAACTCTGATATTTTAATGATTTTTTTTTCTCCATATGTCGTAAATTTTCCTTTTAATTTAATTTTTTCCTTCGAAATATTTTTAATAACACCCTTTTAAAAAAATTCTCTTGTTGAACTTCCATACAATTCTTTAATTTTTTTTGCCTCCATTATTTTTCCCTCTTTGCATTGTCCATTCCTCCAAATTGTCTCTTTCCTTGTAAGTTTTGGATAAGTTGATTCTTCCTTGACAATTATTTGTATGATCCATGTTACATAATTTTCTCTTTGTATTGTGAGATGTATGATCCACAACTTTTACATGCTTTCAACAGTTGCTCTTTAGTTGTAGTTGTAGCTTCAAGAAAATTACATGTTGATAGAAATATATCATAGTCCTCCATTTGCTAAGTAGGACTGCAACTCCAGAATCCATTGTCTTTTAATTTCATCCAACTTTGATTCTTTGTCCATTCTTCTCCCAATTTTGAACTTGATTAATTCAGGAAGTTGCTTCTTCATTGATGACTTGGTTATTTAAAGCTTACATATTTCCAGCCCTTGTTTGAAGTGGAGATTAGATCCTTTTTCCTCTTGTGATTGACTTTGACTACTACTAGCCATACTCTCTTGAGTAATGCATCATACACTTTCTTTTGCAATGGGATGACCATAACGCTCAAGTAGAACTATTGGGTCCTGATTGTTACCTTTTGCACCATCATTGTACCACCCGACTTGACTCCATGTTAGTTGGCACCGACTATGTGCAAGGTTGGTGGTTAGAGGGTTGTCCAAGGTGCTTCTAGGTATCTTCTAGTTGTATGTTTCTTTTCGAGCCTCCATCAATCATGGTATTTGTGAGGTTCTTCCCCATGATTTCCATTTGAATGGCAATTGAGCACTTCTTGATGTTTACCATCAACAACATTGAATCAATGACTTTATCGTCCTTGGGTGGTAGCTCTACTACTATTCTTTCTTGGGGTCTTGGTGTTGCCTACTTTGGTCCTCACTAACTATGTTGGTAATTGCTACTCTTAGTTGCAACATTTTTTGAAGAAGGTTTGTCACCTTGATGGGTACGATATCATACTATGTTCTTCTCTGACTTTAACTTTAATGATGTACTTTGCAATCTGTTGAAAGTTCTTCATTCCTTTGCCGTTACTTATTCTAGTTATGATATTGCTTCCTGGAGTTGTTCCTTCCTCATACAAGAGTTTAGGTACACTACCTTATTCATTTGTTGTTACATCCCAAATTTTGGCCCAATTTTAGATGTTCCTTTATAGCTATTGAGGCTTCATGAGAAGTTGAGTGATTGGTTAAATTAGTTATTTGTTATGGTTTCATGTGATAATGAAGTGTTGGTTATTTGTTATGCTTCCATCAAAAATATTGGTCAATTGTTATGATGATATATGAATTGGAAATGGATGGCTAACATGATCATACGCTATGATAATTTTGAATTTGAAAAATGATAAGCAATATGTTGTTAATGTGATAAATTTTCACTTGCAATAATGTGGTGAATGGGGGAAAGCATTGTTAGAGAAGGATTTGGGCACGGTGGGCATCACCTACCATTGAGCTAACAAGTATGAGTTTTGACCACAATTGCTAAGGGAAAACAACTAGGCAAGCAGGGGTATACCAAGGGACTATCTTGAGCTAATTGGGTCAACACATTTAGTAAGACAATAAAAGTATTCACTCGAGTATGAACAAACTAAGAACAATTGTAATTTACATTAGTAAGTAAACCACCATTATAATAAAACATAAGGAGTAAAATTAATATTCCATCCTAAGTCAATGTTTTATTATTATTTCCATTTTATGGCAATGGTTTTAATACTATTCATGTCATCGACCTTTATATTTGAGTGGCCATGTTTCTATATTTTTTCATTGGGCCTTATATTATTTTGGTGACCATTTTAATGTTATTGCCACATTTGAGCCAGTGGCCTTTTATTTTGTAAGTTCTCACAACCTTCACAATCTTGCGCGTAATTGAGGATGCAGCCGAGAAGGCAAAGATTATGGAGTGATAGCTCATTTAAATACAACATTCTTACCTCTGACAGACTTAATACCATCACCTGCGATTAGAATTACTTTCTCACTCTTGCTTCACCTTCTTCCTTGCAAGTTTCATACATGTATCCAGTAGACACATACCATCCGCTATCTCCATTCTATTTTTTAGATAGTACTTCTGCCTTCTTCAGGCATTGTCTTAATCATATTAAGTATTTTGGTGCCGAGTTCCCTGCACCGGAACGACAATAGCCAATTGATACCATTCTTGCTTTTCATAGGAATCAATGATCGCGAATTCCAACATTGCTCAGGAATCATTTGAGCCTTTGCAAAGTACGACCTCCAGTCAGTCATGAAATCACCACTGCTAAACTTTATATTTCTTTTAAATGATATAGTGAGGTGTAGTTGAAGCCTATTTTGAAAAGTTATTATAATATTTTTAGAACCGATCAAGATATGATCCAATGTCTTCTTTCTTTATCTTTGATATTGTAAGAATGCTCTAGATTGAGCAGAACTATGGCATTTCCCATTTAAGAAATTCTCTTCCCAAAATCATGGATAATTGGAGTGCGAGCTTATATATGGATATTTGAAATATATTCCCTTAGATAAGAGATCACACCATTGTGAAGTAAGAATAGATTTTCTAGACTTCTATGATGCCAAGGCCTAGGTTGGGCAGATGCATTGACTGAGATTACAAATGCTTATACATCCAAATTATCTTTTATAATGCCAAGGCCCAGGTTGGGAAGATGCATTGGTCGTGATTACAAATGCTTATACATCCACCTCATGTTTCATCCAGGAAGACCAACATGGTCGAGATGAAGGGTGTGAAATGGAAATCATTGAACTATGATTTATTCTTGTATGATAAAAGAAAAGAACAATCGGTAACTTAAGCAAGTAATAAGAGATGTTTAAAGTTCGTGTCAGCTCATGGTAGTCCATCGTATAGGTCTTGTTGTCTAGTCGAGTGGTGGGTTGACAAACACCAAGATGCTTTGTGGTTGGACAATGATATCTCGAGCCTAATCCCAAGGTACAGATGGTCTTTCTCAGTAGAGATTGGGTGGGGATACTTAAGGGTCCATGGTTGGAAGGTCAAGCCCATGGCAATGCTTCTCCTCTCCGCCAGATGCCAAGACTTGCACAAGACAGAGATATGATCTGCATTCAAATATCTTCAGTAATGGGTGTTTTACTTTTATGAATTTGTAGTTTCAAGTTGAAGATATGATAGGGGGTTAACATTGTTTAATCAATTATTTTATTTCCAACTATGCGGTTATAGCTGTTCGTTCTCTTCCATTTGAATATGTAAAGTAGTTGGGAAACTATCTTCATGTGATTATGCAAAGTACGTATCTTTATTAGCAGAAAATATATCTCTTTCCATTAAGTAATAGTTGGTTACGATGGCAAGTACATTCATCATATTTGTTGAATGAATACTCCTTCAATTGTTAGTTAAGATATTTTTGTTAAACTGATTATAACCGTTAATCTCTTTCATATGAACATGTAAAATAACTGTTATAATTGCCTTCTCATGCTCATGAATATGAAAAAGTAACTAGGTTCAATGATATGATAGTTGTTAGTTAAGGCTGGAAAAATGGGTTTGTGCTCTTGTGGTTGTGGAAATTGCCTCATCTTGTTCTATCGTGTCCAAAATATTAACACCCTTTTTCTATGGGTAGTCAGTGTCTTCATGGTTATCTAAAGGCTAATACACACCACTTGCATGCTGATTATATGTTGTATCTTATTCTATCAGTCTCGTGCAAACTGTCCCCATTCACAACATAGTATGGTAGGACGTTCTTTGGAGTCTTAATGTATTTGGTTTCACCCTCATTGATTTCAGTCTTGTGCAAAGTGTTCCTATTTGCTACATTGTCAACATTATAAGATAGGATATTTTTTGGAGTCATATTGTATTTTTTTCATCCTCATTGATTTTGATAACCACCTAGGGTTGCATTCTGTGGCTTCAATGGATTAGACTGCCCTTGTCTAATGATTACCTACGTACTTCTAGTCTTCAAATTGTATGGGCACTCCTTCGTTGAATGGCCCATCTGTTATGTCCCCCTTTCAAATAATTAAAAAATAATAATCTTTGCTAAGGCAGGCAAGCCCAAGAAAGTGAAGTTTTGGAAAAAGGGGGTTAATCTTTGGAAACCGTTGGACTAATAAATGAAAATTATTATTAAAATATGTTTCATTAATCTCTCTTGGACGTGAGTTACAGTTATGCCCTCTTTTAAGAGGTTTGGAGGCATTTTGGGGGGATTCCAGAACTTGATTTTTGCTAATTTTCTTATTGTTCTTCAGAGGCTGCCAAACCTGTGGAGAAGGAGACCCAAGAACGGGAGTTTGCAGGTTTCCAGGAAGGCTAAGGACTGGAGTTTGAAGCCATTCCATGTGCATGCTCATATAGAGTTTGCCTTTGTGCTGAATAGTGCCGATTTGTGGGTTTTCGGGGTTGTTTTTGGTTTGAGTTTGGTGTTTTCAGTTGAGTGTTTCATATCAGTTTGGGTTGCTGCTGTATTTCAGAATTTAAGATGTTAAAATAGAGCTGAATATATGTATTGGGTCGTGATTAAACTTCTGAGATAGTTTATGAGTGTTTTTGTGGTGTTTCCGGGCATTGTGTGTTAATTTCGGGAGCCCGATTGAGCATAGTTTTGTCCTACATTTGTGAGCTGTTGTGTAAAGGCTATACAAATCTGAAAATGTCATTTTGTGGGCTGTTATGCTGCTGAAATTTCTGTAAAAATGTCCATTCTCAGATTTATTAATAATTTGTGAAGTTGTGAAGCTTTTTGGCACTAATTTGGACATACCTGATTTGGGTTTTATTGGGAAATTGGCAGATCTTTGTAATATTGGTTGTTTGATTTTAAAGATCAGATTTGAGGCTAGAAATACCATGCAAAACCAGTAAAGGGACATTTCAGTGGTATCAGAGCCATGATCTTGCCAGCCTGAAGGTTTGTAGAAGTTTCCATGTCAGTTTTGACAACTACCCAGATCTTGCATTTCAGTTTTGAGAACTACCCAAATCTTGCATGTCATAATTTATGGTTGCATGTTGCTTCTAATCAGCTGCATGTCAAAATTTATGGTTTCATGCTACTTCTAATCATTTGCATGTTAGTTCTTGGTGAATTTGGTGGTTGTAGAAGTTTGCATGTCAGTTTTGACAACTACCCAGATCTTGCATGTCATAATTTATGATTGCATGTTGCTTCTAATCAGCTGCATGTCAAAATTTATGGTTGCATGCTACTTCTAATCATTTGCATGTTAGTTCTTGGTGAATTTGGTGGTTGCATGTTGCTTCTAGTCAGTTGCATGCCAAAATCTATGGTTGCATGCTACTTCTAATCATTTGCATGTTAGTTCTTGGTGTTTGAAGAAGTTATATCCTATTGGGGTTACACTCTACTTTATCCAGAATGGACAGGTATAGTACAGAGTCTCAGAGGACACAATCTTGGACAATTGATATCCAGAGTCAAAACAGTAGAAAGGATGGTTATTTAGACATTCGAGATAAACTTATGAAAATAAGCCATGACATGTCTGAACAGTTGGTTGAGCACCACCGTATAATGAATGACATGTTGTCCGACCCAGCTAAGGTGGATAAGTTGACTGGATTTCTATTTGGAAAATTTTCTCACAGGATAGATGACACAATTCCCAAGAAATTGCATGAGTAGTTTGAGAAACTAACTGATAGCCAGGTAGAGGTCCCAGATTCTACTCTGCCACAGGAGGTGGTGGGAAAGGATATTACACAGATTGATAGTAACGGTCAACTTGATACTCAAATTGAGACAATTGTTTACAGGTCGTCAAAGGGTGATGCCACAGGTATTCAGGATGGTATAGTTACAACAGGCAGTGACTACAGTGTAGTGGGTTCAGATGATGATTATGAAGATGTTGTGCAGGATGGTGAGATACCTGGTAGAGATGAGCAGACATTGAGCATTCATGACTTTGCTGAGAAAGAGTACAAGGCACAGTTAGATGCTTCATCACATGAGGTTGAGGCTGGTAGTACTTCACATGATTTGTCCAACCAGCTGAAGGTGAACAAAGATAGTATTGTGACTTCATTATCTCATCATGACAAGTATGTGGAGTTAGTTGGTATTGGTCATATTACTCAGGTGAGGAGTTTGCTTGAGTTACCAGTTGATTCTAGTTTACGGATATGGACTCGAGATTGTTATATTGGTGTTTGGGATTCAGTTGACTGGAGCTCTTTAACACTTTTTGGTAGCAGTGTTTGTTTGGGTGCTATCATGGATTTGATTAGCAGATTACACGGTGTTGTCTTTTCTTGTGCCAGTATCTTGTCCGATGTTGGTATTAGTTTTTATACACCGATGTTGGGCTTTGTTCATATATCCAGTCGACCATACTTGCTAGAATTTGTTGATGATATTTCATATTTGGCAGTGTGTATAGATGAGTCCCAGGATCATATTGGCATTGATGACATCCAGGAGGATGCAGTGGGCAGTTTTTGAAGACTTAGTTTCCTTGGGTATAGAGGAGTTGGACCACAATGCTAATGTTTTTGATACTCCGTATGTTGATATGAGCTTTAGATTTGATTCACAGGATATGGATGGTAATACTCTAGAGACTAGTAACTTTGAGGATACTCCTTTAGACAGTGCATCAGAGGAGGTTTGTAGGAGACAGTCAAGCCAGTGCCATCATGTGTCTAATCAGTTGAGAGTTAGTGACTGAGACATTGCTATCACTTGCCAGCATTTCGATGCTGCTCGTCAGTTGTTAGCAGTTTATGGATGGGGTTCTCCTACTAGTGATGAGTAGGAAGGCAGTTATCTTTCCTTGATAGAGATCCACTCTTTATGGGAGGCTATTCGAATTTTGAGACAGAATTATATGCAGTTGGTAGCCGACAGAGATTATCTTATGGAGTGGGGCAGTACAGCATATGATGCATTGTTGGCCAAGGAAGATGAGGTGAGTGAGCTTACTGAGCAGCTTGAGGTGACTTCTGAGATTCTTGAGAGTACACGGTTGGCTTTCAAGGAGTCACAGTTTCATTTGGCTAAGGTGACCATGGAGTTAGAGCGACTACAGTCTTTACCTGATTCTATACAGTCACAAGCTGTGGTGTTTGGTGATCCGAGGATGACCATGGCCGAGATTGTCAGAGACAGTGGAGATGGGGATGCATCCATCCTTGATACTAACATTGGCACATCAGGTTCATTCCCACTAGAGTCAGGTTCAATTGAGTTGGGTGTTGTAGTAGATTGTTGTATGCCTAACATGATGGTGGCCTCTAGTACTGATGGCACAGAGACTAGAGATGTATCAAATATCGTGTGTAATGTTGGTGAGTCGACAGTTGGCATGGTTCCTGCTAGTAATACTACTCCCTTGGTGATATCTTTGGAGGTAGTAGTCAGTTCCAACATGGTTAATGATCAATTGCAGTTAGTTTCATCTGGATTACAGTCTGAGCCATTGACTGAGATTGGCGCATTCTATCGGCATTACACTGTGAGGTATGCTCATCAATTTACTTTTGATGACCATGTTGATGAGATTATGATACAAAGATGTACTTTGGTTCCTAGTGCTTATCATCAATTATGGAATAGTTTGATGCCTTGGGATGAGAGTTGTGATGGGCACGACATGGCGATAGGTCCTGCAGTTGATAGCTTGATAATACATGACTTAGAGCAAGAGTTTTGGAGTGATGCTTCAGCAGGTGTTGTTATTGATTCTACTCCTTTGGCTATGACATCTCCTGACTTAGCTAGTGATCAGTCACAGTGGGTTATATCACTTGTTCATGGTGAGCTGTTGACTAAGGTTGGTTTTTTTAATCAACATTATATTGTAGGGTATGTACATCAATTAGCATTTGATCCTTGTTTTGAGGAGTTGATGGCAGGCAAATTTGGTTTGGATTCCATTTCTTACTCTTTATCTTGTAATGTCTTTTCACCATCAGTAGTGCATGGGAGTTATGGTTATGAGATAGTGGCCGGTGATTTGCAGAGTTGTGTTAACTGTAGGAGTTGTACAGTGTGTGGATTCTCCATACTTGGTATAGTTTCATTCGAGAGCGTTCACCATTGTTGCAGAGTTGGATTGTACATTCCGTATAGGCCAGTGGGATGCGTTGATGGTATTTACTATGTTGGTAGTTTGATTTGTCCACTTTACTTGGGTTCTGATGTTCTAAGAGTTTGTGTCTCATGGGTTTTTGACTGTGGTAGTGGTGATTTTGGAGTTTGGTTGAGCTATAATTGCCAGTTTGATTATGGATTCCTCTTGGTCATATTGCAGAGGATATTGCAGGAGTCTGTGTTAATTGGTAGTAGTATAGTTCATGACTACATTTGGGATCCAAGTGGATTGATTGGTTTATTGTTCAGCCATTGCTTGAGGACAAGCAATGTTTGGGAGGGGAGGACTTGTCATGTCCCCTTTTCAAATAATTAAAAAATAATAATCTTTGCTAAGGCAGGCAAGCCCAAGAAAGTGAATTTTCGAAAAAAGGGGGTTAATCTTTGGAAACCGTTGGACTAATAAATGAAAATTATTATTAAAATATGTTTCATTAACCTCTCTTGGACGTGAGTTACAGTTATGCCCTCTTTTAAGAGGTTTGGAGGCATTTTGGGGGGATTCCAGAACTTGATTTTTGCTAATTTTCTTGTTGTTCTTCAGAGGCTGCCGAACCTGTGGAGAAGGAGACCCAAGAACAGGAGTTTGCAGGTTTCCAGGAAGGCTAAGGACGGGAGTTTGAAGCCATTCCATGTGCATGCTCATACAGAGTTTGCCTTTGTGCTGAATAGTGCCGATTTGTGGGTTTTCGGGGTTGTTTTTGGTTTGAGTTTGGTGTTTTCAGTTGAGTGTTTTATATCAGTTTGGGTTGCTGCTGTATTTCAGAATTTAAGATGTTAAAATAGAGCTGAATATATGTATTGGGTCGTGATTAAACTTTTGAGATAGTTTATGAGTGTTTTTGTGGTGTTTCCGGGCATTGTGTGTTAATTTCGGGAGCCCGATTGAGCATAGTTTTGTCCTACATTTGTGAGCTGTTGTGTAAAGGCTATACAAAACTGGAAATGTCATTTTGTGGGCTATTATGCTGCTGAAATTTCTGTAAAAATGTCCATACTCAGATTTATTAATAATTTGTGAAGTTGTAAAGTTTTTTGGCACTAATTTGGACATACCCGATTTGGGTTTTATTGGGAAATTGGCAGATCTTTGTAATATTGGTTGTTTGATTTTAAAGATCAGATTTGAGGCTGGAAATACCATGCAAAATCAGAAAAGGGACATTTCACCATCACCCGACAAATATCACAAAACATCTTTGTAGGACAATTACCTTTCATGTGCTCCTTACTTTTGCACTTAGTTCACAATAGTTCATTAGTTTATATATTGGTTTCCTTTCTTTGCCTTCAATTCTTTCATCATTCTCATCATATCCTGTCGTAGGGATTGAATAATTTTAGGTTGTTTGATGCTACTACCTTTGGTGCTCTCGACATTTGCTTTGTCCCTCGGGAGGATGTTTTGTTTTCAATCTTGATGTCCATTGTCCAATTGTAAGCATCAACATATAAGGATAGATGTGTGACTTTCATTTCCTTGTGTACTGAGGGGATCAGTCCATTGATACATAAATGCATTTCCAGTTTGTTGGTAGATTGGTTCTCCACTTTTACTAGAAATGCCTGGAGCCTATACATGTAAGCTCATTCATTTTCATGCTAACTTTGTTTGGTGTTGTAAATCTTAACAATGATCTCATTGTCTTCTCATAACAATTGAAGCTTAGCCTCAAAAGAGTTTTTTTAGCACTTCCCAAGAGATTGTAGACTCATCAAGTTCTATGAACTAGTCAGTGGCAATACCCTATTGTGTTGCTAGAAATGCTCTCCTCCAATAGTCTTTTTTCTCCTAATTGCTTGCCATCTAGATAATTTATGTTTTGTAGTGCCTGTCGATTCCTCTGATCTTTCCCCGCGAGCTTAGAGAGTTTCTGCTTGTTGAGATTTGGAATTGTCAAGGAAGTCACCACTTTTCTTCGTCGGTACACACCTTGTGCCTTGTACCTAGTTGGACTATTTTGCTCTCGATGTTTGGTGCTTTACTTGTACTCATAACCACGTACGAGTCCTCTACACATCCTTACACCCTAGTTACCTTTTGCATAGTTCATAAATCTCTCTGCTCCCCTACTTTTTGTCTTAGTACCCCCCACCCTTGGTTCTTCCTATATGGATAGGTGTTCTATGTGTTATAAGTTATTTTTGAGTATCTTAGGGAACTTGTTCTCAATGTTTCCTTCTTCCTCCTCTTTGTCTGATGCTGACTGTATGGACAAACTGTCTGTTTGGTTTGCAAGGCCTTGGTATATATTGTTACAGAGTGTTACGTGCTCAACAAGCTCTTCCTTCTCTCCCTCTAAGAGATCTTTAGTGAAGCTTTTCCTCTCTTCCTCTCTTCTTGTTCTTGGGAAGGGCTTTGAATTGAAAATCGTTTGATTGAATTTTCCTTGAATGCTTCTCATAATCTTCTTCTCCATTCTCTTTGTTCTTTGATCCTTAAAGATCACCAGATTGCTTGGTCTTGACCACCTTGTGGCCTCTTCTCTCCTTTATTGGGATCTAAGGGCCTGTGACTCTATTTGCATATGAAATTAATATAGAAGAGTAAAAAGGATGATTGGCCAAGGATTAGAGTTGATCCGGCTACATCATACTACCTTACTTGATGATACACAATATATTTGAAGGACTTGATGGTCGCCAAGAGGAACAAAAACATCAATCAACGAATGCTTACACCTACCCAAGGATGGCAAACAACTTAATACAAACAATTAATACATAGTCAGAACCAATATTATCGAGACATAATAATAGACATTATACATTGATGACAAAATCATCTACAGGGTCAAGGGATAGTGCCCCTGGTGCATTCTTGTTGTAGGTTGGGGTTGAGGGCCAAAGAGCCTGCAACTAGGCTCAGAGTAAGGCTTCCAAAATCACATGGATTGCCATGATGCATGCTATTTTCATAATTTTTATTTAAGAAAAACATTATATTTTTTAGTAGAAGTTGCATTTTATCCATATATTTTTCACATCTTCTGTATTTCTGAAAAAGTCTTGAAGTTTCATGAAGACCACCATCTTAATGTATATCTTGCTGTCATCATATTCCTTGACACCACATATTTTTTAGTCAATTGTGTCAAATAGTTTTTGCACCTTGCATATGGTTTCACATGTTGCATGCATATTTGCCAGTCATTTCCAACTAAAATATTTGATTAAAAACCCCTTTCTATTATGGTTTGATAGACGTATATACCATTATCCAAGGTTCTTACGTTGGCACATGTTGGAGCATTTTGGCAAAAGTGAACTGATTAGTTTAGACATTTGGTAGTTGCAGTTAATAAGACATTGATCATCCTCATGATGATACCTATATTTCTGATTAGCTGAAAATAAGCCTAAACCAACAATAATGGATGATGAATTAAATTCCAAATCAGAAAAAATTGAAAAAATCACAAAAACAACAGGTTTGTAGTGCCAGAGGGAAAATATGTGAAATTTGGCCAGGTTTTCTTGTTGAGGAACTCTGTCCAAATCCCCCACTGAACTGAACTTTGATATGTATCTAGGTTAGATTGGACCCAAATTTGCAAGTCTAAGGGTTGAACCATTAACGTAGCTTTTTATGATATTGTGGTCCATTGCATCAACCGCATAAGTAAGGACTTCCCAAGTATGGCTATAATTTGGATAAGAGTTCCACTTCTCCGAATTGAATATTTTTGAGGCAGCATTCTCAAGAAATCATTTATATTGCGGTATACCAGACCATTTGACTTTCATTGAGTGTTAATGAGTTGTTCTTAATTATATATTGATTTGGAGAAGAAATTGATACATAAAATGCTTTTTGAAATGGGAGGAATTGATTGAAAACAACCAATAGATTATGCAAATATACCTTCAGATGTCAGATTTCCAATCAGCATAGACATTTGGCTAGCGTTTGCCCCACCTTGCAATGTCAAGAATAGATGAAACCGATATATCAAGAAAAAACCAACCTTAAGAATGTCAGGCTCAAGATTCTAGTAGAGAAAAGATCAATGGATGCATGGGACTTGGACAACCATAAAATATTCCATGAAAGCTCTCTTGATTCAATCAAATTGTACATATTCAACAATATAAAAAAGATTGTTTAATTCATCTTCTAGATGACTATTTAGCTTATTACGCACCTAGGAAATATGAAATATAAAATATCATCCTATTTCTCCTATGATCATGACTCCTTTATATTACTGATTCATGTCCCCCCCTCCCTAAATACTTAGGGGTAGTGATAGAACCATTTTTTGTGTTGCATAGGCAACTTGTTTATGGTGCTTTTTTTTGTTGATTCTAATTTCCTGCGTTTTTCAAAAGGTTTTGTCCTAGTGATTCTCTTTTTCTTTAAGAACCAAGAAATAGACTAGGTTTTCAAACTTGAGTTTGTTTCCTCAGGTCGAGTCAATTTTCCATGGTGCTGTATCCATTTTAAAATAATGCTGCACCCGTTTGTGGTGAACATTTCCACCACTTTTTTCTTGAGTAATGAAATTTGCAAAAGAAAATTGATCAAATTTTGCTTTTGTCACTTCAGTAAGTGAGAACTGGATGCCCTAGGTTGATGGTGCCCATGAGAAGTCTAATAGTGTACCAGCTACACCATGTGACCTAAAGAGTAGATAATTGAAGCTGATTTTGCCCATTAGCAACACAAAAGTGTGTTGACTTATGCATCAGATGACCTTACTTTTGTCAAGCTGCAAATGTGGATTTTTTGTCAACAATAGCTACATGAAAAACTAATCATGTGGTGAAGAATACATTTTCTGAAAGATGGAATATGATGATCTTGCTCTATGCATTGTCATCAAAAGAAAAAATGGAGTATGCGATCATAGGTGTTTGAGTGCTGATTTGAGCATTAGTTGCTAAATATTATGACAATATGTTGGGATTGACAAGTTTTGAATGGGTAGTTTGAGGAGTCTTTTAAGTACCATGCTTAAAGAATTTGAAATCTTGATGTTTCTCCAGGTACCATGTGAACTCAATAATCTGAATTTTGATGTTGTCTCCAATAAAATGAGATTGGAGAGCTATTGCAAAGGCTTCCTTAGGACACGAGTGTATGTAAAGATGCATGAACCTGTGATGGCTTCTTAGATTTTTGTCACGATTCTTCATCAAGCCGCCCTTTTAGGTTTCCAACTTTATGGGAAGATTTTGTAAGACATCCTTCTTTGTTAAATTCACAACTCAAGTGCAAAAGAAAGAGAAACAAGATGTACTTTAATTGGCCTTGAATTATTCATATTGAGCTGTATACTTTGTGATTTCAGTGCCCTCATTATAAATATCCAAATGGGAAACTATACATATAAATAATCACCACTCCTATCAACTCTAGTGAGACTAAAAATATAATTATGCTCTATGAGAATTGGGTGCAACTCTACTGTGTTCTTAGTAGGCTGTTAATAGAATTAGTAGTAGTATCTACATTGCTTATCTAATCATCAGTTGGATCAAATTTAGCATTTGCATCAAGAGTTGACAAACTTTATAGGCTTTTGTACCATTTCTCATCAATATTTGTAATGCTGAGTTCATTATTGACTAGATGGACAACATCTGCATTAAGAGTAAATCAGTAATCATATGAACTGGTGGATTGGAGTGTCTTGTTGGATTTTAATAAAGATGATTCTTCTCCAAATGGAATGATCTGTCCATCCAAAATGCATATGCTTAATTAGTTCTACTGGTGGACCCTTGATATAACATTGCTTTGTTGAACGTGTGTGTTGGCCTTATAATAGTCAAGGATGTAGATCAAAACAACCATGGTAAACATGTCCTCATTGTCCACAGTGACAGCATAATTTGGCTTGACAGTTATTAGTGCAGGTTGATTTTGATTGACATGGCCGCTTGTTAATTTCACTAGGTTGACTGATAGGTGAAGGTTTGATTGTTATTTTGAATACCTCCATATACAAATTTGATTACCCTTGACTAATATGATGTTTGTTGGGTCTATTGCTTCCAAGACATGCACAATAGGTGTAGACTCAACAATTGAAGGATTAATAGGTATTGTATCCAATGTCCATGATGAGTTTTGATTGTGCACGTTTTTCATCTCAACATTGTCTTGTGGTGTATAAGGGGGCTCATTATTGCTTTAACAAACATGAATATATTTCTACGTCTTATGAGGAGACTTATAATTTTTTTTAAAGGGATTTTGGTCTTTAAAAGTCTTTTGAATTGAACTGCTTGAAGAAGGAACAACATTGTTGACAACAAATTTCATCTTTGTTGAGGCACTGGATACCTGTTCTTGTAGTTGATTTTGCAACCTATTGATTTCTTGTTGCAACATTTTTCATTGGTTGCAAAATTGCATGAAGAAAGGCTTGTGTTGATTTTATCATTGAATCTTGTTTGTTACTGACATCAATTTGTAAAGATAACATGCTGTTGGTGTAATATGCACATGATTACGAAGATTACACACTTCCATGTTGGGTTCCATTGATAATGCTTGAAAAAAATACAATTCTCAAAACGTTATGGCTTTTGTTGTCAAGTGGAAATAGATTGGTTCCCGATTAGTCCAAGAGGCTACTTTTTCTATACACTGTTAGATTGATATACTTAACTTTTGATATTCTCACCCTTTCGATATTTCCAATTATACGTGGAAGAAGCTCATCCTTTTGATATACGGATTGGTACACAAAAGTGATGTTAAAGTATGTAAGAGAAGAGAGGTGCGCAGCACATAGGTAGTACTTGAAAAGGATTTTACCTATTAATGATACCTGCCTAGAAAGAAATAAAGAAAATTTCAGTCAGGATTTACATTTTAGGACAGTGCCAAATGGGTAATGGAGGGGAAGAGTCTGAATGGAAATTTATTTATCCTTGATGATTTGTAGGGACAAAGCCACAAACTCTTTTGTTTCTGCTATATTCTGCATTCACCTGTGATGGATTGACCCATGAATATGAACTAGACATACCTCAAATACCAAATGTGATTGTTTTAGGTTTTGCAAAACAATTTTTTGGCTTTTGACTTTTGATTTCCAAAAAATAACTTATCGGTGCATGTATTTGATGATCACCTATTCACACTATACTAGAATGGGTTATGATGACAATTTTCAAAACATCATTACCATTTAAAATACTCCCCAGAAATGAAATTCTTTACTTAAAACCCAAGTCTAAAAGGTTTGAAGAAATAAAACTTATAGTTTGAACAGCAAAGAAGCTTGACTTCAGGAAGAATTGACCCAAGTCTAAAAAGGTTTGAAGAAATAAAACTTATAGTTTGAACAGCAAAGAAACTTGACTTCAGGAAGAATTGATCATTTGACCATGTGAAAAGTAAGGTAGAAAAGGTGGAAGAGTCCAGATCAGTAGTAGGGTTCTTTACGAGGTTGACATTATAGTGGGACTACATGAGGACAAGTAATATGATTGATATTTGTTTTTGCCAAATATTCTAGTGCCTTTCTTTCTTGACACTTGAACTTTCTTCACTCTTCTCCACGGTTATATCCTTCTGTGACTGATCTCTTTGTACCAAGGAAGGATCCTTAGTCCTTACCTTGGTTTTCCTGGTTTCATGTCTTATTTTGTTTCTTCTCAGTCACCGTTTGGTGCTCCTGCTTTGGCTGGCTCTTTTGTTTGTATGCTCAGTCCCACAAACCCTTGTGGTTTTTTGTTGGAAATTAATAGTATTATCTTATCTTATTATCTCCTTCAGCAAAAGCTTTTCATCTTGCTCAAATGCCAATTTCAGGCCTGAGAATTTCTATATGAAATAATTGATTTGGACAATTGGAGAATTCAAGAGATATCTTTTCATTCTATCAAATTGTACATATTTAAGAATATGAAAATGTGTTCAGCTCATTTTCTAGTGCAGCCAGGAATAGTAAAATATGAAAATATTATCCTACTACTACTAGGATTATGTACATTAATATAATTATTATACACAAGAAGATATCACCATTGTACAAGGGGACAGCCAAGGAATTCAAATATTGATCCAGGGGAAAAGCCACCCAACTACGAGAGGCTTATTTATCAAGGGGAGAATGACATGGTACAAAGGGATAGCTAAGGAACTCAAGTATAGCCAGGAATTCAAGTATTGATCCAGGGAAAAAGTCACCCAACTACCAGAGAGGCTTAGACATGGGTAATTCCAAAAAGCATTTAAAATTTATCAAATGTAACAACTCAGCCAGGTAAACAAATGAGCACTTCAAATTCCTTTGAAACATTCAACCGTCTTGAGATTGATGAAACAGAAATACAGGAGGCAGGCAAAATTGACATCTAACCCCTGCCTTTACAATAGGATAAGAAGGTTGAATACATCTTCATAGACCATCCAAAATGACTTGAAGAAGCCACTCGAAATCTACCTTTAACACAAGCATTGGAGGAAGATGAAAAATGATTTAATATGCCAAAACATACAGCAGATAAGGTAGTTTTCACATCATTGGCAGTGTCTTCTAGATCAAATTTACAAAATCTAGGGCCCCCAAAGGAAAGAACAGGACCACTAAAACATTCCTATAAAGGGAAGAAATTGAAGGGTCAGAAGGAGCAGATCGGAATTGGGTAGGCATGGAGTCTGAAGAAGCTCTTATCACATAAAAGGCTTATCCTACAGCTTATAACCTCAAGAAGAGCAATGTAATTTCTGATCTTTCTATTGGATCTGGTAGTTCTTTTAGATAGATTTCATTAGACTTTGTTTCTATTCTGTAGGTGCTGCAATGGCTATTGCTGATGGACAATCATGGTCTGATACAATCTGTAAATATTTAAACCTTAAACAAGTTCAACATTAATACATTGTTCGTATGATCAAAGTGTATTTTACCTTTTATTTAATAGAATGAAATTTTATCAAATTATGGTTATAGTAACAATCACACAAAAGAAGGTATTGAAATCTTCTTAAGAATGTGAACTGCATACTCAATGTTAAAGAAAAAGTTGTCAATATGTTGTTTTTTGGTTCATTATCTCAACTGCAAAACTTTGATGGACTGGATTAGTTTCAACTAGAAACACTATTGCCTTGCTTGAAATTAGGATGGAAATAGGCGTTTGTTTCACAGCCTTATTTCCTTATAATATGATGAATATTATCTTTCAAGGAGCACCCTGGTTCATGAACCTTGCAGGTTTGTCCATGAAACATAGGGATCCTATATTTACTCCTATGCATTTTTTTGACTTCATGTTGTTCTACGAATTGGCAATGCAATATTATATACTTTCTAGAAGATCTTACCTTCCATTATTATATACTTCGATGATTTTGAGCTTGAGAGGTCTTCACCATACATGATTGAATTTTGAGGGAATGGTTTGGGATAACCTCTTGTTTATGAGAATATACCTTTTAAACTGCAAATGTTACTATTAACGCGGGCATGTGATTTGAGTGCTACCCTGTTCAATGCCTAAGAAATTAGCTGATGTCTAACCCTATACCTTTGCTATTACTTGGGGTTAAGATCATGGGCTGCCATATTTTTATTGTGTTTCATCTTCATGTCATGATCGGCTTAATTAATATTTTCATAAATTCCTATTAGACTTCTTAATACAACTTGCTTGTGTTGTTGGATCAAGCATGCTCTCAAGCATCATGAATCTCTTTGAGGCTGGTAGTGTCTATATCAATATTAATTACCTTTATAGCAATTAGATGATAGATAATCTCTATTTGCAAGCAAAGATTAGATTAATTATTTAATAGTGAGTTTTGAAGACTTTCAAAATTAAAAACAAGGTTTAATAAAATTACAAAAAATAAAACTTAATATGTAAAATTGACATCTGAAGAAAATTTTCAACATTTTTAATTTGTAACCTGATACACAATCACAAAGTTGCTTGACGACCTTTGGCTTCACCTTCTTCCCTCATTTGACTTTGCTTGAGCCCACATCTTCCATCATTGCAAACCAACATAGATTTTATTACCTATTGTACTTCCAACATCCACTCCAACAAAATAAAATAGCAAGCATTCTCTGCAACATCCTTCTAGTTACTAGTGGTTTTAAGAAATTTATTATTTGAAAAAACCTTGAAGAGTGCAAGTCATTTGTGACGACTTCTTGCAAGCGTCTGCATGTCTTTAGTTTTGGCCACCATTTTTGTCACCCAAGGTATCTTCCCATTGTCTTTCAATGTGTTGGTGAATGCATGAACTTAAAACGGGCAGTATAAACTGTCCTTGTAAGAACTCTCCCCCATTAATCAAACATGCCATTGCAAACATGAGCTAGATTTGTTACTACTTGCTGCACAATCTTTGAACCTCCAACCTCCTCCGTGGCTGAGCTCAGAAGTTGAAATTGGAACTCAGCATCCCTATGCTTCCTTGAGCAACTTAAATAAAATATGATAGAGTGGAACATGTAGCAATGATATTAATGAGTGGTTGGCGTTTAATATCAGGCCTCCATTCCATGATAGTGAAGTGACCCTCCCTTATCTAGGTTTGTCTGATGTTCTCCATCAAGTACTTTAGCTTTAAATATTGTTACTCAAAGATATAGTATGTACTAAAATTTCTCCAAAGGGGCAATTAAAGGATCCAGTTGTGTTTTCCCCTTTTCAGCAAGTATGGATAATGTCTTACTTGAAAAGGAATGGCATGGGGATAAAACAGCTTGGCTACATTAGCCTTCTCACATGTTTGCATGTTGAATAATCTTGAAACTTTATTTCAGTTATCAGCTGCACCCTTTCTCTTCCTTCTTTGAGGTACTCTTCACTCAAGAAATCCATCTATAAATGATACACTTGAATGATCTATCATAGATTGCAGAGGTACAACACTAGCTTTTGCCTCTGCGTCGTTGACTGACCTAGTCAATGCTCTCTTCTTAGGTCATTTTCAAAAACCCCAACATGACGTCTAACCACCTTAGTAATATGACTAACCTACTATAACTCCATGGGAATACGCTTTGCACAAATTGTACAACTACTTATTTACCCCCTTGAATTTTTGAATTTGTTTTTCTAAAATGGTCACATCTTGCAATAAGGGTTTAGTGGGTTTAAATTAACTTTTTGAATGAGCTATGACAATGGCTGAACCTAATTAAAAAGGTCCTTGTAACGTGTGCATTTTCCAAATAACCACTAACACTTATTGACATTCACTTCTTCCCTCTCATATTCATCAATTGAAGAGCCCATGTTAGTTATTTTTCTTTGTAAAGAAAAAGGGACCAACATACTAAAAAAGTCAGCAGAACAATGGCCTAAGATCTTTGGCAAAATGTGAGGAAAGATTCCGTTTTCAGCCACAGTGATTAAAACTTACTTGAAAGTGAGTGATTGATCACGTAATTGTGACCAGTGCTGACTTTTTCCTTTTGATATCTGCAAAATTGTAAACTGATTTTGGTTGCAAAAATAATTTGGCTTAGTTGGAGGGAGGTTTTAGGATTTGATAATGGACATGGAGCTCCTTAAGGCCCCCTATGCTGTTTTCAATTGGATAAATGCATGGAAATCGAGAGAGAATTGTGTGAGACATACTCCAATATGTGTATATTCCATTTATTAATCAGAATCTACAAGGGAATTACTTTGGTTGTTGGAACTTACATTGTTCAAGTTACCTTATTTGACATATCTAATGTGTGTTTTTACATCATTATCATAGATTCATAAGTAATAAATGCCTAGTAGTTTAAACACTATACCATATCTAATAGCCTCTTTTCTCTTTCCCAATTTAAAAAAAATATGAGTCTCAAAAAAGTTAAAAAACACAGCAAGGATGTCTAGCATTGTTGGGAGATGTTTCATGGATGTAATATATGATAGAAAAGGGATGATTCCTGCCGTGCTTGTGTGCTGTAAATTTCAGGGAGGACAAAGATAAGAGGATATGTGTTCCTGTGTAAATCTAGAGATTATCAAATCATTAGATTCAATTTTTCTCAGTCAATTAGCATGGTAGCATTTTTTTGTAACTTTATGACACTACTATAAAATATGCTCTGTTTTATTCCCTTTTTTGATGCATCTACACGAATTTCAATAGTGCATAGCTCTGTTGTGCTACAATAATTATTTGATTTGATTGAGCAGGCTACCATCAAGACTCTCGCAGATCATGTTCGGATGTCAGAAGAGGCAATGATTCAATTTCATGAGTCAGAGGAGAAAGTAAAGTATTTAAATGAAAAACTTTCTGCTGCAATGTCAGAGATAAGTACCAAGGAAAGTCTGGTGAAACAGCATGCCAAAGTTGCAGAAGACGCTGTTTCGGGTAGGATTCTTTATTGTTCTCTTCTACTGTTTGTGTTTATATTTCACACAATTAATTTAGATCTTTGTGGTGACAATTGGCCATTGAGCTTGAAGAGAAGTACATATATTAGGGAGTACGTAGTGCATTAATTGAGACACAACTGCAGGGAAAATAATATTAAGTAGTAAAACAGTAAAAGAAGCACAATAATGAAGCAGGCCAAACAATTCTTGGAATCTGAAAGTTAATCAAGAAACTACTCTCCTGGTGTTAGAGATTGGGAAGAAATTGGTGACAAGGCTGATGTAATAGAGAAACTGATTTGAATGTCTCTTGCAAATAACTTGTTTCACAATCTTTAAGCTTACATAATATAATCCTTTTCTGGATGAAACTGTGTGTACCTTTTTCATTCCATGTTTCAAATCACTCACAGTAATTCACCATCAGGAAAAGAATTATGTGGGCAATGCTGTTTGACTAATTAGCAAATTGTAGACATGCCATTTTTCTTCTCTGAATAATATATCCCTGTATAAATGTTAGTTAATATTCTGTTTTCTTATATCATTTATCTTCATGCTCTGAAATTTGGTTAATTGTCTTGTTTTCATGGCAGGTTGGGAGAAGGCCCAAAAAGAAGCTCTAGCTTCAAAACAACAAGTTGAGTCTCTAATACAGCAAAAGGTTGTTCTTGAAGAACGAGTAACCCATTTGGATGGTGCTCTAAAAGAGTGCATGAAGCAGCTCCGGCATGTTAGAGAAGAGCAAGAGCATAAAATTCATGAGGTTGTCATCAACAAGACCAGAGAATGTGATAAAATCAAATTAGAATTTGAGGCCAAATTAGTGGTTTTGGAACAGCAACTTATTCAATCAAGTGCGGAGAATACTGCACTATCCAGGTCATTGCAGGAACGGTCAAGATCATTGGCAGAATTAAATCAAGTTAGATCTCAAGTTGAAGCTGAAGTTAAAATACTCCAGGATAATATTGAGTCATATCAAAATGAGAACTCTTCTCTTAAATATGAAATTAGTGTGCTTAGCAAGGAACTAGAGATCCGTAATGAAGAAAGAAATATGAGTATGAAAAGTGCAGAGGCAGCTAACAAGCAGCAGTTAGAAACTGTCAAAAAGATTGCAAAATTAGAAGCTGAGTGTCAAAGACTCCGGGGTTTGCTACGGAAAAAGTTGCCAGGGCCTGCTGCACTTGCTCAAATGAAGGTGGAAGTTGAGAACTGGGGAAAGGAGGCAGGAGAAGGAAGGAAAAGGAGGTCACCTGTGAAAACTTCTGGTTTGTATCTTTCAACTTCATATGATTCTAGCTATGATGATTCCCAAGAACAAGGTCAAAAAGAGTCTGAATTCCTAACTGAACGCCTTTTTACCATGGAAGAGGAAACAAAAATGCTAAAAGAGGCCTTGTCAAAGCGTAATAGTGAGCTTCAAGCCTCAAGAATGATGTGTGCCAGAACAGCTAGTAAACTTTCCAGTTTAGAGAAACAGTTGGAAGTTTTAAACAATGGTCAGAAACCAATAAAACCTGCTCTTGAACTGCATGTAGAACAACCACGAGGTCAAACTACAAGCAACCCACCAAGCTTAACCTCAGTGTCTGAAGATGGGAATGATGATGAGATAAGCTGTGCAGAGTCATGGGCATCTGCACTAATATCAGAGCTATCTCACATTCAGAAAGAAAAGAGCTCAGGCATGAGTACTAAGGCTCTAGACTCACGCAATATGGATCTAATGGATGATTTCACAGAGATGGAGAAGTTGGCCTCCCTCCCTTCAACCAAAATGAACCAGACAATTGGTAAATTGGATGGCCCAAGTGAAAAGATTGTGGTGGGAACTGAAGAGAAGATATCCCTGGAAGAAACTCTTGCAAAAAGGGATTCAGAGCTTCAATCTGCAAATCAGCAATGCTTAGATCTGTCCAAAAAGCTAGCTTCTGTGAAGGAAGAGTTGACTGAATTGCAATCTAAAAATCTTGCCAACGAGAATACTTTAATCAGTCTTCAGACAAGATTGGATATGATACTTGAGGCACAAGCTGAGGGTGGGGATGTGCAAAAGGTTTTGCAGGATGTTCAGTGTGCTATGGCAGAAGAAGTTGAAGCACTATCTACTTCTCATGCTTGTGATAGGAAGCTGCCAAAATGTCCTGTACCTTCACATGATTTTGGTAATCAAGAAAATGCTTTTCAGTTCACCAAAAGTTTGATAGCAGAGGGAGAGATTTCTCCCTCTGATACTAAGTGTGCTATTGATGTTACTGACCCTAAGCTTGAAAGTACAGTTTGTAGAGTTGTTACTCTTGTAGAGTCAATTGCCAATGAAGCTAGAAGTTCACATAATTTCCCAGCCTCCAAACTGCATGATCTAGATGTCAGCATTGAGATGTTTAGAAAATCCATAAATCAAATTTTGCATGGTACACCGGATATCATAGAGTTTGTTTCTGAGCTATCATCAGTCCTGATCCAACTTTCTGAAATTAGTGCTCCTGCTTTTGGTAAATGTGATGCTCACAATGAATCAAACATTGCTGACGGTATAAAATCTGAAATAGGTAAGTCTAATGACATTGAAAATGGGAAGCTTGATCCTAGTTCATTGAGAGAGGATACAGCTTCTAGCTCTCCTTCTATGCCATCATATACAAGTAGTACAAACGCAAATACTGAGCTCAGTATGATTCAAGAGGAAAAAGCAGCTTTGGAGTCCGAGGTGAAGGCTGGAATGGCTAGATATGCAGGTCTACAAGAAGAGCTCACACAGGTGAAGGCAGAGAAAGCTGAGTTAGACATGGAGTTAATGGCATCCAAAGAGAAGCTAACACAAACAAAAGGCCAACTCACTGAGGCTGAGAACACACTGGTAAGCTTGCAAGAACAACTTACTTCTGCTTTGGAGTCAAATAAAACAGCAGAGAATGAGTTGGAAATCATGACATCATCCAAAGCAGATTTAGAGTTGCAGTTGAAGGCAACAGAAGTGGATATCAAGCATTTGCATGAAAAAGTGAAAGCTCTAGAGTCAGAACTTCAAGAGGAACAGAAACACCATGTGGATGCTGAGGCAAAGTGTCAAGAGCTACAGGAATTGTTGCAAAGGTTAGAGAAAGCTACAAGCATGCAATCCATATTAGTTAGGTTTATTGTTTGGTGTAACATGGAAAAATTTAAAAATGAGACACAAATGTGTCGAGCACTTTTCATTCTAGGGATGTATATCTAAAGCATATTGCTTGCGAGAATGGACATGATATAGAAATTTCCGTGGAAATTATTGATTTTAAGCTATGTAGTGTTGGAAATCCATGCTAATTCTGAATGTTGTGTTGTTGAATCTCAGGAAAGAGGAAGAGTTGGAAAGCTTGCAGTCGATTGCAGATAACAATTCCAATATTATACAGGTATGGATTATTAATGAATTGTATCAATTGTTTTTCTGAACTTGATAGGGATTATATTTGATTTCAAATGGATTATATCTGAACTGAACATTTTTTTATACAGAAACGAGAAATAGAAGCCGCTGCACAGAAGATTGCTGAATGCCAGAAAACAATACTTAATGTAGGGAGACAGTTGAATGCCCTATCGTCTCCAAAGCATTCTGTAGACTGGTCTTCTGACAATGAAAATGGGCTGTTCACCAGTTCATCTTCTGTTCGACCATCCCAAAAGGAATCACATGACATAAAACGTTCCAGACATTATATAGAAGATTTATCCAATTCCACTAGCCAGGAAAGTGAAAGGAATGGAAAAATTGAACAGGGTGCTTCCTGGAGCTCATATAGCAACCATGCCTTGGTAGTATACGAACCTGATATTTTAGTATCAGGAAATGGCAAGCAGGAGACTGGCCAATACACCGGCATATCATCTGGCAGCCCTGCTCATGAGTTGCAGAAAAATAGCGAATCCATTGTACCTATCCATGAAGATTGTATAGAAGGCCACCCGACATTGCCTAGCCCTTCGGATACTGAACCAAGTTCCCCAAGTATGGCCCTTGTAGTTGTGAAGCCTAATCGAAAAATTAAGATTCCCCGTTCTTCGACAGGAAATGTACTATCCAAGTCTTTGACAAAAGATGAGGGAAAACTACCATCTTCAGTTTCCTCATCAGAAAAGCATGGAAGTGGTTTCAGCAGGTTCTTTTCAAGGACAAGGACTAGCCATTAGACAAAGACAAACAATCTAATGTCCATATATGTGAATCGGTAAACTGCGTAGTAGCTTGGCTATTCTTTTAATTGCCTACCTTTGTGATAGGCTTTATAATAGTTAAGACTAAAACCCAATCAACGGAATTCAGTGACTTATAAATGATGTCAATATTACTACAAACAGCTGCTTTCAGTCTCAAGTATAACACCTTTGTAAATTCCAAGAGGTGTGTGGTTTGTTTCTTTGCCAATCTTGTGGCATTAGGAAGTCGCCCAGCTATATGCTGGAATTTGTAAATGTTATGACTCTTTGACGGTGCATCACACCAATCATCATAATTCATTAATTTATATGAGCTCAAATTCATCCTTTTTGAGATCGCCAAGTTAATTATATTTCTATCATGGAGTCGACCATACTCACCATAGTCCATAAACTCAGTAATTTCAAAGTTGGTGATTATTCTCTATTTTCATTGCTGGATGAGTTATCACAAGTGAACTCTTGCATTTTTATAGACAAAAAAAAAGGTGGTAAAATTGGCACCGCATGTTAAATGCTGCTTAAGATGTGTTTTCGAGAGGATTTTGCTTTAGAAGTGTGCATTTTCTCGTTTGAATTGTTAGTATTTAATTTAATACATTTTGTAATTGAATTGAAAAAAAAGGTTTTTTCAAAAAATTTAACTTTCCATGTCAAGTTGAAATTTTTGGGCTTGCTGAATACTCTCTATATCTAAGTTTATGAATTATGACATGGACAATAATGCCTAAAAATTTAACGGTACAAAGACCTTTTAATCAATGTAGTTTAGGCACATATATGGTAGAGGAAACCAATTTAGTATGGTTGTAATACCCTTCCTTTGCTATCATTGTAGATGTACTTTTTAAAGTTCTATATGACTCTTCTATAGATGTGTTAGTCTCTATTTGATATTTGAAATTCAATACTTTGATATGTTGGGTAATTGATTATGTTGGGTTGTAACAATTTTCTGTTGGTAGTGATGATGCTTTAATTTCTCTTGGTTAGTTAATGAAATTACTTCTATGATGCTGTCATATGATGTGTTTTAGAAATATGTTTATTATGTCCTAATGATGATGAGATATTCATGTTATAATACGATGTTATTTAATTTTAAGATTTATTGTTATACTTATCTCATACTTGCATGTGTATGGTGTGTGTGTGTGTATGTTTTGTATTTATGTTTGACATGCTTGATATGGTTGAGGGAGGGAGATGTAGTCACCTACTAGTCGAGATTTACATGATGTACCGCTTTCTGTCATTGTTTGTTTAGCTTAGATATATGTATATGTACATGTTCATGCTCGTCTTTTATACAGATTTGTAAGTATCGGGCATCAACTTTTCTAAGTTGCCAAGATGAGCGTGTCCTATCGCAATAACTCAATGGTAAGAATGTGGAGATAATGTTTAGGTTCAATTCCAGCCATAGCCTAATTACTTGTCCTGAGAAGGACATGTATTTGACTTTGCATCCTTTTTAAACCCAGGAGTTTATCTTTACATGTGTTTGATTTTGAGTTTTGCCAGCTTTGGTAATGTTTCTTTTATGTGAATTTGGCTGTGATTTATTTGGTAAATGATTTAATTATATTATTGGGGTTAAACATATAAAATCAAGAATTATTAAATATTATTTGATTAAAAGTAAAATATTAAAATATGAGAATATTTAATTAATTGAAAACTAATTAAATATGTGTTTTAATTTAAAAGACTTAATTTGGAAGTCTAATTTGGAAAATTGATTAAAGAGAAATTAAAATATGATTATATTTAATTAATTAGAAATTAATTAAATGTGCTTAGTTTGAAATATTTAATTTAAAAGTGTAAGAATTTGGCTTAGGCCAGAATTCACCCAAGAACTAAAGAACTCAACACAAGCACACTGTAGACCAAAATAGGCAGAGTATGATCAGAATGACGATATTCATTCAATAATTGGATACAAGAGTACACTAGGAGTGCCTGAATATAAAGGCCTTAGGAGAGCTTCTAGAATGCATAGAAGTCAGCACCATGATATGTCATACAACCAGACACATGTCCACCAGATATGGATTATCCTTCATTAAGCACGGGATTAAGTGCGATGATGTGAGGATAAGCCTACAATGGTGTAGCACGCAAATTAGTGGAGTAGACAACATGTGCTAAATGAGGAGTGCGGAAAACTGTGTTGTCATCATGACAGCTCAGTGAATGATGCATACTCCTATGTTGTAGACACCATGTGCATAATTAGAATTGCATAACTCAATGAGAGTTCACAAATTTCTAAGTGTCTCACCTAAAACAATAATAAAATAACGCAAAATAATTAAATAATGCATTAACCTAAGTAAAACTTAATTAAGTGTAATAAGTAAATACTTATTTACACCAACACCCCCCCTTAAGTGCAAGTTAGGGGAATGCCCTTAAGCTTACTCAATCTAGGATGAAATGCAATATGAGTCCCGGCTACTAGGCCATGTTAGGTACCCATGTACATAATGATATGCAATCTCTCATAAAGCGGGGAAAGAGGGAAAACCTCATGGGAAAAACCCTCCCCCAAAAAGAGAGATAAAGCAGGATGCATTGATGGATGGAGTAATCAGGACCCCCCCATTATGACATACATTCAATATATACATAAGAGAATGAGAGGAAGAGAGACAGGATAGGTTCCCCCCCAAAAAGAAGAATGCCGAACAGTGAGTGCTCCAATGAAGAAGCTGATCCAAGACTGTAGAATGGTGTTCCTCCCCTTAGGAAGAAACAATGCCAAAGGTACAACTGAGACGCTTTCTCTGTGTGTGGAAAGAATCCCATGGATAAGTGATGTCTCTGAACCTTGCTCATCTGGCTGAAGAACCTGTCCCAAAGAACTGTCTGTCCCTGCAACTGATGAAGAACCCTACTGCAACTGCTGATCATAAGTATCCACAATCACTTCAACCTGTGACAATCAATCATGTAGAGAATGAACAAAAGAGTATGGAACCCTTGTGACAACTGAAGAAGGTATTTCTGCATCAAGAAGAAGAGGCAGATCATGAATACTGTCCCCCAAATCTGTCATTGAACTTGTATCTAGAAGATTGAATGTACCCTGTTGTTCTGGACCTATCACTGTGGCAATGTAAGCATGTGGACTGAACTGATAAAGTGACCTCTCACTGTATCTGTCGATAGAACTCCACGCGTCTGAAGCTGTTGAAGCACTATCGCTGGTGTCACTATCAGTTTCCACACTGTATGATGTGCGAAGAGGAGTAGAGGACAAGCTCAGAGAACTTTCCTCAAAATATACATCCTTCTCCACAAAAATCTGATGTGTCTCAGGATCTAGAAGTCTATATGCCTTCACACTGTCTTCGTAACCAATGAAGGTACAAGGCCGAGATGTCTGTGCCTTGCATCCCCTGGAAGATTTCTTTGCCCATGCAAGACAACCGAAGACTCTAAAGTGTGTCACAATAGGTTTTCTGCCACACCATGCCTCAAAAGGAGTTTTGCCATCTAAGGTGGGATGAGGAGAACGATTAAGAATGTGAGTGGCACTGGCGATTGCTTCGACTTCTAATGATGGATCTAGAGACTTGGCATGAATCATGCAACTTGCCATAGACTTAAGAGTTCGGATCCTCAATGCTGCAACATCTGTCTTATGCGAACTAAATGCTGGTGGAGTCTGAAGATCAATTCCCTTATGTCTGCAAAAGTCCTTAAGTCTTCTGTTCACATCCATGTTTCCATTGTCCATTCGAAGTACTTTGATGGCCTTTCTGGATTTCCGTTCTACATGAGCCTTGAAGTCTAGAAATGCGTCCAAAACTTCACCTTTACTATGCAGAAAGTAGACCCAAGTGAACCTTGAAAAGTCATCAACTAAGGTAAGTATGTAGCGACCCTGGCTGAATGCAAAAGGACCTGCTAATACCATGTGAACCATTTGAAGAAAACTTGTTGCTCTAGAAGACTTCCCTCGTTGTAACTTCCCTTATGGATGCATATCCACTGAATCTGTTGAACATTTACCCTTAGAAAAGTTGATTTGAGGTAGACCTTTCACCATTTGGTATGTGCAAAGTTGCTGAAGGTAGCGGTAGTCAAGATGACCATACCACTCATACCATAATTGCATGTTTGAATGAGATTGAGTTAACAAGGCCTTTGAAGGAGACTTGGGTACAAAATGCGAGAAAGAGTACAACCTCTTGTGATCATTCACTTTCCCCACTACAACCAAGGAATCATCTTTAAGACTGTGCACTTTTACTGAGTTGGGAAGGAACTCAACTCTATGCCCATCTCCAAAGTGAGTGACTTGGTAGATTGATAGGAGATTTGAACTTAGGTTTGGAACATAGAGAACCTTTTGAAACTCTCCATTTTCCATTTTCACGTTACCTTTTCCTTCAACTTCCGTTTTGCTATCATTCCCCATGAAGATGTGTGGTACCCTTGAGCGATTCAATGAAGAAAAATCCTCCTTTTAAGAACCCATATGATATGAGGCACTTGAGTCAAATATCCATTCCTTTGAAGAGTTTGAATTAGCCATGAGTGCTTGCCCTTTGCCCTTAGAATCTGAAGATGACCCTTTCTCCTTGTAAGCATTAGGCAAGCGAACATTATGTTTCTTCATGATGTGAGTCAACTCATCAATCTTTTTAAGATAACACTCATGCTCTTCATGACCAGATTTTTTGCAATAAGCACACTTCTTCTTATTGTTGTCCCCTTTCTTGTTGGAATTCGAGGACTTGCCTTGTAGATTGGATTGTGGTGTTGTCTTTTCTGCATCCTCAAATTTGCTCTTCCATTTCTTCTTACCCTTTCCTTTATTAGAAGATTGTCCAGTTGAATGTTGAGAACCCTCATTGGCCATCAATGCTTCGGACTGAGTTGATTTGAGAATCCCCATTGTTTTCAACTTCTTTTCTTCATCATCCAACAGTTTTTCATATTCATCAAAAGTGACTTTCTTGTAGGTAGACCCTAAGGTAGTCTTTGAGGTGTTAAAAGAAAATACAAAGGTGGAATATTCAGATGGCAGCTTGTTATGAATAAGATAGATCAGTCTGTCATCTTTTATAGAATTCCCACAATCAGTAAGCTTTGTCCTTAATTCATTCACCTTAATGATGAAGTCCTGTATTGAGTCATATGACTTAGGATCTAAGGAAACTAGCTCATCTTCAATTTTGAACACATCCTCTTCAGACATTTTACCATAAAGGCTTTCGAGGGTGTCCCAAGCTTCCTTGGATGTAGTACATTTTATGATTTGATACATGATCTTATCATCTACCCCCAAACATATATCACCTAGGGCTTTCCTATCCATGGCTACCCATTCAGAAATTTCACTTGTTGATACATTATCACCTGCTAGTTTAGGAAGAGTACCATCTACATATTGTGAAACTCCATTATGTATTAAGTGATACAACATTTTGATTGACCACGAAGCATAGTTACGAAGAGTTAATTTAGGAAACTTAAAGTTGCCCATAATGCAGAAAATGAAAGAAAATTGTAGAAAAGAGAGAACACAACACTAAGAACACCCCCCCTTTTCACTAAATCAAGAAACCCCTCCAAAATAGATGCTTTGGGCACTTTATCAATAGTGCGATTACAATGGGCCACTTTCCAATTTTGGCCTTCGTGGACTTCTAATTTTGCTTGTTACAACCTCTTAATGGAGTACAAATCTGAAACTTTACAAAGTGCTACAATTCTAAAGCATTACAAATAAAAAAAAGGCCCTATTGCTGAAAGTGACAATTTTGTCCACACAATACTACAATCTGATGCCAGATCTGGAAAGTAGATGAAAAAATACGCACTTTAAAAAAAATGAAACCTGTTTTCGATTCTAGATGTGCCCGAACAGAGCATTTGAAGTTGCAAAATGCAGGATTATCCAGGTACAGTTGCCAAAAAATACAATTTCTGAACAATTTGTGCACCAAAATCAGAAAATAGCTGCACCATTGAAAAATTTAGAAAATTTTACCCAATTTCAAAAATAATTGCACCTAATTTGGAGTCTGGATGTGCGAGTTATGAACTCTTGAAGTCGGATTGCAAAAACCAAAATCAATTTGGTGAGGGGTTGCACCAACAAAAGAAAGGGTTAAATTTGACAGTCATACGACCATCGCGATAGTTATAAATCGGCTTGTGATGATGTCTAGATGAGCGTTAATTTTAAGCTCATGTAATTGATGACGTCAGCAGAGTGCAGGCCTGAGATGACGTCAGTGGGACGCCAGCTGATGATGTGTCCCTACCGTATGGTATAGACAGTACAGAATAGTATGAAAAATGATCACGTGGTAGGTGACTGGGATAGTACAATTGCTGTCGTGGTCTGCTGATTGTATGCTGACGTGTTGCACAGTCAGATCTGACTGGGCTGCGTAGTGGTGTGGGCAGATTGGTTCCACCGTGGCAGGGCCCTGCTGAGTGTGCAGCGCCTAGAATATACTGGCAGCTGGAGATTCACCTCAGAGCGTACGTCGGACAGCGAAAAATGTTGCCTTCGGAGGATTTAGTGACACCGGATTTTTGCAGACCGCCGACTGATGGCTGCGTTCGCCGGAGATCCAAGGTTTGCCGAAGTTCGCAGTTTCGTCGTCGGACTCCGCAGTGTTTTTTCCCACATGTGTGGGCTCGGCAAATGAGGGTGTTTTTAAAAGGAGACTGCCGTGACTTTTGAAACAAAGGCAGTCAGCCGGTCGGAGTGTGATGAGCCGAAACTGTGGCAGGTTTTAAATTGGATCGCCGGTAATGTGGTATACTTCGCAGAGGTACTTGCGAGATTTGCAAGTGGTCGAGCCGCTTCGGGTTTAATTAGCCCGCTAATTAAAAATAAACCTTGCGAATAAAATAATCTGCCAAATATGCAGATCGAGGGTTGATAGCCCGGCTCTGTCCAAAATTTTCTCTGCCAATGATGTATAAATTTTTTTGAAAAATGCCAAATTCGGAAAATACAGAGACAGATCTAAAAATAAAATAAAATAATCAGATAAAATTAAAACGATCATACCCAATTGCAAATCGGTGCCTTCGGGTGCCGGTTTGCAAATTTTTTTGCTTCACGATCAACTTTCACCTAATATAGGTGACTTTATAGTCGATCTTCACCCAATTGACGCTCTAGACGCAACACAGAGGTCAGATCTAGCTCTAGACGCAACGCAGAGGTCAAATCTAGCTCTAGACGCTCCCAATTTTTGTGGATCCTTCGGATTTGAGGTGTTGAAGCATGAACGATCTCAAACGGCTACGTGATGAGAATCCTCATTGGCTCTGATACCATGTAAGAATTTGGCTTAGGCCAGAATTCACCCAAGAACTAAAGAACTCAACACAAGCACACAGTAGGCCCAAATAGGTAGAGTATGATCAGAATGACGATATTCATTCAATAATTGGATACAAGAGTACACTAGGAGTGCTTGAATATAAAGGCCTTAGGAGAGCTTCTAGAATGCATAGAAGTTAGCACCATGATATGTCATACAACCAGACACATGTCCACCAGATATGGATTATCCTCCATTAAGCACGGGATTAAGTGCGATGATGTGAGGATAAGCCTACAATGGTGTAGCATGCAAATTAGTGGAGTAGACAACATGTGCTAAATGAAGAGTGCGAAAAACTGTGTTGTCATCATGACAACTCAGTGAATGATGCATACTCCTATGTTGTAGACACCATGTGCATAATTAGAGTTACGTAACTTAATGAGAGTTCACAAACTCCTAAGTGTCTCACTTAAAACAATAATAAAATAATGCAAAATAATTAAATAATGCATTAAGCTAAGTAAAACTTAAGTAAGTGTAATAAGTAAATACTTATTTACACCAACAAAAAGTCTAATTTAAGTTCGATTAAAAGAGTATTAAAAAATTAAAGATATAATATTGTTTTAATTTATTTAATCAATAATAATTAAATTAGAATTGCATTTAAATAATAAGATTTAATTAATAATAATAATAATTTAAATAATAAACTACACTTTAAAAAGTGCTTGCACTAATTAATAAAATGGAGGAAAATAAAGTAAAAAAAAAATTTAATTGAAAAGTTTTTAAAGTGTGCATGAAAGGATTAAATAATTAAAATATTAATATTTTAATAAAGTTATTGGCTTTTTAATTTTTTTTATGAATAGACCTTTTTTATTAATTAAAATATTAAAGATACATATTCACAAAAAAGAGGTCAGGGGATACTAGATCACCCCGCGAGTTCAAACGGCCTAAGGCTGGAAATCAACTATTCATAAAAAAACTTATATAAGAAAAAACATGAAACTTCAGGCTGCGAGAGCAGTGCCAGTCGAAGCAAGGTTTTTATCATCAGAACCCCATAAATCCTTAGGGTTATTGGTTGGCTCAAGAGGAGCCCAACTGTCAACAACAATAGTATCTTTATCAGCCTCTATCTTCTTCAGCCTTGGGAGGAGAAATGGCAAGATCTAGTTGGGGGAAAAACCACTTGGGTTGTAATGTCCCTATCTTTTTAGCCTCTCAATGGAGTTCTTAGCCTTTCATTCTTTGAAGGCTAAGCGGAGAAATAAGGTGAAATAATTAAATTAATTTCTTATAAAGTTATTAAATAATTTAAAAATTAAAAGGCGACTTTATATTTAATTAATTTAATTAAAAAGTGACTAAAATAAATATTAAATCATAAGTCACTAAAATAATATTATATTATATGGAAAAGAGAATCTTCTAGAAGCACAACTAATTATTGTTGGAAAGGAGGAAGCTTCTAAAAAAGTACAATAAAATAATATTTTATATTCTTCTAAAAGGGGTGAAGGAATAGAATAAATAGAGGAGAGAGCCTCATTGTAGGGCATCCAGATTTGATATTGACATTTGCTTGTGCACTTGTGGAGCCAAGAGTTTTTGTAGGACATTTCAATCATTGAGAACGATAATTCTCTTTGATTGGTAACTTTGAGGCTATGAAAATATCAATTGATATTGTTGCATTTGTTGGAGGTGATATTTCAGTCATCTGATTGAAGCTTATTGAGTTTTTGCAACAATTCATGAAGAAGATACACTTCAAATTTAAGGGTCATTTGATGCCCTCATTTTATCTGCACTTTGGAAAGATTTAAGCAGCTAATTCATAGGCATATTAGGAAGTTTATACCCATTTGCTATAGTGCCATCTCTATAGAAATCATGAACAATGTCATCGCTACAGGAATCGTGAACAATGTCATTGCTACGGGAATTGTGAACAGTGTCATTGCTACAGGAATCATGAATAGTGTTATCGCTATAGTGGTTGTGAATAGTATTGCTACAATGCTATGAACAATACTGCTACAATGCATGACAGATTCTGATAAGTTCTAAAGCTGCCTACCAATCTTAGGTTCCCTTCATTTTATCTTCATGTTTATGCATTATCTAAAAATACATCTACATGGTTCTGTATGGATAGTCTAGTTAGATTTTTGAAGGCATTGTAACCTAATTTTATATTAGAATTTTTATATCAGCAAAATATCAATTTTGAAGTTTGAAATATAATGATAGTTTGCATGCTAATTGTTTGACATAATGTCACTTGGCTGTAAGAGTTAATTTGCATTGAATAGATGTCATATATTGCATCAAGAAAAAATAAAAAAAAATTTGCATTTCATGTTAGGTGTAGACTAAGCGAAAGAGAAGTCATTTTTCTTATTCTAAAAACAAACTGAAAATAAAATCAGTCATATATCCCTTTCTTGTACAAGTGTTTGACAAAATTTCTAAAAGCAAATATAGCAAGTTTCAATCAGATTTGGACAAGGATATTACATGGGGTCATGGTGAGTAGATAGCCAATCTGCATCAATGGAAACAGGGGGAGTCACCGAGGACTAGCCTAAGCCCAGCCTTTGAGGAGGCAAGGTGGAGTGTTGATGGCTATGACAGCCACCATTGGGAGAGTGACAACTATGTTGTTGGACCTAGGGGTTTGCAAGTGGCGAGTAGAACTGCTTCAACCTCACTGAAAACCATAAGGAGGAGTGCGGTCACTGAAAAAAGTATTTGGAGGTACTCGAGCAATAGTACAAGGGGCATTTCCCTAGTGAGCAAGTGGCTCTTGTAGGTGAGCCACTTCCAGCATGAATTTGTCAGTTTGTACTTGAATCTACAACATGACATTATTACATATATGTGTTTTAGAGTACATTGCAACATGAATATCAAGAAAGCTATAAGAGAATAAAACAACATTGCGATCTTTTGATATTGTAAACAATATCTCCATTTTGAGAGCATGCTAGATCTGGGCATATCTAAAAGGGAGTCTGGGAGCATCACTTAGAACCATCGTATACCAAGTGAAGGCCTCTAGATGAAAAGGCCTTAAAAAATCATAAATCCAGAGCCAATAATTCTAACCTCTTCTGCAAAACCAAAAAATCTGCAGAAAGCTTTCAGGCTGTCCACAAAAAAGGCATCTAGGATCTGGGACTCCCAAATGGCGAAGCTGAGGGCCCAAAGAAAAATCCTAGAAAAGGAGACACCTGGCAAAGTGAGTAATCTTTGGCTCTGTGATAATATGCCATATAGTGACAAATCTAAGACTCTAAGTCTTATGTAAAGAATGCAAATGCCAATGCTGATTGAGAGTATCAACCATTGAAAGATGGGGCACCAGCCACTGATACCCCAACTAGGGCTTGTAACTGGTCATTGGAGTGGCAGGCTACCACTTCTAATCTTTTCGCCATGGGTGGGATGAGTAAATTCCAAGCTTGTGTAACAGACTGGGAACTGCAAAAACTAGAAGATCACGCTAATACATTAGGGGTCAATTTGCGACATCAATTTGTGACGACAAGTAAATGTAATGTGTTTTTGGCTCTTTTTTTTTTTCAATTTTAGCTCAATGCTGTCACAATTGCGATGCTATCTCCAATACATATGGAGTGGAATTGCGACAGCAGAAAATGTTATGTGATTTTTGGCACTTTTTTTCAACTATAACTTGAAAACGTCACAATTGCGACGCTAACGGGATATAAGAGAAAAAAAACCAAAAATGCTCATTTGAAATCGAGATAGGGACTGACGTTCATTGTATCTTGGATTCTTCGAAAAGGAAAGGCGGGAGACTTCAGCAGCAACCAGACGTTCATTATATCTATGTCCAAACTTCTCGTTCTAGCCTGCATCTATCTCCCTCAACTCGAGGCATTAAGAGGGGTAGAGACCCACATCTGCTAACTGCTTGCTTGCCCTACTATTCTATGGCGATCTCTGCGGTGAAAGGGCCAAGGGAAACATTCAGAGGAGGATGATGGCAAGGTGCAAAACAAACAAACCTAGTTATCAGTATCAATAAGGAAATCTTAGTATCAAAGTATATGTGTATGTATAGTTATCAAAAATCTTGGTTATCAGAGAAGTGTGTGATCGACGTAATTAGAAGCTTATGAGAGAATTTTTATTTTGGATGTTAATAGTAGGATGAAAGAATGAGATTAAACCTAAGATCTATGGCCATTACTGCATGTAGGGTTAGAAAGAAGTATGAGATAATAAAAGGGATTGAGATACAAAGATAGACATACATACAGATAGAGAAAAAGGATGGAGAATAGAGAGAAACATAAGAGGGTATCATAGAGAGAGAACAGGGGAACTAAGGGATATGAAAAGCTACAAGAAGAAGCAAGGAGCATGTCATCTTATATAAATACTTAATTAGATTTCTACAAGATTGGTAAACTCTTTTACAGGACTGTTGAGTTCTTATATGAACTTTTATTAAAACTTATAACAAGGTGAATGCTTAGTCAGGAAGGATAAAATATCTTAGTCGAGTAGCCTTAATAAACTAATTAACATTGTATCAATCACTCCTCACAGGAATAGTTTCTCAAAAGGAAGCACCATTGTAAGCCTAATTGAAAAACCTTTTTGACTGGAGTGAAAAAGTTGTGGGTTCTATCCCCACTGCAGTTTTTCCCTCTAACCAAAGGTTTTCTACAGTACCAAATATGTGTTTTATGTGTGTATTAATTTCTCTATTTTCATTTGCATTCATGCATATGAGTTTTTAAGTTGATCACACTATTGGTTATATCTAAGAGTTATCATATTAATGAAGAAGAAAATTATCGGTTAAATATTGTAAGAATGTTGAAGTTCTTAAGTATTGATTCACCTCCCCCCTTCAATACTTAACCATTCCAATCTAATTAACACCTGATCCTTTCATGGAGAATGACACTTCACATTCATCTCTTGATGAAGATGGGGCTTTCAGAGTTACTCCTAAATAAATTCATAAGCTTTCTAATGAGATTAAAAAGATGCATGATTGGCTTATTCAAGAGAATCACAATGTTGATACTATCCTTGTTTTTTATACTCTTATGAAAGTGATCCATAATGATTAAAATGGTATTAACCTTTTGCGTGGTCTTACTCACCTTGTCCATTCACATGTTAAGCCTCTAGATCAAGTTGTTTTTAAAATAGAAATGGTTCCACCTATCACTATTGTTGAATCCTTCTTTCCTATTTCCACTCTTATATCTAGCATTCCTACATATGTTCCTCCTATTGTGACTACTTCTCTTCCATCATCCACCCCTATTACGATTCTTCGTATTCCTTCTCTTCTTTTGAGTATTCTATCTGCTTCATTTGCTACCTCACAACCTTCATATCATAGGTTTCCTTACACTTATCCCAATCCTCCTAGTGTTGTGGTTCCTAGTGTCTCATCCATATAACCTTCTATTCCAGCTAATCCATACACTTTCCTAGTGTGTCAAATGTGTCATTGCCAACTATTTCCTCTAGTGATTCCACTATCATTAGTCTTGCTCAAACTATTTCTTCTTTACAACAAGAAAATTGCTTTCTTAACTCAATCTAAATATAGTGTGCCTACATGTGATATGGATAGTCATTTTTCCTTAGACATTATCCATATTATTTTCCCTTAATAAACTGATATGCCTCACCTTTATACTTATAATGGTAAGGGTGATCTTGTGACTCATCTTAAAACTTTTCAAGTCCTATATAGTAATTATGCCCAAGACCATTAGATTTTAGCTAAAGTTGTTTTCTCATACCTTTCGTGACAAGGCCTTAAAATGGTATTGTATTTATTCCTTTCACAAACTTTCCAATGTTTTTATTCAATGATCCCAAAAAACATTGGTCCTCAAGTGTCCTTTACAGATTTGATGTAATGTAAACAAGGTCCTAAGGAAAAAGTGACTGATTTTATTGGTAGATTTAAGCATTTTCATGTTCATATTTCGTATCCTATTCTTGATGAATCCCTCACTCAACAAAGCTTAGGTGTAGGAGTCCTCTTCATAAAACCATAAGGATACACCATTCCCAAAGCATACAAGCTCTTGTATTCATGTACCAACAACATTGTTCGATATGAATATTTCGTGAATGGATGAAAATGAAAATTAATTGGAAGATGGTAGAATTGCATATCTATGGAGACTCCCACCTTATTATTAATCAAACCAATGATGAATATCAAACTTGAGATGAGAATATCATTCTTCATAAGAGAATGATGGATGATGTAAAAAAGTACTTTGTCTTCTTCACCTTCCAACAAATACCAAGAGAAGAAAACAAGGAAGTTAATGTAGTAGAGACTTTGGAATCTATCTTGCAGATATAGGAGCATGGATTCCATTATGAGCTCCTAGTGGAAGAGTTACTCTATCTTGAATATAATTCACCTAAATCCTAGATAGTTAATTCTATCATTGGATGTGACTCATCTCAATATACACATGTATTTTCTTACCTATAGGATCAAGTTATCCTTGACAATTTAAACAAAAACAAGAAAAACCACATTATTTGAAATGTTTCACAAATTTTATCTTCACTAGTGACTTGTATAAGAGAGGATCATATGGTACTTTTCATAGGTGCTTAGACTTAGAGGAATATAAGTGTGTGTTAAGTGAAGACCATGAGGATGTATGTGGATCTCATTTCAACTATCCCACGTTAGCTCGAAAACTACTAAGATTTGACTACTATTGGCTATATATAGAAAAATATAGTGTCAAATTTACTAAATCCTGCAAACAATGCCAAATTCATGATCACTTGATACATGCTCTAGACAAGGAGCTTATTCCATTTGTAACCCATTATCCCTTCCAACAGTGGGTATTTGACCTTGTGGGTTAAATCTATCCCAACTTATCTAATAGACACAAATACATTACCATGAGCATAAAGTACTTCATAAGTGGTCAAAGTAGTTCCACTACTCAAGGAAATTGGGAAATCGGTCTCTATGTTCATTCTCAACTGTTTCATTTGTGAATAGGGGACACCCTCCTCAATTGTAATAGAATGTGTAGTAAATTTTTATGAATAGATATGGATGAGTTGCATGCTAAATTCAAGATCTACCAACACTATTCCTCAATCTACTATTCCTACAATAATGGTACAAGACATTTCAATACAGAATTGAGAATCCTGGAATATGAATTCAGAAGTATATGATTCTATATTGGGTGTGGTCTAAGATGAATCTTTATTGGAAAGTATTGCCTTTGATAGAGTAAAAGTGTCTAATCAAATATTATGATAATATCTACAATGAAAATCAAACAATCATTTTACATTTAAACCATAACCATATTAATGCAAACAACTGCAGTTCATGTGTTTCAACATATTCAACCTGGTAAATAAGGGAAATAAATAACAATAGTTTCACCAAAATCTCAATGCACCAAATATTGGAGATAAATAGACACGACTTTGAGTAGCCAAAAATGGACACTGAGTTGTTATGTTGTCAGATGGAGCAATGAGGTCCCAAGTTGAAGGCGGGCATGAAGGTGCTTCCATGAAAATTAGGCATCCATATGGCTTACCCCTACAAACTGAGCTTGCCACATTGTTCACATGTACAAATCCACTGATCACATGTACTTCCATTCTTATTATTTTTAAGCTTGTTCATGCTACCCTCCAGTAAACACAAACCTCCATACCTATTTTTGAGCAAATTTCTTTTACTAAGCATCTCTATTTTATTCATAAACAAATGAATGTTGTAATTTGGTATACTAGTTAATAAGAGGAAATAGTTAGTTCAATTCAATCCCCTATTAAATTTGAAACTAAAGGCATAATTATTTAAATCTAGATTGACTTTTACAAAATAAAACTAAAACTAAAATAAACAAGATTTGAACTATAATAATATACTAATTTGTGATATTCTAGAGTTACTCCCACACATGACATGTAAGCTTTGTGATGAATGATTATACTAGAGCTAACTCTTCCAAATCCACTGGTACCACTGCACATTCCTGATTCACTCTCTAGAATAAATTGATATTAAAAAAACTTTTTGCAAATAATTCCAATCCATAACTTGCAAACGGATAGAATATAAATTCACATAATCATAATATAGCTTAATGGGTCAAGACTACTATCTCCAACATAAACAACACCGGCAAAATGCATGATTGCATCAAATGCATTATTTTAAAATATGTTATCAACTTGACTTTTCTATTAAAGGCTCTGATGCTGAATTGTAACAAATGGTGAGCTCAATAAACGATAATCTCTTAAATTCAAATGAATTAACATCATTTCTCAATTTAAATACAACCATTTTCTCACCCAAGTCAACATTTATGAAATGCAGCTGGTTAGAGTTCAAAAGTCATTGTCGTAACACACGTACAACTCCTATATTTCCCAAGATAAATTGTCCTACAATTTAGTAAATATTAAATTAACTCCTCCACCATCCTTGCCTTCATTGAAAGGTAGAAGAGGATTTGTTACATAAATTTCAAATTACGTAGGGAAACATAATTTAGTTTAGGAACTTCAAATTACCAAAAAAAATTGTTACTTGGCTTGTTTGACGAGGGGCACTAACTTCAGTATTTCTTCGTATCATCATGCTTAAAGAAGGCACGCACATTGTTTTCCATTTGAGGCTATATCTAAATTATGGGAGGCAAAATATTAGTATCTGAATGGGGAGATTAGAAAGCTAACCAAAATTTGTCAATCTATTTGTAATTTATCTTAATTTTTCAAGTGCGTTCAAGAATTATTTTGTTTTCTTGCAATTTCAGGTATGGATTTTACGATGAATGTTTGAGAAAATATGGAAATGCAAATGTATGGAAGTATTTTACAGATCTCTTTGATTACTTGCCATTGACAACCCTTATTGAAAGCCAAGTAAAGAAAAAGATATTATAGACTATTTTGTTGGTACCCTGTGCAACACAACAAACTTGTTCTTACTATAAGAAAATTTTCTTTTCTTTTGTTTCATTGCAGATCTTCTGCTTGCATGGAGGTCTCTCCCCATCATTGGACACACTTGATAACATACGAGCTTTGGATTGTATACAGGAAGTGTGTCTATACACAAGTATAATGTTCTGTGCTGCATAGATTTGAAAAGAAGATCACAACCATAACATTCAGTTCTATGCATGATAGTGTCTTAGATCTGGTTCTATGTAGTGTTCTCTATTAGAAGAATTTTTTGTCCTGGTTACTAAATAGTTTCTATTTGAAAGTATTTTGGTTGTACTGGCTATGTAGTGCCCCGCCAAGGAACCCTTGTAACTAAGCGTAAAACATGCAGGGGATTTTCTTAAAGAAATTGCATCATTACACACTTAAATTAGGAAAACAATGCTAACAACATGAACAAAAATGAAAAAAAAATCACTATCACTTTGTGCTTGTGCACAAACAGTTGTAAACACCAGTGTCTACATGTGAAAATCTGTGATCTCACTTGTTGCCTGTTAGAAGAGCCTCCTATACATTCACCATACCCTTGATGGTGTGTTAAATTTTGTGCAATGATGATGAAATCACTAGAAAAAAGAAGCTGAAATAGTGGCCTAGAGATGATATGTAAATCTTTGGGTCATGCAATAATAAATGTGGCATGGATGAGCATCAATTTTTCTTTGACTTCATGACAACCACATAAAGGAAAATTTTCTTGGAGCCTTCAAATTGAATCTAGTAGTTGTAGGGTCAAATCAAACTATTAATGAATCTCTAAGTTGTTTAAGAGGATAGGTGGGACCTGTGGTAAAAAATGTCACAATTCTAGGTACATTGGTGCATTTGGGAACTTTTTGCATGTTGAAATGAAGACTTGAGGGATTTTGGAGTGCATTCAGACCTTTGTGGGTGAACATAATACAGACATCAACACCAATCAATATAATCAAATGAAACTCAGATGCAATCGATGAATAATGCAGATGCTGAAGTTCTAAACCATCCAAATAGCCCTAATAATTGTTGGACCTAATTTATTACCAACCACTATAGTATTCAGCATTTAAGGTTTGATTCTTCACAAATGGCCATTCACATCAATGCATTTTAAAAAATATATCACACCTCCAAGAGTCTACCTTCGATAAAATGTGACTGAAATGTTTCTCCAAATAATAGTATCTCCAATGTTGTCAGACGTTGAATATAATTTTAGGCTACTAAAGTTATCAACTTGCATAAATGCTGAACATTAGAAGTATGGGGACAATATAACAGATCACACCTTAATTCCTTGCCCCATGTAGAAAAATCTAATAATGGACCCTTCTACCGTCTCTTGTCTCTTGTATTCTGAGTTCCATGGAAAATCAGTTTCATACATATCATTGAAGGAAAAGAGCTTCTAGAAGTCTTTTCACTTCCTACTCTAAGGAGCATGCTCAACACGTTGAACAGTCTCAAACTCTAAGAAGTCAACATCCCCTTTGCCATTGTTAATATTTATGCCACCAACTATGAAAAGAACATTGTTGGAATCTCTTCAAGTATGCTAAAACTGTCACATGCCTAAATAGTTCTAATTTTTTTTGGAAAAAAGGAAGTTGTCAAGTGAAGAATCTAAATGGTGAATCAGTGGCAGATATTATGGATTCATCTAAACATGGTTAAATCCATCCTATCAAAGGAAAATATTCTTGGACCAATAAAGATCTGGCAAGCAATTCATTGCCAAAAAACCAAGATCTTACATGCTCTATCAGTAAACTAAGCAATGTAAATTTATAATTTGTCTTCCAGCAAATGCAAGCCATAGCACTAAATAGTCTAGAACATAAGAGATGACATTTAAATACTCATTATTATCCAATCATAATTTGGTTAGATCTGTCTTAAGAATTTGAAATGGAAGCAATAATTCTATGAACTCCAGATTCTAAACTAAGACTTAACGAATGGAAAAACGGCTTCACACTACCCATTGCCTTTCAACATGTCAATTTAGAAGAATGTTGAAGAATGGAATTAATAATTGAAAAATCTTCCTAAAATTAATAATGCTGAATTCTAATAATTAAAATTTAAAAATACAGTCTCCTATTTTTTCAGATATTATTGCAAAGATCATTCACACTAGTCCAAGATATCAACATCACCCTTTACATAACAATAAAGGGGCATTTGGATGGCATAATCATTCTTATATATTCAAATGTTAGGACATTGACCCTTTCATATCTAATCACCATTTAAACCATCATAATAATAATGTAATTAAATATATGCATTTAAATAGCATTTAAACAGCAACAATGAGTATATATCAAATCTCCAAACCAGACAATAACAAAGCATTATCAACAACAATATGTCAACAAATCAATAACCAGATAATTTATGTGCTTTTTCATGACTATGTTTGACTCATGTAATTGTGATCTCTCTAGCACTATGATGTCGTTTAATATGTCTTGGCAAAGCTTGTAAATTTTGTTCCTTTTGCCATGTCATATAATATGTCTTGCCTTGTATCTTATATGTTTTAAAATTGTGGTTAGGCCTTGTAGCTTGTATAATTTGATTGTTGGAGAGCTTCTACAGCTAAGCAAGAAGGCTGTTGCATGAGTTATAGCCGCGCGCTCGGGTATGAAAATTGTATATTTTTTAATCTAATGTATATTTTAACTAGACTTTTAGCTTATATGTTTTGAAATTGATTTTAGTGGCTTAATGTCATAAGGTCTCTTGAAATAAGACCTTCAAGCGGTTGGTCAAAGTTTTACAAATAATCTTATCCACAAATTTGCCTAGAGCAATTGACTGAATGTTATAAAAGGTGATTGGGTTAAATGTCTTAGGAATAAAGTCAATTAATAAAGTATTTTTAAAATATTAAAGTATTTAGCCATGTCTAAGAAGATTTGTGTACTTTTGACAGTTTTTCTTAGTTTGTGAAAGTTGTAGACCAAAGTTTTCATAGCCTGATTTTTGGTTCCTGCGAAGAACGATCATGTGAAATAATATAAGTGAAGAAAAAAATAGGGAGACAATCGATAGATTGTGGTCTAACTTGAAAAGAAAAGGTGATGGAAAATGTTATTGTCCTTGCAAAATTTGTAAGGGCTTAAACCGTAGAAGACTGCTAATCAAAATAGTTAAGAGACATTGTAGGGAGAATGGTCACATTGAAGGGGGGCATGACTATCATCCACTGGTAAGTTGTTCATTATATCATTTTAACAATTTATATACATATGAAATCACTTGATGATTAGTTGATGATCATGGTTAATTTATGTTGATCAATTTTATATAGGTTGATCTCCCCAGGGAAGTACATGATATGAACCACAACAATCCAAAGAATATGGTTTTCGAAGTGGAGGAACATGGAGGTATGAATATCCAAGGTGAAGATAATGATCCCATGGAAGATGACGATCATGCACCAGAAAACATAATTGAAGATGATGGTATAAATACATTGATCCATGACACATTTAGTCTAGGCGTATCTGATCATGATGATGATGATAGCCTCGATGTACCTCTACTTGAGAAGGCATACAAGTTCTATACAAAGACTCCCAAACAACTCTTCTCTCTGTTGTATTGTTGTTGTTGAACTTGAAGGTTATGAATGGTTTATCCAACATAACAATGTCATGTATGTTAAGTTATGTCATATATGTCTTTATAGTTAACAAAGGGTGAATAATGTACCACTAATATTGTTTATATTAACAACTAATATTTTTTGCTAAAGATTGATAGGCGAGTTTTTGTTACCACCATCAATAATTCTACATCGCTCATATCGAGAATTATTTGCTGTTATGAAAGATATTGGAATGGAGTATGAAGCAATACATGCTTGTCCCAATGATCATATTATATATTATAAAGAACATGAATTTGCAACACAATGCCCTGTATGTCATACAACTAGATATCAAACAGATCGACTAACAAAAAAGGTGCCTCAAAAGGTTCTTTTTTACATCCCCATTATTCCACGGATGCGACAATTATTCAGGTGTAGTAGCTTGGCTCAATTTATGGATTATCATGCACGCAATAGAAGTCGAGATGACATTATTCGAATCCTTGCGAATCGTTCAGCATTTATGCACATAGAGGAAAAGTGGAAACAGTTCAAATAAGAACCTCGTAATCTCAGGCTTTCATTGGCAGGGAACGATGTCAATCCATTTGGAGAGATGAGATCTATTTACTCGATGTGGCCTGTTTTTGTTATCAACAATAATATTCCTCTATGGATGTCAATAAAGAGGGAGCACATTATGTTGGCAATGATTGTTCCAGGTATCTTATCATTTGATAGTTATTAATTTACATGTACTTACAAATCTTGCAATAAAATGGTCACAATAGTTATGTAATGTTACTGTTCATTCAGGTAGGTAAATATCAAGTTAAAGATATGAATGTATATATTGAGCCTCTTATCGACGAGTTGGTGGAGTTATGGAACGGTGTCACTATGTATCATGTGTCTAGACCAATAGGACAAAGACAATTTCAATTCCATGCAATACTTGCATGGACAATACATGATGCACTAGGGATAACACATTTTTGTGTTATGTTATAGTGAATTCAAGTTGCGCACAATAATTCTAATTATAAAAGTCAACATATTTAATAATCCAATTATATCATTATCTTGTAGGTCTTCAAACAAAGGGAAAATTTGCATGTCCAGTTTGTGGTCCAAAGATGAAATCTTGTCATTCAAAAAGTTTAGGAAAGTAGGTGTTTGATGAGTGTAGACACTTCCTCCACAGGAATCATAAGTATCGAAGTACGAAAAAACATCTTTTCAATGGGAAAGAAGAGACTACATCAAAGCCACGAAGAATGACACCTTGCCTATGGAAGTTGGAACATAATAGAATTAATTGTCGAGCTAATGTCGTTCCACCTAATGGTTTATGTTTGTAATTTATATATTTATATTGTGATTTTTGTTTACTAATTGTGTAATTGATGATCATGAAGGTCGTCAAGGCAGTACTGACAACCTTCCAAAGGGACTAAAAAGCTATCCCAGACAATTTAGTAGGTTTCCCTACTATGAGCACTTACAAATTGTGCATTTGTTTGATACTATGCATATTGGAAAGAATATAATAGAGACATTGTGGAAGATATTGGATGGAAGGCGTGAAAAAGAAAAAATTGTCAAAATTTGTAATGACATTCATGAATCCAATCATGCATTGAAGAATTTTATTCACTCAAATAGCAATAGAGATCAGATTAATATAAGTGCCCTTCTTTGGTTATTAGTGGAGCATTAAAGTGATGCCATAAAAGAAGTCATACGAAAAATTTGATTTCCCATAGGATTTGTTGCGAACATAAACAATATCATATAAAAAAAAAGTGAATTTGGGCCAGGGCTCAAAATGCATGATTGGCATACTTTCATCAAGGTAAGTTATGTTCTTTTGTATTTACAATATATTCATAAACTACGTGTACTATTTGTTATGTTATGTTAGAAAACAATGAAATGATTGGTTTATAATTACTATAGTACATGCTTCCTCTATCTCTCCCATAGCCCTTCAACAATAACATCAAACAAGTGATATACAATCTTAGAAAAAACATGAGATAAGCAGTAATATCTGTTCAATTTGTTGTATATATTAATTATATTTGTGATTTGTTTTTCTTGCTATGTAATCTATTGTATATTATTTTGTAAAGTCTCGTATCTATATATTTTTTGTGACTTGAATCTCTTAATGTAGGTGGTTGTCATCTAAAGAAATCCATAAAGAAGATATAAACTATTGGAAGAGAAGAATTCCTTGTTTACTGTGTCAAATGCAAAAGTGTCTACCTCCAACTTTTTTCAATGCACAAGAACACTACCTCATACACCTAGTTGAGGAGATTGAATTGTGTGGACTTGTACACAGTAGGTCAATGTGGATGGTTGAGAGGCACTTGAAATCTTTGAAGGCTTTGGTTTGACAAAGAGCACATCCTGAGGGTTCTATGGTAGAGGGATATATGGTATACCAGACTATGGCGTACATTACTGAATATCTTCCTAAGTTTACATCAAATATCCATGTAGATCGCATTTGGGATCTCGAGCCTTTTAAAAAATTAGAAGGGGAGTACTTGATGGGGAAAGGTACATTGAGGAAAGTGAGAGGTAATAAATTATAAGATGTTATTGTAATAAATTATTTCTTAATCTTCAAAGTAAATCGGTTGTAAGTTGTCTATTTTTTTTTGTACAGGTGCTCGAGAGTGGGATGCACTACATTTCTATATTGCAAACAATCTTGATTGGGTGATGATATGGATTGAACGATGTCAACATTATGGTTGGACATTAACATGGGAAGGTGTATCTTCATTGGTTAAAGAAGCTCATCATAATGGAGATTCCAATGTTACGCAAAGAGAAATAGATTTAGCACATGGTTTAAGAGATTTCTAGGTACGTAAAAATTTATTAATCACCCGTATGTTTATCAACTCATGATACAATAATTTTGACATGTTTCACATATTATTACAGGTTAAACACCACAAGGCTATGTTTTGTAATGGTCAAAAATTTTGTGTCAAAGTGTTGGATGACACGAAGAAAACTAACTTGTGATTCAGGAATAATTGCAGTCTTTCAAGTGACTAATATTTCATCTAGAAACGACTTACATCCTCGAGAGTCTAAAAATTGATACTATGGAATTTTGGATGATATACTTGAGTGTGACTTTAGTTCCTTCAAATTAGTACTCTTCGTTGTCAAATGGTATAGGCTACGACTTAATCCAAATGATCCTGATAGAACTGTTATTGAACATGATAATGGATTTACAATGGTTAATACAAGGTTGCTTGAGCCAGTTGGGGATGAGCTCTATGTTCTTCCAAGCCAGTGTGAGCAGGCATTTTACTCAGAGGTTCCACATAAATTGGGTTGGTCATTTGTTGTTAGACATGAATCGAGAAGAAGGCCAATAAAGTATAATACGATGGAAGAAGAAGATACTGAAGAAGTAGAAGATGATGTAGATGGTGATCACAATTGACAGTTTTTGGATGATGTCCCTGACACAAATTTTCATGAAGAAGAAGAAGAAGAAGACAATGATGATGATGTTTCTACTGATGATGATGATGAAGATGATGTTGATGTTGATGATGATGATGTTGATGATGATGATGATGACGACAACGACGATGATGATGACGACGACGATGGTGAGGATGATGATGATGATGATGAGGATGATGATGATGATGATGATGATGATGATGACGATGACGATGAGGATGACGATGATGAAATTTAGAGGTATGCCATCAATCCTTAATCTATTTAATATTCATTTCTTGATAGAAATATATTTGTCTTATATATATGGTTACATAGTTTATTCATTATCTATTTAAAAGCTACAAGTTTCAACTACAAATAGAATACTGCTAATCTAAATTAACTATTAATCTAAATTAATTAAATAAAACTATTTAAAACAAAAATTGATGCATGAATATATTGAGCCTTCTTTTCTTTCAGGTCAAAAACATTTGTAAGTGTTTAGTTTAGAAAAGGGAATTCATTAAATATCTATAAAAGGGAGTTGTACCTAGAATAAAATTCATAGGGAAAACATAATATAAGTGCTTACCCAATTTTTTGGTTAATAATTCTGCCTCTATAGGTGATACAGAGACCCTAGGTGGACTTGCAATCATTCATAACAAGAGGGACTTCCATAGTGTTCTCACAACACCAACCAAGCATCTTCATAAGATCCCTCTCCTTGATCCAAGACAACTCCATAACCTATCAGAGTGCACACCAAATCCTTATGCCACCTTAGGTTCTACATCTTTGGAATAATCCCATGAATGTCCCTTAATCCATCTAATGGATTCATCCAAGCAATCTAATCAACAAACTATCAAATGCTCACAATGCCTCAATAGGCGCCAAACTTGAATTCACCTTAACTAGGTGTTTCTTCCACCTCCACACACATCAAACAACTTCAAATAGCATGTCCCCAAGGTGACTAAGCCCTCAACTCATCAGTTGATAGAAAAACCCAATTTTAGCCCTTCACTAGGCCTACTTCCCTAGTAGGCTTATAATGTGAGCCTGATTTAAGTGTTATATTGTGTACCTTTTAATGTTTTTAATTTTTATGTGATACTTATGATGGATGTGATTATGATTATGATGTGATTATGCTCACGATAATTGAATTACATTTGCAAGAAACTGAACCCCTTTCAGGAGCATCCCACACAGTCTCATGGATCAATAGGTATAAGTCAGTACTCCTTATAGACAATCTATTTAATACACTTATCAATAGTAAGATTGATGTCTTCTAAGATCTCTCCCATTTTTAGGTACCAGTAAATAGGTATTTGTCAGAAGTGTCTTCCTCGAGTGAGGGAAATAGAGGAATAGAAGAGGAAAGTGAGACATGCAGTTTATCTAGAATAGGGAGATTAACTAGAGGTTAAAGGACTAGAAGGAAATTCAATAAACACATGAAAATTTTCCTTGCTCAAGGGGGGTCATGTTCTTATGATGATGAGACAGAAGGCGGCATCAAGGTGCTCTTGAGGTACCAACATCTACAAAAACATTGGGTACCCAAGGAACTTCCTCCAATAAACACTGATTTTTGTGTTAACAAGAGGAAATATCGCATAGCACCATCATCACTACATGGTTTGGGCCTATTTTTTATGGACAACATAAAGGTGTCTTACAAAAAAGTTTCTAAATTGGTGGAGTATGTTGGACCATGTTACAATTAAAAAAGTTGGATGCATATTGTTCAATATAAAAGTATGCGTAGGTATGCCCTCTCAGCAAATTATATACAACAGCAAGACAATAATCAAAGTAAAAGTGTGGCTATATACATTGATGGAAGACCAAAAGAAACAGGGAATATTGTGGGTTTTATAAATAGTACACGACCTAGGTCAACTATAAAGCAACCCAATTGCATATTTGAGGCGTGCGAGGGAAATCATGTATTCATCTATGCGATAAAATCAATACGTGCAGGGGAAGAGCTTCTTATTGATTGCAATATGAATCACATAGATACAAATGAGGCTACTATCATGGGGGTGGTACATACTATTAAACCAACTTCTAATCAATGAATCCAACATACCATTTAGTCAATAAATTTTTGGCTAACATTTTTATACTTGATCGTTGACACAGGGGCACAGTATGGAGCAACCACCTAGAGGGGATGCTGGCGATGTTCACGACTCATCTACACACGAGAAGGTAAAACTCATTGTAATTGTGCAAACTAGATAAAAGCAAAATGTTATTTTTTTAATGTTGTTTTCTTCATTGTTTTGGAGTAATTTTGATAATACTAATACTATTGTTGTCATAGAGAGCCAGTGGTCGGAGGGAGGGAAAGGAACCTGCAGTCCCTGATCAGTAGCCCCCCCCTGAGGAGGACCCTTTTTATATTGATTTAGCAGATATCGATGACCCGATCGGTTCGACTAAAAAGTTGCTAAAGAAAATTGGCAGAGAAATTTTATGTTTGGCAACCATAAAGCCTACTACTTAGGAAATAAGAGATAGGGGATCTAAATTGATGCACACCTCTGAAACCTTAAAAGTAAGTATTAATGAAATTTTTAATTATAACAAGAGTTCAATAATGGTTTTTATGTTATGCTCTTTTATGACATTAATTAAAATATGGATGCATTGTCTTTACATAGTTTTTTGTGTGATTTCGAGCCCTGTTCCCATGGTGAGGGTGCTGTAGGTGGTTCAGGTAGATCGCATGTTCCATTCCCCACTTTTGTTTTCCACTGAATATATATAGGAATGATCATAATCATTGACAATACATGCTCGAACAATCCTTTTTTTAATGCTTTGACAATCTTGTCCATGCTAGTCCATGTGTTCTATATTTATGCATGCTCTAACAATTTTATTCTTCAGCTTCACATCAATTGAATCCTATGATGACACCGCCTCCATCCAGGACAACCAGAAATCTATTTTCGACTGCTGAGTCAACAAAACACAACTTACAGGCATTGACTATGGCACCATCTGCTGGTACACAAATCCCTCTTTTTCTCTCTTATGACAGCAACAAATAGTTTTTTTTTTACAACTTTTTAACATCAATTATCATTTTTTCTTTTATACTTCGTGAAAAAGACTTATGAAACTTTTTGCAATAGGAGCTGCAGCATCATTTCCTGGATGTTCCTATGTTCCTAGTATGGGAATGATGAAGGATGTCATATTGATTTTCAGCGACGATGAAGGCATTCCATTAAAAGTAGCCATATTCTATAGTGATATAATAGTAATTTGGTTTTTGATCACTCTTCATCGAGTAATGATCCCATGATTGTTTTGTAGGGAATGATGTTTTTTGGAGAAAACTTGGTGATGAGTGTTTGTGAATATTCAGGCCCACCCTGCGTACCTGGTGGAACATCATATCCTAACTAAAAACCCAAACCACTATTTTTATTTCATATCATTGCTATAATAGTTTTCCTTTTCATCTATATTAAAGGTAGCTTCACTTCATTTATGAGTCTAACATGTTTTTTTTACTTAAAAGGTGGAATAACCAACACAAACTGTTGAAGGATGATCTTATAGAGAGCATGAACCAACTCTTTGGACCTCGTGCATTTGAGAGATACAAGCTCCTTGAAAAAGCTGGTTTATGTTTGAAGTATATTAGGGACCAGTACAAAAAAAATTTATGGGATAACCCCAAGTACGAGCATCTGCCCTATGTTCCTGAGGCTGAGTGACAGGCTTTGATTTTGGATGGAAAGTATAAAGCTGACAAGAAAAATAATGTTACACCAGTGGAGAGTACAAAAAGGTATGTGATACTATTGAGAATATAATCATGTATTAATTAACCTCTATATTTATACTATCTAACATATTTCAAACTTTTCATAGATTGCCTAACACATCAAAGGCAACAATGAAAAGATTAGAAAAGCACGGGACACACAAGCTTGGCTCTGGTGGTTTTTTGAAACTTCAAGCAAGAGTTGTAAGTATTAGTAAATGAAAAATTGTATCATATTTTTTATATAATGTGATGGGAAATGCTAGGATAGACTAGCTTGTCTATGCTCTTGATCCTCGACTTGGATCTCAGTGTTCCTCCACACCAATATATGATGCAGAGTAACACGCTTTGGAAGCACCAACAAACTCCTAGCACCTTGGAACAACTAAGAAATTCAAGTTATCACCCCAATCCTCTATTCTCCACAAGAAAATTCAAGGCTTGATTCACCTTCAAACAAGGAAGTAATCTGCTATTACAACTGCTCCTTTAATTCATGGACCCAACTCATCACATAAGGCTACATACTAGTTACTTCTCCCTTGTACCATTCAAGGCCTCATACACCCAACCTTGACACCAAGTGTTTTGGACAACTCCAACCCTTTAACATAAATGGAAACCAAAACAAAAATCAACACAACCCAAAACAAATCAGGTCTGAGGCAAACTTTCTATTACCAGTGACAAGGCAGATTGCAACACTTGACCTTTATTCTACACACCCAACCAAGAGTGAAATTGGATCCTCTAGGACTCCCAAAGACCAAAGATAGTTTACAACAACTCCAACATGACCAAAATAAGGTGTAACAAGGGTTGGAAACCCTACTAACTATTTACCATTTCCTTTTGATATTTTAACTACCCTCCATTGGTTGATGAGACAATGCAAGTAAAATTCACCATACCACACAAAAATGTACGGCTCAAAGTTCAAGAGATGCCTCACAGAAGAGGATAAGAGAATTGGCTTCCAACAAGGCTATAGAGCTGTGGTTGAATGGTTACAAGCTAAAATCAGTGTGGAAGGTTCTAATAATGATGCATTTGAGCCACAGGTAAATAAGCTAAGTGAAATTTATTTAAAATTGAATACGTTACCAATTACTCTATTTGATGTTAAGTTCCACTATAAAGTGAGTATATCTATTTTAAGCAAGCAATGATAACAATGCATAGGATGTTGGAATGCAGCTTGACAATCCTTCTACACAATCTGTGGATGCTGAAGGTTTGCATGATGTGCATCCTAGTGGTAGAGGTATACATTTTCTATTAAATTTTTTATATGTAATTGCAATTGGTGTTTGGATTAATGTAACATTTTGTATAACAGTTGTAGAGGATTGAGGGGTCGATGTTCATGAGTGTGTTGACATTGAGTCCAGACAAAATGATGTGGTCAGATCAGGTAAAGAGTGCCACAGTTATGTTATCTGTTATTGCAGAGGACCCCCCTTTGCAACACCATAGGAATTTGAGATCATCAAGAATAGAGAATAGAACAAATGATGAGGGGGGAATTGATGATGACACTGATGCTCCTCTTAGAGCTTACATAGAAAAAAGAAATAGAAAGAAAAAAAAGAAATGATTGTCATCTACATACCTTAATTGATAATGACTGAATTTTATGTCTCAATGAATTTAATTATGTGCTAATGAATGTTCATGAAAAATGTGTTAATGCAGAATATTGATAAATGTTGCATGTTAATGAATCTAATGTGTTAATGAATGTTATCATGTGATATTGATTGAATGTTACATTTTATTAATGGTTGAAAGAATGAATGAATGTTAGATGTTAATGGGGAATGTAGAGTGATGTTAGGGGGAGGGGGGTGGGGCCAAATGAGCTTCCACCTTCACTTGGTTGGCCCTATTTAGTAGAGAATATTAAACTATTCTTGAAACAAAGTGAAGCTCAATAAGATACTAAATATTTCTCTATTTTGTCCTATGTTTAGATTGTTGTCGTATGCATCTAAGGCTTCATGCTTTGACAACTTAGAAAAAGCTTATAGATAATTGAGTATAAAGATACCTTGAACAAATAATATACCAATTTTCAATGGAACCAAAGAAATATCAACCAGGCCGTGGGTTCATAAATAAGAATCTTTCTTGGCACTCAAGCCTATAGAAGAGAAGGCAATACAATTTTCTACCATGCTCTTGATGTTGAAGTCACACCTCCTTCTGAGCAATATAAGAAGAACTTCATGAATCAAAAATTAGATGATGAATCAGATGTGAAGGCTCCTAATCAGCCTAAAGTCACATCTCCTAAGTTAGGAAAAGAATCAACTAATGAGTTAAGAAGAACGAATCTTTGTTTTCATTGCAAAGAAAATTGGAAACCAGACATAGGTCTCTTGGTATGGGTAAGGCATACCTTATTGAGGTGAATTCTGATGCAGGCAGTGATGAGGATAAATGAACTCTTGCGTCCCTATCTGGGTATTCCAAAAATCATCTTTGACAAAGGACGGGAAGTTATGCATATGGCGGAGAGTAGTGCTACACATAATTTTTTTGATGAGAACTTTGTAGTAAATGAAGGACTACAAGTAGAGAACTTTGCTCGATTCAACATTATGTTGATGGATGAATCCAAAATTAGTTGCACAAGGAAAATACCAAGGGTGGGCACAAAATTAGATAAACATATATTTACATTTCTAATCATTTGCAGATTGCCTGGTATTTACAACATTAGTTCTGAGCTCAAATTTGGTTGTAACAAGGCAAATCCTAGGTTAGCCATTGTGTCACGTCTAAGAATGCATTGATGATTACAACATTGCTTGGAATCTAGATATTAAAACTTTTCATTGACCTGTATGTTAATTAAGTCAATTTGACCTAAACATTATTTTGTGTTGTAGTTTCATTTCCAAATTGCAACAAGAATCTAACTGCTGTTTCAATACGTCCACAATTTTGTTCAATTTACTGTTGCCCTAAGAAAGGGGGTACTAAGATCAGAAAAGCTCTTTACAAATCTAGTTTGGCATCCTACAAGATCCATCAAATTTCCTTCCAAGTCATTTCAAATGACTTCGATAGCAAAAATGTGAGATGCAGTCCATTTGATGATCAAAGACGAATTGCAAAGGCCCTTTGACAATGAACATTTATGTTCAAGTTTTTTGTTGAAGTCTTTGAATGGGTGGTTTTATTGGCTTCATTGTCATGGATAACCTTTGGTCATTGAGTTTCTCCTAGATTCCAAGTGAATTTAGATATTCCTATTATTTGATGGTAAATATATGTAGACATAGCAGATAATAAGTCAAGTTACTTCAATTCATATGTATCTGCAAATGACCTTTTTGATGAAATGATTGCTCCTCTAAATGTCTCTTCACTTGTTGAGAAGTGGTGGTGAGCCCATGATTTGTGAGAGGACTAGACAAAAGGAAATTCTGTGCCAATTTGGAGAACTTCTTGGAAGCTGTCAAGGATGAATGATATCTTAAAGATGTCTATGATGATTGCTACATTCAATAGTGCAACTGCAATAAGAACATTACTAGCTGACCTATGTGTGAAGTTGGGCATATTTGAGTTAGAGTAGTTGGTAGTTCTCAAATGTTCCAGCTGCTTGTTCCCATATGCCAACCTCAGTCACGTGCATAGTATTGTACAACCTTATGTGTAACTACTTCCTTCATTTCCCACTTGTTAAATTTGAAGAACCATAGGCATCCCCACATTTAACTTCTTTCTTAATGTACTACTCACTCAATATTTGGAATCATGCTGTGCAACTCCAAAAACACTTCCCAACTCTAGTGCAACAATTTGCATCACGTGCAACTTGCATAGTGCTAAGTATAACGCCATAGTGATTTATGGGAAACTTTGATTTTTGTGCGATGTTTACATCCATGCACATTAGCACACAGTTTGAAACTTAGTAGAATGTTCTTTTTGCTTGATAGTTAGAGCAGAATGCTGCATAACATGTCAAAACTCCGTGCTACAATCTTGTGCATCCTTTGGAGTAGTTTTAAGACACACTACTTGTTAGCACAGTGTGCAACCAAAAGTCTAATCGTTAGGAGATGAAGTGTTATGTATGCAAGCCCAACTAGTTTAGCTTCCATAATGGCCTTTATCTTCATAATTGTGTAATCTATATGTACAAATTTATCACAGATCCATAGACAAACTTTAAATAATGACATAGCCAATTAACACACATCCGTAGGAGAAAATACACATCCATACATCTCATTTGAGAGCATTCCATGTAGAGAAGCTTAGATTAATAAAATATTTAGTTTTAGGTCTCATATCTTAAAAGTTACTCTAATGATATTATCATTTTTTAGGAACAAGACCTTAAAAGTGACTTTTCAATGATAAATAGCAAGTTTGATGCTTAAGGGTTTACGAAAATTTGTGGAGGGGTTTGATGAAGTTTGATAAAAGTACATCTCAATATCCTATAAAATCTGTGTTATTGGGTTCTTCACTTTTGCCCCTTGTATTGATGTGTGTCTTGTATAAATCCTAGTTTTTTGCTAATTCATCTCCGAGTACAAGATAGCTGTGGGGGAAATCCACAAGGGAGATTAGAGACTGAACCAGCTATGGAGCTCGCACATGGCTTGGTACATTTACCAACATAGAGGCCATTGCTGGCATATTTCACCATGCCACTTCCTTAATTTATTATTTTTAGTGCTCCCTTATTTATTTATTATTTATTTTGATGCCACCTTGTTGACTAGCAAAAGAGAATTTGGTTAACAAAATATTGATATTTTTAGTGCTCCCTTCAACTTATATTGATCTGAGTATGTTGGAAATCCTCTATTTCACATCAATCAGAATTACTCTTCTCTATTTTTTTTTGGATAGATCTATGTAAATTGAAGAAAATATATTAAGTTCAATCCAAGAAATATGATTGTAAGGTGGTAATTTCACAGTTAGAAATGAAAAGGATGATAAATGTGTCATGGGTTCATGTTACCTGTGAAACCAATGCTCCCCACTCACCATATTTTGTGACTCTACTGTTGATTTTGAAGTCATGGCATGCTCTTTCGATTAAATAAATCCTATTTTAGGGAATGAAATGTCTATTTGAATTTTTTACATGTAATTCAGCCATTAGAACAGTTGCCAGGTAGCATCTGATATCATTTTTGTGGTAATTTTGGTTAAACTATCATGAGTCCTACTTTAAAACAATTGTAAGGGTAACCAAATCAAAATGAGTGAAGATACCAAGAAAAAGTTGGTGAAGGCCCAATTAGCCAGATGGAGGTTTTTTTGGCAAGGGGAGTTCACTCGAATATTTTTATTGAACCCAGTTTGTTGGAAAACTTCTAATCCATATCAATCAACATTACCTACCCCTCTATTTTTTTCTGGGAAGTTCTATGTAAATTGAAGAATACATTAAGTGCAATACATTGAATATGAATCTAATGCAGTAAATGTGTCCTGGGTTCATATGTTGCAAACCAGTTTTTCTTCATTATCTTTTGTAAATCTAATGTTGATTTTGATGTCATAGAAAGAAAGTACACCTTTTATTTGAATCAATTCTATGGGGGAATGAAATGCCTATTTGTAACTTTTGCATGGAATTCAACCATCAAAGCAGTCTCCTGGTAGTGTTTGATATCATTTTTGTGGTGATTCAGGCTAAACTTTCATATATATAGAGTCTTGTTTTGAAAACATTGTAATAACAACCAAATAAAAAATCAATGAAGATGGTGAGAAAAAGTTATTAAAGGCCCAAATTAGCTAGATGGAGGATATTTTTAGGAGGAGGTTACCCAAGATCAAGATCGAGAGGACCTTTTAGTATTAGAATTGTTAATTGTCAAATAATATCTTGTGAATGCTGAGAAGAGACAAAAGAAGGAAGTTGATCTTCTTCATTGACACGTCAAGGCTACAGATAATTTGCTGTCATATTTGAAGTCAAAAGCAAGGATTATGTCTATGCCACATTTTGGGTACATATCTTGTGGGATTAAATGTCAAGAAGGTGTGGGATTTGTTGAAAAAAAAGGTGTTCCCATGTCTGAGTGGTGCAAAGATGTTAATCTATCTCTATTTGAAAGCTCCAAGGCCAAGGAAACTAAGGAAAACTCTATTTCAAAAAGTAAAGACGACATGGTAGGACCTAAAGAAAAAAGTGATGAAGAGTACACAGAGCGAATAGCAACAACTGTGATGCTAGTGACTGATGTGATGGAGGTGCTTCTTAAAAGAACTATTATAGCTGAGATAGAAATTTGTTGTGGAGAAGCAAAAAGCTTCTGCTAGTCAGGATCAAGTGAAGAAAAAAGCACTGCAGATTGAGAGCATGTGGGCACGAGTAGAAGAAATGCAGAAGGTTGCCAGGGGTACCAGTGGTTTCCTCAAGGAAATGTAGCAGAAGCTTGAAGATATGGAACAGGAAACATCAAGACAAAGACAACGTGCAACAGAAAATGAGCAGGAGCTCTGCAAAGTTAGGCATGATTTTGAGGTTCTAAGGTCTAGTATTGATAATTTAGTTGGTGCACGAGAGTCTCTCTTGTCCTCTGAGAAGTGAATCCAAGAAATGGAGAAAATTTTGGAAGGGTAAGCTTGCTCATCATCTGTTATATATGTTTTATTTGGGCCAACTATCATGCTTTTTGAAGCTGACTTTTGACTAATCTAAATTTACTAGGTATAGGTTTTCATTGAATGTTCTCATTTTTAAAGAAATCTTAATGTTTTCTTATTGTATTCATTCACCATCATCATTTTATCAAATGTCAAATAAGCTATATCTTCGTAGGGTAGACATCATGCAATACAGATGAGAATGTGTAGTAGGAATTTAGAATTTAATGATATGTACAGGCCATCAACCAATTCTAAATACCATGTTATTGCTTTCTATTTTAATATAAAATGGTATGTTCAAAAGAAATAGAATTATAGTGAGGAGCACTACTCTTGATTGATTTAAAGCAATGTTTACAATGAATATGGTCCATATAGTTTTTTAGTCACGAAAGTTAGCCACATTTTTAAGATATCAAAATATGTAAATATAGGTCATGGAAGATATTAATTTATTAAAAGAAAACTAAGCATTCATTTTTACATGTGAAACAACATTTATTTTCTCTAGATTTTCATTACCCGAATATATCAAAAGTTCTAGGACAAAAAAATTCATGGAGGGGAAATAGACTTTGCTAATTATTTATTTATGAAATTTAGGCATGATTGAGTGAATGTTGTAAGTCTATCCATCAACACTAGAATATGAGATATTGATCTTCTATAGAATGAGATGCATGATGTAGAATTACATTTTTATACATTTGCTAAAAAATTATTTACTCAGACACCAGGTTAATTTCATTTCTCAGGTTGAACTAACATATTTTTGTTTTTATAATTTCAGTTTTATGCATGTACTTATTAAAATTAGTAAAAGGCTATTGAAATATCCCAGAAATTGCACTTTTTTTTGGGAATTACAGGCTTATATTATTTTCCCATTCTTTTTTCATTATGCCAGGCCGGCTCAATTCTGTATTACAACATTACATTTGTTATATGCCCAGCTAAATTTTTGAAGCAGTTGAATTTCATCTCTTTAGCCATTTTGTTTCTTAAATGATTAATCTGGATTTCTCTGTATCCTAACATATTACATATGATAAGAGGAAGCTTTTTGAAAGATTTATATACTAATAGAAGTTGAGTCACAGAGTTTGCTGTATATTCTAGTTCAACACTGGAAACAATTTTTGTGACTAGTAACAATATTCACTTTGTTTTCACCAATCAGAATCATCCACAAATAGAATGACACACTACATGATAAAAAAAATAAAAAGATGTTAGAAAATGATTGATTATATTTACTAATGCATGTTTTTTTCTATCTCGATAATCTTTCACCTAATTTTGTCCTCAATCTTGATTTATTAGCTACAACTCATTGGATGATTTTGCATGGTTGATTGAAAGATTTATAGATAGAACCATTCTCATTATGTTGTACCCATGAATATCATATTATGATGTATACAAGGTGATAGAGTAGATGATATGTAGTGTTTAATCCCCCATGTTAGTTGTATTTGTTCAAATGGGTAACTTGTAGGATTATTTTTTTGGGCAACTAGACCTGAGTGGTGATAACAGGTTTACCCACCAATTATCATTAGAAGAAAGCATATATAGCATATGAATATCATTGCCAAGGATGCCAAGATGTTACTTGGAACTCGTTATTATGTGCAATGAGTCACTCCAAGTGGTGATTATAAAGTACATACACTATATGAATATCATTGTAATGAATGCTAGAAGGGAATTTCTAAAATTAGTTATATTGTGCAATGAGTTGTCCTATGTGGTGATCATGTGTATTACTACAAATTTACAATTATCTTTAGAGTAAATTATACATGGTACGTGCATATCACTGTGAGGGATATGAGGAGAGTATCCTATGTGGGTTGATTCTCAAGAGAGAAATATGCGACAAGTGATTGCTTCCTAAGCAGTAGTGTTTGGTGTGATCATACTTCAAAGGAAATTATTCTATTTCTATGTATTGGATGTGGTCAGCTTGGCCCATAAAAATCTCTTTTGTTGTGTAATCTCTTAACTAATGCTCTACATATTTTCATTAATATTTGGGATATTATTATTCATTGATGTTTCAACCTTATCAGCTGATATAAGAGCAACAATTTGGGTAAAGTGGAAAGATTGACTATACTATGATCATGCATATCTAGATTATGATGATTTTTTTCAGTGCAGAGATAGGACACAAGCTCTCAGATTCAGAATCTTTTTCTTCCTTGCCAAAATTTGTAATTTAGACAATTCTAACACTTTTAGAAAGAGTTTTTTGATGGTTTTTCAAAGAATTTGTCACTCTCAATTTTTGATTTTGGGCTAACATTTTTTCCTAGTGAAATTGGAGCCATGTTAGCTGTTGGTGAAATGCTGGTTATTGTCCATATACATATTTGAAGACATCTTTATATTTTGTTTTAATTCTTCTGAATAGATAATTTCTTTTGATTCATTAATTATGTTGTAACATGTCTTTCAGATTGGTTTTTTCTGTAGGCAACCAGTGTTTAGTATCCTTTTAATGGTATCATAAAGAAAATTCACTTTACATTTATTTTGTTGTGTATCGTGACTAAATTCCATCTTATCTGGAATGACTACAGATGGTTGTGAATTTGTTTGAATAGAATATTGTTGTGTAACTTTCTTTTTTCTTGTGTTAAATGGATCTGGAGGAAAAATTGACAAAAAAGTAGAATTTGGTTGTATGTTGGATCTCAAACCATTTGTTAGCAGTTCACATGTAAGTAGCCCTTACAATATTATTTGTCAGTGGATCACATTTTCAGTGAAATCTAATAATATAGTTTTTGTAATATCTACTAGTTTTATAATAAATTTTGCACATTTGAATGATATTCTAGTTTCTCTGTCTATTGATCAATCACAGGAGGGCAATTTTAAGTACACTCTTTATGGTTTTCTTGTTCATGATGGCTGTACTACACATTTTGGTCATTATTTCTGCTTTATTCATTCATCCACAGGCATTTGGCATGCTTTAGATGATAATCGGGTATACATTTGCTACAGTTGTGAAGACATGTTTAATTTTGTGGAGCAAGCTCATTATAATTTGTGTATAACAAAATACACAAAAGAACTACAATTTTATGTAGAACCTTTTCTTTATACAGTAACACTAATTATACTGAAGTTTCTTAGACCGATTGAAGTTATTCTTATGACGTTTTGTACTCTAGGTCTATTCAGTCAGTGAGAAAAGTGTGCTTTCCCAGAAAGCTTACATGCTATTCTATATACGAGATAAGAAAACTAGCATTCAAACATCAGGTGGGTTTGAATCTCAGTATAATGGCTCTAAACTAAAGAAGAGAGTGTCATTGAACATTGGACATCCAAAGGAAAACCACTTATAAGATTCATATGCCCCCTGGGTGATAGAAAACATGCATTCTTTCCAAACGACAACAATCTCTTTTAGTGTTGCAGGTGTAAACAAGATACCCCAACAGGTAAAAAATTTGTCAAATGTCAATTTCATTTCAGAAATTCTAGAAAAGAACACAAGTTCTAGCCAATCATGTAGTAAATCTAGATCATTAGTAGATCATAATGCTACATTACAGATGGTGCCTCCAAGAACCAATGGTATTCAAACAAATAATGTCTTCTCAAGTCATACCATAAGTAATGGATGCACATCAAATGGGTCTAGTAATAATGTTAAGAAGTAGGAATCTGAAATAAAGGGAACTGATTCTGTGGGTAATTTTAATGATATGGTTGTTAGACATTCTCAAAACTGTGATGTGAGCAATGATAATGAGAACTATATTGGTAGAAATTCTAAAGCTTATTCAAAAATTAATGATAACAGTCATGAGAATGTCAAACATTGTACAAATGGTTTGATAGGTATTCTTACTTGGCATCATGCTAATAAACTTACATAAGAAATTATAGCTGGTGTGGTTCAGAATGGGTGTAACATTGCTAATGTTTGTGGCTGAAGTAGCAGGCTAAATATGCTTGCAACGGGGTCACTGTGGTGGTGACGGCAATTGGCATCGCCACCACAACAGCCTCGTCGCAATGCTTGCCTTGGATGTCGCAATTGTGACACCAACCCAACCATTGGGATGGCCCTTGGCATCACTGCAATAGCGGCACTGTCGCACTGATTGTAGTGGACATTGCAATTGTGATGTTAACGACAAGCATTGCGATGGACATCAGGGTCGCTGATACAGAAACCTCGTCGCTAGATGCCATTGTGACCCTAGTCATAATTTTCCCTAGACATCATAATTGCGACATCCAAGGCAAGCAATTATGACAGATGTCAACGTCATTGCCATAGTGACCCCGTCGCAAGCCTGTCCCAATGTTTGGGGAGAATGTCGCAATTGTGACATACGCTACAAGCATTGCGACGGGGTTCATGCCATCATAAAGTGGTTTCATTGCAATGGATAGGCATTGTAATTGCGATGGTAGAGGGTAGACATCATAATTTGTGACTAAAAAATAATGACGTCTATTACTGTCACAGTGGTGACACATTGTGGTTGTAATTGCGACACTTAGCCATCGCAAATCAATGCCAAATGTATTAGTGTCAATTGTCTATCAATCTGGATGGATAAGCTTATAATGGACCTATAAATCATCCCATGAGTGAAGGATCATAGTAACCCTAGAGAATAAATCTTTGGGTGTTTTAATACCCTTGCAAAATAATTGTAAGGAACTGGGTCCTTGAATTTTGGCTAAAGGCACACCTTGTGTGGAAAACAAGGGTGACCACCAAAGGTTTGAGGGCTTCCCAAGATTTTCAAATGCACTTAGCAACAAAAGTGCCCTGAATCTGAACAGGTTCAGAAGTCACAAGAAGGGTTTGAAGACCAATCCCCTTCTAGGCCAAACAGTTAATAGAAAAACCTGCTGAAATGCAACATTGTAGCAAAATTTTCCAGGCTTCATCTCCAGAGAGAGCCTGTATGACCCACTTGGCACAGAGGGCTATCTCCTACTTGCAAGTGGAAAGAAAACCAAGGCCACTAGAATCTTTGGGAAAACAAAAAAAGTCCTAGGCAACTTTGTGAAAGCCATGATGCACAACATCAGAGGCCTAGAGAAAGTCCCTGAGAAGACGTTCAAACTTGAGGTATGAGGCTTTAGAGGGAGCCCAACAAGAAGAATAGTACACATGAGTAGCAATAAGAACTTTGGAGCATATTTGAAACTTTCCCACAAGTGAGAGGGGCTTAGTGATCCAATATTCTAGCTTCTTCTCAATTCGAGCAAGCACAACATTCCACAACTCCATAGGAGATGCTTGAAAAGAAAATGAAATGCCTAGAAATTTAAAAATTTCACCATGTTGGACCCATTTCTATCCATACTATTGCAACCAGTAAGGGTTGGAAAAAAAAATACTGATGGTAGTAGATGGGTTTTGTGCCATTGGATATCAGATCTTGAAGCAAGGTAAAAAGTATCCAAACATTGCAAAGCATTGGCAATATTCTCCTCATCCTCAATCAAAGTGAAGAAAGAATCATTTGCAAAATGGCCATTAACTAGCTAAGTGGTCAACTCCGATAAAGAAATACCATGCACTAGACCTTGAAAAATGGCATTGGCTAGTAGATAGCCAAAGCCTTTGACTACCAAAATATAGAGAGAAGGTGCAAGAGGACAACCTTGATGGATAGATTTGAAGAGCCCAAAAGCTTCAAATTGACAATCATTAATGGTGATGCAAGTAGAGACATCCCCAAAAAGCATCTACATTGATTGATAAAATATTGGGCCAAAGCCTAGAGCTTGAAGCATAGCTAAAATAAAGGGCCATTCAATTTGGTCATATGCTTTGGCAAAATCAATCTTCAAGTATAGGGCCTATTGTTTGGAATACCTAGCCCATTCCATACCTTCCTAGACAGTAATAATGTTGTCCAAAATATACCGGGACTTAATAAAACTAGTTTGTTTAGGTCGAACAATCTGAGGGAGCAAATGCCAAATTTTAAAAGAGAGAGCTTTGACAATGATCTTGTAGGAGACATGCAACAAAGTGATGGGCCGCCAATTGTAAATTTCTTTAGGATCATTAGCTTTAGGTATGAATTTAATATTCTCTTGGTTAATGATGTTACCCAATGAATTAGAGTTGCATGCTTCATGATAAACATGGAGCAAATCGGGGCCAATGTCATACCAAAGCACCTTGTAGAACTCACAAGGGAAGCCATCACATCTAGGGGCTTTGTCATCAGCCATGGAAATGATAACTTCCTTTAAATCTGCAAGCATTAGCTTTTGCTCACAAAAGGCATATTGTTAAGGAGCAAGCCTATTAGGAGTAACATCAAGGCAGGCTCACAACACTTGATCACTTGCAATAGACGACCCTTGAGTTGTAAAAACCTCCTCATAATGACACACAAAATCTTGGAGAATATTTACAGGTCAGTGAAAACCTACTAATATTCTTAGATGCATTTAATACCCATTGCATAATGTCAAGCCCTCAAAGCACTAAAAAATTCCTTGGAAGCCTAATCGCCGACCTCTAACTAGTGAAGATAGGCCTTGATCTGAGCTCCCTGAGTAGTATAATTATCTGCAACCTATTTCTAGTGCCTAAGGTTGGCAAGTTGAACCTGGAGATCTGTATCAAACAAACTCATAGCAAGAGCCTCATAGGCCATACGTAGATTGAGAGTAGTGGCTTCATAAGATCTTTTGTGGTACATAGCTTAGCTGTCTATCATAAATGTGAAGAAACCTCATAGTACGTAGGATAGCACCATTCCACTATTGAATCCATCCAACGTGAGTGTGGGGTTGAGGCTCAAGATTCTAGACATGTAGAATGTGAGAAATAGTTGGCAAAAGAGCTAACAAAGAGTTGTTCAGGTAAAATTGGGTTATACTCAGGCAAGGCTGAGCTATCTACCAAGTGATAGCAAAGAGAATGGAGGAGTGGTTTGACAATGTCACATTAGGTAAGGGAGTGACAGGCAAGGCATGCTTTTGAGAAAAGGAAAAAAAAGATTGCGCATAAATCATAGCCCTATCAAGTCTCTTTAAAACTTTGTTTGACCCAACTCAAAAATTTGACCAAGTGTGCCAAATCCCATCTGGGCGGCGATGAGTAACATTAGGATCATAAAGGCCTAAATTGTTTAGCATGTAAAACCAGGCCTCCTATTCGCTAGTTGCCCACCTAAAGGGCAGAAGGCCTTCTTTGTTAAAGGCCAACTCAACCACGTTGAAGTCCCTACAAAAAACCCATTTCGTAGGTGGAAAATGATCTACCAACCAGTGCCACAGATGTGAATGCTCAACAACATCATTGGGAGCATAAATGTTAACAATACCAAAAGAATGATTCTAAAAATATAGCAAGATCCAAATCAACTTGTGAAAAGGGTTAGAAATGTGAAACAACAGAGGAAATTAAATGAGGGGAAAGAAGAGTAACAACACCACCTCGGCCAGCTTCATGCTGAGAAGCAAAAATGACACTATCCAGCCAAATAACATGACAAGCTGAGGAGAGAAGAAATCCAACAACTTTAACTTCTTGGAGACAAAGAACATCAAGATCAAACCGATGCTTGGTATCACGAATATAATATTTTTTAGGGAGGTTTGTCAGCCCCCATACATTCCATGAAAGGCAATTCATGGTAAACCAACTTGCATGTCATCCTTGTCCCCTAGAGAGGAAAAAATGTTATGCAAAAAAGAGGAAGACTCAAAAGAGGGGTCATGAATAGCTATGACCAACATCAACTGCTGGGCTGGAGAAGGCCGAACTCATTATAAATGAAATCTTATTCCCTAGTAAATGTGGTGTGACAAACAATGGAGCAAATTTAGAATTGGACCATTGAAGTAGGGTTTGAAAAACCATTGTAAAATTTTATTGAAAGATCTGTCTACTTTGTGTCTTCTTGAGTGTTTGCATAATGATTATTTCTTTATTGTATTGATTTTTAATTAAAGAATTATGTTGTATATTTTGGAAAGGAAAACTTATTGATCAAGAAAACTTGTTTGAAGAAAACTTGTAGAAGAATATAGAAAATTATTAGGAGTTTATTCTTTTAAAACTCTTTTCTAATATAGGAAAAAATTAATTATAGAAAATTGGAAGAAAACAACAAATTGAACAACTAGGGTTTCAACTTTAAATTTGTCATTAGGACTATGTGATTTTCATGAATTTTCTAAATAAAGATAAATATTCTTCTTATATCTAAAATAATTTGATTGCAAAATTTATTAGCCAAACAAAAGATTAATTAAGAAGAAAATATGTAACTAAACTTATACATACATGTGAAAATAAATATACTAAAGATAGAAAACTAAGTATAGTATGGTTGCATGATTTGAGAGATCAAATATATGCAAAATACTAATTGTATTTTTATTTTTATTTTATATAAATATAACTTTACACACACACACAAACACACACACACACACACACACACACACATAAAGTTTTTTGATTAATTATTAATTATTAATTATTTTAAAAATTGAAAAAAATATATTTTTTTTAAAATTTTAAAAATTTAATAACTAAATACTATTTATTTCCTTATAAATGGGGTTTTTCTATATCAATTACTTTTAAAACTAGTAGTGGGATATAACTTATTACATATTTATTACTGTAAGTGGTGTTACAAATTAATAAATATACAATTGTAATTTAGTTATATTGTAAAAGAAGTTATAGTGGAGTTCACTATATAATCATCTAGTTATGACTATTTAATATTATGAAAGAAATTGTAGATAACTTAATTAAAATTATAATTTCAAGTTTGAATTATCTCTAGTTGCATTAAGAATTAAGAGGAGAGTAAATATAAATATTTGACTTAAATAGAAGTCAAATTAAAATTTTTGGAATGAAATTGATATTAATATTTAATTTAATAATATACATTTATGTTCTTAATTAAATCATTTATGATTTAAGATTATTTAAATTAATAACATTACAATGTTGCATAATATTTTATATGCACAATGAGATTTGACATTTAGTTACTTGTTTATTTAAAAAAATATACTAGCCAAACTATCTTTGTAAACATGCGTATTGTTACTTTAATACTAAACACATCCATATGACCCAAACTAAACAAGAGAAATTGATGAGATTAAATCATATGGCTGAAAATTATTTGTTTTCTCATATTCTATTTATAGTCTTCTGATGTTTATTTTCATGATGGTTTTCTTTGCGGGTTGTTTAGTTGACCAAGTTAGGATGTGCACCAGAGACATTTTTAAGATTTCTTTTATGATTATTTGACTTGATGTCATGATGTACTTTATGATTTGAATTGAGATTTATGTTTTATGAGCTTTATGCTATTGAGCATTTATGAGAACTCAAGTTTTGAGAACCAATGTTATTTTTGGGTTGCCTGTTAAGGAACTTAATTCGATCAATATTACTTTTGTGGTTTGGGACACAATTGTGGTTTGTGAGTTTTGAGAAATTAGTCTAGATGCATGTCTATGAGAGTGACTTGCAACGGGGGTTGGGGCCCAAAGTGGTTGCTAGGGTAACTTACTGTAAGTTGTGTAATAAGTGATAACATAGTAATTAAAATATTTAAAAAATATTAAAAAGACAAGTTAGAGATTTTTGCTCGCCCATGCCTTGACCACTTGTATAGGCTAAGGATGAGAATGGGATGATACCTAGTGAATGGTATGACTAGTTTACCTCGTCTTCATGAGAGGGTATTTTGGTTATACATGTGTCATGTTGAGGGTCTAGGGTCCAGAGTGACCAATCTAGGGTAATTCAATGCTTGAGGGTTCGAGGTCTAATGAGAGACTAGTCCAAGGTAATTCAAGTAGTTTGACCATTTGACTATACTCCCTAATATGTCGCATGAGTTTCCTTCATGATTTTTTTGCCTCTAGTGGTGTACTTGTTGGATATTAATTTTGATGGTGTTTTTATTGTGGGTTGTTACTTATTGATTGGATGTCATTTGTTGTTGAAAATTGACTTTTACTGACAAGTGTTACCTATTTATTAGTGGTATACTTATTGTTGGTGATTTAGTTTTATTGAGACAATTGATGATCTGTTGGTTATTGTTGTTGGACACGTGGGTTTTGACTTAAGGTGGACATATTTCATGACTTTATCTTGATTTGATGTGGTATTGCACTTGGTGTTTGATGTTGACCTTGGTATGTGGTGTATGATTGGTTGAGTGTCTTGTTTGACTTTGGTTATTTTTCTTTATCAGTAGTTTGTGTACCCTTGAGGTAGACTTGGCTATTAGAATTCCTTTCTTAGGATTATTTTATGATTTGATTATCTATGTGTGGATCTTACATTATCTTCCCTGTATGATGGAAGTGGAGGCCTGACTAGGTGACCACATGGTCGGGAGGTAGTGTCTTCTTACAATTTGGGTCCCCCTCAGTTTGACAAATGTTGGATGTTCATGGATGTAGTTGTACCATTAACATTCTTATTCTTATCTCAAAGACTTATATTTAGTTGATTTATGTACATTATCGTGTACCTATGTATCATGTATTTTGAGATCCTATAAGATATTGTATTGTATATTAATGTACTTGTATCTATTCTCGCAATACCTACGACATGTGTAGTGGATGTTATTCATTTGATGTATTCTTATTGTATTAGTTGTATTCATGCATTTGCTTATGAGATGATGTTTCTCTTATTTATTTATGACCATGAACATGTGCTTGAGACTTAAACTAATGAATATAAACTTCTTAAACATAACTCAACATGAAGGAACCCTTAAGGAATGAAAAAATGTATCTATAATTGCTTATCTGTACTTGATGTGTATGTGTATATTACTTTTGCATTGTTATCTTGTGTTTTTTAAACTTAAAAAAAATAGTTCATTAAAAATTGAATCATGATTGGTTATTTCTTTTGGGTTCTTAAGCGAGGCATTACAATGGTGTAGAACCTCATCCCATTTGAACTTTATATTTGGTCCTTTGAAAGCTAGTTGCCCATTATTTATTTTAAATACATATTTTGGCATTTGTATAAATATTTTCCAAATTAGATTATGGTTTTTTTATAGAAAGTTCTTAAGGTTTGGTCATGATGGTTGAACACAAAAATGGTTGGGATTTGTTAGGATGAACTCATAATATTCTGGTAGTCATTCCTACTATCTCTTTATATTCTTTCCTTCATGGGTAGATGTTTAAGAAAAGGCATTCCGTTGATTAAGATAAGACTTAACACTATTCTACTCATGGTCAAATAATTGAAACCTATATGTTCTCTTGAATGGAAAACTTATATTGAAGGTACTATTTAAAAAAATAAATTTCTTTTGTTGGCTTCTTTGACTAATCCCTCTTGCTAAAATGTATGATGCTAAAACAACACTCCTATTAGATATTTTATGCATCTTCAATGGTAGAGTTTTTTCATAAGTAGATAAAGAGAGGATTATTAAAAAAGTTAGGATAACTAGTGGTCAAACTCTAGAGTGGGTTTTCTCTCTTATGTATTGAGCTCTCTAAGTAAATATTGAAATCAAACAAAATGGATAAAAAAAAACTAGTAAATTTAAATCCAATTTTATGCTCAACCCCAAAATACGTCAATAAATTTTGAAATTAAACAAAATGAATAACAAAAACTAATAAAATTTAAACCTAATCGTATATTTGATGCCAAATTCTATAACTAGTTTAATTGAGACTCGTAGTGTTAGCCCCTATATAGAGGGTCACACACCTATACATATAATTTTAAATATAAATAATCAGGATCCTCTAAGGCTATTGTATTTGTCATCCAATGCCATTGTGTAGAAATGCATATTCAAGTTCAAGATGTTAAGATAAGGTGATATTAACCTTAAGTCATCTAGGTTTCCATAGTTCTAGTGAAGTGTTCCCTAGGACATGGGAGAAAAATGTTAAAGATTTGCACTTTATGGCTGTTTGTAATTTTATTTTTAAGAGGTGACCATGAAGGTGTGATAAATTAAAGAAGAAGAAGTTAATAACCAATTTTTTTCACATCCATATTGAGACATGAAGAATTATGCATAAGGAGATTAAGTTTGGGATGAGAAAAAGTGTCTGTTTGGAGACTTGAATAGTCAACAAAATTTACAGAGTAGTTAGAATGTCTAAAGAATAAGAAGATTTAGGTTTGGCACTCAAGAGGAGTCAATTGAAGAGTAGTTAATTAATTAATTATATTTATTGACTATATTTCATTCTCTAAGGCATGGATTTTGGCAAGTGGTTTCTGCCCTTTGCTTTGGGAAAACAACAATGTTTTTTCCCTTCCGTATAAACTAGAGTCAAGTATAGTTGTTTATTCATTAGTTGATTCAACAAGGTTTCAAAGTAGTTCTAGAATCACTTGGAAAAGTGAAGTATATTATTGGTTTAGTCTCTCTTTTGAAGGTTAATAATATAGTTGCCCTCATTCTTTGGAGTTGTTTTCTTGAAAAAGTTTCATGTCTCTTTTGGCATGAATGATTTTATATAATTTATGTCAAATAGTGAAATCACATGTTCATTTAGATTTAGATTCATATTTTGAAATCTTTTCAAGTGTGTAACTACATGAGAACGTTAATATTACAATCTGTCTTCACCTTATTTCTTAGTACACATTTTTACATATGTTATTAAATTTTAGCTTTCGCAGATCATTTTCTTGGATTATAATAATTAACATTCCACAACATTCTAATTGAAATTAAAATCTACAATTAACCAAAAAAATTAAATATATGATTTCAAACTAATAAAGGCAAGTGCTTGATTCGTTCAACATTAGAGTTGTTACAACAAAGGGGAAAATAAGAATATAAGATAGCATTAACAAAATTAGGTTTGCACATTGAAACCAAAGATTGTGTTTTAATAAAGAACATGTTTAATAATTAATTATTAAAACCAAAAATCCATATGTATTAAGATGATGATTATTACAAACATATAATTATATAAGGTGCAATCATATCAACACTTAACTCCAAATTTATTCATGTTAACAAATATGACATGGTAAAATATCTAGTTTCCTAGGATATTTAATTGGATCATTGATAAAAAGCCATTGAGACATTTGTCATAGAAAAAATGCACATAACATGACATCTCTAGTTATAGAGCTTAGATTATTTCTTACACTCAAAATAATTCAACATTCCAAACATTTGAGAGATACAAACAAATTTGGAGGCAAGACTAGTTCAATGTACATATATTTTCTCTTTTGGCCTCAAATTTGCACACGACTACCTTGAAATGATAAAAATGGTTAATGCACATGATAAAATTATAATCCTTGACATAGGCACCTAAGAATCATGTTTTTTGAATAGAGTCATGTGAAAATTGTTAGAAAATCTTTGAAAATAGTGTAGGAAATAAGGATGAACATATGATACAAATGAAAAATCACATTACATTAATGAAACCTCAAAATCTTGAGTGATCTTGTCTATCCAAGTACACAAAATCCACTAAGGATACTACCCACCAATGACTTGTAGATGTTAGGTAATGGCATCCCAGTCACAATAATATATTTAGGTGTGGATTGTCATTCTTGTTCTCATTATATTGTATCCTTACAAAAAAATGACTTTGAACATTTAATCACTTTTGTGATAGTTACAAAATATTATTGGTTGCATTAATAGCCTTTTGGATCATTTATGGGCCAAGTAGAAGTTGGCGTGAAGTAAATACTTCATAACATATGGGGGCGGAGAGGGGAAATTTGAAAAAGGGAGTTTGAAAAGGATGAAAAATGGAGAATGTTTTGGAAAGTATAAGAATTTTCTTCAAGCTTTGATATAGTGTAATAATTTTTTGAAGACAAAGAATGAAAATTCCAAGATCTAAAAGCTCAATTGATAGCACAAGAGAGATATACAAAATGATATGACCAATTGATTAAGTCATTAAGGATCAATAATACAATGATCAATGGCCTAATGATATTTAGATGCGCATAACATAGATGTACTGTAATATATAGCCAATGCATTATAACTAGGAGTGATGCAAGTGAACTTAGCAAATAGACAAGGTGCACTCACATGTCCACCAAAGGTGGATCATCTGCCATTATATAATAAAGTATGTGCAACAATGAGAGAATGATAATGTGATAGGAGAAATAGGTGGATCTCACATACAAAGAGGTATGAGATGGAAACTAACTCTACATCAAGTGGATTTCTTTGACACTATGTGCTAAAATGAAATACAAGCTCTTATGGGTCTACATGACAACTAATATGAAAACACATTTTCCTAAGTGAACTTAAGTAAAGTGTAATTAATAAATTTTAATTACACCAACATAAAAGCATGTCAAGGTATGCAAATTTCACATACTAAGAGGAACACATGGAAGCAAGGAAAGTAGGGAAGCATGCGCTATAATATTTGGGGTCAAATATGATGACAATTTGCGACGACAGTGTAATTTGTGGTCATTTTCATGGTTTTTTTTGCAATTGTCCTGACACCATCACAATATCAACATTGGCATTGTAATTCAATGACACCAAGAGTATAAACAAAAAAAGAAAACATGACAAATAATTCCCCATTTGTTTTGATTGTGGAGAGCTACACCCAAAAGAGGGTGGAGAGCACTGAATGAGGATAGAGAGCTCTAAACGTTGTCGTGCCCTTGTCATTAGTGCATTTTTTTGCTATGATCTTTGCATTTTATTTCTGTACCCTTGCTCTATGATTACGTTACTATGTATCTCTCCATTTCGTTGCCATACCCTTGCTTTGCAATTTTGTTTATGTGCCCTTGTGATCTCTACATTTTATTGTCATGCCCTTGCTCTTCAATTTTGTTGCCATGCCCTTGTTCTTCAATTTTGTTACCATGCTATGCCCTTGTAATGTGATTTTGTTGCTGTGTCATGCCCTTTATCTACAATTTTTTTGTCGTGTCCTAGTTCTGCAATTTTCTTCAAGGGAGCTATGAAAATGTTCATTTATTTTCCTTCTAAACATGGATCTCCTTGTATTTCCTTCTAAACATGTATATTTAGAAATCTTTTTTAAGGTTCTTATTACATCTTAGCACAATAGAAAAATTGATCTAGCTGCATATATATTCTAGAATCTGAATAATAAAACAATAAAACTCACTCAACCCATGCTAAGTGACTTACCTCAAGATCCTCCACAAAAATAATGCATAACACAAAAAATGGGTAGAGTTCACAAGAAATTTTACAAAAAAATATCATAGCAGATATTTTTAGAAAGCAAGTAGCCATATCCTAGTTAAATGAGTCTAGTTGTTGATTAGTTGGGTTGATTACAAATTCCAATAGAACTGTCATCAGATTAGGTACAATAAAATGAACAATTAGCTGTTCCCAACTAGCGGGATCAATTATAGTTTTCCAAGGTGATAAAATTGCATATGCAAGGACTTGAAGAACAACTTCAATGAAGATTTGAGTGTAAGGAGTTGAAGAAGCAAGTTCTACTTCTATGTAAATGCCATAATCGCGAGGCCTACTCCCTTGTAGTAGCCTCTGCCACAATGACATTACCTCTAAACCATGCATAGGATGTTGAAGTGGTTCCCAACCTTGAAACACTCTTATAAAAATTTGATACTTAGGATCATCACAGGGAGATTGTGCCAATACTTGAAACACTCTTATAAGCATTTGATATTTGTATTGTAAATTCTCAAAGGCACTTGCAAGTGATTCCAATGTCATAGTAGCTACAACAACACTTTCTTGGATTCATCAAGTGGCTCCCATAATATCTTCTATGTTGCCTAGCTATTGTTTCTACTGTATAGTCTCTTTCTAGAGCTACTCCTTCTACTTCTCTTTGTTAAGCCACTCCTTCTCCTTCACTCTTGTGCCTTAAATTTTGATTATCAAACTTCTGAATATCTACCTCTACCTTATCTAAAATCAACTTCACATTGTGTTGTAACTCTAGCATAGGTTTTTGATCATCGATAGCTTTCATTTCAACATTCAAGTTTTCAAGATTGGTCAACACCCTCACTTATAGACCTCTCATGTCAAGCACTTTCTGAACTATTTCAACACCAAATTCTTGCTTCTGAGCTAATAGTTCTTCAAGTACATTTTCTTGTAAAACATTAATTTTGTTGAATAATTGTAAACTCTTAGAAAGCACATTTTCATTTTCATGTATGTATGTATATATAATAATGAATAATAATAATATTTTCATGTATATCAAATTAATAACTAAGATTACCATTGGATCATATAATAGTGAAGTAATCAACCTAGCTAATCAACAACTAGATCAATTTAATTGGTGTTTCCAATGTCATAGTAGCTACCACAACACTTTCCTGGATTCTATCCAGTGGCTCTCATAATATTCTCTATGTTGTCTAGCTATTGTTTCTACCCATTTAGTCTCTTTCTAAAGCCACTTTTTCTCCTTTACTCTCATGCCTTAAAACTTTGATTATCAAACTTCTGAATATTTGCCTCTACCTTATCTAAAACAAACTTCATAGTGTGTTGGAATTTTTTAGAATAATTGAGAGGGAGGGAGGGGTGAATCAATTATCCAAGGTCCAGATGTAAAAATACAACTTCTCAATTCTTAGTAGACCCATATCCATATAAAACCTTATTATGTATGCATCCATTAGATCATATAATACTTAAACTTCGTAGGTTACTGTCTTAGGTCAAATTTTTTTTGCAAAAATGTAAACCTGAAACATAACATATTTAACAACACATTTGACACAGGTATTTTATGTGGAAACCCAATTTGGGAAAAACTCATTGATCTTAGATTGGTTTTGCCAATTGAGTGTCAACACACTTAAGAAATTTACTAACTTCATGCCGAGCTAGTGACATATGACGAGTATAATCTGTATAGATGCTGAGTTACAATGAGTGTCAAGTCACTCATGTTCCAAGTAAATCAAGTGCCAAATAAATAGTAAGTGCCGAGCAAGTTTCAAGTGCCAAGTGAACAATAGATGCTGAGCAAGTTCAAGTGCCGAGCCAAACATAATTATAGTATGTGCTGAGCATCAGTATTAACAAGTGCCGAGTAATACAGAATTGACTTAGTTGTTTGTGATGGCACAAACAACTTTGTAAACTATTTTTGAGCTGACACATGGATAAATCCCAAAGCTTTGAAGATAAGATTGAATCTATTTGGATTCCCAATGCAATCTACATGCAACCAATTAGAAAAATAGAAGGAATTGAGTGGAAAAAATGAATGAATCTCAATCGTAGATTCATACCTAACCCTAAGCCACTAAAGTCTTTTTAAAGGTAGATGAAGCCCCATAATTTAGTGTGTGAAAGAAAGAATTAGTGAATGCATGCAATAAGGTGATGCTAGAGAAGATTTGAAGGAAGTGAAAGGGGTGAATTGATCAATATACGAGGATACAAAAAATTTCATATCAAATTTGAAAGGATCAAGATGGACTGAATTGAGATTTGAAATCAGCAATACCAGATTGTAAGTGTATCAGATTAAACATTCTACTGTACTTTCTAACAACTATATCAATAGGATTGAAATCATTTATATAAAGGTTGACTTAATAGTCATTTTGAAATCCTTTAATAGGGTGACATTCCAAGTGAGTGTTCTAAAGGCCTTTAGCTAGGCACAGTTTTAATAGGGTGCTAAAATCCTTTAACAAGATGGGATCTAACAATCCTTTGTAAGCTCTTAATAAGGCAGGCCTCTCATAGGGTAGATCATGAGAATGGTCAAACCATGTAACCTTAATAGGTGAACTTTATTGCTGTAGTAGTGAAGAATTGTAGGTGTCATCCCCACCCTAGTTTTACCTTCTCATTGGAGGGTTTTTGAGTAATTATATCTGGTGTCAAGTGTTTATGTGGATGCATTTACTTTACATGTTATTTCAATATATTTATGCATGCATTTTTTAAAGTTAAAATTTTATTGGTTAGAGATTAGTACTTCTAATTCATCCCCCCTCAGAAGTATACATTTCCCATTTGTATTTCCAACAATTGGTATCAGAGCCAAGTTCTCATCAGAAGAAGCCTTACAACTTGGAGAAAAGATCTTGAGATAGAAGTTTACAAGTTGGGAAAGACTATTAAAAATTAGGAGATTGAGATACATCTCTTACTACAACAGCTAAATGAAGCCAAAGATGCCTTGAAAAGTTTGCTAAAGAGAAGGAAATAGATTGCTATGGTAGAAAATGATACTCTATACAAATAGATTGACGCCACAAAGTTATTTGTAGATGGTAACTCCTATGAATTTGATGTAGAAATTATAGATCTCATGGACAAGAACAGAGCACAAGATGAGGAAATCATAAATCTCAAGTTGGAACAAGAATCACAAGCAATATTACTATGTAAGGTGACTGAGAAAAAGAAGAAATATATAGAAGACAAGGGCATGATTGAAGAAGTGAAGATAATTTTGGCAAACAGATTGGAAGAAAAATCAGTAGAGCTATCTAGGATCTCAAACATGCAATTGGACACCTTAAGTCAAGTGATGAATTCCCATCATGAGTTGAATGTCAAGTACATTGAGATAACTACATTGAAGTTACAAAATAAGCAATTGTAGAATGACCTAAAAAGAGAGAAGGATTTTTCTAAAAGCTTCAACAAACCAAATGAAGCCATCAAGTACTTTGAACAACTATTGAAATCCCCTAGATCCAATAAACACACATCAAGATTGGGCTACACAAGCAGTGAAGAAAGAGAATCATCCAAAGCTACTGAGGAAAGAAACAATAAAGGTAATAATTCTAAACCTACTTGTCATCATTATAGAAAGAAAGGATACACAACTACTGTTTGTAGATGCAAGAATGCTAGTTAGAACGCTAAGCCAAAGAACATGATAGATTGTTACAAGTGCAACAAACGAGGTCATTAGGCACATGAATGCAAAACCAAAACCATGCATGCACCAAAATTCAAAGGACACTACTAAAATTGTCAAAAGTTTAGACACAAAGCCTTTGAATGTAGATCCAAGTCCACATGGTCATCAAACAAGGGAAGAAGCCATGAAAATTCTTATAATTGAGATTACAATACAAGAAATAGCTATCATTACTGTCAAGAGTATGGACACATCCATGAGAATTATATAAGAACACACTTCACTGGTAGTTACAATAGGTGGTTGAGTCAAACTACATGCTTTAGTTGTTTGAAGACAGGTTATGTCAGCAAGCATTGCCCAACAAGGACAAAGGAACCTAACTCAAAGTTCAATAAGGTAAAAGGCAAGGTAGATGTTGAGCACATTAGAGAAGAGATGAACAAAACATGGAGGAAGAAAGATGGACGCAACACATCAAATGAAGGGATCACTTTACCTGAAAGGTCAAGTGACCACATCTCATCAAACTAAGTAAAAAGTGGTATGTGGGATTGATATTTAAATGCTTCATCATACATCAGTTCCAAGATAGGTTAGTGCTAAAAAGGATAAATTAGGATGAATATAGATGTAAGTCAACAAGGAAGAACCAAGGTCAAACTTTAAGTTTTCATCTTACTACTGAGTGTGAAAAGTTCTCTTCAATTACTAAGTAAAATTCTAGTGTGTGCTGAGTTGTAAGCCAAAGCTAGTTGAAGCAGAGTCAGTAGTAGCTGCCAAGTGATGAAAAAACCAATGGATATTGAGTGAAGCAAAAATTGCATAGAAGCTGAGTTTATAGTTGTATAAGCACCATGCATTAAATGTGATGTTTTGAAAGGGTATAAGGTAGATTTTAACTCATTTTTTTGTCATTACGAACACAGAGCAAGAGCAAGAAGAGTAAAGAAGTGATTTTCAAGCAAGAACAAAGCATTTGCATAGATTCTAGCAATGATCAAGCACCATTCCATCAATCTAAAGGTACTCTTCATGTGTCAAGTTACACAATTTTATATTTGTCAAAACCCTAGTTTGTAAAATGGCCTCTAGCTCTAGAAATCCTAAGGATAAGGAGCCATTTGAAGTCTAGTTCCTTAGTAATGAGGTAAAACAATGAAAATTTAGGGCTATTCTAGGGGTTGCCTATAAAATTGACCCAACAGGTGCAATATTAGTTATTCCACCCAAGGTCGTAATGGTTCAGGTGTTGGATACAATTGCCTAATTGTGTGTTGTCTTTGATGTTACAAAAATGTCATATCAATTGTCAGTTAGTGCTTACTGAGCTCACTTGGTCAGCAAGATAGTTTTCCTTCTCTACCAAGCATTCCTAAAGATTACTCTATGAAGACAGTGTCTACCGAGCTCACTTGGGTGTTGAAGAAATTCAAACAAGAAACAATGTTAACCAAGTTCTCATGGTTAGAAAAGGAAAGTTGGACAGAGTCAGTGTTCACCAAGTTCACTCAATTTCCAAAGGATATCTTTGTAAGTTCGTAGTGTTAACCAAGCTTCTATTGGTTAACATAGGAAATCATCTTAGAACCAATGTTTACCAAGCAAGGTCAGCCAATGAAGGATTTTTTTATTTTGACATATGAAGCTTATTTATTTTAAGGTATTATTTCTAGCTGACTATGGTGATGATTATTAGTTATTGTAATTTGAATTTGAGCCGAATCGATAATCTGGATGATATAAATGAAAGGTCAAGTTGAGATTTTTAGTGTGTGTGCAAGTATGTTGATTGAATTGAGAAAGAAAGAGTGAGAGAAAACTTGAAGGATAAGCAGGTATCCTTGTGGAGTAGAAAAGTATTATTCAATTAGGAAGGATCAAGTATGAAGAAAAATAGAGACACTAGTACATTTGACCCCATTTTTAGACTAAAATTTTCAACCATCTATTAAAATGTTTTAGATTGGTCAATGGAAGGAAAAATAACTTTAAAAAAAAAATCCATGCTTGTGTTGGTCAAAATTTTGACCAACATAAGCTTAATATGTTAAAATAAAAAAAGGGGTAGTTTAGGGTTTATCGTTATGTTCATGGAGCGTGCGAGGGATCTGCACAGGCATTCCATTTGGAGCGCGAGAGCTGCAGGAGCACCTAGCACCTAGTTTCCTTCATAGCTCAATGGGATTCATTATGAGACTAATTTTTGAGTACCCATGTCATTAATAGGCATACAAATAGGCATACAAACAAGCACTGAAGAAAAATATGTGTGTGTGTGTGTGTGTGTGTGTGTTTGCACATATATCTATCAAGCATTGAAGAAAACTTTAAATCCCCAATTCTCTTAAGAAATATTGAATGCCCATTGTATTGGTATGCATATAGGCACCCTTGTGTGTGGGTTTTTGCGTATGAATGTCTAATATGTATACAAATTGGACCCTTTGAGTAGCTTACACAAGATATGGTTCAAGATTTTAATAGAATCCTCGCTAAGACTATTTACAGTTTTCTTCAACTTTGGATTGTTTTATTGCTCAATGTCCATTTCATTGGTATCTATATAAGCATGTGTATGTATGTCTATGCCCATCTTTTTTTAGTGTGTACGAGTATATTATCAGTAAGCATAAAAATTGGGACCTTTGATTATAGTGCATGTGGCACCATAGTTTATAATTCCTTCAGTGTTGGATCAAATTTCTTACAATATTCCTAATACCCATTTCTTTGTTCATTTCTGTATAAATGTTTGTATGTGCATAATATGTATACACATTGGGCCTTGTGATGAGAGCACTCAACACACATCATACATTTCAATGCTTTGATGTATTTCTTGTTAGTCTATTTTCTGAATAATCTTTGGATTGAGACACACACACACACACACACACACACACACACACACACACACACACACACACACACACACACACACACACAATAAACATTCATACAATTTGTATATACATAAGATTTTGTGCATATACTCATAGCTTGCTTTAGGGCTTGATAGGATTAGCCACAAGTTCCTTGATATTGTAGATGGGAGGTAACTACTTGAATCTGGAGGACATGGTGCATCTTGTCAAACAATATTTAATGTGAGTGGGAGATAGTCCCCTTCTAAACATTGGGGGATCTAGTACACAGAAATGGGTGTCCCACTTGGCTATAGAGAGAACACATTTTGGAAGGCTTGGTTTGATTTTGAGTCTAATTTTTGAATACCCATTTGATTTAAAATTTATATCAGTATGCAAATGCCCTCACACACACACTAGGTCCTAGGATTAGTCTATACCAGTGTCCTATAAGGCTTGATAGGAGTCATTGTAATTTTGGTTTTATACTGGTGTCTTATGAGGCTTGATGGGAGTCGTATCTAGATACACTTTTCATTTATAGACAAAAAAATGGAGAGGGTTTTAAAGGGCTCTTGGTCTACTGGTGAACTGGAATGGCTCACAAAGAGTCCACTAGGGATTAATTTTGCTGAGTGCAAGGCCAAGAGTGTGATCCAAAATACCGATACTCAAAAAAGTTTCATAATTGAATCCATAAATAAAATTTACACATTTTAAATAGATTGTAAAAATTTGATAATGTTAAGGGGACAGAGACAACAAAGCATACACATTGACATAGGATTCTTTGAATGGAATACACAACCAAAAAGGATACACATTGGCTTCTTTGTATGGAATACACAACCAAAGAGGCATAAACATTGGGTTCAATGAATATAATAGACAATTTGTTTCAGGGTTCAATAGATGGGCACTTTCATGCAGACCAATTTCATTGATATGAATATATGTAATGTGTACATACTATACATACACATGTAGAGACTGCAATTATTGATCCAAGTGATCTTTTAGGTACTGAAAAAGTGCATTTTGTGGGATTTGCAACATCATTGACATTAAGCTTGGGAGTTTATGGTACATCTCAGTTGGTGCTTCCACCAAACTATTCCCATCTAATAGAAGCTAGCCTCATTTTTTAAGTTAATTTAATTTCCAATTGTTTTCCCATTTAATCTACCAAGTCCCATCATACAAAATTCTGTCTTCTAAACTTGAAATTGAAATCCCCATATTGACGAGTGCAATACATTTTATATTGTCACTTGTATTTCCCAATCCGACTTCAACATTGTTAAATGATATGTAATATGAATTTATTTTTCAGTGAATTTAGACATATTTTCATAAGGCTAGTGTTTTTTTTTTTGAGAACTCTCGTGTTTCGCAAAAGTTAAGCTTGAAAGAATGGTAATAAAAACTTTTCACTCTTTAGTTGGGAGGTGGTAGGCTTAGAATAATGATTGAAGTTACTCATTTTTAGGTAAAAGTTGATGAGCAACAGGGCGGTCCTATGTTGTATGGTTTCTCAAACAAGCCAAAACTTGATGTGAAAAGGAACTGGAGCTTGAAGCACACTCTATATATTGATCTTGATTATGATAAGGTTCATTTTAGATTAAGGTAAAAAAAGGTTTTGAAGGGACCCGAAAACCCTTTAACAGTAAAGAAAAAGATAAACCATGAAGCACTACCAAGTTTTACAAGGACTTGAAACTTGCAGTTTAAACAGGAAGAAAATTAGGTTTTACAAGGACCTAAAACTGCAAAAAGGACCATAAATTATCATAAGGTTCATTTTAGTTGTGTTGTTTGCATGATTTTGTAAAACTAATTGCTGTTCAAATGTGTGATTTTGTAAAACTAATTGCTATTTAAATGGATGATTTGTAAAACTAATTGCTGTTCAAAAGAACTACCATAAAAATGATGTTTTCATTTGCTACTTAAGCTATTGATAAAAACAAAACTATACTATAATTTTCAGAACTAACTTAAAAATTTATTTACTAATATTGCATTTTCTAAAGGATAGGATTTTCAAGGATTTTGTTAACCTCAAGTGGCATTTATTGGAAACAGGAATTTTGTAGTTTGGTTGAACACGAGCTCAAAATTTTGGCTTAGTTGTGAGGATAGGTCATTTAGATTTTTGGACCTCTTGCTCATTGTGCTTAAAGGTAATTGTCAACACTGAGTTTTGACTAATTTGAGAAACTAGATAAAAATAATTCAAACTTTGATTAAAGCATTTTCATGCTAGATGGCATAATAGTATGTTAAATTTGCAAGAGATGAGAGCTTGCAGGAATGGATACAGGATCTGTCAAATTCTCACTTGGGATTTCTAAGGCTTAAAATAAGTGGTATGATAATTTAGCCCCTTTTTATATAGTTTCTAACATTGATTGTTAGCTTCAAAAGCTTTGTGAATTTGAAAGCAAGCTTCAGAAGTCTAATTTCATATTATATGCTTTAGTGAGACCCTGCATTCTCCTTTGTACTTTTAATCTTCCTATATCACAACTTTGTTTTCTTGACTTAAAAGTTTATTGTGTTTGGATCTTCTCTTCATTGCTACTCTCCTTAAACATATAACTTGAATAAAAATGGTGCCTTTGACACCACATATTCCATTTTACTACTCTTAGACAACTGCTTTTTTGTTGATTATAAAAGTTGTTCTTGTAGGATTTGAGCAAAAGCTCATAATAAATCCACGAAGCCCAAGAAAACTTGCATTCAGAAAACCTGTCACAAAGAAGGAAAAGACAAGAAGAGGCAAGGGTTTGATCTAAGAAACTCAGATGAAGAAAATATTATTCAATGGATCTTCACAATGAAAATTACAAAGAGATCAATCCTTATAAAAGGAGATCGAAACCCGAAAAGGGTAACCTAAAGCCTACAAAAGCTAAGGTTACACATTATAATTAATAAAATATTAATTATATGCACCTACAAGATAGTTTAAGAAAACTAGAGTAATAGACATCTTAATTAATTAAATCAAAGTGATTTAATTAATAAGTGTAAACAACTAATTACTCTAACAGCCCCCCCCCCCAAGTGAAGCTCAAGAGGTAAGCTAACCTAGTACAACTATGAAAGCAGAAAAGTGGGTCTCGAAAACAAGGCCTGATTAGGCACCCAATACAACAAAATCTCTATGAAACAGAGAAATAGAGGAAAACACATGGGAAAAACCCTACCCCAAAAAGAGATAGCAAAGAATGTTCCAGAAGAAGGAACAAAGAGAGATCATGAAGAGAACCACTGAAGCATGAAAAGCCACAAAACTTTGTCAAAAGGTGTTGATCTGTAGAACCTCCATGGAAATAGAAGGCACGAACCAAGCGTGTCTATATGGTAGATGATCCATCTTATTGAAATGCATAGGTAGCCATCCACTGCAATCGCCTAGTATGTAGGATCAAGTACTAAATACATAGCTCAAACTAATGAACCATCTAACCAAGGAAGCATTAGAACCAGCAATATAACCCCCCCTTAATGCAGATGGGGTGAGGTGATAGACAACTAAAAAAATGGGCCAAAAATCTCCTACAACAAAAGAACCAAACACATCGAGAGTGAGGTACATACACCTATAAAGGCACATGTCATCGACACATCATGGGGCTAATTTCATGGAAGGGACACTCACTTGACAAAGGAAGAGGGCCTAAATGGAAATCAACTATCCCCCCCATGGCACTTTATAAAATAGTGTGAGTACAACAAATCACAATGATGAAAAGGATCCTGAAACACAAGAAGTGACACTTTATCTTAGTGTGTTTTCATAAAGATGCTTACAATGAATATCAACAATGATAAAAAAAATCATAAGGCTAGTACAATAGAAAGTACAAGCCAAAATGAAGCATCTAAAGTAACAAAATCGATCTTCAGACTTGAAATAGCCAAGATATCCACCAGTATGAAAAAATGAAGAAGGCTGAATAAAATGTTCCTAGAGTAGAATATAGAACAACAACTAGCATCACTAAAAAAAGCACAGAAAGAGCTTTCCAGCGATATAAAGAAGTCCAAAATCGGAGATCGGATGCTCAAGATATGCCTCTCAAAGTGAAAAATAGAACATCTACCTTTGACTTCCAAAATAGGCAACCAAAATATACCAAAACCAAAAAAAACCTATACCAACATTTCCATCTTGGAACCAGCTTTTTGGGGCATTTTTTGGATCGAAAAAATACGTCTGTATGCTCAAGTTACGGAAAAAAAATCTCTAGGGCCTCCAGAATGCAAGAAAAAATTATTTTTTTAATAAAAAAATAATGAAAAAAACAAAAAAAAATCAATCACTGCCATGCCACAGGCGGAGTAGTAGCCAAGGTGGTTGGCTAGTGGAGGGCCTCCTCAAGCAGAGCTACGACGAGGCTGTGCCAAGAGTCGCCGGGGGGCCGCTGGCAGACCGCCAATGGTAACCGCTAGTGGTTTTGCCATAATTTTCTAACTTTTGTGGCTAAAATTCATGTAAAAAATAATTTATTAAAATTTTCCATGCCTCAGAGTGCATGTAGAGGTTGTACGGTGCTGTACAAATTTTTTTTTTTGCCTCCCAGATTAACATTGTCCAAATCGAACAAATTTTATATCAAAACAGGGGTTTTGATGCCTTTTGAATCCATCCGTGAAGTCTGTTTCGCCTCAAACTGCTCTAAAAATTAGTGACCCCCCTATTTTCTTAGAAAAACTCAAAAAAACACCAGATCTGATCTGCCAAACCCTTGTTCTCCCTTTTTCTTGAAACACCAAACAAGCTACAACAGATCGGGCTCTAATACCATGTAGGATTTGAGCAAAAGTGCATAACAAATCCACGAAGCCCAAGAAAACCTACATGCAGAAAGCTTGTCATGAAGAAGAAAAGACAAGAAGAGGCAAGGGTTTGATCTAAAAAACTTAGACGAAGAAAATATTATTCAATGGATCTTCATAATGAAAAATACAAAGAGATCAATCCTTATAAAAGGAGGCTGAAACCCAAAAAGGGTAACCTAAAGCCTAAAAAAGTTAGGATTTCACATTATAATTAATAAAATATTAATTATATGCACCTACAAGATAGCTTAAAAAAAATAGAGTAATAGACAACTTAATTAATTAAATCAAAGTGATTTAATTAATAAGTGAAAACAACTAATTACTCTAATAGTTCTCTTAGCAACTTCATCTTCTATGTTGTCACAAAACTTGTTTAGGACCTCCTCATGTATGCTACTATCCATTCATCTTTCTTGATTACAAATTGAAACTTACCTTTATCACTTTCTATTTCTATACTAGCAAACATTAAGTTCTATTGCTTTATTGATTGCAAGAGTTGTCCTCTTAACAACTTTCTCTTTGATGCTATTATAGATGTTGTTTAGGACCTTCTCTTGTATACTAGTATCCTTTGGGTATCTCTGTTGATTACATAATTTACCTCCATTGCTTCTATTGTGTACTATAAATTTCAATCTTTATTTTTTATTGATTGCAAATGTGGTCCTCTTATAACCTCCTTCTCAATCCTTGAAAATGGTTGTTTAGAACCTCATCTTCTTATCTTTGAGCATTTCATAGAAATTTAATATTCTTTGCTACATCTTCCAAATCCAATTTTTTATTGATTGCATAAGTTATGTTCACAAAATCCTCTTCTATGTTGTTGTGGAGTTGATTCTAAGCACAAAGCTTCTATTATGTTCTATCAAGATTGAGATTTTTGATGCTGTATCATGGATTATTAAAAAGTTATAAATAGTGATTACAGCATTAGCAACCTCCTCTTCTATGCTACTACATTCACTAATAGACAAAACATTGTTCTTTTGATGGTGGCTCTATGTATTTATTTCTTCTATATGTGGCAATCAAATCAAATCCATGTTCTTTTTATTCTCAGGCCATGGGGAGATAGAGTGTACAGTGAAGGAGGATTGAAATTATTATTTTGTTGTGGGAAACTTCAATCAACATAGTGCACAGGTATTGTAAGCCTTTATACATGGGAAAACAAAATTTTGTCAAATCATTTTTTACTTATTATGTTTGTCCAATGCAACATTACATAATATCATAGTTTGGGAATCAATCTTATATAAATATCAAGTCTTTCAGCAATAGTGATTTGCAAGAACTTGGGAAGAAATATGGGTTCTTGTAAGCACACAACTCTTGAAAGATTGTTCATAAAGTTTGACTTATTAAAATGAATTCCTATAATAGATATTCAACATTTTTCTAGAGTTGAAATAGTGAGGAATTGGATCTTCTTTTTTGTAGGTTGTGATAAGGTTAAATTTTACCTCCAAAATGTATAACACTGGAACTGCTAATTACAAGTGTTCAATGGGAAAGGGCTTATTTACTGTGAAGCTTTCAATCCTTTAGAATAGTTATGCTCTTCTAACAACTCCACCTCAAAGAAATATAACGGTATGACACTTATAATAATTTTTAACCTACATTTTTAGGTATTAAGTAGAAATTTAAGTATGTTAAAAGAGGGATAATTATTAAGAAGCATAACTAGTAGACTTTTAAATGCTAGATTTTTTCTTTTAATTTTTTTTGGGTAATATTAAATTTGTAGTTTGTTTTTCTTTTTTAATTATATAAATTTACTCTTTCAATTTCTTCAAGGATTTGTGTGTTGTAATGTTCAGTGTTGAATTTACCCTTTGTCAACTTGAAAATAAAGCCCAAATGTTTAAAGGAACATGATGCTCTTGAATCTTATTCTAATACTTCATGAATGACGTCTTCCATAAAAAAATAGGATTGATATTTTATTTCATAGTTCATTATAAAAATATTAACTTGGAAAATAACTATAAACATAAACATGAAAGCATCAAATATACTCTCTTCTGCTCACTACTATTTGTGAAACATAATAAACGTACTTTGAAGATCACAACTAAGCATCTCATATAAATGACCTCTTAAAAAGGTCTCTAATAGATCTTTCAAGATCTATGGGGTTTGTGGGATCTTCCTAGTCTATTTCCCATGTTGAATAGTTTTGATCTCTATATTTGACTGTATGATGCAATAAAATGATGAGAGATTGATGGATGTCAGAATGTTGATTGTAGTCATTGGGATTGATACCCAAGCCACTGACTACAAGATAATTACTTGCAGATTTGGATCTTCATCTGCCACTACTCCACCACTTGGAATCCCATTGAATAGATGCCCACTAGAGATTATGAGTCAAGCTTAAATCAAAGTGTTTAGTCAAGTTTTATAAAAAATATTTGAAACATTAGATACCTTGGATCATATTACTAGTATATATTTACAAGTCCAATCTATTAGTTGGAATGCTAAATATCATAACTTAAATTAAATTGCAAGTCCCTCTTTAGTTCTCTCAAATGCTTAGTTAATCAAAATATTTTTCATTAAAAAATATACTCTTCAAACTTCATTACTGGGCTTAGTTCTCTTCATGTGGCTCTTTTTCAACTTCCTTTACATGCTCTATTTTTCCATGTTCTGATGGAGAAACACATATTTAGTGTTAAAAAATTGATATAGAATTGTGTTGTTCACAAGGTCAGAGACATTAGTTAGAAATATGCATAGCATTGTTGTCAAATTAAAAAAACTTAAATCCAAGAAGTAACCAATGCAAATTGAGTCAAAATTTAATGATAGGTTTTAGTTTTTCTTCTATAGTTGATTCAAACATGCATAGATGATACAAGTGCTTCAGGAATACAAAATCCTTCTATAGAAAACCTTGTCTAGGTTAAAGAATATTCGTTAGATCTATTAGATTTCCACAATCCATGAAAATGAGATTTTTAATTTTTGAATTTTTTTTTCTTAATGTTCTCTTGCATCCTGATGATGGATCATGTAGTATGATCCGAAACATTGATAGTAAAAAAAAAATACTCTTCAAACTTCATTACTGGGCTCAGTTCTCTTCATGTGGCTCTTTTTCAACTTCCTTTACATGCTCTATTTTTCCATGTTTTGCAAATTATCTTTCGTTCAGTTTGCTAAAGCATAAAACTGTCACATGCAACATTCCATTTCTTCTTTGAAATCGATATCCTCCTCTCTTGAGCACATGGTCTAAACTCTTTTTTTTTCAATCTCTATCTTTTTTCATAACACAAAACTAAGAAAGTATTAATATCCCTTGCAAGAACCAGATGCCAAAGTCCTTAGGGCTACTACACTTAGCCGACACTGAAGGATTGATGCGATAGTGATTTCAACAGCTAAGAACTACCAAAGTGCCAACATAGCCAAGGAACATCAACAGTAAAGCAGCTAAAGGAATAATAGATCAAACAACATAAAAAAAATGCTGCGAGCATAAGGAGAATGAAGGGATGCACCCAGAAAGGTAAATGTTTTGGCCAAATCGATAAAAAAAGATAATTTCTGCCACCCTTGTTAAAACTACCATAAACCAAGAGATGAATCTCTGACAAGAACACATAGATTGTCTTTGAAAAAAGTGATGGTGCGACAAACTTGGCTATAATGGAAAGGAAAAGAAGAAAAAGGCCTTCTAAATTAGAAAATACAGCTAGTAATCTTTGATAGCTAAATACATTTTTTGATTTGAGTGACATTTTACTCTCAGTCGAAGCCTGTTGTAGCAGTAGAAAAAGGTGAAACAATAATATCCACACTCTTCCAATTGTTATTGACTAAGATGAAGCATTTTGCAAGACAAATATTTGGTCTAGGGTAAAAAATAGCTCCTATTGCCATTTCATAGCATCTTATATTCCACAAAAAATATTCTTGCAAAAACTTGGTTTGGTTTGTGAAATAGCATTATAATGCTGCAAACACTTCTACAGAAGGACTGAATCAATGAAAAAGCCTAAAATCTTCTTGTAACCCAGTCAAAGAAGAGAAGATAACACAAACTACAAAGAGAAAGTCCACATAAAATGAAACATTAACTGGAAATAGAACTTCACTAGTGTTTATGGTAGTGTAGGATTTTATATGAGTCTGTATGCTCTTGCATCAATTGGTACCTTAAACTTTTTGAAATGACATATTATACACCTAAGCAACAAAAATAAATTGATGAAAATGTACTTAAACATTAAAAAAAAATGGATGAAAATTGAAGCGCTTGTTTAAAAGATCTTAAAAGGATTTTGGCTTGTCTTAATTTTATTATATCTTATTAAGATTTTGAGAAAATTTAACAAGACTTTCATGTGCATATCAAATGCATTGATTTTATTTTCTTTTTTCAGATGCAATTCTTTTATTAAGAATTCTAGAGTGCATACTGTTGGTACTATGCACTTGGATAATTAATCTGCTTTGTCTTACTGTAAAGGATTGCGGGCTTTGTTTGTTGGAATATTAAATGCAAGAGGCCGTTTGCCCCAGGAGCCAAATGCCCACATACAATGCCTTCCGACCTACACAAAAAATGCAATAGGTGAGTTTTTTGAAATCAAGAAAGAGGGGGAAAATGTTTTTTGGAAGCATGACAAAAGAAATGATCAATTTTTCATTCGACTAGTAGAGTGTGTGTTCAGTAGAACAAAGAAGAGAGTCAGTTTAGAAAAGTAAAGTACAACAGAGAAGGAAGAAGAAGAAAGTGATCAATAGATCCAATCTCTCCAGTTGCACGTGTTTTCCTTGTTCACTCTATAAGTTTGTTATTGTTGGATTTGTCCTGTTGAAGTAGTGATTGCTCCAAGCACCATTATATGAAGCCATTAGAGCTGCAAGTTTGAAGTATTGAAGTTGTTTAAAGTTTTAGGGTTATCTTAGGGTTTTTTGTTTGAAGCTGAATGCTCCCAAATTTTGTAATATTTATAATCAAAGTTGAATAGAAAGAAAGCAAGCATACTTGAATCCATTGTTCTTCTTCTATTCATTGCATTTGAGAAGTTTGTTTAGAAGCTTCAAGCTTTGACTCTCTAGTTTTAATGGTGGCAACATTCATGTTGAAATTTCACTAAGTTATAATTTTTTAGTTTGAGCCGAGCTCACTCGGCATCCGTTGTTTTCGAGCATTGCTTTTGAATGCCGAGCTCTTCTTGTGCCAAGCTAACTCAACACCTACTACCTATCACTCGACACCTTATTGTGCTAAGAAACCTGTCACTTGGCACCTTCACGTGCTGAGCACATTGCCACTCAACACCTTCATGTGCTGAGAAAAATTGACACTCGACAATTGTTAGTGCCGAGCGAATTTTTTAAGTTTTGTTTTATTTTTCACATGGTATCAGAGCTTTGAGGCCCCACATCTACAGTGAGTTAGGGCATTTGTTTTCTTGGAATATTAGACATGGTAGTAGATATAGAAAAGATATGGCAATAGCCACCATCCTTTAATGGAAAAAATTATGATACATGGGCAAAAAAGATGAAAACCATAATGGTTGCAAATGATTTATGGGAGTTTGTGATTAATGATTTCAATGATGTGATAGACCCAACTTAGTATGCTACTCTCACAAATGCATAAAAGACTCATTTGAAAGAGTCAAGGAGGAAGGATGCTAAGGCATTAAGTTTGATTAAAGAAGCACTGATAGAGACAATATTCCCAAAGATTTCAGCAACAAATTATGCAAAGTAAGCTTGGGATATCCTTGTGATGAACTTCAAGGGGACTGATAAAGTCTATACTGTAAAGCTATAGAATATAAGGAGGGAGTTTTAGAACCTTCAAATGAAGGAAAATGAACTAGTTGCAGATTTTAGTTCAAGGACCTCCAATATGTGATTAATCAACTGAAATCAAATGGAGAAGACTATCAAGAGTAGAGGATAGTGGAAAAGATATTGAAAAGTTTACCTCATAAATATGACAATTTGGTCATGACCATAGAAGAGGCAAAAGACCTCACTGTTTTGAAAATGGATGAGTTGATGGGTACTCTTCAAACCCATGAGCATAGGATCAATAGATCTGCATCTTCTTCTTCCCAAGAGCAAACATTCAAGGCTCAGTCAAATCCAAGAGGAAGGGGGAGAGAAAGAAATGGCTTAGGCAAAAACTCTAGAGGCAGAGGTCAAGGTAATGAAGGACAAAGAAATGCTACAACAAAAAGCTCAAGAAGAGTAGATGGAGCAAGTAGCTCACAAAATACTTCAAGAGGAGGTACGAAAAACTACAACTCAAATAGGACTAATATAGAATGCTACTACTATCATAAATATGGACATTATGCAAGTGAATTCTAGAAGAAGCAAAATGATCAATCAGGACAAGCAAATGTGGCTGATGTGAACATGGGAAGTGGAAACAATGCCACTTCCTTCATCATGTGTAATTTTGGTGAAGAAGGAAGCCCTGAGGTTTGGTACCTCGACAGTGGATGTAGCAACCACATGAGTGGTAATGAAACTTTGTTTTCATTCATTGACAAGAGTTTCAAATCTAAGATTAAAATGGGTAATAATGGAACTCTACTAGTAGTGGGAAAAGGATCTATTATGGTTTGCACCAAGGAAGGTGAGAAGAAGGAAGTACAAAATGTGTATTTTGCCCCTAGTATGAAGCACAATTTGATGAGCATTGGTCAACTCATTCAAAATGGATACAAAGTGCTGATGGAGAATGACATGTGTGTCATTCATGAAAAGGATGGGAGCAAGAACTTACTTGCAGTAGTTCAAATGAAAAAGAACATAATGTCTCCCTTGAAGATTGAGACATGTTTCTCATCTCAAGTTAGTGCTACACCTCCCACACAATCAGCTCTAAGGAGTGTGATTGAAGACCCCTCACGACTATGGCACGTCAGGTATGGTCATCTTGGCTATGTTGGTTTAAATTTGTTGTCAAATAAAAGAATGGTAGAAGGTTTGCAATGAATAGGAAATTCATGTGACAAGTGTGAGACTTGTATTCTGGGTAAGCAACATAGGCTTCCCTTTAATTTTGAAAATTCTGGGAGGGCTAGATATCCATTAGAGTTAGTGCATACTAACCTAGTTGGTCCTATGTAAGTTACTTCCATTGGGGGGAGTAATTATTTCATGACATTCATTGATGATTTCAGTCATAGGACATAGGTTTATTTTTTAAAATCTAAATCTAAAGCATTTGATAAGTTTCTTGAGTTCAAAGCCCAGGCTGAAAGAGAATGTGGACACTATATCAAAGTCCTAAGATTAGATAGAGGAGGGGAGTATACCTCCAATTCTTTTGTAAATTTTTCCAGGAAACATGGTATAAAGAAAGAGCTCACAACCATCTATACAACACAACATAATGGAGTGGCTGAAAGAAAGAACATGATCATTATTGAAATGGCAAGGAGCATGATGAAAGAGAAAGGTCTCCCAATTGAATTTTGGGGAGAGGCTGTGGCAACAATAGTTTACCTAATGAATAGGTGTCCTACAAAAGTAGTTCATGATAGAATTCCAATGGAAGCATGGTCACGAGCAAGATGGACAATTGAACACCTAAGGGTGTTTGGATGTGTTGCATATGCACATGTTCCTAAAGAGAAAATGAAAAAATTGGATGACAAAGGTGTGAAGTGCATCTTTATAGGGTACAACTCAGAATCAAAGGCATATAGATTGTATGATCCATTGAAAAACAAGATGATTCTCTCAAGAGATGTAGAATTTCTTGAAAATCAGTCATGGTATGGACCGATTGATGAATCACCGAGCACCTCAAGTAAAGTACCGATTGTGAGTGAAGAGGATGTTGATGAATATCAATAAGAAGGACCAAATAGAAGAAAAGGCAAGCAACCTCAGTCATTGCCGAGCTCCTCTAGGCATGATTGAGTATCAGTGCTGAGTACTAGTGAAAATCGAGCTGGTTGGGAAAGTAGTAGTAGTGAAGATACTAATCCCACACTCTCCTCCTTGTTACCAAGAAAGACCAAGAGTCTTAGGGAGATATACCAAGATGAAAGGTACGAAGATTATGATGCGAGTGTTAATTTTGCATTATTTTCTCATAGTGATCCAATATATTTGAAGAAGCTGTTAAGAAGAAGAAATGGTGTAAGGAAATGGATGAGGAGATGTACACTATAGAAAGGAATGAGACATGGGAGCTAACTAAATTGCCTCCCAAGAAGCAAGTGATTGGAGTGAAATGGGTCTACAAGAACAAATGTAATGCTAAAGGAAAAATTGATAAGCATAAGGCAAGGCTGGTATTCAAGGGCTACAAATAGTAGTATGGAAGAGATTATGATGAGACATATGCCCCTATTGCAAAAATGGAAAGCATGCGTGCTATCATAGAAATTGCAACTCAACACAAATGGAAGGTATATCAAATGGATGTGAAGTCTGCCTTCTTAAATGGTATACTGAAAGAAGAAGTGTATGTGGATCAGCCACCTGGTTATGAAGTTGCAGGTGAAGAGAATAAAGTATATAGATTGAAGAGAGCTCTTTATAGGCTCAAGAAAGCTCCAAGGGCATGGTACAGTAGGATTGACTCATATTTGATGAGCAATGGCTTTAGCAAAAGAAATGGTTAGCCTACTCTCTATATCAAGGCAAAAAATGGTAATGTGTTGATTCTTGTCTTGTATGTAGATGATTTAATTTTTATTGGTAATGACAAGGCTCTAATTGGTGAGTTCAAAGAGGTCATGAAAAATGAGTTTGAAATGACAAACCTAGGTCTTTTGAAGTACTTTCTAGGCATAGAAGTAAAAAAAATGCATGATGGAATCTTCATCTCTCAAGCAAAAAATGCAAGGCAAATCTTGGAGAGATTTAAAATGCAGAATAGAAAGGTTGTCATGTCCCTTTTCAAATAATTAAAAATAATAATCTTTTCTAAGGCAGGCAGGCCCAAAAAGGTGAAGTTTAAAAAAAAAGGGATAATCTTTGGAAGCTAATGTAATAATAAATATTAAAATATGTTTTATTAAACCCTCTTGGATGTGAGTTAGGGTTATGCCCTCTTTTAAGGGGTTTGGAGGCATTTTGGGTTGATTCCAGAACTTGATTTTGTTCATTTCTTTGTTGTTCTTTAGAGGCTACCAAACCTATGGAGAAGGAGACCCAAGAATAGGATTTTGCAAGTTTTCAAGAAGGCTAAGGATGGGAGTTTAAATCCATTCCATGTGCATGCTCATGCAAAGTTTGCCTTTGTGCTGAACAATGCAAATTTGTGGGTTTTCGGGTGCATTTTTTTGTAAGAGTTTGGTGTTTTCGATTGAGTATTTCATATAAGTTTGAGTTGCTTCTGTATATAAGACATTTATATGTTAAAATAGAGCTGAATATATGTATTTGGTCATGATTATACTTCTATGATAGATTATTAGTGCTTTGTGGTGTTTTCGACTATTTTGTGTTATTTTCGGGAGCTCGATGAGCATTGTTTTTGTCCTCCATTTGAGAATTGTTGTGTAAATATTATACAGATGTGAAAATATCATTTTTTAGGCTGTTATGCTGGTGATATTTCTATAAAAAATTTTCACTTTCAGATTTATTAATAATATGTGAAGCTGTGAAGTTTTTGGCACTATTTTCGGCATACCCGATTTGGGGTTTATTGAGAATTTGGTGGATCTTTGAAATATTGGTTGTTTGATCTTAAATATCTAATTAAAGGATTGAAATATCATAAAAAATCAGTAAAGGGACATTTCAGTGGTATCAGAGCTATGATCTTGCCAGCCTGAGGGTTTGTAGAAGTTTGCATGTCAGTTTTGACAACTACCCAAATCTTGCATGTCATAATTTATGGTTGCATGCTACTTCTAATCATTTGCATGTTAGTTCTTGGTGAATTTGGTGGTTTCATATTGCTTCTAATCAGATTCATGTCAAAATCTATGGTTACATGCTACTTCTAATCACTTGCATGTTAGTTCTTGGTGAATTTGGTGGTTGCATGTTGCTTCTAATCAGCTGCATGTCAAAATTAATGGTTGCATGCAACTAAGTGAAAGAGAAAAGGGATTTGCAACGAGAAAATAATAAAGAAATTTTGATCAAACCTCTAGTTGAAAGTAAAAGTACAAAATCCAAGGAAGAAAAAAGTATAACTGATCCAGATGAGATGGCAAAGAAATTCTTCCAAGACATCCAAGCAATCTGAAAAATTATATCAGTCATACGACCCCTTGCTTGCAAAGTGTTTGATGAAATGTCAAATGTCTGAAGATAAAGATTCTTGGTGTTTGAAGAAGTTATAACATATTGGGTTACACTCTACTTTATCCAGAATGGACAGGTATAGTACAGAGTCTCAGAGGACACGATCTTGGACAATTGATATCCAGAGTCAGAACAGTAGAAAGGATGGTTATTTAGACATTCGAGATAAACTTAGAAAAATAAGCCATGACATGTTTGAACAGTTGGTTGAGCACCGCCTTATGATGAATGACATGTTGTCCGACCTAGCTAAGGTGGATAAGTTGACTAGATTTCTATTTGGCAGATTTTATCACAAGGCAAATGACACAATTACCAAGACTTGCATGAGGAGTTTAAGAAACTAGCTTATAGCCAGGCAGAGGTCTCAGATTCTACTCTACCACAGGAGGTAGTGGGTTTAGATGATGATTATGAGGATGTTGTTGTGCATGATGGTGAGATACCTAGTAGAGATGAGCAGACATTGAGCATTCATGACTTTGCTGAGAAAGAGTACCAGGCACAGTTAGATGCTTCATCACATGAGGTTGACGTAGGTAGTACTTCACATGATTTTCCTAGCTAGCTAAAGGTGAACAAAGATAGTATTGTGACTTCATTATCTCATCATGACAGGATGCAGGATATGATAGAGGATCACATTCAAATGATTCAGTTATAGGGTAGACATAAGGGAGTTCAGGAAGAGTCTTCTTGTGTTGACTTACAAGTGATTAAGGAAGGATTGGGAATGATGAAGTTAAGTTATTTACATCTTCTATCATATCATGACCATCTTCTTAGCCTTGTTGGAGACTATTCAGATGCCTTGAGGAGGAAGGAGGAGGAAGTTGATAGGCTTTCTCATGAGCTTGAGGACACTCGAGCTTCTTTGGTGAATACTCCATTGGCATTACAAGATTGGGAGAGACATGGGGATAAGCATGGCATGGAATTGAGTTTAGTTTCATCTTGCAGTCCTAATACTCAGCTTTCTGCGAATGGTAGATCATATGTGGTCATTGGTAATGTTGTGAGTTCATCTTGCATTCACATCCAGGATATAGGGACAATGTCAACAGGTATGTGGAATTAGTTAGTATTGGTCATATTACCTAGGTGAGGAGTTTTCTTGAGTTACTAGCTGATTATAGTTTACGTATATGGACTCAAGATTATTATATTGGCATTTGGGATTCAGTTGACTGGAAATCTTTAATACTTGTTGCTAGCAGTGATTGTTTGGGTGCTATCATGGATTTGATTAGCAGATTGTATGGTGTTGTCTTTTCTTGTGCTAGGAGCTTATCCAATGTTGGTATTAGTTTTTATACACTAGTTTTGGGCTTTGTTCATATATCCAGTCAACCATACTTGCTGGAATGTGTTGATAATCTTTCATATTTTGCATTGTGTACAGATGAGTCCCAGGATCATATTGGCATTGATGACATCTAGGAGGATGCAGTGGGCAGTTTTGAAGACTTAGTTTCCTTGGGTATAGAGGAGTTGGACAATAGTGCTACAGTTTTTGATACTCTGTATGTTGATATGAGCTTTAGAGTTGATTCATAGGATATGGATGGTAATACTCTAGAGACTAGTAACTTTGAGGATACTCCTTTAGACAGTGCATCAGAGGAGGTTTGTAGGAGACAGTCAAGCTAGTGCCATCATGTGTTTAATAAGTTGAGAGTTAGTGAACGAGACATTGCTATCACTTGCCAGCATTTTGATGCTGCTCGTCAGTTGTTAGCAATTTATGGATGGGGTTCTCCTACTAGTGATGAGTAGGAAGGTAGTTATCTTTCCTTGATAGAGATCCACTCTTTATGGGAGGCTATTTGGATTTTGAGATAGAATTATATGCAATTCGTAACTGACAGAGATTATCTTATGGAGTGGGGGAGTACAACATATGATGCATTATTGGCCAAGGAAGATGAGTTGAGTGAGCTTACTCAGCAACTTGAGGTGAATTCTAAGATTCTTGAAAGTACACAGTTAGCTTTCAAGGAGTCACAGTTTCATTTGACTAAGGTGACCATGGAGTTGGAGTGATTGCAATCTTTACCAAATTTTGTACAGTGACAAGCTATAGTGTCTAGTGATCTAAGGATGTCCATGGTTGAGATTTTCAGAGATAGTGGAGATGGGGATGCATCCATCCTTGATACTAACATTGGTATATTAGATTCGTTCCCACTAAAGTTAGGTTCAATTGAGTTGGGTGCTATAGCAGATTGTTGTGGTATGCCTGACATGGTGGTGGCCTCTAGTACTAATGGCACAGAGACTAGAGATGTTGTATCAAAGATCACATGTGATATTGGTGAGCCATCAGTTGGCATGGTTCTTGCTAGTAATATTACTCCCTTGGCAATGTCTTCGAAGGTAGTAGTCAATTCTAACTTGGTTAGTGATCGATTGCAGTTAGTTTCTTCTAGATTGCAGTTTGAGCCACCGACTGAAATTGGTGCATTTTATTGGCACTACACTGTGAGGTATGCTTATCAATTTACCTTTGATGACCATGTTGATGAGATGATGATAAAGAGATGTACTTTGGTTCATAGTGCTTGTCATCAGTTATGGGATGGTTTGATGCCTCAAGATGAGAGTTGTGATGGGCATGACATGGCGATAGGTTCTGTAGTTGACAACTTGATAATACATAACTTAGGGCAGGAGTTTGGGAGTGCTACTTCAGCAGTTGTTGTTATTGATCCTACTCCTTTGGCTATGACATCTCCTGACTTAGCTGGTGGTCAATCACAGTGGGCTGTATCACTTGTTCATGGAAAATTTGGTTTGGGTTCCATTTCTTGCTATTTATCTTGTAATGTCTTTTCACCATCAGCAGTGCATGGGAGTTATGGTTATGAGATAGTGGCCGGTGATTTGTAGAGTTGTGTTGATTGCAGGAGTTGTATAGTGTGTGGATTCTCCATACTTGGTACAGTTTTATTCGGGAGCATTCACCATTGTTGCAGAGTTGGATTGTACATTCCATATAGGCTAATGGGATGTGTTGATGGTATTTACTATGTTGATAGTTTGATTTGTCCACTTTACTTGGGTCCTGATGTTCTAAGAGTTTGTGTCTCATGGGTTTCTGACTGTGGTAGTGGTGATTTTGGAGTTTGGTTGAGCTATAATTGTCAGTTTGGTTATGGATTCCTCTTGGTTATATTGTAGAGGATATTGCAGGAGCCTGTGTTAATTGATAGTAGTATAGTTCATGACTACATTTGGGATCTAGGTGGATTGATTGGTTTATTGTTCAGCCATTGCTTGAGGACAAACAATATTTGGGAGGGGAGGACTTGTCATGTCCCTTTTCAAATAATTAAAAATAATAATCTTTTCTAAGGCAGACAGGCCCAAAAAGGTGAAGTTTCAGAAAAAGGGGATAATATTTGGAAGCTAATGAATTAATAAATATTAAAATATGTTTTATTAACCCCTCTTGGATGTGAGTTAGGGTTATGCCCTCTTTTAAGAGGTTTGGAGGCATTTTGGGCTGATTCCAGAACTTGATTTTGTTCATTTCTTTGTTCTTCTTCAGAGGCTGCAAAACTTGTGGAGAAGGAGACCCAAGAATGGTATTTTTTAGGTTTCCAAGAAGGCTAAGGATGAGAATTTAAAGCCATTCCATGTGCATGCTCATGCAGAGTTTTCCTTTGTGTTGAACAGTGCATATTTGTGGGTTTTCGGGTGCATTTTTTTGTAAGAGTTTGGTGTTTTTGGTTGAGTATTTCATATCAGTTTGAGTTTCTGCTGTATATTAGACATTTATATGTTAAAATAGAGCTGAATATATGTATTTTGTCATGATTATACTTCTATGATAGATTATCAGTGCTTTGTGGTGTTTCCAACTATTTTGTGTTATTTTCGGGAGCTCGATGAGCATTGTTTTTGTCCTCTGTTTAGGAGTTGTTGTGTAAATGTTATATAGATGTGGAAATGTCATTTTGTAGGCTATTATGCTACTGAAATTTCTATAAAAAATTTCCACTTTCAGATTTATTAATAATATGTGAAGCTCTGAAGTTTTTGGCACTATTTCCGACATACTCGATTTGGGGTTTATTGAAAATTTGGTGGATCTTTGAAATATTAGTTGTTTGATCTTAAAGATCTGATTAGAGGCTAGAAATATCATAAAAAATTAGTAAAGGGACATTTCAAAGGCATCCCCCACACCAATAGTAGTAGGTTTGAAGTTGAGCAAGGAAGACTCTAGCAAGAGAGTGGATCCAACAGTATACAAGAGTATGGTTGGAAGTTTAATGTATTTGACTGCAACTCAGCCAAACTTGATGCATGTAGTAAGTCTGATTTCAAGATTTATGGAAACACCAAAGGATTCTCATTGACAAGTGGGAAAGAGGATCCTAAGGTATGTGAAAGGTACCAAGGGATTTAGAATTTTGTATATTGCATCAAATGAATTCAAGTTGGTTGGTTACACTGATAGTGATTGGGCTGGAAGTATAGATGATAGGAAGAGCACTTTTAGTTACATGTTTCATATGGGATTAGGTGCAATTTCATGGGCATCCAAGAAGCAACCTATTGTTGATCAATCTACAATAGAGGCTGAATAAATAGCAGCAAATGCAGCAACATGTCAAGCTATTTGGTTAAGAAGAATCTTGACAGATTTGAATGAAAGGCAAGAGGATGGAACCACAATTTATTGTGACAACATCTCATTAATTGCATTGTCCAAGAATCCAGTCTTCCATGGTAGAAGAAAGAATATTGAGATCAGATATCACTTAATCAGAGAGTTGGTGGAGAATGGTGATATCAAGATGGAATTTTGTAAGTCTAAGCAATAGCTAGCAGACATTTTTACCAAGCCATTAGGCATTGGAAGTTTTGTACACCTAAGAGAGTGCCTTGGTGTAGTTAATCTGGATCAGTAGTGATCCTTGTTTGTTTGGCTTGGGACAAAGGGGGAGTGTTAGAATATTAAATGCAAGAGGCCATTTTCCCCTGGAGCCAAATGCCCACCTACCATCCTTGCCAACCTACACAACAAATGCAGTAGGTGAGTTTTTTAACTTAGTAAAGAGGGGGAAAATGTTTTTTGGAAGCATGACAAAAGGAATGATCAATTTTTCATTTGACTTGTAGAGTGTGTGTTTAGTAGAACAAAGAAGAGAGTTAGTTCAGCAAAGCAGAGCAGAGTAGAGAAGGAAAAAGAAGAAAGTGATCAGCAGATCCAATCTCTCTAGTTGCACGTGTTTCCCCTATTCACTCTATAAGTTCGTTGTTATTGGATTTGTCCCGTTGAAGCAGTGATTGCTCCAGGTGCCATTGTATGTAGTCATTAGAGCTGCAAGTTTGAAGTATTGAAGTTGTTTAAAGTTTTAGGGTTATCTTAGGGTTTTCTAGATGAAGCCAAATGCTCCCAAATTTTGTAATATTTATAATCAAAGTTGAATAGAAAGCAAGCAAGCATACTTGAATCCATTGTTCTTCTTCTATTCATTGTATTTGAGAAGTTTTTTTAGAAGCTTTAAGCTTTGGCTCTCTGGTATTAATGTTGGAAACATTCATGTTGAAATTTCACTAAGTTATAATTTTTTAGTTTGAGCCGAGCTCACTCAGCATCCATTGTTGCCGAGCATTGCTTTTGAGTGCTGAGCTCTTCTTGTGCCAAGCTAACTCGACACCTACTACTTGCCACTCGACACCTTCTCATGCCGAGCAACCTGTCACTTGGCACCTTCATGTGCTAAGCACATTACCACTCAGCGACTTCATGTGCTAAGCAAAACTGGCACTCAAAAATTGTTAGTGCCGAGCGGAATTTTTAAGTTGTGTTTTATTTTTCACATGGTATCAAAGCTTTGAGGCCCCACATCCACAGTGAGTTAGGAAATTTTTTTTCTTGGGATATTTTACATGGCAGTAGATATAGGAAAGATATGGTAGCAATCACCATCCTTTAATGGACAAAATTATGATACATGGGCAAAGAAGATGAAAACCATAATGGTTGCAAATGATTTATGGGAGTTTGTGATTAATGGGTTCAATGATGTGATAGACCCAACTTAGTATGTTGCTCTCACAAATGTACAAAAGACTGATTTGAAAGAGTCAAGGAGGAAGGATGCTAAGGCATTAAGTTTGATTGAAGGAGCAATGACAGAGATAGTATTCCCAAAGATTGCAACAAAAAAATATGCAAAGGAAGCTTGGGATATCCTTGAGACGAACTTCAAGGGGACTGATAAAGTCTTGATGGGGACAAACCCAAGAATAGAATGGACACAACAGAAAAGGGGAAAATATATTAATTGAGAAAATAAGCTAGTACAATAGTATAGAGAAAATAAACTTCAAAACATGCCCTAAGGGCTTACAATAGCATAAATCTGGAGATAATTTCTCCTTTCAGTACCTCCTCTCAAACTCCACTCCGAACTGCCTTTTACAATGCCAAAAATCTCCTTAAATAGACCTCAGAGGGTTAAGGACTAGGAGTACATTCTAGAAAGTGCTAGTAGGCATCCACCGACCAAATAGAAGGTTCCAAAAGCTGCATTGGAAGTCGGTACAAATCTAGAAGAATCCAAAAACAGTAACCGAACTTCCGGGAGGCATAACTTTTGAACCATAGCTCCGATTGACAAATTATTTACATTTTTAGAAAGCTCTCGAAGTGCTCTATAGCCCTATGAACTAGCTTCACTCATGCACCATTTTCCAGCCCTTTTTGAGGTCATTTAATGCCCTTAACCTGACTTTGAAGCATTCTTAAGAGGTCTCCACAACCCAAAAAATTGCAATAACTCTCAAACCGTGGGGCCTTTTGACTTGATTCTTTTTTTGGAATGCTCTAAATTACAATTAAATTCATCTAGCCAATTTACACCTCCTAGTTCACCAAAATGATGGCTCAATTACATACTCCTATTTTTATGGGATTTACATGAACACTGATAGTGAAACTATGAGAGTTGGAACCTTTATTTGGCCCAAAAGGCTATCCAAAAATGAAAACACATGAAACAAAAACTAAGTCTAAGTACATTTTTTTTGGGTGACATAGGATTGCCCTTATACCTCTGGATGCTCCTGCATCGGACACCCAGGGTAGATTGAAAAGTGACCCTATCACTTTATGAATGGTAGAGGAAATCCCAAATGGGAAACCTCAGCTACTAAAATCCAAGTTGAGTCCTCGATCGATCGTCCTTTTCATTTGACCAAATACTCTTCATACTGCCTATTTTTGGTACTCCTACCCACACGATGATCTAGAATGTCTTCTATCTCCTCCTTCTTAGAAGCAGGAATTGGACATGGCTCAAACACCAGCTCCTCATCTGCACCATCATCATGATACTCTGTTAAATCTGCAATGTTGAAAATGGGAGAAATGTGAATACCATCTGGAAGCTCCACCTCATATGCATTTCTTGAGTCATGTTTCTTCAAAATTTTGTAGGTGCCAAATTTCTTCATTTTCAGCTTGTTGCAAGTACCGGTTGGAAATCTTTCTTTTCGTAAGTGCACCATGACTAAATCTCCTACTTGGAATTCCTTATGTCTTCTCCTTTAATCAGCCCTAGCTTTATACTCTTGATTCATCTTGGTAATGTGTGCTTGAACCTCCTCATGTAGACGCTTGATATGTTCAGCAAATTCCTCAGCTTCAGCACTTGTCCTCTCCCCTTGTTCTATCTTCCTCAGCTCTGGTGCAGTCCTTGGGCTACTCCCATATACAATTTGGAATGGTGATTTTCCAGTACTATTTATAGAGTTATTATAAGCAAACTCTACCTATGGTAGAATCAAATCCCATCCTTTGGGCTTATCCCCAACTAAACATCTCAGCAAATTGCCCAAACTTCTGTTTACCACTTTTGTTTGGCCATCAGTTTGTGGGTGATGCATGGAACTGGATTTCAAGTCGGTTCTTAACTTTTTCCACAATGTCCTCCAGAAATACCCCACAAATTTAGTATCTCTGTCAGAAACTATACTCCTTGGGAGACCATGTAGTCTTACCACCTCTTTGAAAAACAAGTCTGCAATATGGACATCATCATGAGTTTTGTGGCATGGAATGAAATGTGCCATTTTGGAGAACCTATCAACCACCATGAATACTGAGTCATTACCCCTTTGTGTCCTCAAAAATCCAAGAACAAAATCCATACTTATGTCCTCCCATGGCTTTGATGGAATAGGCAATGGCTGATATAGGCCATTATTGTGACTAAACCCCTTGGCAACTTGACAAACCTGGCAACTCTATACAAACTTCTTCACATCCTGTGAAATTTGAGGCCAAAAATAATGTTCTCTAAGAATGGAAATGGTCTTATCTCGACCAAAATCTCCTACCATCCCTCCACTGTGTTTCTCCTTAATCAGATTTTCCCTCATGGAACTCCTTGGAATGCACAATTGACTACCCTTGAACAACATGCTATCCTGAATCAAATAGTCTAACCACTTGGTTCTATCTATAGCAACAGGCTCTTTACAAGCTTTCCATGCTTCAACAAAATCAGGGTCCTCAGGGTACAAATTCTTGAGTTCATCAAACCCAACTACTTCAACCTGCATTACTGTAAGCAACAACTGTCTCCTACTTAGTGCATCTGCAACCCTGTTAGATTTTCCACTTCTATGCTTCAACACAAATGTATAACTCTACAAGAACTCTACCCACTTCATATGCCTCTAATTCAATTTACCTTGGCTATTTAGGTACTGTAATGCCTGATGATTACTATACAAAACAAATTCTTTTGGTAATTAATAATGCCTCCATTTCTTTAAGCCCTGAATTATTGCATAGAACTCTTGATCATAAACATAATACTTCTTCTTTGCATCATTCAATTTTTCACTAAAATATGCAATAGGCTTACCTTCTTGGCTTAATACAACCCCAATAGCGCTGCCACTGGCATCACAATCTACCTAGAAAATCTTTCTAAAATTTGGAAGTGCCAACACAGGCTGTTCTGTTACCTTCTTCTTCAGCAATTCAAAACTTCTTGCAGCTGCTGCAGTCTATTTGAATTCTTTTCTATCCCCTCTTATTGTGTCAGTTAGGGGTGCACATATGCCACTGAAATTCTTAATAAACTTCCTATAAAAACTAACCAGACCATGAAATGATCTTACCTCAGTAGTAGACCTCAGAGTAGGCCATTCCAAGATGGCTTTTACCTTCTCTGGATCCATTTTGAGACCTTCAGGTGATATAACAAACCCCAAATAGACTAACTCCCTTTTTGCAAAGATATATTTCTTCAGATTAATTAATAGTTTCTCTTCCCTTAGCCTTTCAAGGACACTACGAATATGCAATAAATGTTCTTCCAAAATCTTGCTGAAAATTAAAATATCATCCAAATAGACAATAACAAATTTTCCCAAGAACTTCTTAAGTACCTCATTCATGAGCCGCATGAAGGTGCTTGGGGCATTCGTCAATCCAAAGAGCATGACTAACCACTCATAAAGACCCTCCTTGGTCTTGAAGGCTATTTTCCACTCATCTCCTTCTCGAATCCATATCTGATGATAACCACTCTTCAAATCTATCTTTGTGAAGTACTAAGCTCTACTCAAGAAGTCCATAAGGTCATCCATCCTTGGCAAAGGAAACTGGTACTTGATGGTTATCCTATTTATAGCTCAAGAATCTATACACATCCTCCACTCTCCATCCTTCTTTGGTGCAAGTACTGCAGGTACTGCACATGGACTTAGGCTCTCTCGAATCAAGCCCTTCCTCAACAACTCTTGAACCTATCTATTTAGCTCCTCTATTTCAGTAGGAGTCATCCTGTGAGAAGCCTTGTTAGGAAAACTAGCTCCTGGAATCAGATCTATCTGATGACTGATTTGCCTTATTGGTGGCAATCCATCTAGAATATTATCAAAGATAATATCTCCAAACTCCCCTAGTAAATTTGAAACTTCAAGGGGTATTTCACTACTACCTTCTTTATCTTTCCTAGGAATCAAAGCATAGGACAAAGCTGGTGTTTCATGCCATCTAAAAACTTCCTTCCATCAACAAGACAAATCCTAGCATTGCTACATACCTTTTCACCTTCCTTTTTCATGGGCTTCAATTTGTGGCGAACTCCATCCTTTGTCAGAGAGTATGTGTTTGCATGTCCATCATGTACTGCATGTCTATCAAACTGCCATGGTCTACCCAACAATAGATGGCAAACATCCATCGAAATAACATCACAGAGAACTTCATCATGGTAACTTCCAATTTTGAATTTCACTAAACATTGTTCACTTACCAGGACCTTATGATCATCTTTTACCCAAGAAATCCTATAGGGCTGGGGATGTTTCTCCCTCTTGAGCTTCAGCTTAGAGACCATCTCTTTTGATACCAAGTTATCAGTGCTACCACCATCAATGATCACATCACAACATTTATCCTCACACTTGCATCTGGTACATAACAAACTCCTTCGTTGACCTAGTTCACTCTCACCACTTAGTAGGACTCTCTCATTTACCAAGGTCTCTCCTCTTTCTACATCCTCTGAATTTGATGATTGTGCATCCTCATCCACATGAGCAACCCTAGCTTGGCCCTTAGCTCTCCTATCCGTCCTTCCTTGTCATTGAGGGAATTTAAAGGCACGATGACCTTCTTCATTGCAATGGAAATAGGTACCATGGAAGCCTCCTCTTCCTTGTCCATGTCCTCTACCTGTTCCTCTCTAATTTCTAAAGTCTTAGTCATGGGAGTGGTTGAAACCCTCATTCCTTTGGTTCCTACTAGTACCCACATCTTCATTTTTCTTTTGGGTTTTATTGCAGCCTCCAGATGATCTACCGCTTCCCCTTCCTCCTTGACCATGCCCTCTTTGTCTTCCTTCAAACCTTTTATTCAGCTTCTCTTCAACTCGTAGGGAAAACTGGTATGCCTCTTCAATGTTGGTCATTCTTACCAAACTTAATTCCTCCTGGATGCTAGGTCGCAACCCACTGATATAACGAGCAACCTTCTCCTTATTTTCTTCTGCATGCCCTGCTCTAATCAAGAGTCGGTAAAATTCCTCTATATATTCTTGGACTGATCTTCTTGCTTGCTTTAACCCATACATCTTCTTAAACAAATCAAGCTCGTAGTCCACAGGAATGAACTGCTTCTTCAATTTGTCCACCATGCAATCCCATCTTGTGATCTTCTCCTTTCCTCTTCTATTTCTTTCCAATTGAACCTCTTGCCAGCAGATTTGGCATGGCCTTTCAATTTTGCCTTTGCAAACTTAACCCTATCTGGGTCCCTTATATCCTCATACTCAAAGTATTCTTCCAGTTCATTGATCCAATCGATCAACTCATCTGGTTTTAGATTTCTTGAAAATACACCTACTTCAATTGCAGGCCTTTTCCCAAACTTAGTAATGGCCCTAAAAAGCCTTTCCTCTGCATGATTCATAACTTCCCCATCAAATTCCTCTTCTGGTCCCATTACTTCTTCTTCATTTTCATCCTCACTGTTGTCACCTGTGGCAACATTTGATCCTCTATGGAGCTCCTCTTGCAATGCCTGCACCTACCTTTGGAGGGCTCTAACCTCCTTAGGATTAATAGCTCTGACCCTTCCACCACACTCTTTTTGTGGAGGCATCTTCTTAACTCAAACTCACAACCACATAGTCCTGGTGCAAACTGCCTCACAGTCGGCGTTCTATCTACACACTCAGGAAAACCAACTCTGATACCACTTGATGGGGACAAAACCCAAGAACAGAATGGACACAATAGAAAAGGGGAAAATATATTAACTGAGAAAATAAGTTAGTACAATAGTATAGAGAAAATAAACTTCAAAACATGCCCTAAGGGCTTACAATAGCATAAATCTGGAGATAATTTGTCCTTTCAGTACCTCCTCTCAAACTCCACTCCGAACTGCCTTTTACAATGCCAGAAATCTCCTTAAATAGACCCTGAAGGGTTAAGAACTAGGAGTACATTCTAGAAAGTGCTAGTAGCCACCAACCAAATAGAAGGTTCTAGAAGTTGCATTGGAAGTCAGTGCAAATCTAGAAGAATCCAGAAACAGTAACCAAACTTTCGGGAGGCATAACTTTTGAACTATAGCTCCGATTGACGAATCATTTACATTTTCAAAAAGCTCTCGAAGCGCTCTATAGCCCTGTGGAACAAATTTTCTTGTCTCCCATTTTTTGACCCTTTTTGAAGTTATTTAATGCCCCTAACTTGACTTTGAAGCATTCTTAAGAGTTTTCCAAAACCCAAAAAATTGTAATAACTTTCAAACCGTGGGGCCTTTTGACCTGATTCTTTTTCTAGAATTCTCTAAATCACAATTACATTCATCTGGCCAATTCACACCTTCTAGGTCACCAAAATGATGGCCAAATTGCATCTTCCTATTTTTTCAAGATTTTCTAACACACTGATAGTGGAACTGTGAGAGTTGGAACCTTTATTTGGCCCAAAAGGGTATCCAAAAATGAAAACACATGAAATAGAAACTAAGTCTAAGTACATTTTTTTTGGGTGACACAGGATTTCCCTTATACCTCTGGATGCTCCTGCATCAAGTCTATACTATAAAGCTACGAAATATAAGGAGGGAGTTTGAGAACCTTCAAATGAAGGAAAATGAATCAGTTGCAGATTTCAGTTCAAGGACCTCCAATGTGATTAATCAACTAAAATCAAATAGAGAAGACTATCAAGAGTAGAGGGTAGTGGAAAAGATATTGAGGAATTTACCTAATAAATATGACAATTTGATCATTACCATAGAAGAGGCAAAAGACTTCACTGTTTTGACAATGGATGAGTTGATGGGTACTCTTCAAACCCATGAGCATAGGATCAACTGATCTGCATCTTCTTCTTCCCAAGAGAAACCATTCAAGGCTCAATCAAATCCAAAATGAAGGGGTAGAGGAAGAAATGGCTTAGGCAGAAACTCCAGAGGCAGAGGCCGAGGTAATGGAGGACAAAAAAATGCTGCAGCAAAAAGCTCAAGAAGAGTAGATGGAGCAAGAAGCTCACAAAATAATTCAAGAGGAGGTAAGAAAAAATACAACTAAAATAGGAGTAATTTAGAATGCTACTACTATCATAAATATGGGCATTATGCAAGTGAATGTTGGAAGAAGCAAAATGATCAGTCAGGACAAGCAAATGTGGCTGATGTGAACATGGAAAGTGAAGACAATGCCACTGCCTTTATCATGTGTAATGTTGGTGAAGAAGGAAGCCTTGAGGTTTGGTACCTTGATAGTGGATGTAGCAACCACATGAGTGGTAATGAAACCTTGCTTTCATTTGTTGACAAGAGTTTCAAATCTGAGATTAAAATGGGTAACAATGGAACCCTAGCAGTAGTGGGTAAAGAATCTATTATGGTCTGCACCAAGCAAGGTGAGAAAAAGGAAATAAAAAATGTGTATTTTTCCCCTAGTATGAAGCGCAATTTGATGAGCATTGGTTAGCTCATTCAAAATGGATACAAAGTGCTAATGGAGAATGACATGTATGTCATTCATGAAAAGGATGGGAGCAAGAACTTACTTGCAGTAGTTCAAATGACAAAGAACATAATGTTTCCCTCGAGGATTGAGACATGTTTCTCATCTCAAGTTAGTGCTACACCTCCCACAAAATAATCTCTAAGGAGTGTGATTGAAGACCCCTCATGGCTATGGCACCTCAGGTATGGTCATCTTGGCTATGCTAGTTTAAATTTGTTGTCAAATAAAAGAATGGTAGAAGGTTTGATACACATATTATGTCATGCTTGAATTGAGAAAATAAGTAAACTTACATTTTTTGAATCATTAGATGATGGAAAAGCCTATAGATGTGAATGCCATGGCTTTCCTTAGTTCTAATAGCTACTGAAGATAGAGTTGAAAATTGATTGCAGAGTACACAATATGCCATAAGAGTTGTCTTCATAGATACAGGGACTAGAAAGGATCTCTCCTAACTGATCAAAACCTAATTTTTCATGAATGAAATATAATTCCCCTATTGTCTCCATCAATTATATACTACTCCATTTCATACAATGATCCTTGTTCATTGACTATAAGGCAATTTATATGCTAATGGGATGAGCTACTGATTGGATTATCCTTTCTTATTGTATCCACAGCTCAGTTGGGTATAGTGTATTCCTCTGTAGTGAGGAGGTCATAAATGCTTGATTTTAAATTTTTACTTGAAAAATATCAACTTGATTTTTGGATTATGATTTGAACATCAGAGAAACAATTTTGCTTCATTTATGACTGATTTGAAATTCTCAATCATTGACATCAAGTAATTAAGATAAATTTTGTTGAGTCTCAATAGACTTTTTTTATATTGATCAAATTTGATAACAAGGTGATAACATTAGGCAATTAAACTATTTTATTATGTGTCCTCCAAGGAACCATCCTCGGCTCACCCAATATGTTTCATGGTTTCTAGGGCTTAATCTCTACCATTCTTATATCTGTACTATCCATTTTAAGCACCCAAAAAAAAACTAAGAGTTGGGTAAAGGATTTTAACAACACATAAAAAACTAGCAGTGTTATACCATGGCCACGCTTTGTTTGTGAATTCTGTCAAAAAATTCACATGCCTTGTCTATGCTTCCATTTTTCAAACATGTCTACCATGGCAATTGTGACTACAACATTTGAAAAAAATTCTTTATGCTTTAATGCATGTCCATAGCTTATTCCAAAGCTCCTTTTTTGGCACAGGCAGCAATAATGCTAGCAAAGGTTGTGTGATTTAGCTTGATACTTGCTAATTAAATTTGCTTGAATATAAACACACATGTTATATATTTGTTTAAACATATATAAACACACAATTTTGTTGGAAAATTGAGCATCTTTCTTTCTTAGTTTCAATGGTGTGAGCTCTTTCTTTGCCTCTTGGTCTATGGATTATAGAATTCTGAACTCAATGGGCAGCCCATGGCAATCCCAACTAGGCAAATAGTGCACCTTATACCCTTCAAGCAACATATATTTGTTGATTAAATCTTTTAGTATCTTGTTCAAGGCATGCCCAATATGCAAATCTCCCGGCATAGATCCTACTCATTATTATGAAGGCACATGTCCTACACATTACGAAGGCCCTAATGTGCATCACAGTGAAAGAGGTACATATTCAATTTTTATTGAAAATTAATTATGTAATTATTAATAAAATTTGACACCTTAAATTGTAATTGGTGTAACCTTTATGTGACAATTTTTGAGTATGGAGAACATCATGGTAATGGAGTTGAGCATGATGTTAGTGTTGAGCATGTTGAGGTTGGGGCTAAACAAAATGTGGTAGATGATGTGGCACTATCAAGTAAAGAAAAATCCCTTCTATGTTCTTTAGATTAATGGAATACTTATAACATTAAAATTTTTTAGAATTAAACCTATTTATTTCTTATTACAGGGGCGCATCAGCCTTATGCTCAAAAAAAGAAGAGGAATCCTCATGTTATAAGATTAGAACCACAAGAGCCATAGGATAATGCCAAAGATAGTCACGATGTGTCTATTAGCCTTTATGTCGAAGATAGTCATGATGTGCCTATTAGCCTTCATAATCATGAGTAGGATCTATGCTAGGAGTAGAAGGATGCAATGAAATGTCATGCATATCGTTGTCATTGTTCAAAATTAACATCAAATAGATTATTTCTCATGAAGTTCTCAATTTTAGTTATTATTGATTAGGCCTACTTACCTTTGTGTAAACCAATGCACCAAAATATTCTACATTTCTTTGGCCACTAGAATCTGAGTCGTGGCAGGCAACCACTACTTTATAGCCTTGCTTGAAGCTAATTTGTTTGTCCTCTTCTGTAGTCGCTAGATTAAATTTATATATTATAGAGACAAACAACAATTTATTATTCTTCTTAGCATAAATTGTTATTTGCCCTCTAGAATTACACACACACACACACACACATGTATCTATATATATATATATACATACATATATATATGTATGTATATATGTATATATATGTATATATGTATATATATGTATATATATATATATATATACATACATACATATATATATTTATGTATATATATATACATACATATATATATACATATATATACATATATGTATATGTATAGAGATTTATATATGTATATATAAATGTATATATATATATTTACAATTGTATTTATGTAGATATATATGTTTAAATTTATATTTTGATATATGTATATATGTATATATATATATATATATATATACAAACTATCTCCCACAAGTATATATACCTATATATGTATACATATGCAAATCTAAATCATTCATATGCTCTCCTCTGTATATGTATATTTCTATTTGTGACCAAAGCTAGAAGTGTAAGGTGCTAAATAGTTTTACAAATTCCTATTTTGAGAATAGGTGACTTGTCGGATTTCTTTTTTAGGGGGGTAAGACCTATTGACCCTTTACCCCCCTTCTTTTCATTGCCATGGAATATTGTTTTTTTATTGCAGGTTATTCAAGGATTAAAACATTTACCTCCAATGTCCACCATTTCTTTAACCAGACCAAAGATCTCTTCAAAATTTTGTCACTCCAATTTCCTCCAACATTAATATTTGTAACCCTCTCAACCGTTGTTATTTGTAATCCCCAATATGTTGGGAAGGGAATCTGGCTAAGATGGATTTTGATCCAACCTTGTATTTTTTTTTTGAGGTTCTTCTATTAGAAATCCTCCCCTTGTATAAAAGGAGGTATGCCTTTTTAAAGACCCATATAAAGGGCATCTATAATGTATATAGGACTCCGGTCCTGGGCTATACCGGGGTTTTCTTTTCCTTATTCTTTTTCCCCTAGTGTTTGTAGTTGAATAAGGAAAAACTTTTGTAAAATCTTCTAATAATATAATATAAAGTCTTGATTACTATTGCGTATTAATGAATTTTATATCATATTAATGAATGTTATGTGATTGTATTGATTGAATGTTATAGTTCATAAATGGATGAATGAAATGAATGACGTATGTAATTAGATGTTAATGCAAAACTTAGATTGATGTTAAGGGGAGGGGGGTGAGGCTAGACGAGTTGCCACCTTCATGTGGCTGGCCTTGTTAAGTAGAGAATATTATAGTATTCTTGAAACCAAGTGAAGCTCAAACTAACATACTAATGAATAAAAAAACCAAAATCCATCTACCGCTCATCTTCTCATCCCAACAAGTCATCTTTTCTACCACTTTTATTTTGATGGGGACACAACCCAACAACAGAATGGACAAAATAGAAAAGGGGAATTATATTAACTGAGAAAATAAGCTAGTACAAATAGTGCAGAGAAAATAAACTTCAAAACATGCCCTACAGGCTTACAATAGCATAAATCTGGAGAATATTTCTCCTTTTAGCACCTCCTCTCAAGCTCCAATCCGAATTGCCTTTTACAATGCCAAAAATCTCCTTAAATAGACCCCGGAGGGTTAAGGACTAGGAGTACATTCTAGAAAGTGCTAGTAGGCATCCACCGACAAAATAGAAGGTTCCAGAAGCTGCGTTAGAAGTCGGTGCAAATCTAGAAGAATCTAGAAACAGTAGCCAAACTTTCGGGAGGCATAACTTTTGAACCGTAGCTCCGATTGACGAACCGTTTACATTTTTGGAAAGCTCTCAAAGCGTTCTATAGCCCTATGGACCAGCTTCACTTGTCCCCCATTTTTTTGACCCTTTTCGAGGTCATTTAATGCCCCAAACCTGACTTTGAAGCATTCTTAGGAGGTCTCCAAAACCCAAAAAATTGCAATAACTTTCAAACCGTGGGGCCTATTGACCTGATTATTTTTTTGAAATGCTCTAAGTCATGATTACATTCATCTGGCCAATTCACACCTTCTAGTTTACCGAAATGATGGCCCAAATACATGCTCCTATTTTTTCGAGATTTTCAAATGCACTGATAGTTGAACTATGAGAGTTGGAACCTTTATTTGAGCCAAATGGGTATCCAAAAATGTAAAGACATGAAATAGAAACTAAGTCTAAGTACATTTTTTTGGGTGACACAGGATTGCCCTTATACCTCTGGATGCTCCTGCATCATATTTGGAAGGGTCTAAAGCCTAATCAATTCATCATCTGCATATCTTGAAATCATAACGCTCTAAAGAAAATAATGATATGCTTGAATAATGCACACTATTTCTTTCACCCACTTTATTTGGATGCCAATTGCTTACATCACCAAGTTGAGGTAGTGTAACTTGTAAGCTACACAAAATATGTGCTCATATCTCACCTCAACTGATGTAGAGTCTACAACCTTAATCCACCAAAATCTTCTTAAGTGCCTAGTAGCACCCAACCCACTACAAGATGCTGAGCAAGGTTACTAGCCTTTACCCAATGCTGACCTCTGCCTCTCCAAGTGGACTCCACTTCTCTAAGGTCTTACCCCCTTTCTAGGGCTCTTAGAAAACTTGGGTCAAATTAAGGCTTTAGGGATAGTAGCCCTCAATTAGGACAAATATGGAAAATTAGGCAAAATTCTTTCAAGGCTTCAAAAAAAGACTAGTTTTTTCATTCCTAGTCATATATACCTTAGTTTTTATAAAATAAAAATACAAGAACTCCACCACTTAACCTTTGATTCAAATATGACCCCATTTTCCAACAAGATTATCTAATATGAATCCTAAAATATCTTCCTAGGATAGTGGTTGGCTTTAACATGATTTCTGCTAAGTTCATTTTTGTGTATATAGGTTGGAATGGAGCATTAGGTTCACTGGGTTCACCAAAAATTCTAGCATGGTGCCCTATGGAATATCCACAAGGTATGAAATTAATACTATTGTAGTTTGAGCTAAAGTGGACTCGTATTTTTCTATTATTTATGACATTGGTAAATAGAGTGGAAAGTGATAGTATCTTACAAGACATATTGAAAATGTTTCAAAAGGTTTGGTAGACTGTGGAGACCATAAGGAAACTTCTTTATAACTTACTATACTTATGTTTCCAATTTAAATCTCTATGTAGCATAATATGATCCATGAAGCAACATCATTTTTGTTGAATGTTTTGAAGCCTAATTTGCTAGAACATGCACATCTTCAAAGTAAGGATAGTTGTTAATATGATCATGAATCAACTAGCTTTTAAACCTAGTTTAAAAGTACACTAATGTGCAAAGTTTGGAAAGAGTGAAAATGTAACTATTTATACATTGTTGATTGTAGAAATTACTGTGGTTTTGTCTTTTCTAATTTTATTTTCCTTGCAGGTTCTTGAGATTAATTTGGTCACTTTCCCTAATGTTGCTGATGCTATCTTGGCAAATGGAATTTTCAGTCACTATGACAATCCTCATATAACATAGTTGTGTGAGAAAGCTGGTTTATATATGCATGGATTTTAGGTAGGTGATTCATTGGGAGTACACTTGAGCTTTAATATAGATTGAACATTTTGTATGAAATATTGTCTATATGAATTTTTGTGGAAATATTTTTTAGGCTAACTCCATTTTTCCTTATGTCAAATGGTTTCTTAGGAAATATTTATCCATCACTAATATTGTAAGTTTGGTTACAACACTATACAGAGTTGCCTGATATCAAACGTGATATCAAAAGTTTACTTATTAACTATTGTAAAAGTGCATTTGAAGTTGATGAGGAGCTAAAACAATATAGCTTGTAGGTGTTAAAAGAGTTTGGTTGTAGAGAAATTATGTCTTTTCATCTCACACTATTTGTTAACATTAGTGGTTCCATTTTAAAAGTTCATATCATCTATATTGAAAGTATATGTATGTTTTGGTGAAATGCATCTTCAGATTTCATTCTTCAAATAGAAAACCCTGATTATTAAAAAATCTATAAATAATCACCTTAAAGGTGCAATTTGTAGGCATTGGAGAGTTTTGTCCTATGTTGTGCCACAGATGTGGTTGTTTATTGTGATACAATTTTGGAACTTGCTTTGGAGTACATAAGCTATGATCCAAACTACATTGATAATATGGAAGAAGATACAGAAGAGAGTAATGGAGAGGAGGAGGATGAATATGTTAAAATTGCTTAAGAGAATAATTAGCTTGAGAAAATTTAATTTTTGGACAATGGTGTCTTTTATTTTCATGTAATTATGAATTTTATTACCAACATGTGAATACTATTCTATTTATGTAGAGTGAGTGCTAATGCATATAGCGATGATGAGGATATCAGCTGGAAGGTTCGAAGGGAAACAAATAAGTGTTTGTCTACTACGATAACATCTCATCCAGAAATGCTATTAAAGCTATATGAGGGGGCATGTGCTTTGAACCTTTCTTAATTATTTCTGGGAGATATTTATTATTTTCATAAAAGTTAAATCTATTTGTCCTATACATTTTCCATATTTTTGACCTTTGTGTGCCCAATAATTTTGGCTTAGTGTCTCTTCAGAGTTTATGGTTTACCTCCAAAGAGTGACACGAATGGCCCTTTGTCTTTGTTAGAGTCAAGAGGATACATAAATTCCACTCTCTTGGCATAACACTAACCTACTAATGTTATGCAAAAATAGGAATAAATTGAGTTTGAAATGATATATATAAGTTGTTATCTCATTTCAAAATGTGGTTAGCTTTAGGAATTATTTTATAAGATGTTATGTGAAATGATTGATAGCTAATACCTGCCAAGGAAACATAACTTGCTTCTTCCCATAGTGAATTCTACTCAAGGTTTTGGCATTGTGAAGTGTAGCCCAGTTCTTTATGTGCCAATGGCAATATTGAGAATGCTAAGAGATGGCATGGTTACTCTCGTTGATGTTATTTCTTTGTTGATAAATATATCTATTATATTTTCCTTTGTTTGTTAAATGGGAAGTAATCTAAGGGGAGAACACTTCATTATTTTTCCCAGTAAGTTTTTTTATAAATATAAAATGATAGCATTATTTAGACTTGCACAATACACCAAATTTTTCTTTGCTTCAATTATTGAACACAACAATTTTGTGATATCCCTGTGAATATGTTAATAGTATTGAGATGAATCTCTATCATTCATTAATTTCTCAGAGAGATTAATAGTCTCATTTGGCATGCGAATGAGTTCTAAGGTTACATGGAATCTATTTTGCAGGCTTGCCCAAGGCTGATAGAGAGGTTCAAAGAGGGAGAAGAAAATGTTAAAGTATTAACATTTTTCTTTCATTTTTGTTCAGGTGAATGATACCATTATTTTGCACTTTATGATTTCAACCTCTTGTTAATATTGCTACAGATGGATGTGTTCAATGCCTTCATCAAGTTGCTATGCCAGACTAGGAACATGACTAAAGGATTAGGGGATGCCTGACATTCAAGGCAAGTAGTTAATGAAATATGTAGCCAGGATGATTTGTAATGCTGCAAATTTTTTTTAGATGCTATCCTATTAAAGGTTTGTTGGCTGCCTTGTGCATGGTAGTTTGAATTCCAACTGTGTTAATTTAAAGACAAATGTACTATTTACTAATAAATGAACAAGGCTTGATATGGGAAATGACATCATCAGTTGACTATTCATAGTGAACGTGTGGGAAGTTGTGTTAGATCTTCCACATTTCACTAATAGGAAGAATCAAATGAGAATGGCTCGATGTTTTCTCATTTTGTCTATAATTGCATTTTCTATAATAATCTTTGAAGATGTAGTGCTTTTTTGTAATGATTGAAAGGAATGTTCATGGATATCATAGTTATTTTTCTCAAATTGGTTTGCCTTATAAAATCATAGTACAACAATCATGGTAATGAAACATTGGCATTTTTTTGCTAATATTTTATAGCAACTGATCGTTAAACTAAATGTAGCTATCATGTCTTCTAATATAATAAATCTTCAAAATGGCTTATATCATTCAATGTCTTGGCAACCCATTATTGATGTTGAAGCAAAAAGTCCCAAAAATAGTTAAGTCTCTAAACAGGTAGCTCAGGGAAAAATCAGTAAAGAATTAGGTGAGTTGTAGATCTATATGTAAGAAATAGTGATGCTTTGCAATACATATTACTCTTTTGTTTATAGTTTCTTTTGCATAGAATAGAGGCCTTGTGATTTATCTTCTTGATTTGTTTCTATACATGGGAAGTGACCCTGAAAATGCTAATGCTACTATCACCTTTGACAATGGGATTGAAGAAGTTTTTGATGAAAAGGAAGCAAGGGCTATAAGCCAATGGGATGCAAACCTTCTTTACCTATATAAAAAGGTGGTAATCATGTCTCTGTTTATATGGAAAGTGATTTGATTAGTTACTATCGGTGTTTTTTAGGCATTCTATAAAATAGTTCACATGCCTTGTGTATGATTTGACATTTTGCATGCATCCTACACTCTCTCATTTGGCTGATGATGGATTATAGAGAGTGATTTGAAAAAATGATGCTAAAAAACACACACAATGAAATCCAAAACAAACTTTCATTACAAATGGATTGTGGAAATTTGATATTGTTAATTTTGCATACATGTGTACCGGCACAATCACAACTTAAACATATATATATACTAGTAGACATGTATATATATGTTTAAGTTGTGATTGTGCTGGTAGACATGTATGCAAAATTAACAATATCAAATTTCCACAATCCATTTGTAATGAAAGTTCATTTTAGATTTGATTATGTGTGTTTTTTAGCATCATCATTTCAAATCACTCTTTGTAATCCATCATCAGCTAGATGAGAATGCAAGATGCATGCAAAATGTCAAATCATACATAAGGAACGTGAACTATTTTATAGAATGCCTGAAAAAAATTTACACACAAGTGTTGGTCAAAATTTTGACCAATGCCTGGTAGTTTTTTACTAGCATTGGTCAAAATTTTGACCAATGCTTCGGTGTTTTCCACCATCATTGGTCAAAATTTTGACCAATGCTTGGGTTTTTTCCACCAAGCCTTGGTCAAATTTTGACCAACACCTGGTGGTTTTTGACCAAAATTTGACCAATACCTAACCAAGAATTGGTCAAAATTTTGACCAATGCCTGTGGAAATTGTACTAGGGCTCTAGAAATTTTTTGACCAATGGATTGGTTGAAATTTTGATGAGAAAAATCTTGACCAATTGGTTGGTCCAAATTTTGACCAACTTGGATTGAAATTTCAACCAATAATGGTCAAAAAATGAGCCCGAATGTACTAGTGAGATCTATAATCAGCAATTCAATTGCATCACAATTGGGTCATTTCATTGTTACTCTCTAACCATTGTAGCAGTGATCTAAATCTCTTAACAAAGTTTGTTTAACAACCAGTTCTATATCCTCTAACAAGGTGATATTTCCATTGAATTGTTTAAGACCTCTTGCAAGGCCACTCGTAACTAGGTAATTAAATCCTCTAACAAGTTCATAGCTAACAGTGTGTTTTGTAGCCTTTAACAAGGTTGGCTCCTAATAGGGTTCACTTTAGAAGAGTGAAAATAGTAACTAGTTACATTGATGGTTTTTCCCATACTAGGTTTCCATGTTAAATCTTGGTGTCTCATGTGTTCATGTTATTTCTCTTATGCTAGCAAATTAATCACTATTAATATTTTAAGATCAGGTAAAAGTAAATCACACTCTACATTTACCGAGTTATACAATTTTTGTGTATTTACCGAATAACAACAGTAATCAATTTTTATTGTAGACATCTAAGGGATCTAGGATTTATTTTAGTGGTATCTAATTCAAACCCCACCTCTCAGTCACTCCTTCTATATTTCCAAAAATTGTTATTAGAGCTTTTGGTGCTTACAGGATAGGTTTCAAGGACCTAAGCTAAAGATCAGGATGTCTTATAAGACAGAAATTCCAAAGCTAATCAGAGACAACTTTTCAGCATGGTAGGGACTCATGAGACTTCATTTGGAGTCCATTACTGATTCAAGCTTGAAATACATTGATGAAGAATACACAACTCCTACTGGTACATTATCTTTTGGAGATATTGCTAAGAAAAGGAACCATAACACAATGATGATTGATATTGCATCTCCTCTTAGCTATGATAAATTTGATGATATCAAGGATTGCAAAACTACATTTGGTATGTGGAACAAGCTAAAGAACATCTATGGTGGTGATGACAATGTGAGGAGAGCCAAAGCAGAAAGCCTTAGATGATAGTTTGATCAAATGAGAATGAGAGAAGATGAAAATGTTGCCAAATATGTGGAAAGAATCAAAGCTAGTGTCAGTGTAATCAGAGCATCTGGAGGAGAAATCAAGGATGAAACTATTGTAAGAAAAGTTCTCAGAACATTTCTTTCTATCTATGGAATTAGAGTATCTGCTATTCAAGAAAAGAGTTGTGAGCCAAATCACAAGATAAGTTTGGATACCTTAGTAGGAATATTGACAGCTTTTGAGCTAGACAATTTTGACAATTATGTTCCAGCTTCCAAAATTATTGAATCTGCATTTGAAGACAAACTTTCACTCAAAGGGAAAGGAAAGAAAATAAAGGACATTCAGTAATAAAGTGAAGAGGAATCAGAGGAAAGTTCTGATAGTGATCTTGAAGTTTTTGAAGCTTTACTTGCAAGGAAATATTCTAGAAGCAAAGGAAAATACAAAGGTAAAGTTCCCTTAATATGTTTTTCATGTGAAGAAACTGGTCATATTGCTACCAGGTTCCCAAACAAAGAAAGAAAGGATGAAAAGAAAAGTCACAAGCTCAATGGCAAGAAGAATTTCAAAAATCACAAATCTAAGAAGACTTGTTTTATGGCTAAAGATTCTGATAACAATGAAGATGAGATAGTATACATTGCTTTGAAAGATGAATCTGATGATGAAGAAAATAAGATGGCACTTATCTCTCATGTTAGTAAAAATGGCACATGGACAGTGGATGTTCACATCATATGACTAGAGACAAAAAAAAGTTTGAACATTTTGAAGACTATGATGGTGGTAGTGTAAGGTTTGGAAACAATGAACCTTGTTGTATAAAAGGGAAAGGCCAAATCACATTAACCAAAGAAATTGTATGTGACAATGTCTATTGGGTTGAAGGACTAAAACATAATCTACTGAGTGTGGCACAATTGATCAACATTGGATTCAAGGTGGAATTCATGCATGACAAGGTAAAACTGCTAGATAACAAAGGTAATCTGATTGGATCAAGCAAACAAACAAGAGGTAACCTATTTTATCTTGATCTTGGTGATTGTTCATGTTTTATTGCTCAAATGGAAGAAAGTTGGTTATGGAACAGAAGATTATGTCATGTAAAATTTGGTAATATGGTCAAGATAAGAAAATTCAAAAAAGTGAGAGATATTCCTAGTTTGAACAAACCAGATGTTGGTTTATGCAAGAATTGTCAAATTGGAAAAATGGAAAAGACTAGTTTTAAAAGAAAAAACTACCAGTCCAAAGATGTCTTGGAAATTGTGCATACTGACCTATGTGGACCCATTCGAATAGAAAGCTATAGTGGAGAAAAATTCTTTATTCTTTTTGTTGATGAGTATTCTAGAATGATGATTGTTATGTATCTTAGAGAAAAGTCAGAAGCATTTGAGAAATTCAAATGTACCTAGCAAGAAGAGAAGGAACTAGGGAAAAGATTGAAATGCTTAAGATCAGATAGACGTGATGAATTCATCTTCAATGAATTCAATAATTTTTTTATTGAAAGAGGAATCAAAAGATAGGTATCAACCCCTGGTACTCCCGAGCAGAATGAAATAGTTGAAAAAAGAAATAGATCCATCATGGATTGTGCAAAGACTCTAATGATTAAAAAGAATGTTGCTATCAAATACTAGAAGGAATCCATCAACACTACAATTCATACTTTAAACCGAGTATAGTTGAAGGATTCATATAAAACTCCCTATGAATTATGGTATGGCTACAAACACAATGTAAGTTACTTGAAAGTATTTGGAAGTAAATGTTATATTTTGAAAGAGTCTAGAAAAGACAAGTTTGATGTGAAATGTGATGAAGGTATAATCCTAGGATATTCTTGTAGAAGTAAGGCATGTAGATGTTTGAATTTGTCTACTCATAAAATCATAGAAAGTGCACATGTGAGAATTGATGAGTTTGTAGAAAGAACTGAAGAAGAAAGAAAAAAGGAACCAACAGATTATAAAAGATTTGTTTATTTTGAACCTGATACATTGCCAGCCACATCTATCAACAAGGAGACTTCACCTTCCGAGTCTTCCTTAGTTACCGAGTTGCAAGAAGTTCAAATTGAATCACAAGGACCTGAGTCACATTCTAAAGCTACCAAGCTAATGCCTATTGAGTCTAAGAAAATTGAGCTAGAAGTTGAAATTCAAAATGAAGACAGTGCAATTCATTCAAAAGGAAAAGAAGTTGTATTGGTCAAGTATGTCAAAAGGCATCATGCACTTGATCAAATTATTGGAGATAAATCAGAAGGTACTATGATAAGAAGTGAGCTAAAAGGTACATGTTTACTTGCTGATTTTGAACCTAGAAGTGTTAAAGATGCATTGGAAAGTGAAAGTTGGATTGAGGCTATGAATGAAGAAATAGAAAAAATAGAGAAGAACAAAACTTGGACTCTTGTTCCCAAGCCTAAAGACAAAAATGTGATTGGAACAAAGTGGGTATTTAGAAATAAGTTGAATGATGATGGACAAGTATCAAGAAACAAAGCAAGATTGGTGTGTAAAGGCTACTCTCAAGAAGAAGGAATTGATTATGGTGAGACCTTTGCTCCTATTGCAATATTAGAAGGTGTTAGGAATCTTCTTGTATATGCTGCTCAGAGAGGATTTAAAGTATATCAAATGAATGTTAAATCTATATTTCTCAATGGTATACTAGATAAAGGAGTCTACATTGAACAACCATAAGGTTTTGTTGATCCAAACAAAAGGGACATGGTGTGCAAATTACACAAGGCACTGTATAGTTTGAAACAAGCTCCTAGAGCATGGTATGGAAGGTTGCACAACTACCTTATACAAATTGGTTTTCAAAGGACTACTGATAACAATAGTTTGTATATCAAGGAAGGACCAGATAACAAGATTTTATTGGTAGAAATATTTGTGGATGACACTCTAATTATAGGGAATGAAGATCCATGCAAAGAATTTTTAGAACAAATGAACAAAGAGTTTGAAGAGTCCATGTTTGGTGAAATAAATTTTTTTGTTGGACTAAAGATACAACAAAGCAAGAATGGTATCTAAATTACTCAATCTAAGTATATTAAAGAGATACTCAAGAAATTTGGAATGGAAGATTCTAAACCAATTGGAACCCCTATGTGTACTAGACTAAAGCTTACCAAAGATGATGATTCAAAAGAGGTAGATCAAACCTTATACATATCAATGATTGGAAAATTATAGTATGTAGTTCATACAAGGCCTAATATTTATTTAGTAGTTGGGATAGTGGCAAGATTCTTATCTAAACCCAAAGAAAATCATATGATGGAAATCAAAAGAATTTTGAGATATACTGAAGACTATGGTTTATGGTACAAATTTGGAGGAAACTTAGACCTAGAGGTATTCACCAATGTTGATTGGGCAAGAAATTTTGATGATAGAAAAAGTACAAGTGGTGGAGCATTCTTTCTTGGTAAAAGATTGGTATCTTGGACAAGCAAGGAACAAAACTACACATCCCAATCTACAACAAAAGTAGAGTATGTTGCAGTAGTAGTAAATTGTTCTAACATTGTTTGGTTTAAATAGTTGTTGGAATGGATGAAAGTTGAGCTCAAAGAACTAGTTTTCATGTATTGTGATAACACCAACACAATTAACATATCAAAGAACCTAGTGATGCATTCCAAAGCTAAGCACATTGCCATAAAATATCATTTTGTTAGAGAACTAGTGTAGAGCAAAGAAATTAGATTGGAATATGTTCACACAAAAGAAAAAATTGCAAACATATTAACCAAGCCACTACCTAAGGATGCATTCCTGTATCTAAGAGGTAAGTTAGGGGTCATTCCCTTAGCTAAAGCTCACTAAATAAAGTTTTAGTGATGCATCAATAAGAACCAAGTTTAAGATCAATTGATTGATGCAATATAGTCAAAAGGAATATTGCATATGAATCAATACTCAAGGTACATTGATACTAATTTGGTATGTGTTGTCTTTGGCATGTGTTGTCAAAGAGGGAGAAGATTATTATCATATCTTTCTAAAATTTATTTATGGCTTTTGAGGGAGAAGTATACTATTATAGAAGTTATGTAATTCCTTCACAGAGCTAGATTACTACACAAAAGAGAAGAAGCTTTTGGTAAAAATATAAGAGGGAGAAACTTTCTATTAGAGGAAGTCTTGTTCTCAAATTTCATTGTGCTATGACATGTTGTGTTTCCATCAATGGCAAAGAGGGAGATTGTTGGATACAATTGTTGAATTGTGTGTTTTCTTTGATATCACACAAATGTCATATCAATTGTTAGTCAGTACTTAACGAGATCACTTGCTCAACAAGATACTTTTCTTTGTCTATTGAGCATTCCTAAAGATTACTCTATGAAGACAGTGTCTACCGAGCTCACTCGAGCATCGAAGGAATTCATACAGGAAATAGTGTTAATCAAGTTCTCATGGTTAGCAAAGGAAAGTTGGATACAATTAGTGTTCACTGCGTTCACTTGGTTGACAAAAGATATCTTTGTAAGCTCACAATTTTAACCAAGCTTCTGTTGGTTAACACACGAAATTATCTTAGAACTAGTGTTTATTGAACAGGGTTGGCCAATGAAATTTTTTGTTGTTTTGACATAAGAAGCTTATTTATTTTAAGTATTGTTTCTAGCCAGCTATGGTGATGATTATTGGTTATTGTAATTTGAATTTGAGCTGACTTGACAATCTAGATGATATAAATGAAAGGTCAAGTTGATATTTTTAGTGTGTGTGCAAGTATGTTGATTGAATTGAGAAAGAAAGAGTGAGAGAAAACTTGAAGGATAAGCAGGTATCCTTGTGGAGAAGAAAAGTATTATTTGATTAGGAAGGATAAAGTATAAAGAAGAATAGAGATCTGTAATCAGCAATTTAGTTGTATCACAATCAGGTCATTTCATTATTACTCTCTAACCATTGTAGCAGTGATCTAAATCTCTTAAAAAAGTTGGTTTAATAGTCAGTTGTAAATCCTCTAACAAGGTGGTAGTTCCATTGAATTTTTTAAGACCTCTTGCAAGGCCCCTCCTAATAGGGTGATTAAATCCTCTAAAAAGGTCACACCTAATAGTGTGTTTTGCAACCTTTAACTAGGTTGGCTCTTAACAGGGCTCACTTTAGAAGAGTGAAAATAATAACTAGTTACATTGGTGGTTTTTCCCATATTGGGTTTCCATGTTAAATCTTGGTGTCTCATGTGTTCATGTTATTTATCTTATGCTTGCAAATTAATCACTGTTAATATTTTAAGATCAACTAAAAGTAAATCACACTCTACAATTATTGAGTTACAACATTTTTTTGTGTTTACTGAATAAAAATAGCAATCAAATTTTATTGTTGACATCTAAGGGATCTAGGATTTATTTTAGTGGTAATTGATTCAATCCCCCCTCTTAGTTACTCCTATATTTCCAACATTAGGATGTAATAAAGTGTTATAATTGTAAGGTTGGAGGAATACAAGACATGGAAATTTGTCAAGCATATGATAAATTATGTGAAAATTGAGTGTTGGAAGAAGAATTCAAAATCATAGAGAGAAAGGGACTAGCCTGTGCCCTAGATTTCCCCATTATTTTCAAAATGGAATAGATATAAATTCTCTTGAGCAGAATCCATGATGGATGCCTATGGTTGGAAGGAGGATCTATCAAACTATCAAAGAGGATTATACATAGGGTTACAAGATATCCAACCCTAGAATGGTCCAAGACCCTAAGGAGCAACTCTAAAGAAGAAATTGAGAAAAATATAGGGGCAAAGTGGAACAAGAGAGGAATGACAATATATACTATCAAGGATCCACTTCTTGAATTTGTAGTAATGGTCATATCACACAAATTCTATCAGCCAAGCTAAATGAATAGTCTGCCATGTATAGTAGTTGATGTAGGATACAAGATTGTGAAGAAGGATCATACTTATGATTTGGAAGTGCTACAGTTGCAGCAAATAATGGAGAACTTAGGAGCAATAAGGAGATCTAACAGTGCTAAATTTAAGTTTGGTTCCATATTGATATGCATATTCTTTAATGTTCAAAATGAATTTTCCTCTTTTGGTAAGGTAGGATGGAAGACCATAGGTCTATGGCTGTACAAATAAATGAGTACATTGAACAAATGGGAGATAATTTTGAGTCTGTGGTGACTAGTTATTTTCAGGATTTCAAGTAGTTAATGAAATAGAGGCTGAAATTCTAGTTTCCCTAGTGGAGAAGTACTACAATGACATTTGTTTCTTGGTAGACATTGATTACACCTTTATCCAGGTTGCAATACCTAGAGTGAGATGGCTAAGGCCTTTGGGTAATGAAATCAACATAGAGGAGGTATTAGCTACCATCACTGCACTACTTGTAGAGGAAGTTGACAAGTCAGCAAAAATCTTTATTAATTTTGATGTTGTCAAAAATAAGGTTGAAATGGAGTTGAAAATAGCCTCAACTTTGAAGAAGAAGGATAAAATGGTAAAGAAGCTTAAAGTCAAATTTGGTGAGGGAGCTAAAGGCAATGATGAAGATGATGATGAAGAAGAAGAAGAGGAAGAACAAGAGCAGGGCCAAGAACCTCTTGTCCTAACCCAAGGCATGGGTGAAGATGAAGAAGAAGAAGGTGCCGAGGAGGAACAAGCCAAGGAAGCACCAACAAAATAAGAACCAAAGAAGAGAAAGGCTAAGAAACAGCCTGAAGCTCAGCCAAAGGGTAAGAAAATTGCAAAACCAAGCCCTGTAAAGCCTACTGCTCTAGCCACAAGAGCAACCATGAGGGCCACCACTCAAAAGGGTAAGGAGCAAGTAAAAGAGAAGAAGAAGGCTACTAAACAACAAGGTCCTATGCATAAGAAATTAAGGTGAAAATATGTTGCACAACCAAAATCTAATGATAAAAGGACCAAGTCAAAAGATACAAGCTAGTTTAGAGTGGTAAGTCATGCTCCCAAGTCTAATATTGAAAACATTTGTGATATATTAGGGATAATGCAGACTTAATTGGTTTGAAAAATATTGATTTTAATAAATTAAGTAGAGAAGATCAAAATAAGGTTGAAGAATCAGTGTATGTCATAATGGAAAAAATTCAAGAATAGCCCTCTTGAATTTGACACTATAATGGCCAAAGATTTATATTCAATTGTTGAGAATAAATGGCATTATTGCCTAAATATGGAGAAGGAAATATGAGAGTCTACATTGGCACAAGTGATGCCAGAATTATCAAAAGGGAAAATAACTAAGGTAAACAAAAAACATGGTAGAAAATTTGCACCCAAGTTTAGAGCATTCAACATTCTTCAAAACAAGATTGAAGATGCTGCAAAGAAATCAACTCAAATGTGGAAGTTGAAATATGGCTTGAATACTATCAAGGAAGGAGAGGAGGATCCCTTTGAGGGAAGAAAAAATGGAGAAGATGAGGAGAATAATAAGGAAGGCGAAATAGAGAAAGAAAAGAAAGGTAACAGTGGAGGAGGCACCGCAAAAAAATGATGAAATGGCAATAATTGAGGAGCAATAAATAGATGAAAGTGTGCAAGACTCACAATTGCCACCATTAAGCCCTCCACATGAGACAAACACACCTACAATCACAATAAAAGTAAAACATGTTCTTGACAGCTCAGCTTAGAACATCAATACACTAACTATAGAGGATCTAAAGAAGATCCTTGACCAATCCACATTACAGGAAAAATTGTGTGATAATATAGTGTTGGTCAGTGTGGATGAGTTACAAAAAGTAGTAGCTAACATAACTAGGGATAAGGTGAATACACAAGAACCACCTTCTACCATCGCTATAGCTACTAGTGGTCAACCTCAAGAACAAGTATTAGAAGATACATCAAAAAAGGTTGATACTAATGTCAAATTTGTTATGATTGAACAATAGACTGAGATTGTAGAGGAGCTCACAAATGATCAAGCAGGACATACAGAGGTATCTGTACCTACTAAACAAACACAAGGTGCACCATAGATAATTTTGATTGATCAAGGAAAATTAGAAGAAGGCAAGGACATTCCAAAGGAAAAGGAGTAGGAAGTAATTTAGACATTGGTTAATTTACCAACAACTGACATTCCTACCAAAGTCCTTTAGAAGTCGAGCATTGATGTAATGCCACTTTAGATCTCTACACCAAGCTCGAGCTCAAAAAAATTTACAAGGGAACTTCACTATGGAGACCCAACATTAGATGAGGAAATAGTCATACCAAAATATGACTATGCAACCATGAACCTTGAACATATCAATGAGATGCAAGAGGCATTGGAAAGGAAGAAGAACCAATAAATACTCAAAAAGTAGTATAAGAAAAGGAAAGCACTACATGAAATCAAAGACATCTTTCTAGATTCATTTAACTTGCAAACACTTGATGAAACCAAGCCAATATTGGAACAATTGTTAGAAATTGTTGAACAGGTGACAAATGAATACCATGAAACCAATGCAAAACTCATGGAATGGTTTGAAAAGAAGTTTCAAGGTAAAATTAATGAGAAGATATCCAGTGGAATAACATTGTCACAAGTGGAACTTGCTAAAAATATTGAAAAAGTGAAGAAGGTACTTGAGAATATATTCTTACTGTACACCAAATTATGTGACCCCACACTGTTCACACAAGAAACAAGCCAAAGGATTTTGAGCCTAGAAAGAAATTTAAAAATATTTGGTATGCAATTACCACAAAACCTAGCTTAAAGTGAGAAGCACTTTCATTCCATGCTTCACACACAAAAAGAACTAGCTGTATTAACAACAAAAGAAGCTAACACAAGAGACAAGCTAATGTAGAGTCAAGCCTCCCTGACCCCTCACATGGAAATACTACAAAAAGAACTAGCCGATGCTAAAACAATACTCAAGAAAGATTCTAATCTTCCAACATTGGATGGCTTAGTTCACCATGCAACAAAGATAGCCATCCAGATCAAATCATTAGATGTTGTAATAGACAACTGGGATGCTACTCTCAAGATTGTAATGGAAGTAAATAAGAACTGTATGGATAAATACACACTCAGTGTATAGACCCTTTGACATAAGTGTCAAAAAAGGGGGAGATAAAAGATAGAGAAAAATATGCAAGGGGGAGACATGTGAAAGGGAAGAGATAAGATAAATAGAGAGAGGAACATGGCATATCAGAACATATTAGATAGAGAGTATCAAAATGATTGAAGACAAAGAGTAACAATAGAGGAAAATCTACTCAGAGAGATTTTGGAAATAGAAAAGACACATTTACTTAGGGGGAGTTTGAGGTATATAGTTCATTACAAAAATTTTGAACAATTTTGAAGTTTTGTATATATGCCAAACTAGATGTATATTATACTCGAGGAGATTAGATTCATCATGTATAGTTAAGTGTTTTTGCTACTCATGTCAAAGGGGGAGATTGTTGATCTCAGATTGGTTTTGACAATTGAGTGTCAACACACTTAAGAAATTTACTAAGTTCATGCTGAGCTAGTAACATATGTCAAGTATAATATGTATAGATGCCAAGTTGCAATGAGTGCTGAGTCACTCATGTGCTGAGTAAATCAAGTGTCGAGTAAATAGTAAGTGCCGAGAAAGTTTCAAGTGCCAAGTGAAAAATAGATGCTGAGCAAGTTCAGGTTTCGAGCCAAACAAAATCATAGTATGTGATGAGCATCAATATTAACAAGTGCCAAGTAACACAAAATTGATTTAGTTGTTTGCAATGGCACAAAAAATTGTGTCATTTTGAGCTGACATATGGATAGATCTTGAAACTTTGAAGATAAGATCAAATCTATTTGGATTCCCTATGTGATCTACATGCAACCAATTAGAAAAATGGAAGGAATTGAGTAGGAAAAATGAATGAATCTCAATTTTAGATTCATACCTAACCCTAAGCCACCAAAGTCTTTTTAAAGGGAGACCAAGCCCCATAATTTAGTGTGTGAAAGAAAGCATTAGTGAATGCATGCAAGAAGGTGATACTAGCAAAAATTTGAAGGAAGTGAAGGGGGTGAATTGATCAGCATACATTCAAGGTGACTTAGAAGAAGGAAAAAATTATAGAATCAGTTATCAGAATAGAGGATTGAGTATACAAAAAATTTCATATAAGATTTGAAAGGATCAAGGTGGACTAAATTGAGATCTAAAACCAGCAATACCAGATTGTAAGTGTATAAGATAAAAAATTCTACTGTACTTTCTAACAACTATATCAATAGGATGAAATCCTTTGTATAAAGGTTGACTTAACAGTCATTGTGAAATTCTTTAACAGGGTGACATTCCAAGTGAGTGTTCTAAAGTCCTTTAGCCAGGCACACTTTAATAGGATGTTAAAATACTTTAATAGAGTGGGATCTAACAATCCTTTGTAAGCCTTTAATAGGGTAGGCCTCTCATAGGGTAGATCACGAGAATGGTCAAATCATGTAACCTTAATAGGTGAACTTTATTGCTGTAGTAGTGAAGAATTGTAGGTGTGATCCCCACCCTAGTTTACCTTCTCATTGGAGGGCTTCAAGGTAATCATATCTGGTGTCAAGTGTTTATGGGGATGCATTTATTATACATGTTATTTCAATATGTTTATGTATACATGGTTTTAAAGTTAAAAGTTTTATTGGTTAGAGATTAGTACTTTTGATTCACCCCCCCCTCTTAGAAGTATACATTTCCCATTTGTATTTCCAAAAAAGCCACCATTAACATGCTACTAATTCTCACTCTTCTAAAGTCATTTCATATGAAAGGCCAACCCTATTAAAGGTTACAATACACATTGTTAAATGTGACCTAGTTAAAGGATTTCAATCATCGAGTTAGAAGTGATCCTTGTTAGAGGATTTTAGCCTATTCACTTGGAATGTTACATGGTTAAATGATTTACAAATGACTGTTTAGTCAACCTTAATCCAAAGGATTTACCATAGACTGATAAAATGATTAGAAAGTAATAGTAAGGCTTGATCTTATAACAAATTACAATTCACTTGTCAATTATAGATCTCTATTTCAATCCTCCATTCTGGTTGGCTTTCACACACTTAAGCTCTGATAGCTTGTTCACCCTTCAAGTATTCATATTGTTAAGCCTTCTTGCTTTGTATGAAAATTACAATTTTTATTGTTTGTCCACTAAATGAAGCAATACCCTAGACTCCTTGTCTTCCTTAGGTTCTCACACATGACAACCTTTTCTTCTGACCAACTCTCTCTATAATTAGAGATTTAAGATCTTTCACCACTTGACCATAATTGTCAATTTTAGGGTTAGGTAGGATTAGGTAGGATACAATGAATCTACCCAATTTTCTATTTGGTTCCTCTGGAAACTTCTTCTTAAATCCTCCTTGAATTCACCACAAAATGGTTTACTTTGAATACTGTGCCACTAGCTCATCATAGTTATCTTCCACACACTTCACACAATTCAAGAAAACAAAATAATTGGCTCAAATTTGTCAAATCTATGAATTAACATGAATATTGACACTTGGCATCAATATGTTGTCACTTGGCTTGCATACTATTCTACCACTTATCTTACACTAGTTTACTTGACGAATACTAATGTTTACTAATGCTCAACATCAACCAAACTTTACTCAACATATACTATGTTCACTTAGGATACACTAAATCTTCACTTTTCTTGGCTCCAACTAATTTTTTTTTTGGCTTGCACTAAATTTTCTCGACATCTACTATGGACTCGGTTAATCTTGGTAGACACAATTCTTCTTATTTGTTCTTCTAGACTTAATTAGTGTATCCAACCTTTGTAGCCTTAAGTAGATAAACAATACACTATATCATCACTATCTTAATTGATTTTTGTACACCTTTTTCATACCATAACTCAACCTTTCCTCTAGGTGTTCTTGTTATCTCATTTGATCAAATCCTCTTCATTAATCAAACAAATGATAGTACTCAAATCAAATAAGTAGTTGTATTACCAACAAGTAGCAGGTTTGACATTAGTGACAAAACAATGATTGAAACACATCCTCATACTTTTATCAATCTTTTCTTTTCTCAACAATCTCCCTCTTTCACATTGATGGTAAACCAATTCCAACAAAAATACCAAAAAGAAAATAATTCCTTGTATTTAAATCTCTCCCTCTATCAACATCTTTCATCTTTTGTATAGGTTACAAAATTCTATTCTAATCAACAGGAAATCAACTCTTCCTTATAACTCCCTTCATTCGTAATCTTTTAGGGCTTCTCTTTCTAACTTTCTTTGTTCACTCCCTCTTTCTCATATTCAAGTATCTATCTCTTTTTTTGTACTTATTTCTCCCTTTGAGTAGACATTTCATATTTCTTTCTCATTCTAAAGTATTTCTTCCTCTTACTAGGTAGATATATTTCTTATAGTCATTTCTCCCCCAATAGGGTATATATCTCCCTCTTTAGTAAAAATCAGGTACACTATCTCCCTCTTTGAAAAGAATGCCAAAGACTTGTCATCTCAACATGCAAATGTTAACAATTTTACTTTCTCCTTCTATCACCTAACTTGTGATTGCAAATATTCTAATTTGACTCCTTCATTACTTTAGAAAACTCCTAAAGTAATATCCATTGTATCAAGTTGTAAGATACACCATTCATCTTGGTTGATGTAGGTTACTACTCATGCTTCTTAAGTAGCTTAGGGGTATCACCCCTATTTTACATTTAAATACTCATGAGTATCCCTAGGTAAAGATTTTGAGAAGATATCAGCTCTCTACTCTTTTGTATTTGCATATTCCATCCCCACTTCCTTGTCTTGAACTAACTTTCTCAAGTAGTGGTACTTGATTGGAATGTGCTTATTCTTTTTGTGTATCATAGGGTTCTTTGATATATTTATAACACTTGTATTGTCATAGTAAAGTATCACAGGTATAGTGATTTCCTCCTTCATACATTTGAGTAGCTATTTGATGCAGACAATGTTTCTACAATTTACTACAACAACCACATATTCAACTTTAGCAATAGATTGAGGTATGCAATTTTGTTTCTTGTTGGTCCAGGTAACCATTCTCTTTCCTAAGAAAAATGCTCCTCCACTAGTTCTCTTTCTATCATCAATATTTCTAGCTTAATCAATATTAGTGTAGGCTCTCAACTCAAAATTTTGATTTTTCTTATAGTATAGACCATAGTCTTCCATTCCTTTTAGATATCTCATAATTCTCTTAATAACCATAAAATAATTCTCCTCAGGATTAGCATAGAATCTTGAAATAATCCAAACATATAATGTAATGTCAGGTCAACTATGTACTACATATTGCAATTTTCCAATCATAGACCTATACAATGTTTGATTCACTTCAATTGAATCATCATTCTTTGAAAACTTGTGTCCTATTACCATACATGTGCTAACTAGTTTTCAATCTTCTAATCCAAAAGTTTTCAATAAACATAGACATCTCAAATTCTTTCTTCATTTCATTTGCAAATGCCTTACATAATCCATCTTGACCTCCAAATATTGTATCATAAAAAAAAACTTCAACTAGTAATATACCTCTACCTCCTTATGTCTTCAAGTGTAGATTTCTATTATCATTAGTCTTCTCAAATCCAATCTTCACAAGGTAATTGTGAAGCCTTTAATACCAAGCTCTTGGGGCTTTCTTTAAACCATATAAAGTTTTTTGTAGTCTACATACCATTTTCTTCTTGTTAGCATCAACAAATCCATTTGGTTGTTCTATATAGACCTCTTCTTTTAATATGCCATTTAGAAATGCTAACTTCATATCCATTTTATAAACTTTGAAACCTTTGTATACAAAATAAGAAATCAAAGTTCTTACTCCTTCCAACCTTGCAATAGGGGCAAAAGTTTCTCCATAGTCTATTCATTATTCTTGTGCATACCCCTTGAAAACTAATCTTGCCTTATTTCTTGTGACTTCACCATTTTCATCTAACTTTATTCTATCCACCCACTTGGTTCCTATCACATTTTTGTCCTCTAGTCTGGGAACTAGAGTCCATGTCTTGTTCTTCTCAATCTATTCAATCTCTTCTTTCATGGATTTACTCTACTCCACATTTTCTAAGGCATCTTGCACTATCTTAGGTTCATGCATGCTTAGAAAACATGTATCATTTATTAGCCTGTTCCCTATCATTGGTCTAGCATCTTTGTCTCCAATAACTTGTTCAATAGGGTGATGTCTTTTGACATAATTTGACAATCTTGGTTCTGTTCTACCTTCCTCATTAGGTTTTCAAATTTCTTAATCACTATGTACTTCTCTATTAGGAAATTCAACATTTCTTTCACATAGACTAATCTCAGAATCAGAATGTGCATAAGCTTCTGTCTATAACTTGGTTCTTGAATGCAACTTGAAATTTATTGTATGTGACTCGACAATCACTGAAACTTGCTGTTGATTTGCAACTTGGTTTATAACATCTTCATTAGCAGACATACCTTCACAAAAGTATACAAAATATTTGTATTCCTTTGTTTTCTTCATAAGTTTAACCTCATGTACATTTATATTTTCATCAAACTTCACATTTGCAATTTCCACAACTTTATTAGTGTTAGTATTTAAACATTATAAGCTTTACTTCATGTGGGATAGCCAAGGAATATACCTTCTTCACTTTTAGCATCTAATTTACCCTTCTTGAAATCCTTAAGAATGTAGCAGTTGCTTCCATATACCTTAACATATTTTACATTGGGTGAGTATCCATACCATAATTTAAAAGATGTTGAATGTGTACCTTTCTTGACTTGCACATGGTTCAAGGTACAAATAACTGTACTTACAATGTCTCTCCAATATTTCAAAGAAAAACTATTCTCAATCATGAGTTTTCTAGCACTATCCATATAGATCTATTCCTCCTTTCAACAATCCCATTTTGTGGAGGGGTCCTAGGTGGAAATGTCTCTCTTTTGATTCCTTTTTCATTATAGATCATCTCAAACTCATTTGTTGTAAATTCTCCACCTTTGTTAGATCTTAGATATTTCAAGCTTTTGCTTGTATCCTTTTTAACTTTAGCTAAATACCACTAAAACATTTGGAAAGCATTAGATTTTTATTTTAGAAACATAACTGTCATCATCCTAGAATAAAAATCAACAAATAGGATAATGCACTTTTCACCCTTGTAGCTTTACACATTTATTGGTCCACACAAGTTAGTGTGAACAATCTCAAGAATTTATTTTGATGTGTGAATCTTACTTTTAAAACTAGACTTTGTATCTTAGCTAACTGACATTTTTTGCAAATTATATTGTCAGATTTCTTCAATTTAGGTAGACCTCTTACTCATTTCATGTTATTGATACCCACTAAGTTATCAAAGTTAGCATGACATAACCTCTTGTGCCATAGCCACACATTATAAAATTCTACAAGGAGGCAAGTAGCATCATTTATATCAAGATAAAATAGATTAGCTCTAGTTTTATAACCTTTCCCAATTAGTTTCCCATTAGTATCATATATCTTAGCTATCTTGTTCTCATACTAAACCTTGCAACATTAACTATTCAATTGTGACACACTCAACACATTATAGTTAAGTCCTTAAACATAATAAGCATTATCACACAAAATCTTTTCTGTGAGTTTGATAGAACCTTTTCCTTTAATTAGATAGGGTGCATGATTATCATATTTCCATCATAATAATTCATGATAATGAAATTACTTTTATCTCTAGTCATGTGATGTGAAAACCCACTATCAATGGTCCATCTATCACTCTTATTCACATAAGAAACCAGTGCAGTTACCTCATCCTCATTAGGTTCATCCTTCATTGCAACATACACCACTTCATCATCATGGCCAACAGATCCATCTCTAGTTTCCTCTTTTGCAATGTAGCAAGACTTCTTGTCTTTGTCTTTGTAATCTTTGTCATCCTCATCTTCTTAACTATTGTATTTTTCTCCACTTCTATTCTTCTTCTTTGGACATCTAGCAACAATATGACCAACCTCATTGCAATTAAAATACATGATAGGTAACTTACCTTTGAGTTTATGTTTGCCTCTATGATATCTCCTTGGTAGCAATGCTTCAAGCTGTTCTACATCTTCCTCATATGTATCACTATCACTAGAAACATATTTGCTTTTTCTTCTTCTTTTTAGGTTCCTTTAATGATAGTTTAGCTTTGAAAACAGATTCAACATTGTTAGATATGAAATTATCAAAATTAGAGAGCTCAAAGGCTGTGAGCCTACCTACCAGACCTTCAATAGTTAGATTAGAAACTGATACATATTAATTCTTGTATGGAAGAAACTATAATAGCAGAGATGGGCAACAATTTTCTCAATACTTCTTTTAATACAATATCATAATCTATCATACCAATAGCTCCTCTTACAGCATTAACAACATCTTTTATTCTAGAGCAATATTGAGCAACATACTCACCTTCTTACATCCTCATATCATCAAACTTACCTCTAAGACTTTCAAATTTGGCTCTTAGAACATTTGCGTCTCCTCCATAAATGGTGCAAAGAACATCACACATATTATTTGTAGAATCACAAACCTTGAAGTCATTGAACTTAGAATAACTTAAGGTAGAGGTAATCTCCAATATTTCCTAATTTTGTTCTTTCTTATTTTTTAGATCATTAGTAGTTGGGGCTCCAAAAAGGTTGACATGCTCAATGATAATGGTATATTGTGCATGATCTTGAAGACCTCCTATGTGTAGCTTCATCAGACTTTTCCATGCAGGGAAGTTGTCCTTGTTAAGATTTGGTACCTCTCTTTTCGATATCTTGATCTTTTGCTTCTAGTACCTTCTAACTAGTCCTCTTAAGCACTATGAATTCGATACCAATTGTTGGAATTCTTTAGAATAACTAAGAAGGGGGGGGTGTGAATTAGTTATCCAAGGTGTAGATATAAAAATAGAACTTTTGAATGCTTAGTAGACCCATATCCATATAAACTTATTATTCATGCATCCATTAGATCATACAATTATTGAGATTATGGGTTTTGCACACATTGCATAATATTTTTATATTATATTATTTTTATTATGTAATGTTGCACATAGATGGATGTGCAACATGTAAAGATTCCCATGGGATATTCTTGATGAGTTGTATTATAACATTGTAATAATATTTTAGATAATTATTTAATATTGAGGAAAAGAATTAAATTTCCAATATTAAATGTGGGTTCAATGGGTTAAGTAGCACATGGTTTGTGTAATACCACTTGGTGGTTTTGTGGAAATTGCTACTATATAAACAACCACAAGGGTAGCTGTTGGCGAGAGAAGACAGAAGGCAAAAAGGGAAAGAGTCGACCGAGACAAGGCTTAATAGGTTAGCTAAGGGAGAATTTGTGAAGGTTGGAAGCATGACATGGGATGTGTAGATTCATGCTTGTTCACATAGATTTCTTGGTTGTGGCTATGGATTTGAAAGCTTCCATGGTTGTATTACAAAGGTATTTTTGCTGAATAATACATGGTGATGGATGTTTTTTGAAAATGGGTTTTTCCCCTCAATGAGGGTTTCCCAGGGTATATCTTGTCTCACATATTTGTAGGTATGTTGTCTATTCTCTTGCATGTGGATTTTAATTGCATATTTTTTTCAAATCTATTATAGGTTATGTGGAAAGTGTTATATTCTATTTTGCAAGTTTCCTTACAACCATACTTAAACTTTGTAGGTTATTGTCTTAGGTCAAAACAACTTTGCATAAATGTAAACATGAAACATAAAATATTCAATAACACATTTGACACAAGGATTTTATGTGGAAACCCAATTTGGGAAAAACCACCAATAACATGCTACTAATTCCCACTCTTTTGAAGTGATGCCCTATGAAAGGCCAACTCTATTAAAGGTTAGAACATAGAGTGTTAAATATGACCTAGTTAAGGCTTTTAATCACCCTATTAGGAGTGAGCCTTGTTAGAGGAATTTAGACCATTCACTTGGAATGTCACCCAGTTAAAGAATTTACAAATGATTTTTAGGTCAACCTTAATCTAAAGGATTTTCCTTAGACTAATACAATGATTAGAAAGTAATACTAAGGCTTGATCTAATAACAAATTACAACTCACTAGTAGATTATAGATCTCTGTTTCAGTCCTCCATTCTGCTTGGATTTCACACACTTCAACTCTGGTAGCTTGTTCACCCTTCAAGCATTCATACTCTTAATCCTTCTTTCCTTGTATACCAATTCTAGTCTCTACTATTCAGCCACTGAATGAAGAAACACCCTAGACTCCTTATCCTCCTTAGGTTCTCACACATGACAACCTTTATTTCTGATAATCTCTATCTATAAATAGATATTTAAGATCTTTTTTTTCTTAACCACAATCATCCATTTTAGGGTTAAGTAGGATTAGTTAGGATACAATGAATCTACTCACTTTTCCATTTGGTTCCTCTAGAAACTTCTTCTTTAATCCTCCTTGAATTCACCACAAAATGGTTTACCTTGAATTCTATACTACCATCTCATCATAGTTATCTTCCATACACATCACACAATTCAAGAAAAATAAATGGTTAACTCAGATTCATCAAACCTATGATTTAACATGAATACTAGCACTTGGCATCAATATGCTATTACTCAGATTCTATATTGTTCTTCCACTCATCTTACACTAGTTTACTTGGCGAACACTAAGTTTATTGATGCTTGATATCAACTAAACTTTACTTGGCATATACTATGTTCACTTGGCATACACTGAATCTTCACTTTTCTCATCTCCAACTAATTTTCTTCTTGGCTTGAACTAACTTTTCTCAACACCTACTATGCACTAATTCAAGTTTTGTAGACACAATTATTCTTATTTGTTCTTCTAGACATAATTACTATATCCAACCTTTGTAACCTTATGTAGATAAATAATTCACTATATCATCATTGTCTTAACTAATCTTTGTACACCTTTTTCATACCATAACTCAACCTTTCCTCTAGGTGCTCTTGTTATTTCATTTGATCAAATCCTCTTCATCAATCAAACAAATGGTAGTACTCAAATTAACTAAGCAGTTGTCTTACTAGCAAGTAGTAGGTTTGACATAAGTGACAAAACAATGATTGAAACACATCCTCATACTTGTATCAATCATTTCTTTTCTCAACATAGTGTGTTGTAAATTTGGCATAGGTGTTTGATCATTGATAGCTTTCATTTTGGCATTTAGGTTTTCAAGATTGGTCAACACCCTCACTTGTTTACCTCTCATGTCAAGCACTTTTTGTAATATTTCAACACCATGTTCTTGCTTCTAAGCTAATAGTTCTTCAGGTGCATTTTCTTGTAAAATATTAATTTTTTTGAACAATTGTAAACTCTTAGAAAGTCCAATGTTGTTTTCACGTATGTGTGTATGTATATATATATATATATATATATATATGTATGTATGTATGTATGTATATATATTTGTATATGTATGTATGTATGTATTTATATGTATGTATATATGTATATATACAGAGAGATCTTGTGGATTATGGATTAAAAAAGAAAAAGAAAAGAAAACACAACATTAATCATTCCCCATTTGTTTTGATTGATTGTGGAGAGTTGCACATGAAAGAGGGCAGAGAGCTCCAAATGAGGGTGGAGAGATTTGAACATTAGAGACGATCAGTGGAGATCTAGGATTTTGTTTATGTTCCCTTGTGATCACTACATTTCATTGTTATGATGTGTCCTTGTGATATCCATGCCCTTGCTCTACAATTTTATTCAAGGGTTAAAGAGGTGCCTATGTATATGTTCTTTTTTTCCCTTCTAAACATGTAGCTATTGTTCATATATAATAGCTTTGGTCTGATTCAATGATAACTAATTATGATGATTGTATGCATATGTGCATGTATCTATCTATATCAATTCTCTATGTGAACTGCTTTACATGCATACACACATTGCATAGTACTTGTGCTAAATTAAATTAATCATCTATTTCTTGAATTCACACAAGCAATTGTCCTTGCATTTAATCAAAATTATTAATACCAAACTAAGTATGTAGAAATCTATACTTACAGATTATATCATCTCTTCATGATTGAGTAAAAATGTCATGCATAATATCATCTATGTAATGATCGGATGCATTCACATTAAGTCATAATAGGATCAAGTAGATGCTCCATTTATGTTACTTCATACTTGTTGTATTAAACATTTTGTTTAACATAATCAATAATACTACAATTATACAGCTACAACTAGTACTCTTGTTTTTTTTTTTTCATATACATTTAAGATTTATTTTTCTTAAAATTAGACTGTATATTTGTTATCACTAAAACAAAAATATATATCTTTGATAGTTATCTTTTTTAATTTCAAGATATTCATAATTGTTATCACTAAAACACAAATATAGAACATTTAGGTGTATTTTGGTTCATAATAGTCTAGGCACCACAAATAAAAATCAAAGTTCACATTTCAAATGCCAAAGGTTCTAAACATGAAACTAGTTATTCAAAGTGTTCATTCAACAATTTGAATGTATAGTTCAACGGTTCAAGTTTGACAATTACAAGTAGTTCATACCATTTTAGAGGACCAAGTCAAATGAATCATCTATAAAAAACATCCATAAACATCTAATCTTCTGTAAGTTTCTCTCCTCTAAAGACCTAATACATGGAGCCATTGTCATCATGAGTAGACTCACTCTCCTCAAATGAATTCAATCAAAACTATTCATACCAAACTAAGTTTGCATAAATCTATACTTACAGATTATATTACCTCTTGGTGATTGAGTAAAGATAAAATTTAATTTTCCAAGGTGATAAAATTGCATATTTAGATGTATGTATGTATGTATGTATATATGTATATGTATATGTATATGTATGTATATATGTATGTATCTATGTCTGTATGTATATATGTATCTCTGCATCTTGTTGTCATGCCCTTGTGCTCTCTGTATATGTATGTATGTATATACATATATATGCATATGTATATGTATGTATGTATATACATATATGCATATGTATATGTATATGTATGTGTATATATACATATATACACACATATGTGTATAAATACATATATACACACATATGTGTGTCTATGTGTGTATGTATGTATATAAACAAAGAGATCTCTATATATATACATACATACATACATAGACACACGCACATGTGGGGAAATATAAAGAGATACATGTTTAGAAGTGTAAAGACTACCCCTACAAAACCAATGCCACATTAGTAATCTCCATAAAATGCAAAAATTTTAGTGGAAGTCAAACTCCTTTGAATATTGATCAATCAACATTAATTGATTTACATAAACCATTATTTAACCTTAACTAAAATGATACATGCATACATATACATATACATATACATATACATATGCATATACATATACATATACATATACATGCTCAAGTTTAAAGAAACAAAAAAATTTGTTACTAGGGTACCAATACCACATACCAGATACTAGGCAGTCTAACCATGACAACCAAGTTGAAATGAGCTCTAGAACTTGTCTAAGATCACAAGGACAATAATATTGTAGGAGTGCTTTACCACCCTACCATGAAACTGTTAAGCTTCCCCAAAATCTTTCTTGAAATGAAAGATACCCAACCTAGCATTGATGAAGTCTAAACAAGTCAAATCAAGAGAAGTAATGGAATTGTGTGGTTAAAATAAGTCATTTCTAAAATCACTCAATCAATTTCAAAACCACATAATTAGGTCAATATCTAGCTTATTATAATCAGAGAAATCTTTTCACCCTTATTCCAAATTCACATCATACCCATCATATATGCATGTGAAACATAGGAGATAACACCATAAGAAGTTCATAATGTGGCATTATCAAAAAAATTTAATGTAGCACCATCACTCAAATCATCATAAGACATTTATCAATTACACATTAAAACATATCATGGAAAATCATGTATCCAATAGATTTAATAAGTAGGGTAAATGATAAATGGTCACAAAATCAAGTGTATGGAAACAATATAGACTAAAAAAATATATATCTAGTTACTTCTAACATCACTGAGGATACAAGAAAATTTAAGGAAGTAATTGCATCCACTAGATTTTCAATTCAAATAACTAGGAAGTAATCTCATTTCCTTTTCTTAATCAACCAAGAAATTTAGCAAACCTAAAGAGCACATTTCCACTAATAGTGTTCAGTCTAAGCCATCTCATACACACAAAATCAATAACAATCTCAAGAAAGTATTTGCAATGTGCCACTAGAGATATCAATTTAATTATGACATAGAGTTACAATTTATAACTGAATTTTGAAAGGATAACTTTGTTCCCATGTGCTCCAATAATGGTATAGGCATTATATAGTTGAAAATTAACACTCTAATAAAGGAGTTAAAAATTAACACTCAGGATCAATCCAACATAATACAAAAATATTATTTTTCAATTTTCATCCAATTTCACCTTGTTTTCTTTTCAAGAATGATTAGGATGTCCCATGAACAATATAGCTACAATATTCAAAGATTGTAATAAAGACAATCAATTTTAGAAATGTGTTCATCTATGCTCAACACACTTCATAGAATAATGGATGTACTAGTTTAGTTTATAAATAAATATGAAGTTTTAGCATATATTAGGAGAGTAAAACATTGTATATAAAGTCTTATTTTATATTAGAAATCACTAGAAATGTATCCATAATAACAAGGACTACATAGATTATAATTACAAATTAGTACCCAGCTATTAGGGTTGCTATTCCACCTATTTAAGAATTTATTCATTGCATTATCTCACACAAATGACATCCAAAAATTGCACTATGGGACTCATATTTGTCATTTGTGCCTTGCTACTCTTGTGTTCCAAAATAGAGAGTTTATCAAAAGGGGGTAGTAGCACAATAGTCATAAACTACGGGCAACTGGTAGAAAACATACCTTCACCAGTGAAAGTAATAGAATTATTGTAGGGAAATAAGATGAAAAAAATGAAACTGTATGACTCAAACCCAAAAATTCTTAAGGAATTCTCTAAGAAGGACATACGACTATGGGTGGGCATTGGAAACAAGAACATAACAGGGCTGATTACAACAGAAGGGGTGTTGGCATGGTTAAATTAGAATTTGACTCCATATTTACTAGATACAAAGATTGATGGTATTTTTGTGGCAAGAAAGTCTATACCAGTTCTGATGCATAGCTCAGTGCTAATCTGGTGCTAGCAATGTCAGCCATACATTTGATACTTTCCAACCTAGGGTTGGATGCTTCTATCAAAGTATCCACTACCCATTCTATTGGTGTTCTCAATAGCAGTTTCCCACCATCTACTAGTGCTTTCAGAGAGGACCTGACAAGCCTTATAACACCACACTTGGAATTGTTGGCATTAAATGGTTCCCTATTTTGGCTCAACACATATCCATTCTTTTCCTACAAGGACAACTCAGGAAATATTTCATTGGACTATGTGTTGTTCAAGCCTAATTGAAGGCCAATACATGTTCACAAACAAAGACACCCTGCTATATACTCTTCAAACACACCAAGATGACTAAATTTTTTTAGAGGAGCTGAACATAAGCCAAAGCATCATCAAAATGCTCCATTCTTGAAATTATTTGACACAAAATGAACATCCACAGCTAAAATTTCAACATGTTCAAACCCAAATCCGAAAAAAACCCAACCCAAATCATTGTAAATTTCACAAGAAAACCCAAAAAAGCTACAAAATCATTTGTTTGTCTATTTCTATCTAGATTAACCAACCAAATAGTTGGGTACACAAGGAGTTGCTATTTCTTGAAAATAATCATCACAACATTTAGAATAGCATGAACAATAATATTTTATACGAGACACAAGACAAAAACTACAAACAATTCAATACAAGAAGCACCTAGTTATTCCAATTATTTCTAATATTTCTTCTAGATATGCCTTTGGCCATCCAACTTGCAATTGTTCTCCCTTCTTTCAGTGCTATCCCTTCTTGTATCTTAACCATTTTAAGAAGTCTCCAACCCAAAACTCATGTTGGGACGGTATTAGGAAGAACTCCTACAAGATGAGGATGGTAGCTCTGTAACTACTGTTCATCATCTCAATTTGTAACCATCACAATCCTAATATTATTGAATTCATTTAATTATTCTAATTTCTATTAACCAAAGTAATTTAGTATCTAGTAAAAGAGTTAGGTGGCAGCACAAGCATCCCTTTATTCAGGTATGGGAAGAGCGAGTTGTGACATCCTCTCTCCCTTAGAAAATGTATCGTCTTGATGTAGAGAAGTAAGACAATGTATCTTTCATTACTTAGATAAATATATGTACTACATTCAATTCTATCAAGAGTCTTGACTTCTATGTACCTATCCAAGTCATAATTTTGTTTTCTTAATGAAACCTATATTTCATTAACACATTATCAATTTAACTCTCATGGAACTATCCTTTCAAGACAATATTAACAAATACTTGAAATAACAAGTTTAGAGAAAATAACACACGTTTGTATAAGCACATGTATTAACAATCATTTCAAGATCGTTTTCTACATATGAGTGTGTGAATTCTATTACCATCTTATAGTTTTACAAGGTTAGACTACCTCTCTCCAACAATATTTCCCCATTTTTATAATGTGTCATTCCCTCTATTGCATTACAAGAACAACACCAAATGTCAGTCCATCATATATCATAAACCAAATCAATATCAATGGAATATCTACTCAAATACTTCCTTATTTCTATAATTCTCAAAATTCAAGGAACATACCTTAAAATTTTATGATATCACATACATACTTGTGCTTACTTATCATACCTTGGAGCACATGGATTTGACCCTACTAGTAGGTACTTCATATCCACTTCCTACCATACTTATATACATATGCTCATAGTGATTTTAGTTCATGCACAATATCAATATCTCAAGGAGATCAATTCAAATATTAGGAGTCAACATTTTTCCTTTAAATTTACAATCTCTTACTCATCTTTTAATCACATCTTGAGCATGAGTAACATAAATAATTTACCATACATACCATATGTATCATCTAATATGTGGTGCTCACTAGGTGAGTACACATCCACATTAATAGGTTAGTGTCCACAAAACATAATCGAGTAATGCAGTCCCATTACATCTAATTCATCATGAAATATAATGACATGCACATATAACATCATGAACATAATAATTAACATTTAATCATCATTATGCATCTATATGGTTTCTAAAGTCAACATACCCTCTAATTACACCATATAGTTCCATATATTTAACCAATAGAAAGATCAGTGATAGAACATCAAACAATCAAATGTGTCAAGTAACATTGACCCAAGTTCTACATCAATAGATAATTTTACCAAATCCAAAACATACATGTCAACCAAAGGGTCTAAGTTGGGTGCATAATAGCTAAGTCTATGTCAAACACCATATTGACTAGGAATCAAACAGATAACTCAAGATGACCACATTGTTGTTGATCATTCATTGACCAAATTGACTAAATAAAAGGAGTCAACAACTTTCTATAAAATAGAAGTCACATGCATGGTGGATCATCACATAGACATAAAACCAATGTAAAAGTATTATCAATGTAGATAAAAGAGGGATCTAGACATACCCATTTTCATCCTCCATAGGAAGATCACATTTTGATACACTTGTCACATAGGCCAAAAGTCAAGTTAGGCTAGTTTGAAATTAACTACACATAGTTAAATCAACAAGTAGAAGAAATATCTTCCAATTAATTATGTAACTTCAATCTAATTTCCAACTTACATGTAAAAATGATAGGTATAATAATAATTTACACTTCATAAACCAACTATCGACCAAATTGTCGAGTACAAGATGTCATCACATGAATATTCCATACATGAATATACTGAATAAGTTGACCTAAATGTCAAACTATATTTCATCATATGTAAGAACCATGTCCTACTAAGCAATTGCCACATTATTAGTTGCAAGAATACATAAAATAATCAAGCAAAACCCTAGTTTGAATAGTCAACAACTATTTCATTCACCATGTTCACAAGGTATCAAATAATTATTCATTTAAGAAGGGTAACACATGAATTTACCCAAAGATGTTGATCTACACGTCATCCATCCATCAAAATGCATGATCTAATAAATATACAAAGTATAATTTAAAGCATCATAGAAAATGTTGACCTATACGTCAGACATGGAATAATAAGCACATCATACAAGTGCAATGTCATCTACCATATGATCAACACCATTAAGTAAATCAACTAGGTATGCTCACCAATCACTTCCAAGGATCATAATCCAATTTTTATCAGTTTACTGACCTTAGACCCTTAAGCCCATTTTGTCACTATAGTGTTCTTAACCAACATATAAGCACGTGTTGTGATGTATGGCCTTCATGCCATTAAATCATCACATAAATTATGGTATGAGGCGCTTTAACCTTGCCAACCACAGAGTGACTACTTCCTCCAAGATTCTTCTTGATATGAGGAATAACCCAACCCTAGTGCAAGAAGCCTAGCTTCCAAGAGCAAAATGGATCGAATGAATTTGGTGTGGTTGTGAAACACACTACATTACAACCATGCACATAGTAGCCTAATCATAGAATGTAGTTGGGAATAAAAGTAAACTATACATCTACACATATGTAGTAAAACCAAATAAGCATAACCATATACATATATGCATTATCTGGAAAAAAATGGCTTGGCCAAGCACTTTATAAAGCCAAATTTATTGGTACAAGAAACAAGAACAACATGTAACCATTCTATAGAATTGGTAGATAGAGAAACTAAACATGAAGTATCCATCTATCTCTCCTATAATTGCTACATTACAAAGGAAATCACACATCTCAACACTGTTCTACAACAAGATGTTCAACAAATTCTGATTTTATTAAAGAGAACACTTATGATTATTTCTTTCATAGGGTGCAATCAGCATATCAAGGACTATTTGATTACTGTTCAAACTAATTTATCACATATATGATTGTTCTTCACATATAAGAGTGGCATGTTCTTCACAATCTACTTCCTTATACATCCTATCAATGCTCCACAATGAGCATCATAGATGACATCACTTCCAAATCACATGACTATCATCATAAAAAATATGCACACACCCTAGCCACCTCAAGATGAAAGAAATCTTGAACACACAAGATTCATAGTTCTCAAGTCAAAGTCCAAAAAGGAGATACAAAACTAGAATAAAAGTGAACAAGAGTCACTAAAAATAGGTCATATAAGAAATTGGTGGCTCAGTGGTCATAAAGAACATAAAATTTCAAGCTATTCCTTCATCACATCCAAGTTCATGAAACCAAACATAATAAAATGAAAACCCAATTCACTTAAAGCACAATGACTCTCACTAGTCACCAAGAGGGAGTAGATGTTTAATGACACCTTTCATCCAAGGGTCGCTAAGAACATAACCAAACTTCTCATGCATCACATGCAATTTATCTTGATAATTACATATTAAATGCATAATGGAACATGCAATACTTTTGAAAATGAAATCCATGTTCTTCCTACTTATTATATTAGGCTAATCAATGAAACTCATGAATCTGGCATAAAATAGAAATAGATTCTTGCACCACATGTGCATCACATGTCATTTACATAATAAAAAGACATTTTTCATTTCTATTACATGAAAAATCTTCATTTAGTAGGCTCTCATAGCCTAGTGAAAAAATCAACCATCCTTTGATTATCTCAATAGTTCAAATTTAATACTCCAATACACATATTATACCATCACATTGTTTAAAGTAAATACAATCATAACCATATGAGGTATGCAATTTACCAAGCATTACATAAAATTTCCATTTTGATAATCTTTAAAGGAATGCAATTTTTAACTCAAAATCATGACATGCATAAGGAGCATCATATCCTTCTATGTCAAAAGTAATCAAAGCTAAGAGACACAATATGCAACCTATCTCATCAACTCATACAACATAAAGTAACAAGTTGACTTATAGTTGTATGTCTAGCATAGTGAACTCATGGCCCAAGTGTGGAACCAAGAGCTCTGATACCATATGTAAAGACTACCCTTGCAAAACCAATGCTACATCAATAATATCCATAAAATGCAAAAATTTCAATGGAAGTCAAAGTCCTTTGAATAATGACTAGTCAACATTAATTGATTTACATAAACTATCATTTAAACTTAACTAAATCACACACACACACACACACACACACACACACACACACACACACACACACACACACACACACACACACACACACAACACACAAGCTCTAGTTTAAAGAAATAAAAATTTCATTACTAGAGTTCCAATACTAGATACCAGATATTAGGTAGTCCAACCACGACAACCAAGTTGAAATGAGCTCCATAACCTATCTAAGATCACAAGGGAAAGAATATTGTAGGAGTGCTTTACCACCCTACCATGAAGCTATTAAGCTTCCCCGAAATCTTTCCTAAAATGAAAGATACCCAACCTAACATTAAGGAAGTCTAAACAAGTAAAACCAAGAGAAGTAATAGAATTGTGTGGTTAAAACAAGTCATTTATAAAATCATTTAGTCACTTTCAAAACCACATAATAAGGTCAATATCTAGCTTACTATAATCAGAGAAATATTTTCACCCTTATTCCAAATTTACATCATACCCATGATATATGCATGTGAAACATATGAGATAACACCATAAGAAGTTCATAATGTGACATTATCAAAAAAATGTAATGTAGCACCATCGCTCAAATCATCATAAGACATTTATCAATTATGCATTAACACATATAATGGAAAATCATGTATCCAACACATCTAATAAGTAGGGTGAGTGATTAATTGTCACAAAATCAAGTGTATGGAAACAATATGGACTAGAAAAATATACATCTGGTTACTTCTAACATCATTGAGGCAACAAGAAGATTTAATGAAGTAATTGCATTTGCTAGATTTGCAATTCAAATAACTAGGAAGTAATCTCATTTCCTTTTCTTAATCAACCAAGAAATTTAGCAAACCTAAAGAGCACATTTCCACTAATAGTGTTTAGTCTAAGCCATCTCATACACATGAAATCAATAACAATCTCAAGAAAGTATTTGTGATGTGCCACTAGAGACACCAATTTGATTATGACACAAAGTTACAATTTATAACTGATGTTGAGAGGATAACTTTGTCCCCACATGCTCTAATAATGGTATAGGCATTATATAGTTGAAAATTAACACTCTAATAAAGGAGTTAAAAATTAACACTCAAGATCGGTTCAACATAATACAAGAAGATTATTTTTCACTTTTCATCCAATTTCACCTTGTTTTCTTTTCAAGAATAAATAGAATTTCCTATGAACAACATAGCCACAATATTCAAAGATTTTAATAAAGACAATCAATTTTAGAAATGTGTTCATTTATACTCAACACACTTCATAGAATAATGGATGTACTAGTTTAGTTTATAAACAAATATGAAGTTTCAACATATATTAGGATAGTAAAACATTGTATATGAAGTCTTATTTTATACTAGAAATTAGTGGAAATGTATCCATAATAACAAGGACTACAGAGATTGTAATTACAAATTAGTACCCAACTATCAAGGCTACCATTCCACCTATTTAAACATTTATTCATTGCACTATGGGATTCATATTTTTCAACTATGCCTTGTTTCTCTCATGTTCCAAAATAGGGAGTTTATCAATAGGGGGCAACATCAAAATAGTCATAAACTATGAGCAACTGGTAGACAACATACCTTCACTAGCATAACTAACAAAATTATTGTAGGGAAACAAGATGAAAAAAATGAAACTGTATGACTAAAACCGATAAATTCTTAAAGCATTCAGCAAGAAGGACATACAACTATGGGTGGGCATTTGAAATGAGAACATAGGAAGGTTGATTACAACACAAGGGGTGTTGGCATGGTTGAATTAGAATTTTTCTCCATATTTACCAGATACAAAGATTGTTGGTATTTCTATGGCAACAAAGTCTACACTAGTTCTAATGCACAACTTAGTGCTAATCTGGTGCCAACAATGTCAGCCATACATTTGACACTTTTTAGCCTCAGGTTGGATGCTTCTATAAAAGTATCCACCACCCATTCTATTGGTGTTCTCGGCAATAGTTACCCACCATCTGCTGGTGCTTTCAAAGAGGACTTGACAAGCCTTATAACACCACACTTGGAATTGTTGGCATTAATTGGTTCCCCATTTTGGCTGAATGCCTATCCATTCTTTGCCTACAAGGACAACCCGAGGAAGATTTCATTGGACTATGTGTTGTTCAAGCCTAACTGAAGGCCAATACATGTTCACAAACAAAGACGCCCTGCTATATACTCTTCAAACACACCAAGATGACTGAAATTTTTTAGAGGAGCTGAACATAAGCCAAGGCACCATCAAAATGCTCCATTCCTAAAATTCTTCAATACAAAACAAACATCCATAGAAAAAATTTCAACATGTTTAAACCCAAATCCAAATAGAACCCAACCCAAATCACCATAAATTTCACAAGAAAACCTAGAAAGCTACGGAATTATTTGTTTTTCTATTTTTGTCTAGATTAACCAATCAAATAGTTGGGTACACAAGGAGTTACTATTTGTTGAAAACAATTATCACAACATTCTGAATAGCATGAGCAATGATATTTTATATGAGACACAAGATTAAAACTACAAACTATTCAATTCAAGAAGCACCTGGTTATTCCAATGATTTCTAATATTTTCCAGATATGCCTTTGATCATCCAACTTGCAACCATTCTCCCCTTTTTAAGTGCTATCCCCTCTTGTATCATAACCATTTTAAGAAGTCTCTAGCCCAAAACTCATGTTGGGATGGTATTAGGAAGAACTCCTACAAGATGAGGATGGTAGTTATGTAACCATCATCCATCATTTCAATTTGTAACTATCACAACCTTAAAATTATTGAATTATTCATTTAATTAGTCTAATTTCTATTAACCAAAGCAATTATATATCTACTAAAAGAGCCAGGTGGAAATACAAGAATCCCTTTATTTGGGTATGGGAAGAGTGTGTTGTGACAATAAGGAAAAGAAAAGAACATTTACATAGGTGCCTCTTCTACCCTTGAAGAAAATCATAGAGTACTATTACATTTGGGCTTGAATAAACCACAAATTACACTGCCATCACAAATTGCCATCACAATTTGACCCCAAATATTATTATACAAAGGGAACATAGATCATAAGTGTATGACATGATAATGAAATTACAGAGAAAGGGCATACAAATCACTAGGGAATGAGAAAAAAATGTAGAGATCACAAGGGAATGACAAAAAAATTGTAGATCTGCACTTATCTCCACCGAGGGCATGACAAAAAAATTAAGAGATCATAAGGGCATGACAATGAAATGTAGCAATCAAAAGTGCACACAAATGCAATCTCCACCAACATCAGAGCTCTTCACCCTCATTTAGATCTCTCCACCCTCTTTTGCCTGCAACTCTCCACAATCAAAACAATTGGGGAATGATTTATGACATGCTTTTTGTTGTTGTTGTTTATATCTAAAATCAACTTCACATTGTGTTGTAACTCTAGCATGGGTGTTTGATACTTGATAGCTTTCATTTCAGCATTTCAAAATTCAAGTTTTCAAGTTTCCTCTTCATTATATAGTTCTTTCCACCCTAAAAACCACTTTGTCGCTTCATTAAAAACCACTTTGCCACTTTAAAAAAATGTTGCGTCCAACATTGAAACCATATGACAAATGGGAATAGAACATGCCCAAGCCATAATCTAGCTAAATTAGTCTAGTTTTTGATTAGATGGGTTGATTACAAATATATGTGGAACTATCATTAGATTAGGTATGATAAAATAGACAATAAGTTGTTCCCAACTAGTAGGATCAAATACAGTTTTCCAAGGTGATAAAATTGCATATGCAGATGCATCACTTGCATGCCAGGCATGAAGAATGTTCTCAAATTTATAGAAAATGATTAGATATAAAGGCTCCATACACTAGCCCAACAAGGCAAGCCAATGATGTAACCATGCATGTATTAAAGTTAGTTTGGGCATCACTATATGATCTAGAATGATATGAAGTACTAAAACTAATAGTAACTTCTCCCATGTCTCCATAAAATGTAGTATAGGTTTAGGGTCCCTTGGCTCCCAAGAATTTGTAGCATAGGTTCAATGTAGTAACCATTACACTCAACTCTTCACTAAAGTTATTCTCTCTTCCACAATGACATTACCACTGTTGGTATTTTGAAACGCTATAGGTTTCAAATTACCTTGATGAGAATATGACACATCTAGGGGTACCTAACTCCCATCTTTAACATATCATTTTAGACACTAGGCCAACTATAAGGCTTGACCCTTATTCTACTTTAGGCTCTACAAAACCTAGGTGGCTGGACCTCAGAGTCAATTAATATGGTACCAGTGCAAAAACATATTCCTAAATCTATTAAGCATATTTAACCCTTATATCTCCTAATAACTCATGCGATGACATAGATCTACGACAACTAAATGAAAATCTATGAAATTCACAAGCTGAGTGAGGGCATTCTATTTTGGCTCTTCAACATAAAATATAAAGATGATTTGAATTTGATTTGATTTTATGTGGGTGGGAAAAGTGGATGAAAACCAAGTATAGACAACAAGCTAATGATCCTGTAGTTGATCAATGCCTGATCCATTGGCAAAATTCATAAATCTCTCTTATGCATTTTGGATATCCTAGACACATATCCTATGCGAAGACTCCATACCTATGCATTCACCTTGTAAATTGGATATCAATGTTCAATCTAAATCTCATTCTTACCTAATATCCTCAATAAACTTGCAACCTTGTTGATTTCCCTAAAGCATTTACATAATTCCTTGAATTACAAGTGACAATGAAACAACATATAGCCTTAAGGGACTGCAACTATGATCTAGGCTCTTTGTTCAAAGATCATAAAATATTACACATCAGTGAGAAAGGAGACAAGATTTAACATGAAACTCAACACTTGCTATTCTTTGTATTGATTTCCTTGAAATAATACATGAAAATGAATAAAATTGACTCAGAAGATACCTAATAAACCAAACTATACAATAACATATGCTGTCATACAAGAGAGAAAATGCTTGAAATGAGAAACTAATGGGATGGGAAGGGGGTATCATAGCCAAAGCAAAGTTTCATGGTTTGGAACTAGTACATCGAAGATCTTTCCATTCAGACTTTATCAATTCTAGAGCCAATTTTGCTAAATGTTTTCATTGTAGAATTTCTAATATTTTCCAACCCCTTACAATGGATGAGAAAGAAGAAGATATAGACAAGGAGTGAATTCCTAGATCTAATTTGAAGATGACATGTGTCCACTTGAAATTCCCTCCTTTTCAGTGAAGAGAATCTCTCTAATCGCTCTCCCCTTTGATCTAATTTGGTTTTCATTAATCTTCTATAACTAACTTGAAACATCTCTTATTCAATGATGAAAACCATTTTGTTTTCCCAAAATCTGAAAATCTCATGAAATGCTGGTAAAAATTTGGGTTTAAATTGAATAAAGATGATCAAAATCAACCCCAACTGCATTCTTACCATGTTTTACCAATCCTATAATTGCATTTTCAATTTTAGCTCATTTCATTGAGAAGGCCCCAAATTTTACATTTTGGCCCATAACTCGAACCAATGAACTCTTGTGCAAAAACTAACCTCATAATCAAAAAATTCATCTTCTCCCAATTCTGATATATAATATCACTATATTTGCCTCTCGGAAACCTCTTGAAAGTCAATTTGAAAAAGTACCCCCTGCTATATGGCTCAAGTCTGCACTTCTAAATTTTTCAAAAATTAAAAATTCTAAAGTTTGAACTTTAGAAAATGTGCCTCTTTGAATTTAAAAACTTTTAATGTGCACTTTTGAAAAACTAATTTTTTATTTTCACCCTTTTGCCACATGTCAGTATTTGATTTGTCAATCTCTACATGGTTAGCCACCACCTCATCTCTGACCTGGGTCCACTTTGCCACTTGTCAAGTTAAGCACCAGATTAATTGTTAGATTGTATATATTTAGTTTTTTTAATTGTTTAAAAGCATATTATTGCATGAAGAATATCTTTCACTGTCAACACAAATTGAGGAGATGATTTCTTATAAATACCTCATTGTCATATGTAACAAGGGTTGCCATTATTATGCAATAAAATTATGCTTTTGGTGCTTGCATTTGGAGTGTAGATATTCTTTCCTAAATGTATCATTGTTTTGTGAACTTTGTTCATGAAATTGTGATTGAGGAAAAGGTTTATTGCATTATTTTTGGTTATGTGATCTTTTAGTTCTGGTGTTTGCTATATATTTACGAATTCCATTGACATATCTAGCTAGAGGAGAGATTACAAATTGTGCCTGAATAATTCTTTGTCTCGCATGAGCGCACTTTTCGTGGCCTTGTGATTTGATGAAGAGTGAAACATCATTTGGTTATTGAAATTTCCCATCGATGATTGCATCAGTGGATTCTAGGAAGTGTTTCTTCTATCTTCATTGGTTACGTACTAATTTATTTGAAAAATTAACTCACAACATGTTTTCTATAGCTTATGTCCGTTATGTTTTCAATTTCATGTTATTTGCTTTCAGTTTTATTATTTTCTTTGCTAACCCCTTGTTAGAATAAGAACTCATTTTAGTTGTATTGTAAGATTGCATTCATTAAAAAAAAGAAAAATACAAAAACATAGTTCTTTTGTGTGTCATTTTGAGATAGCAGGGTATGTGCAGGATCATGGTGTGATAAAAAGTGGTGATCTAAAAAATCTACAGTTCTAAAATATCTCAAACCATTTCAAAATCTATTCCAACTTTTTTCCCACCCATCCTTATACTAAATGAAAACAATTAATATCTTTATAAGGTTTACTATATCTTTTGATACCAAACCTATATGGTCAACTTTAAAAACATCCTTAAAATGTGCTTTTGGCTTATTTTTATGTGATTTCTACTTCAAACATGTAGCTGATGACTTTTTTTTCACCAAAATTTGATGAAATAAAAAAGGTTTCTTAAAAATGTTCTTATCTTTTCATAAATGTAAGGTTTGTCAAATTATGAGTTTAGTAAGTAATTATTACTTATTTTCTAATGGAGTTACGTATAAAGTGTTGACAGACACACTACTTGAAAAACAACTATAACTCTCAAATGGTACAACATTTTTTAAACCCAAAAGATGCATCACATTCTATGTTTCTTCTACTATAAGCAAAAGAAATGAAAAATTGAATTTTATAGAGTTTTGAAAATAGTAAAGTCAAAAATTAATTATTAATTATTAATTTAGAATAAAAATACCAAAAAATATGTGTCACATCTAGGCATGAGTCTACTACTTATATCTAGAATATTATTTAAAAATATTATCATTTGATTTTTATTAAGGTGGTCAGACATACGTTTACTTCTTATTTTTGTTTTAAATTTTTTGCAATATTGCATTAAAATTCAAATTTTGACCAATCAATTAAATTCTTTTGAGATAAGTCCTAGTAGTTTAGAAACTAGATTCAATTTGCTAGAGTTTTTTTCTCTTAATTTTTTGATATTAAGTTAATAACAAGTAGAAAATTGCACATCAAGTTGACATAACCCTGATTTTCTAAATTTTTTATTACCACTTAAGAGCATAGTTTGGTTGACCATGATCTTGCACATACCCAATGAATAGATTTTACTTCATTCATGATCAAAATAGAACCACCAAAGGCCTCCTTGTGAACAATCAAATTTATCTTCAACTGAGCAGATTTTGGTACATCACAAGCCAAATACAAAACCTTGGAGTTGATCCAAAAGATTAGCTTTTCAAGAGAGGAATTTCACGAAGGATTCTTGTCATTGGCTTCGTGCATAACAACCACCCAATAAGGCCCGTGTGAACTTATTAGTTACAAAAAACTATCTTTAATGCCCAGGTGAGCTTGGCATACTCTAACTAGTAATGATAGGACATTTTGTGTAACATCAAGGACAATATATAATTAATCAATTATCTCAACAATCTCCCTCTTTGACATTAATGGCAACACAACATGTCATAATACAATTAAAATTTGGAGAAATAATAAAGTAAGGAACATATCCTTAGTTTCATTTTGATTCTCATCCATGAGAACTCCCTCCATCAATGTGAACTCTTTCTCCCTTCAATTTCTCCCTCTATCAGAAAACTTTTCTCGACTAGAACTTCTTTTGATAGCAAATTATTCTTTCGATATCAGACCAAGTTCATTCTCCCTCTTTGACAACTATTTCTTTTTACAAAAGTTCTATGAGATATGACAAAAAACTTCTCCCTCTTTGACATCTCATGCCAAAGACAATAAGTAGTGAATATCAATGTACCTTGAGTATTGATTCATTTGCAATATGGCTTTGTCAATATTGCACCAACTAAATGATCTTCAAAAATGCTCTGGTTTATGCATCACTAAATTTTATTTGGTGAGATTCAGATAGGGGAATGACCCCTAGCTTACCTCTTAAATATAGAAATGCATCCTTGGGTGATGGCTTGGTAAATATGTCTACAATTTATTCTTTTGTATTTACATATTCCAATCTGACTTCTTTATCTTGAACCAATTCTCTCAACAAATAATATTTTATAGCAATCCATTTTGTTTTTGTATGCATCACTTGATTCTTTGATATATTGATTGCACTGGTGCTATCACAGTATATAACTACTAGATCCTTGATCTCTATCTTCATACCTTCCAATAGTTGTTTGAACCAAACCTTATTAGAACAACTGATTGATGTTGCCACATATTCTTCCTCTACTGTGGACTGAGAGATACAATTCTATTTCTTGATTTTCTAAGACACTAGTCTTTTATTAAAAAAGAATGTTCCACCACTAGTGTTTTTTTTGTCATCAATATTTCCTGCCCAATCAGCATCTGTGAATACTTTTAAATCCAAATTGCCTCCTATTTTGTACAATAAACCATATTCTTTGGTACCTTTCAAATTTCTCATGATTCTTTTGACTAGTATCATGTGATTTTCTTTTGAATTTACTGAGAATCTTGCCACCATACCAATTGTTAATGCAATATAAAGCCTAATGTGCACTACATACTACAATTTTCCAATCATTGATCTGTATGTGGTCTAAACTACCTCTTTGGAATCATCATTTTTGGAAAGCTTATGTCTAGTAGAAATAGGGGTACCAATTGGCCTTGAATCTTCCATTCCAAATTTCTTTAGTATATCCTTGATATATTAAATTGAGTAATGTAGATACCATATTTCTTTTGTTGAATCTATAATCCAAAAAAGAATTTTATCTCTCCAAACATAGACATCTCAAATTCTTTACTCATTTCTTCTAAAAATGCCTAGCACAAGTCATCATTTCTTGTGAATAAAACATCATCAAAAAATTTTTCTGCCAACACAATCTTTTTGTTTGATCCTTCTTTGATATACAGACTACTATTATCATTGGTTCTTTGAAAACTAATATGCATCGAGTAATTATGAAGTCTTTCATACCAAGCTCTAGGATCTTGCTTGAGACCATATAATGCCTTACGTAATTTGTAGACCATTTCTTTTTCCTAGGATCTACAAAACCTTCAAGTTGATCAATGAAGAGTTCTTCATCAATAATTCCATTAAAGAATACAAATTTTACATCCATTTGATAGACTCTAAATCCTCTGTGAGATGCATATGGTAGTAAAGTTTTAACACCTTCTAATCTTGCAATAGGAGAAAAAGTTTCACCATAATAAATACCTTCTTCTTGAGAATAGCATTTAAATACCAACCTTGCTTTGTTTCTAGAAAATTTTCCATCTACATTCAACTTGTTTTTGAATACCCACTTTGTGTCAATTACATTTTTATCCTTGGGTCTAGGAACAAGAGTCCAAGTTTTGTTCTTCTTTATTTTTCCTATTTCTTCAGTCATTGCTTCAATCCAACTTTCATTATCTAAAGCATCTTTAATATTTATAGTTTCAAATTTAGAAAGTACACATGTACTTTTCAATTTTCTTCTTGTCATTGTTCCATTTGATTTGTCTCTAATAATCTGATCAAGTGCATGATGCCTTTTGACATATCTTGCTAACATAGGTTATTTGGATTTGGAATGAGTTTCACTAATTTTATCATGAACTTTAGTATCAACCTTGGGTCTCACTCTCTATGACTCAGGTCCATCAAACTTGGTTTTCTCTTGTAGTATCTTGGTAGCCTCTGACTGTGGCTCGGGTCCTTCATACTATGACTCAGGTTGCACTATTTGCAACTCAATAGTTGTTGGAGATTTTTGAGACTCAGGAAGCAAGACATAATGTATACTAGATAGATTTGGTAGGGTATCAGGTTCATAGTAAACAAATCTTCTATAATAACATGGTTGGATCCTAATAGGGCTCACTTCAAAAGAGTGAAAAATAGTAATTAGTTGCAATTGGTGATTTTTCCCAAATTGGGTTTCCACATTAAATCTTGGTGTCAAATGTGTTTGTGCTATTTCTCTTATGTGTTTAAAAATAAGTTAAAGTAAAAATTAATCACAAATAACATCTTAAATTTTTCATGTTAAGTGTTTTCTGAGCATTCTTAGTATTTACCAAGTTACAAAATTTTAAGTGTATTTACTAAGAAACAATGGATTTTAGTGTTTAGAGATTATTTTATACTAACATCTAAGGGATCTAGGATTTATTTTAGTAGTAAAAAATTCACCCCTCCTCTCTCAATTAGTCCTCTTATATTTCCAACATTACTGTAATAACAAAAGTATAGTAAGTATGTCTAAAAATCTAGTATTGCATTCTAAGAAAAAGCATATATCCATTAAGTATCATGTTTTGAGAGAAAAGGTAGCTGAAAAAGAGATAAGTTTGGAGTATGTAAGTAGTAAAGATTATATTGTAGATATATTTATGAAACCTTTTCCTAAAGATACTTTTGAGTACCTAAGAGGTATGCTAGGGGTTATGCCCCTACCCACTTCAAAGTAGATGATGCAAGGAGCACATTAGTCTAGTGGTACAAAGCAGTATGGTTAGACTACACTGAATGCTAATGATTCCTATATGGGGGAGTATCCAATATGTACTAGTCATTGAGGACTCTTGGTATGTTTGTATTTTGTATTCAATAGTGTCTTTGAACACTTGAGATGATTGAAAGAGTTGGAAGAAGTATTATGTACTTGTATTGATACCTTTGACATTGATGTCAATGGGGTAGAGAATGTGTACATGAAAAACATCTCCTAGGCATATGGGGAGAGAAAATATGAAAGCGGCACCTATTAAGTTGTCAATGGGGGAGTGTTATCTCTTTAGGGAGATTTAGAATAATTCATGTAGGTACATGAAATAATATGTAAGTGCACAGAATAATATGTTAGTGTGTCGAAGGATATATCTATGAGGAAGATATGAACCCAAAAAAGTGTTGTACATTGTTCACCATGAACAACTCAAGACTAGTAGCCAAATGATTTCAGATTGATGAAGAGGATTTGAGAAGATTATAGAAGCAATAGTAGCAAAGTATAGTTTGGTATTCTTGGAACTTAGATGTTTTTCATCTATGTTTCCATCAATGAAAAAGGGGGATATTGTTAGCATGAATGCTAATGATACTAAACTAGGAGAGTATCCTAAGCATTGAAGAGTATTGATATATTGCATTCATGACTGCATTAGTCACTAATATCAACATAATAGTAATTTTGTAAAGATTGGAAGAATAATAGTTAGAGATCTTATGATGCATAGAAGTTGAGGAAGTTTTAAATGATTTGTAGTGGAGGACATGTTCTTGGTATTATCCTAATGATGTGGTTAAGAGGACTAAGTCATTGTTAATGGTGTACAAAAGTTATACTTGATTTACTAGAAGTAGTGTATAAATAAAGTACTAGAAAAAAAGAGTTTTTATGATCTATCATTATCTTTTATCTAAGTTGTAATGAAGAGATGCATAGTGACACAGTCATAGAGGATAATTGTGTGATGACACTAGCATGTGTGCGAGATGTGGTTTCAGACATGTGAAGTTTTCTATAGACTGTAAGTTGATAGTGTATATGAGCAATGTTAGTATGCTAGTAGAAACCAAATTTAAATAAAGCTTCTACAAACTAAACAAAATTCATAAACTTCAAGATAGACTAAGATGAGCTCTCAATTGAGAATATGAGCCATTAATGGGCTCTCTCAATAAGAAGCTCTCTTGTTGAGTGGCTTTGTCTGAATAGATAGGATGTATGCTCAAGCTTATGCTTCAAAATGGCTTCAAATGGAGTTGGAATTTGGGTGTGAGTGTATGGTTTTGATGTAAAATGGCTTCTTAAAATGGCATTATGACTTTACTTCATGGATTGCGTTATTTTGAAAAGGGGAAGGATCCAATTTATAGGCAAGAGGCTTGAGGGATTGAGGGCTAAGATGCAAGGATGGGAAAAAGATCATGGAGGGCTCAGATTGCATGAGAGGAGAGCACATGGATTGTGCTTCCTTACAGCCAATCAGGGAGTGACACATGTCACAGGGTGAGAGGATGGAAGAAAGGGGAAGGATGAGTCAACAAAGGAGACTCAAGGGATAAAATCTTCATAAAGACCCTCATAATGGCTTGTAAGAGCAATAAAAGGGCTTGAAAGAGTCATTTATGGCCTAGTGGGCTTCATAAAGTTTAATGGTTTAGGTATTTAAAGGGAGATGAGAGCAATTTCGACTTGGGCTTGATTAGGAGGGTTTTAAGCTTGCTTAGGATTGTGTAAATGATTAGATGATGGATTAGGATAGTTTAGGATTAGCTTAGGGATAGGCATGTGGATGGCATTTAATGAGGGTGGGTGAAGGAGGAGATATTTGTTAACTTTGGCTTGGGTTATTAAGTCTTAACCCATGTTTGGAGAATGTGACAAGGTTAGGAGGGGATTAGGATTAGGTTTAAAGACATCTTCTAGAAGAGTCTAGAATTTGGATGAGGATAAAGACTTTCTAAAATAGTCTAGAACTTCCTAGGATGAGGATGAAGACTTTCTAGAAGAGTCTAGAACTTCTTAGGATGAGGATAAATTAGAGTTTTAGGAAATAAATAAAGTTTTATTTATTTCAAGCATTTGGGTTGAGGAGATATTTATTAAAACTTTTTTAATAAACATGAGGATTAATATTTAATCTTAATTAAATATTTTGAGTTGGGATTAGGGGTAGGAAATGATGGGATTAGCCTTTAATCAAAATTAAAGAAGGATTAGAAGATTTTGGAAGAGGTTAGTGGTCTTAAGGAAATTGGCCAAGTTTTGGGCAAAAAATAAATTTCTTATTTATTTTGGGTTTTTTGGTCAATTTATTAATTAAATAATTAATAAATAAGGAAATAATGTTTAAATAAGATTTAAACATTTTTGGGAGGGATTCCTTAATTAAATATTTTTAATTAAGATAAAGGGATTTAATGGCATAAAAATAAATAAATTAATCAAATAATTAATTAATTAATAAATGATGATGTCATCAGGAATTTTTTAGAAAATAAAAATATTTTATTTTCTAAAGGTTTTTAGGTGTCTACATTTTGCCCCTCTTTGACATAGTTTTGAGACAACACTATTTCAAAGAAGTTCGAATGAAGACGACGCAAGGAAGATGTTTTAGCAATGAGGTTGCCCCAGTCTTGGATAAGAAGAAGAGACAGTAGACTTAAATGATGCCCCCTCAAGAAGGCGGCGGGGAGAGAAATGAGGCTTGACAACTTCTTGAAAAGTACAAGAAATTGAGATGAGCTAAGACACAGGTTGGCAAAGAGAAGGGGCTGAATTATCTCAAACTCTCACTACAGGAGGATGATAAAAGGAAATCAAGGGCACAAGAGTAAAGCAAGCTTAAGACTTTCCAAGATTGGGGGGAGGATGGATGAGCGGAGTGCTATAAAATGAATCCATGGTAGGGAGATGGATGATGGGATGATAGAGCTGATGCAAGAGGATTTCAAAGAGTCTGACTGGCGAAACATGGGTTTTGGAGATCCCTAGGACTAGGATTGTGGATCTCGAAAGATGAGGCTTGGTGGATTGATTTGGATTTGTGGATCCCTAAGACTAGGATTGTGGATCCCTAAAGCTAAAGGTGAGGAGTGATTCAAAGAGATACTGATGCATAAGCTAGGGTAGGAGAGATGGATGCTGGATATGGTTGGAGGATAATGGAGATGAAGGAAAACCATTGAAGCTTTTTGAGCAGGGGGATACTTCAAAGAGAAGTACCACCATGTGGTTGAGCACTAAATTTGCTATAGGACTGTTGGTTAATTGCCAAGGTTACCAAGAACATCAAGGCCTTTTAACCAATTGTCTAGAGGACTGACGAACTGACTCAAAAAAAAACACAAGGATTGCCCCAGTATCACACATGAATCCTAGAGGAAGCAGTGTGGAAACGACACTGGGTAACCCACAAGCACAAAAGAAAAAAAGAAAAAGACATGATCAAGACCTTATGCTCTAATTGCCCCATTCACAATATACCATGGTATGGAAGATCATGGCAACCTTGAGGAGGGAACAAGGAGATTTCTTGGAAAAGATATTTCAAGACCCAACAGGGAAGTGTCCAAATCAAAAGAAAGCAAAAATCCAAAAGAGAACCATTTGCCAACAAGATGTGTAGGACGAGGTACTAATGGACCAAGATCAGACATGAGGAAAGCTATATCCTGCAAGGACCTATCAGAGAGCACCTAATCTGGTGGATTTAGATGAGTGATGCATCTGGTAAGCTGAACTAAGAAACATAACACTTTGGTGATAAAAAATCTATCTAAAGGATGCATTGGAATAGCTAACCAAGATGTGTGATGGGTGCAAGATGCTGATCAAGGACGAACTGATATGAACACTGGATAGATACAATGGTACTAAGCTAAAGAGGATGTCCAAGTTGATGGACCAAGATATGTTACAAATGTACAAGTTTGTTCATGTTTTGGTTTTTGTGAGATGTAAATGTTTGTGAAGGATGGGATGTCTATAATAGGTGATAGGTGGATAGGTAGATGGTTTGCAAAAAGCTTAAGTGAAAATCGAGTTTTGTTTGTGCACGTGATAGTATACAAGCTAGGATACAAGATTATTTGCAGGCTAGAATATGGTACAAACTTTGGACAAGATTTGAATATACAAGGTATCATGGTACAAGATTTACAAGGTATAATACAAGCTTTGGTACAAGATTTTACAAGCTGAGGTACAAGATTTTACAAGCTGTATAGGAGGTATTTACAAGCTCCATTAGATTTTGGATATTTGGTTGGAACACCAAAGGAACAAGTAGGTGTTTTATGGGATGGTGGGTGAATGGATGAGGGATAGGATAGTGATAGATAATGGATTAGTCTTAGTACACAAGGTGCCTGAATTACTAGGTTTTCACCAAGGTACCTATCCAAGGCACTTGAATTGCCAAGTTTTCACCATTGGATGCTTATTTCTCTTTACTATTTTTTTTTTGTATTTTTCAAAAGCTGGGTATACCAAGGATCTTTCAAGCATAGAACTTCTTGAGAGAATGATGTTAGTAGGATCATTCAAGATTTCTCCTTCCAATGTAGATAGTTGATAGGCTCCTGAGCCAAAGGAAGCAGTGACAACATAAGGACCAAGCCATGTAGGTTCAAACTTTCTTTTCTTTTCTCGATCTGCTTGGACTTTCATGTTTTCTTTGAGGACCATGTCACCTGGCTGAAAGTGTCATGGAAGCACCTTCTTGTTGAAATTCCTTTTGAGATGAGTTTGATAGACTGTGAGATGATCATAGGCTTGTTGTCGCTTCTCGTCTAAGAGATCTAGCTGGGTGAGACGAGCTACTCTGTATTCTTCATCTGATATTTGCCCTTGCAAAGATATGCGCAAGGAGGGAAGTTCAACCTCTATAGGTAGTACCGCTTTGGCACCATAGACTAGGGAGTATGGAGTTGTGCCTGTGGATGTATGGAAGGAAGTACGATAGGCCCATAGGGCTAGATTTATTTGTAGGTGCCAATCATAGTCGGAAGCATTGACAACTTTCTTTAGGATTTTGAGGAGGGTTTTGTTAGTTGCCTCTGGCTGGCCATTACCTTGTGGGAAATATGGGCTAGAAAAGTGGTGATGGATGTGGAGGGAAGTGCATAATTCTTCCATGTTGAGATTTTCAAAGTTACCTTCGTGGTTGGTGAAGATGGTGGATGGGATGCCGAAGCGGCAAACAATGTGGTACAAGATGAACTTGGAGACCTGAACTCCTGTAGCTAAGACTAGGGGGACTGCTTCCACCCATTTAGTGAAATAGTTTGTAGCTGTTATTATCCATTTATGTCCATCAGATGAGAGGGGTGTGATAGTTCCAACTAAATCAAGGCCCCAACAAGCGAAAGGCCAAGGTGGTGCAATAGGCTGTAGATCTTGTGCTGGAGCGTGCACAAGATTTGCATGTTGCTGACATGGGAGACACTTTCTGACAAAGTCACAGGAGTCTTCTTCAATGGTAGGCCAATAGTAGTCTGCTCTAAGAATTTTTTGCACTAGGACAATACCACTTGTGTGGGCACCGCAAAGTCCAGAGTGTACTTCCTTTAACACCATCGTGGCCTCATTTTGGTCTAAACATCAAGAGAGAGTATTGTGATAACCCCGACGATATAGGGTATTGGCTATGATAACATAGCGGGATGATTGTCAAATGAGGTTCTAGCATTGGGTACATGTGAGGTGAGGGGATATGATACCATCATTAAGGTAAGTGTGAATCTCATGGTACCAAGGGGATTGGGGACCAACCAAGATACAAACATTATTTGAATCCTCATTCACATAGGCAGGTGTGAGGAGCTGCTCCACTAAAAACTCATACTGTGTAGCTGCTTGGAGAATTTCCAAGAGCAAGCCTATAGTAGCCATAGCATCTGCTACTTTGTTCTGTATTCGAGGCACTTGTGTAAATTGAAGCCTTGTAAAATGCTGGGTTAGCTGATTAACTAGCTCTTTGTAGGGTAATAGCTTTTCATCTTTGGTTTGATATTCATTTAGGGCTTGCTTGATGATGAGCTGAGAATCACCAAAGATTTGTAGCTCAACAATGTTCCATTCTGTAGCTATCTTTAATCCTACTATGAGGGCCTCATATTTAGCTATATTGTTGGTGCTAGGGAATTGTAGCTTGAAAGCTTTTGGAATGTAATCTCCTTGAGGTGTGACCAACAATATTCCTGCCCCTGATCCATGAGATGTGTATGAGCCATCAAAATAAAGTTTCCATGGGGGTTGTTCTTCAATTAGACAGATATGCTCATCTGGAAATTCTATGATCAACAGATAAGCATATATTAGAGGTGCATCAGCTAGGTGATCTACTATAGCTTGCCCTTTGATTGCCTTTTTGTCCATATACTGGATGTCAAATTCGCTAAGGAGCATAACCCATTTGGCCAAACGGCCTGTAAGTGCTATTTTGGAGAGCATATACTTGAGAGGGTCAATCTTGGAGACTAGTTGGATGGTATGACTTAGCATGTAATGGCGAAGCTTTTGAGTTGAGAAAATAACTACCAAACAAGATTTTTCCATAGGAGTGCAATTGAGTTCATAACCAACTAGGGTTCTACTGATGTAGTAGATGGATCTTTCTCTGCTGTAGTCATCGAGCTGTGCTAGAAGTGCCCCTAGAGCAGTAGGTGTTGCTGATATGTAAAAAATTAGGGGACGACCAGGAACTGGTGGAACCAAGATAGGGGGATTGATGAGATACTGCTTGAGATGGTCGAAGCTACACTGACATAAAGGATCCCACTTGAAGTTCTCATCCTTCTTTAGTAAATGTGAAAATGGTGTACACTTATCTGCAAGCTGGGAGATGAAGCACCGAATAGATTGAAGCTTTCCCTGAAGAGAATGAAGCTGTCACAGTGTTTGGGGAGGAGGCATGTCTAAGATAGCCTTGACCTTCTTGGGGTCGATCTCTATACCTCATTTAGAAACTATAAAGCATAGAAGCTTGCCAGATGTGACCCCAAAGACACATTTCTTGGAATTCAGCATGAGATGATATTTGGCTAACCTATCAAAGACTTTCTCTAGGTCAGAAAGATGATCCATGAAGGTATGAGACTTGACCAAGATATCATCCACATAATCCTCCAAAATGCTACGGATGAGATCATGAAAAATGGCTGTCATAGCTCTTTGATAGGTAGCCCCAGCATTCTTTAGGCCAAAAGGCATCATGTTGTAGCAAAAGGTTCCCCAAGGGGTAGTGAATGCTGTCTTATGCTGATCCTCTTCTGCAATCTTGATTTGATTATACCCAGAAAATCCATCCATGAGGGACAAAATTTCATGTCTAGCTGTAAGATCTACAATCATATCTATGTTGGGCAAGGGAAAATCATCTTTTGGACAAGCTTTGTTAAGATCTCTAAAATCAGTGCAGATTTTGATGTCACCAGAAGGTTTAGTGACAGGGACCATGTTGGAGATCCACTCTGAGTAGTTGATAGGTCGGATAACCTTAGTAGCTAACATTCTTTCTAATTCAGCTTTGACCAATAATGCCACCTTGGGATGCATTTTTCTAAGCTTTTGTGTGACGGGCTTGATCTTTGGATCAACTGCAAGATGATGAACTACAAGCTTTGGATCAAGTCCTGGCATGTCCTGATATGACCATGTAAATTGGCCAATGTTCTCTCTTAAGACCTCAAAGAGGAGATCAGCTTGGTCTTGTGATAGGGATGCAACAATGTGAATAGGCCAGGGATCTCTGAAGAATCGATGTTGACTTCCCTAGTATCCTCAATTAGAATAGAAAATATCTCTAGTCGATTATCTTGGGGAGGTAACGCTAAATCCTCATGTTCTGCTTGTGGCTCTGGATGTTCTTGCTGGGGGGTTCTCTTCACTACCTTAGCTAGTCTCAGATTCACCTTAGTTCTAGTTTTGGGTGTATCGAAACTAGGTTGGGGATTTTCTCCAAAATACCCCTTGGGATCTAGCTTGTAGATATAGGCAGAATCTAGCTTTGTTTTCTTGTGAGGTGTTTCAGCTCCCATGAATCTCAAAAGTGCTTCCTCTGATGTGATCTCATTAATGTGTATGACGCTTGGTTAGTCCCAATCTATGAGTTGTGGATGGGCGAGTGGTAGGTCAATGAGGTGGATGGATAGTTCTTGGAGAACAGAGTCTCCAAGGAAGATTTGGTCTAGGATATCATCGTAGGCTCTCTTTTCAACTTCCTTAGGAATGTCTTCAATTTCAACAAGGTCATGATGAATGTTCAAAAAAGCATGACCATCCGTATTGGTGCCCTCAGTTGTGGGTATGCCAAAGCCAAGACCTGACTTCGATTCCCACTTGTGTGCATTGATGGGGCACTGCATGCCTCTTTCTTCTAGTCCTAGACCACCAGCTTGATAGTTCCATTTGTCAGTGATGAGCTTATGTTCTTGGGGATACTTCTGGCTGAATTGATCAAGGCGTGCTTGATTTTTTTGAGGTGCATCCTTATGTAACCAATTGTTGATATTCTGAGTGAGCTCCTCATAAAGAGGGATTTTCGAGGATACAAAGGTTGTTGGGCCAAACTGTTTGTATTGAGGAGGTGGAATCTCCTTAGCTTTGTGATATGTTAGTCTTCCATAGGCATGTGGATCAAATGGGAGTGCCCTGACAACAAAGACATCTGATAGACTATACTCTCCATAGCCTTTGTTATTGATCTTCACGGTAGATAGGGTGGAGGCGAGGATGGTTTCTGGGTCATTACAAGTGTGGGATGAGCTGGCGATGGCTGTGCCGATATCAATTCTAGGGCAATGGTTTGTATATGAGGCTTCAACCGCATTGTAGTAAGCAAAGGTTTTTGGATCGAAATGGATGGTTACCTCAGTGCCTTGATGCAGAAATTTGACGCACTGATGGTAAGTGGATGGAATGACTTTCATGGCATGAATTCATGGGCAACCGAGGAGGATGTTGAATGGTAGGTTTAGATCAATAACATGGCAAAGTGTCTCTTGGATGACTGGCCCAACTTTGATTGGCAACAAAATAGTTCCTTCTATGGTTCTTTCCAAGTTGTCATAAGCTCTGATGGTGATAACCTCACTGATGATATTTGCCTCAATATACCCAACTTTTTTTATGAATTTTAAGGTACAAATATTCAAGGCTGATCCATTCTCTATCATTACTCTTTTCATAGCAAAATTGGATACCATAATGGCTATGCAAAGCGGAAGGGTGTGATTTGGCTAGACAACGGGTATGTCGGTGGGTTTGAAAGATAGGGCACATGAGGATGAAAGGTGTCCAACAAGATTATGAAAATTAGTAGCATTGATATCAGAAGGGACATGAGATTCTATGAGAGCACTGTCAAGGATGTTCTTGTACATAGGACTAGTGCGAAGAAGGTCTAAAGTGGAGATTTGGGTTGGCATGTTCCCAAGGTGTTCCAAGATATTATACTGGCTTTTTGACGAACCTGATGGTGTTGGTGAAACTGGTGGGCCTTGTTAGTGTAGTTTTTTATTTTTTCCTATTTTGCTAGGTTTTTCCTACACTTTTAATAATCTCGCTTAGGTTAATAAAGCATGTCTTATTAGGTGAATGGTTGTGAGGTGTCACCTTCCTACATGTGAGCATCCATTAGCTATCTTGGGAAGATACTTTGCTATCTTTAGTCCGATAGATGGTTGCTCCTCATTGGTTGGTGTTGCCACCTCCTCTCTCTTCCTTGCCTATATAAGCATGCTACCTAGCTTGTATTTGTATCTCTTATTTTTGCATCCTCTTAATGCTATTTTGCTTCCAGCATTTGCATTACTCTCTTGGAGACTAACTCTATGATGCTATTTTGATTTTGTATCATTTGCATTCATAGTTTAGATATTTACTCTTTGCACTAGTTTTCTGGGTTATTAATCTTTTCAGATTCTAACATGGTATCAGAGCTTTTCTATGTGCAAGAGTAGATTTTAGTTTTCTTATTTGAGAGATTCGGGGGGGGCAAATAAACTTTATTCTAGTTTTTTGAAAAATGAAGTATGCTCTTCTCTTGCATCTTTGGATGATCTTGAGAATCAGAAAAGTTTTGACAAAAACAGTTTTTCTCTGGGGTTTCAATCTCAAATTTGACAACCAACTTGCATATTTGGAGTTTTCAATCAGTTCTGCAGGTTCCAGCATGCCATTGATGGACTTGAGAAGCTGATCCAGCATTTGCATGTCAAATTTTGGTTGCTGGGGTCATTTTCTGATTTTTGGAGCCATTTTTTTCTGTTAAAGGCGTATGATTTACACTACAGCAACATCTTCTATTCATCAAGAAGAAAAATGCTTTCTGGGTTTTGTTCGCAGCCCCGAAAAACCATCTAGGTATCTTTTAGATTTTGCATGCAAGCTGTATATTTTCAGGATCGAGCATGCAAAGCTACAACCATACCCCTCTCCGTTGGCAGCCGCAGATTTGAATGCAGTTTTCAAATGTCTCGTTCTTGCTCATACGGACTTCGATTTTGATGATTCTTGTTATGAACTTGGCTATTTTTTTGTGCTCTATCCACTAGTGGAGTTATTTTTTTATTTTCATGCATGAATTCTTCAAAAATTGCAAATTCTCAGTCGTGACTGTGCACAGTTCTTGTTTTGGAAACTTCGGAGGATCATAACTTTCTCATACGACCTCATATCGAGGCGATTCTTTTTTTGAAAGTGCATATTTTTTGAGTAGATCGTAGTGGTGCTATTCATTTCCTTGATTATTGTGCCCAAGTTTCACTTTTAACATATGCTCTTCATGAGGGTTTGTAATGCATTGAAATCAAGACCTACTTGTGATTTTTTGGCCATAACTTTTGCATATGGAGGTATTTTTTCGATCTGAAAGAAGCGTCGAAAAGTTGGTTCTGAGATAGAGATACTGGTATAGGTTTTTTTGAGTTTTGATATAGTTTGGTTGCCTATTATAGCAATCAAAGTCAGATGTTCTATTTTGCACTCCGGGAGGCGTATCTTGAGCTTTCGATCTCCGTTTTTGGACTTCTTTATATCACTGGAAAGCTCTTTCTGTGCTCTTTCCAGTGATGTTGGTTGTTGTTCCAGATTCTATTCCAAACACATCCTATTCAATCTTTTGCATTTTAGCATTCTGGTGGATATTCTGTTTGTTTCAGGTCCGGAGATCAATTTTGTTGCTTCAGTTGCTTCGTTTTGGGCTCTACCTTCTTTTGTTTCAGCCTTATGTTTTTTTCGATCATTGTTGATATTCACTGTAAGCATTTTTATGCAACACACTAAGATAAAGTGCCACTCTTGCGATTCAGGATCCTTTTCATCATTGTGATTCGTTGTACTCACACTATTATATAAAGTGCCATGGGGGGGATAGTTGTTTGCTGCTTATAGGCTCTCTTTCTCTAATTCCTCATGCAGTGTCGACAACACATGCCTTTATTTGTGTTTGTACCTCACTCTCGATGAGTTTGGCTCCTGTGTTGTAGGAGATTTTTTGGCCCATCTTTTCAGCTGCCTGTCACCTCACCTACCTTAAGGGGAGGTTATATTGTTGTTCTATGCTTCTTTGGTTGATGGTTCGTGCCTTCTATTTCCATGGAGGTTCCTTTGGTTGATGGTTCGTGCCTTCTATTTCCATTGAGGTTCCTTTGGTTGATGGTTCGTGCCTTCTATTTCCATGGAGGTTCCTTTGGTTGATGGTTCGTGCCTTCTATTTCCATGGGGGTTCTACAGATCAGCATTTTGACAGAGTTTTGCAGTTCTTCATGCTTCAGTGATGCTGCTTCTTCATGATCACTCATTGTTCCTATTTTAGGGGACAATTTCCCTAGCGGGAGACTTCTTCAGTTCTTCAGTAGGTTCTTACCTCTTTTTGGGGGAGGGTTTTTCCCTTGTGGTTTTCTCTCTTTCCTCGCTTTCAGAGGTTGCATCTTCTTGCATTGTACTTGGGTACCTAACATGGCCTCGTTGTCGGGACCCATTTCTACATCCACCTAAGCTTCGCTTATGGGGGGGTGTTAGTGTAGTTTTTTATTTTTTCCTATTTTGCTAGGTTTTTCCTACACTTTTAATAATCTCGCTTAGGTTAATAAAGCATGTCTTATTAGGTGAATGGTTGTGAGGTGTCACCTTCCTACATGTGAGCATCCATTAGCTATCTTGGGAAGATACTTTGCTATCTTTAGTCCGATAGATGGTTGCTCCTCATTGGTTGGTGTTGCCACCTCCTCTCTCTTCCTTGCCTATATAAGCATGCTACCTGGCTTGTATTTGTATCTCTTATTTTTGCATCCTCTTAATGCTATTTTGCTTCCAGCATTTGCATTACTCTCTTGGAGACTAACTCTATGATGCTATTTTGATTTTGTATCATTTGCATTCATAGTTTAGATATTTACTCTTTGCACTAGTTTTCTGGGTTATTAATCTTTTTAGATTCTAACAGGCCTGCAATGTTAAATCACGCTCTTTGAGTGGTGACTGCACACTCATTGTTTGGTCCTTAGATATTGATAACATTTACAGAAGGCTCTTTCTTGGATATACAACCTATAGGGTTACCATAGTCTATATAGGATGAAGTGTGGTAATTGTTCTTCCCATGCTGTTGGTTTGGCTGATGGTTGTTGGTGTTGTTGTTGTTGGTTTGGATAGGTGTTTTTCCAAGATTTTGGTTGTTGTGTGGAGGAAAAGCATTTTGATAGATCTGTAAGCTTGCCTTGGGAGAGGTTTGGGCACCAACAATGATTTCCTTCTGATTAATGAGGTCTTGCACATAGTCTTTCAGTTTCATGCATCTGAGGGTAGTGTGACCTTTTACCCTATGAAATTTGCAGTACTCATTGTCTTTGTACCATGTAGCTTTGGATTGGCTTGGGTCAATTTGATGGGTAGGAGGAAATTTGATGAGGTTTTCCTTGACTAATTTCTCAAAAATGACATCCAATGGCTCATTAAGGGGTGTATAGTTTCTAGGTGTAGGTTGGAATCTGGGCTTTTGTCCTGCAGCTACATTGATGGCATTAGCTTGATTGCTAGACCCTTGGAAGTTGGGTCTTGGATTGTGGTTTTGATAGCTTTGGTTATTCTGTTGTTGGTAGTTGATAGCTTGTTGATTGTTTGGTTGATATGGTGGGTTGGACTGGTTGTGAGAAGGACCAACAATATTCACATGTCTGGTGTTAGTGACACCATCTGTTGCAACGTGCTTGTTTTTGTTCCAATATCTAGACTTGTCATTGGAATGTGATTGATTTTGGTTGGCTTCCTTGTAAATCTTGACCACACCACCTTTAATGAGTCCTTGCTCAAGGATCATTCCTTTCTCTTTGATATCTTTGTAGGTTTGCAAACAGTTCATGGTCATGTGGTGAGCCAAGCTAGGATGGGCATTATTAATAAACATTTTCACCACATGGTGCTCTGGCAAGGTGCAGGATATGCAGGTGGTAAGGGTTTTCCATCTTTGCAGGTATTCAACAAGGCTTTCTCCACCTTTTTGCTTAGTGTGGACAAGGTCAACTATTGATAGCTCTGTTTCAACAAGATGGGCATATTGGGCTATCAATGCCTCAGATAATTCAGCAAAGTTTTTAATTGTTCCATATGGGATTCTATAAAACCATTCAAGAGCTGGTCTAGCCAAGCTTTTGGGAAAAAGGTGCAAGAGGAAGACATCATTGTATGCCACGTCCTGGCAGTGCATGTTTAAAATTCTTTGATATGTGTGACAGGGTCTCCTTTTCCTCTAAATTTGTCAAATTTGGGTACCTCAAAGTGTTTGGGAAATGGTGTCATGGTAATGGCTCTGTCAAATGGGTAAGGACACACATTCTCAAACTTGAATGTCTTCAGATCATTCCCTTCTTGGATGGCTTTCAGAGCTATTTTCATTTGCTCCCATTCTGAATTGATAGGTGATGGCTGGGGTGCCCCCAATGTAGGAGTGCCTTGAGGTAGGTATGCGCTAGATGGGGCCACTGAATATGGATGGCTGTTAGGGATTTGCTGATAGGGATTGTACATTATTTGGGCAGTTGCATGGTGGATGACGGGTTGTTGAGGGGGATGTGGTGCATATTGCTGCATTTGCTGTGAGGCTTGCTGTTGATATGGGATTTGAGGTTGGGATTGAGGAACATAAGCTGGCTGTGGGATAAATGAATGGCTTTGTGGAGGTAAGGTATAAGATGGTTGTGAAGCTTGGGGAAAGGATCGGGGGGATTGTGGGGTTTGACCAAGGTATGTGGGCTGCGCCCCCATTTGGGATGGTACCTGCAAATAATTGGTGGTTGGCTGGATTGGTGGTTTACCTCCTAGAAGTGGTATTGAAAAGTAGTTGGTAATAGGAGGTAATGGATTAGTTGGTGGTGGAGGTGGTGGGAATTAAAATCTAGGAAATGGAATTGATGGGGTTTGATAGCTTGGTGGCTAGATTTGGAAGCTTGGTAGAGTGGTGGTGGGAGCTTGGGTCACTTGAGAGCTAGGTAGAACATTGGTAGTAGCTTGTAGATTTGTGGCTAATGGCACTGAGCTTCCAAGACCTAATGGAAATGATGGGATTGTGCTTTGGGCTGTGGTGAACAAGCTGGGGGTAATGAAAGGTTGATTACTTGGCCGCATGGGCAGCATCCCTATTGTATATTGCTGAGGTTGGCCAAAGATGCTAGCACTAATTTGGGAGATGGGTGGATTTGGAAGGCTAGGTTGGGGAGCAGTAGCAACAATAGTGAAGGGGGTGAACGGTGAGGTGTTTTGGGTAAAGGGGGTTTGGAGCAGAGAGGTATGAACCAAGGATGGAGTGGTGGTGGATGGGTTGGCTTGTGGCATGGAGATTTCAACTTGGGTGGATGATGGTATGTTTGGGTTTGTTTGATCATATGGATTGGCTGGAGGCTCTTCTTTTGGCATATATTGAGGATAATTTGGATCATAAGAGCCTATGGGTGGTGGCAGCTGCCCAAACAATAGGTGAGATGGATTTGATAATAGAGGGGGTCTTCCAAAGTCAAAGGTTCCTACATTGTCCCTTTGAAAATTAGCCATGATTGTCTCTTTGTTCTTGTCTATAATGGCGTTTACCAATACTGCATTTCCTGGTTGGTTCATGAAAGCTTCAATGTTAGTAGATGATGGCATAGCTTTCTCTAGGCTGAAGGATGGCTAAGTGCTCAAGGGGGGTGAGGCTGTTTGATCCAAATGATAGGGCTCCATTGTTTCTTTCTTCTTGGCTAAGCGAGTGATGGGTGGCATGAAAAATGCTCCTAGGGATGAGATGCAACAAATTTTGGTGGATGCAAAAGGGAGGAAGGCTTTTCTATGCAAATGATTTCCTAGGTTGAGGCAAAGCTATATGAAAAAACCTATGGAGGATTGGGTTGGGGATTCTAACTTCAACGATATGTTGCCAAAGCACAAAAGGTCTGCTTTCCTATGTGCAAGCTTGGTGGTGATTGTGTCAACTTAAGGATAGACTAATGATCCTTTAGGAAGAACATGAGATTGACCACTTGTGGATCCCAACCTTTAGCTCAAGGTGATGAGGGATAACAAGTGGCAAAGCTAGATTACCCTAGACAAAGCTTTGTCAAAGGGATAACTTTGGTAAGATTGGTGGTTTTGAAAGATTTTAGGAATGGAAAACTTTTAGCAAGGTGACAACAATTTTTGAAGGCTTGGATGTGAAGATTTTGGATTGTTGGCTAGATGGTTTGGTCCTAAATGAGATGGATGAGCTAATAATGCTTAAGGGGATAACCTAAGATGGCTGAATTTTCTACAAAGATGACTCTAAGGTGAAGCTTATCCAAGAAGGTGTGGAGAAAAAAGGGTGTCTAATCATAGAAATCATGCCTAGTTGGTAAGGCATAAGCAGGATTAACTCCTGGATGTTGGCTAAATTTGATGGTGCGCTCTAACCAGGCCTCTTGAAGTGCTTCGTTGGTAGCTTTATCCTCTGATTTGTGGAGTTTGGCAATTTGAGGACTTGGTGTTAGTTCCTTTCTCTTGGCTGAAAGTTCTTGGTATGCCTAAGATGGTTTGAGTTTAACTTTGTGAAACTTCTTTTTGGGTTTGGGTTGCTTTGACATCAATTCTTGAATTTGCTTGGCTTTGAGAGGCCTCAGTTATTTTGATTCAACTTGTTCAACTTCTAGAATAGGCAATGACTATGCTAAGTGTACCCTAAGCTAGGATTGAACAAGTTTGGAAAACATGCATTCAATAAGTAAAAGACCAAGCAATAGATAGAAACAATCAGATATAAGTTTTGATTCCCAGAATGTGATACTTGCACCAAGGAGTGTGTATGTTTTACAAATGTTTTGATCAGTCACTTCAAACACATTAATGCCCTAGATGGTTGTCTACAAGGCTGATAGTTGGTTTAGCTAGGGAGTCCTCGATATACCCAAGGTACGTGAGGCTCAAATCTGTAGATGAAACCAAAAAGATGTCACACAGCCAAGAGGAGTGGTAACCCACTTCTCCTCTTTCACTTCTCAAGGGTATTTAAGTTCCTTGAGGCTTAGCCTAAGTGACAAAATCTTGATCCCAAGGGAGGTGTCTTTCGATTCACCTCCCGATCTTTATACTCCGTTGGAACGCTGGAGTTGAGGTCGTCCCAAGGGGTGATGAAATCCCCAAGCAGACCTCCTAAAAAGAGAAACAAGGTTTTGGATCCTAATCTTATGCACCCAAGATGGCCTCGAAAGATGACAAGGGGAGAGAAGACTTGGATGACCTTGGGCTAAAAAACACGCTTGTTCTTTTACCGATTCTTATGTGTGCTGATCTAGACTTTGCAAGCACTCATGTTTAAGAGACAATGTTCAATTCCAACTTGAAGTGCCAACAAAAGTAAATCGATCGAAGAACGCAAACAAGAAGAAGAGTTAGGGTCAACAAAAGAAAACTCGCGCACTCGGAGGCCCTCCACGTCAAGTATCAATTAATTTCCTTTAAAGCATTCAAGAGTTGGTGTGATTTTGTTTTAAGCCCAAAGAAAAGATGTGTGAGACTCAATTTTTCAAGTGTGCGCCCGGAGGCCCTCCACGTCAATAGTTGTTCAATTTTAGTGCCCAAACTTGAAGTGTGATCGATTTAATCTAGAGTTTTGGTCATTTAAATTTTTTGATAAACTTAAAGCAAATGTTCAAAGACCAAGTGAGTGAGTTAGATTGTGGAACATTTAACACCTTTTTCAAGTAGACCCATCCCCATAAATGGCGCTGAGATTGCAACCAATGGTTGAATTGATGGGTGATTAGAAAAGAGGTGAGTCCAAGGAACTACTTAAATTAATTTTTGCAAATTTTTATTTAACTTAACAAAGTCTCTTAAATGTCCAAAAATTAAACTTTACCTAAATTGCATGTGGAAAAGAGATTTGTTTTGTTCAATTTTAGAAGCTCCAAATGAAGTGTTTGATATTGCAATGGTTAATTGATCCTTGGCATTTAAGATTGGATTCTTTTTTTTAATCATGCATTCAAGGAAAATTTGATTTTAATCCATGGCATTCAAGAGTGTGTTTAGCAACATGCATTCAAAGACAAGTGATTAAACATTCAAGTTTTTTCCTTTGAGCATTCAAGATTGAGATTTTGTGTGTTGTTTTAAGAACTTTGAAGTGCTTTGTTTTAACCTTAGATCATTCAAGATTGTTTTGGACTCAAAAGTGAAAATGACTCTTTGGACTTTGGTTTTAATTTAAGATTTTGTGTTCTAGTTTGCATATTTTAAGCCCAAAAATGATATTCCTAGATTGTTTTGATGCATGAAAAACCTAAGAAACGTTCAAGATTTTGCAACAAGACATTTGTTTGGAACAATAACAAAGCTTTTAGGACAATTTTTTGGCAATCATTTAGGACTCTTAGTTTTCATGAGATTTTTAAAAGAACTTAAAAATATTTGCAAATGAGGTTCATTTTATCCTTGATTGATGCTTTGAGTTTGATTTAGATTTTAGTGTGCACTTAGTGTTGATTTTGAACCTTTTGAAATGGAAACTTGAAGTTCTTTTCAAATTTTCAAAAATGAAGTGTTCCTAACTTTGCATGAATGCATCTAAAACCTTGATGTTGCAAGGATGCAAATGATTAAATTGGTTTAGTTTCACTTGTTAAAAGGCTTTTTTTTTTTTGCAAATTTTTAGTTTTTAATGGATTTAAGTATGATTTAGGGGTTCATTTTAAGCACTAAAAAGAAGTGTGTATGATTTTTTTTCCTTCAAAAAAAATTGCCAAGATCTCCCACAAGAAGAAGAAGAAGTAGATGGAATAAGAAGAATATAGACAAGAAGAGAAAGAAGAATTCCAAGTGCTTTGTCCACCTATAAGCTTGAAAAATCTGCAAACACTATGAGATAGATTATGAGTTCCTTTGTCTTTTTCATGCTCATGTGGACCTACAAAATCAATTTATACAATCCTACCAATCACAAAAAAAAACAAAATCAGCCAAAATTAGCAAATGACATACAAAACTTGACTAAAAAAGCTAATGAAGATGACCCATGCGGGGTCCCACCAGGCGTGCCAAAATGTATATGAGCAATGTTAGTATGCTAATAGAAACCAAATTTAAATAAAGCTTCTACAAACTAAAAAAAATTCATAAAATTCAAAATAGACTAAGATGAGCTCTCAATTGAGAATATGAGCCATTAATGGACTCTCTCAATAAGAAGCTCTCTTGTTGAGTGGCTTTGTCTAAATAGATAGGATGTATGCTCAAGCTTATGCTTCAAAAATGGCTTCAAATGGAGTTGGAATTTGGGTGTGAGTGTATGGTTTTGATGTAAAATGGCGTCTTAAAATGGCATTATGACTTTACTTCATGGATTGTGTTATTTTGCAAAGGGGAAGGATCCAATTTATAGGCAAGAGGCTTGAGGGATTGAGGGCTAAGATGCAAGGATGGGGAAAAGCTCATGGAGGGCTCAGATTGCATGAGAGGAGAGCACATGGATTGTGCTTCCTTATAGCCAATCAGGGAGTGACACATGTCACAAGGTGAGAGGATGGAGGAAAGGGGAAGGATGAGTCAACAAAAAAAGTTCAAGGGATAAAATCTTCATAAAGACCCTCATAATGGCTTGTAAGAGCAATAAAAAGGCTTGGAAGAGTCATTTATGGCCTAGTGGGCTTCATAAAGTTTTATGGTTGAGATATTTAGAGGGAGATGAGAGAAATTTCGACTTGGGCTTGATTAGGAGGGTTTTAAGCTTGCTTAGGATTGTGCAAATGATTAGAGGATGGATTAGGATGGTTTAGGATTAGCTTAGGGATAGGCATGTGGATGGCATTTAATGAGGGTGGGTGAAGGAGGAGATATTTGTTAACTTTGGCTTGGGTTAGTAAGTCTTAACCCATGTTTGGAGAATGTGACAAGGTTAGGAGGGGATTAGGATTAGGTTTAAAGACATCTTCTAGAAGAGTCTAGAATTTGGATGAGGATAAAGACTTTCTAGAATAGTCTAGAACTTCCTAGGATGAGGATGAAGACTTTCTAGAAGAGTCTAGAACTTCTTAGGATGAGGATAAATTAGATTTTTAGGAAATAAATAAAATTTTATTTATTTCAAGGGTTTGGGTTGAGGAGATATTTATTAAAACTTTTTAATAAACATGAGGATTAATATTTAATCTTAATTAAATATTTTGAGTTGGGATTAGGGGTAGGAAATGATGGGATTAGCCTTTAATCAAAATTAAAGAAGGATTAGAAGATTTTGGAAGAGGTTAGTGGTCTTAAGGAAATTGGCCAAGTTTTGGGCAAAAAATAAATTTCTTATTTATTTTGGGTTTTTTGGTCAATTTATTAATTAAATAATTAATAAATAAGGAAATAATGTTTAAATAAGATTTAAACATTTTTGGGAGGGATTCCTTAATTAAATATTTTTAATTAAGATAAAGGGATTTAATGGCATAAAAATAAATAAATTAATAAATGATGATGTCATCAAATTTTTTTCAAAAAATAAAAATACTTTATTTTCTAAAGGTTTTTAGGTGTCTACAGATAGTGCTACTATAATTGTGAATTAATTAATTATCTTATTTTAATTTATTGGGAAAGCCTCAAGGCCAACTCAAGGAAATATTATGAAGATATGGTATAAATGAAAGTTGTTTTCCTTGCCTTTTATGTGAACTTGGATTATAGGATCAAGTGGAATACAAAGTATTAATGTGCAACACAAGAAGGAGATAAATGCTTATTTAATGCATGTAAGCAATCCAAGGGATCATTGGATGTGTAGTATGAGATTTGGTCACAAGATGTGAAGGAAAAAAAGTCTGGTTGAAAGGATAGAGATATAGGAAGGAAGTACATTTTAGTTGAATTATTCTCCAAGGAATAATATAGTGATCATTTGGATAATGGGTTTTTTGATCTTAGCCTTGAAGTTGTTTGGGCAATGTGTCCAACTATCTTCCACAACTCCTAGTAGGGTTGGAATCTCCTAATAGGGATTCAAAGTCTCCTAACAAGGATTCATATGTATAGAATGTTGTAATAGACTCCTAATAAGGTCTATCCTCAAACAAGGTATATTTATAATAGTACATCATCTTGCGGGTGTCATCCCCACTGGGGCTTTCCCTCTGATCAAAGGTTTCCCTATTTAACCTATCTATTGTTAATTGTGTATGAGTATCTTATTATGATTTTAGTGAACATTACTCATATGGTTAAGATTGTTTAAAGTTAATGATTTTGATAATAGTTGTACAACTAATTCAACCACCCCCACCCGCCCACCCCACTCTTAGTTATTTCAATGTACTATATATTCTAACAATCACTTTTTTGAACACCCATTTAGTTCCAATAACATTCTTATTCTTAGGTCTAGGAACCATCTCCTATATATTTTTTTTCTCAATCCACTTGACTTTTTTCATAGATTTAATCCAATACTCATCTTTTCTAGATTCATCAAAAAATTTAGGTTCAACTTAAGAAATTTAACATAGTTATTTTTGTAGCATATTTCTTTTTATAAGTTGTCTATCTTTGTTTTAAATTATCTATTCAACATGGTGATTCTTTATCAAGTTCCTACTGGGTGGACCACTACTTTAAATCTTATTATAGTTCTAGTTTCTTCTCTTTGATCTTTTCTCTTTGATTCTCTTTGAATTTTATTTTGAAAATCAGTGTCAATCTCATAAAATAATTCTTTCTCAAAATTTTCCCTATCAAACCTTTATTATTCTCTTCATTAGAATTATAATCAAGTATCCTTTCCTAAATTCTAAACTTTTCATACACTCTCACATTTGTGCTCTCAACAATAGTCTTAGTTCTCCGTTTAAAATATTGGTATGCATTAATTTTCAATGAATATCCAAGAAATATACCTTCTTTACTTGTTGAATCAAACTTTTTATTATCATCATCTCTCTTAATGTAACATTTACTTCCAAATATTCTAAAATAATTAACTGAGGGTGTATGTCAAAAGAAAAGTTCATAAGGTGTCTTACGATAGCCTTGTCAGATTTGTACTCTCTTCATAGTGTACATTGATATAATTACCACTTCTCGCCAAAATATCTTAGATACATTTTTCTCAAACAAAATTTCTCTTTCTGCTTCTATTACTATTATGTTTCTATTTTCTTCTATCTCATTTTGTTCAAGTACCTTAGGGTTAACTCATAACCCCCCTCCCCCTCTCTCTCTTTCCCTCTCTCTACCTCTCTCTCTCTCTAACCCATAACCTAGATATAAATCCTCACATAGTCTCTTTAATCACTTAACCTCTCTCTAACTCCTCACCTCATCTCTGTAATAATGATTAGATTTTTAGGTATGACTAGGTTCATTTTTAAATTGTTATGTAAATTTGATTTATACCTATTACTAAAATCAAAATGTAATGTAGTTAAGTTTTATTTATATATGTTGTACAATATGACATAAATTGTACTTAAATTTTATTTAGATTCATTTAATATGTTTTTATTATATTGGTTTTTAAAATAATGTATATATGTATATGCATTTATAGATCTCTATTAGCATCTCTCTTGTATTGTTTGTATATATATTTCATCATTATCGCATCTAGTGGTAGTGATTTTGGAGAGGCCAATGTGAATGGCTGTTCATGTATTTGATCATCATATAGATCTAATAATACTACCCAAGATAGGAAGACACTATTTACTGAGACACTTCATCACCTATAGAGCACACTCAATTCCATTGATCATAGATTGGAGGCTTTACCTACCATACAACTTAGGGATGATGTGACTATGATTAGAAATGAGTTGATTAGGATGATCAATAATTTTTGGGGTTTTAACCCTAATGATAGTCCGAGTTTAGACATATTTTATGGAACTCCCCCCCATAGTGTTAGTGGTGGTATGAGGTGGAGAAAGATAGATGATTTGGTCTCAATAGAGAATGTAAAGAGCATATTCCCACATTATTGATTATTTAAAATAGTCAGAGGGTACCATGTGATGTGATGTACTAACCCATTGGTGGCTCCCTCTATGTATCCTTTTTTGTTGGCTTCAAACCACATGTGGCCTCAAAAGGACAAGCTCCCCCTGTATTTCTACAAATAATTATTTGCAAAATTTCATCTATATCATAATGTTAATTATATAGATATCCCTAGCCATGCTAGGTAGTGTCAAGGTAGGTTTTCAGATAAATTTAGACACCTTGATGATCCAACACTAGTTAATAAATATGCATTGATTAGTCAAAAACCTTTTGGTGATGCTAAAATGTTCAGAGTTAGATACATCTAAAGATAGAGTGGAAGATGTACACATAGAGATATTTACAAGAGGATCATCACTATTCTACCCTAGGTGTATGTGATTTTTACTAATTGTGTGCACAAATACATGACATTCTTGTTGGAATAATTTAGAGTGAATTAGCTATCCAAGGTCTAAATGTACAAATACAACTTTTTAGTACTCATCAAACATATATTTGCATGCATTGATTAGATCATCCAACATGTTAAAACCTTTGTGTGTTATTGTCCTAGGTCAAATCAACTTTGAAGAAATGTAAACATGAAATATCACAAATTCAATCACACAATTTGATACAAGGATTTAATGTGGAAACCCTATTTGGGGAAAATCACCAGTAACATGATACAAATTTTCACTATTTTGAAGTGAGCTCTAAGAGAGCCAACCATGGTAAAGGTTACAATGCACACTATTAAATGTGACCTTGATTAAGGGAATTCAATCACCCTATTAAAATTTATCCTTGTTAGAGGACTTTAGCAGATTCCATTGTAATGTCACCAGCTTAAATGGTTTACTCATAACTATTAGGCCAACCTTAATCCAAAGGATTTATCCAGACTGATGAAATTGTTAGAGTGTAACAATAGGACTTGATCTTATATCAAAACAACTCACTAGAAAATTTTAGATCTTTGATTCAACCCTCTATTCTTTTTGGCATTCATTCCCCTTCATCTCTGATTGCTTCTTTACCCTTCAAGATTTCACCTCCTTAAGCCTTCATGTTTAGTATGCCAACTATAGGTTCATTCCTTTGGCCACCATATGAAGCAACACCTCTAGACTATCAACACTTGACCTTAGGCACTATTTCTTATGGCCTTGTATCTCCTTAAATAGAGAATTTTGATATTTTTCTACCTAGTCACAATTGTTCATCTTAGGGTTATGTTAGATTCATCAAATCGTCTCTTCTTTCCATTATTTCTCTCTAGAAACTTCTCTTTTAATCCTCATTAAATTTGTCTTAAAATGGTTTATGTTGAATTTTGTGCCACCAACTCATCAAGATTATCATCAACACAATTCACATGATTCAGGAAATCAACTTATGTCAACTCAGATTCATCAAATCTTCATTAAACTCTTTTTTTTTCACTTGACAATAATTGATTGCTGATGCTTGGCCAACACTAGGTCACTTGGGTTAAACTAAATCTTGCTTGGTCAATACTATAATTTACTAATGCTTAGCACATACTGAATTTTTTTGATGCTTGGCACATACTAAATTTTTCTTTTCCTAGTCATAACCATCTTTTTTCTTAGCTTAAGCTAAATGCTCAATTTACACTATTTGACTGCTCAGGCTTGGAAAACACATAATTATTATAAACTCTTCTTGTCTTTGCTGCAATAACCTTTCATTTTAGCCTTAAGTAGATAAATAATACATTATATCATCAAAGTCTTATTTTCTCTTTGTGCTCCTTTTATACACCATATAACTCAACCTTTCTATAGGTACTCCTGTTATCCTTTCTTTTCAAATCCTCTTCATCTATCAATAAAATGATAGAATTCTAATGAAACTTAGCAATTTTCTTACCATCAAGTAGCAAATTTGACATCAATGAAAAAATATTGATTTTTCCCATGATAGGTTCCTATACTTCAATAATATTCTTTTTCAACAATCTCACTCTTTGGCATTAATGGCAAGCCAATACCAACAATAATAAAAATCTCTCCCTCCTTCAATATATGTCCTTCCTCTATATAGGTTAGTGGTTTCTTTGTAATCTCTCTTCTTTAGATAAACTCTCCCTCTTTGAAAAAAGTGCCAAAGACTCCTCATCTATTCATGCAAATATCAAAAACTAAAGTTTCCTTAATAAGGTTTGATGAGGCCAATTATTGCCTCTATTTTATATTAATTTTAATACTCTATTTTTAATATCGCTAGGACATTTGTGAACTCATAACTAGTTGAACTTATGATAAAGTCCAGATAGAACTGTTAATCCATGCGTAGATAGTTATGTCATATTTTTCCAATATTATACATATAATGTAGTATTTCATATAACCATCAAAATGTGTGTTCTAATATTTGGATTTAGTTTAATTATGCTTATTTGCATAAATATTTTTGCATCACAACTAACTTGCTAGGAAAGGAACAAGCTAGAGAGTGGTTGACAGTATTCAAGAAGGAGCATCAAGGCCTAGTTGTAGTAGAGGAATCATTATGGCACTAGAAGACAAAGGAGGAGCCATTATTCTAGGAATTTAAGGATGAAGTGTTTCTATATTCCCTCTACATTTACTATTGTGCTGAATTGCGGACTATTATATTTCCTTCTTCTTCTCTAGTGGATCTTCAGTCAGTTTGTTTTCTTTTCTATTTTAGAATAGGTGTCGATCCTCTATTTATAGGGTTTGGATTGATAGTTTAAGGAGGTTGGAAATTTTTATGGAAAAACATTGTTGTCTCTTGTAGCGAGTTATTTGCGATTTTATGTATTGTTCTTATGTAAGAATTTTTTGAAATATAATGAATTAATTCTTTGTTTACATTTTGTGTAAGCAGATTAGTAGAAGCTAAGCAAGGGGACCCACTTGGGAGGTGAATTAGTTTAGAGTAGTGTACATTTACCTCTAGTATTTTCAGTATTTCAGATAGAAGTTACAGTTTCTTCCTACAACATCATATTTTGTGAATGTTCCTATAGCATCTACAAGAATAGTTATAGTGGATGGTCTAGGTTGAAGTATAGGTTAGCATAGAGTTTAATTTCCAGAATTCACTTTAGTAAAGAGTTAAGTGTGTTACTTTCTTGCAACACTATTTTAGGTTCTTTATATGCATTTTACTTTCCTATAGCATAAGCATAATGACTCTTCAAGGAACCTAGTGCACATACTATGTCAACCATTTCAAGTATATGCCCCTGGGTTGATAAATTAAATGCACCTCATGGTGGGAGGAGTAATCCTTAGATTGAATAAACTATTCCTAAGTGAGGCTTTGCGCATGATTATCACACACCTATTGTGAGGTGGACCATTTTTGGCATCATTGCTTGCAATGGTGTCAAGCTAGGAACATCTTTATGAGTCATATTTTTTCTTTTATATATAGCTAGTTTTTTTAGAGATTTACAATCCTAAAGATGGCTTCACAAACATGAAGAATTAATTTGCATGCATTGAAGAGGAAGAAGAAAAGATGAATATGATAGATTTCTTCCATGAGGGTCTATTAATTTGAACAATGAAATTGAAGAATTGAGTTGCCTTTTGAGGATGCAAGTCCTAATTTTCTTGCAACATCTTCCTCTATAGCTAAATCCTTGGATATAAGTAGTCTTGAACCTTTTTCTGGAATCTTGACTAGCTTTCTTGATAGTTCTAGTCCAAATCCACCCATTGTTAATGATCTTGTAGCTAATGCTCCTTTTCAGCAACAACCCCATAATCAAATACCTCTACTAATGGCACACCCCACTTTTCCATTTCCTCTTCTGAGCCTCATAAACAATTCTAATCTCAAAAATATACCCACATCTGCTCTTCCAAAGTTTTATGCCCTTTTAACTATGGATCCTAATACTTTCTTGTTTGAGTTTGACATACTCTTTCGTATCTGTGACTATAACATCAATGCCCACAAGCTCAAGTTGTTTTCAACAACATTAAAAGAAATAACCTTATGATGGTTCATGGGCTTAGGAACCAATGTAGCAGGTACCTAGGATGAGATGCTGACTTTGTTTCTAGAAAAATACAAAGATTATTGCAAGGGGAGATGACATTTTTAGAATATCACAAAATGAGGATGAAACATTGGAAGACTATGTTTCGCATTTTTTGTACAAAATGTAGAAGAACCCCCAACATGTACTAGTAGAGGATTTATAGAGATTGGCCTTCTTGAGAGGTATAGATGATAATTGTCTAGAAGCATTAGACCTAATGGTTGGTGGAGATATATACCAATCTTCTTGGGATGACCTCAAGAAAATCTATCTTAACTACTCAAGGCCAGCTATGAAGAAAGATAGAGAGTACTAGTCCACAATCACTAAAGGGATTAGACAAGGCATTTCAAAGCTCAAGATATCTAATTTACTCTCAGATTTCAAGAAAGACTTCATAAATGATGTCACTACATATCTCAATACCATGACCATAAAGAAGAAGCATGTAGAGGCTAAATAACAATTGGTAGAGTACTATCATCACTGTTGCAAATAAAAGAAAGACTACACATGTAAGTTGGTAGCCAACTTGGAGAATTAACATTTTCCAACTAAGTACATGAAGGTAGAAGGGAATAATGATCAAGTGTTATTTTTTGCTCAACATCAACCATGGGCTTCAAGACAAGGTATGCCTCAAGATCATCTACAATTTTCAAATCCTTACAATAATCGATGGAAAAACCAAAGATATCAGAATCCTTCTTAGTACTCCCAACCTCCTTCAAAAAACCAGCAAAATAATTGTTGTTGTGTCCACAACACATGCCCCATTCCTCACTAGGAATGGGGACCCCCTACTTTTTTTGACTCCCGGCCTCATAGTTCGAGAGTTGGGAGAAGAAAATTCAGTAAGAAGTTAGATTTCTAGAGTCAAAATTTGAAAAATAAAAATAAAAATTTATGCCATGCGTGCTCCTCATGGAGGCGCACCACACATGGTTATGCGGTGCCCCCCATGGAGGCACGCCATGCCATGCCCCTCATGAAAGGCGTCACGTGCACCCAAATAAATAAAATAAATGTTCCACAATTTGTCTTTTAGAGGTGTTTGTCTTAATTAGGCATTTTCTTCTATCTGGACTAATGTTTGCTTCTTTTTGTAGGTAAAAAAGGTATCCTTAACTTGTTGGGGTCAACTTTTGACTCAGAGCTTAGAATTTAGAACCGTTTGCACCATTGGAAAGAAGAACTAAAGATCTAATTTTAGTCCCTAAAACAGTGAGCCTTTGGCTGCCTAATTTTAGGGATGAATGAAGGTCAACTTGAAATTTTGAGCAAAAGAGCTCCGAAAAAGCCATTTAAAAATGCCTAGAAAAATTTGAAAAAAAATATGAAAAAGTTTCAAACATTTGATTATTTTGGATAATCTAGATCACTTGGTTTCTCACCAAGAAGGATAGGGCAATTGGAGAGAAGACAAAGGTTGAAGATACTAAGGTTGGACACATGAAGTGGAACAGGTTCCTCATCTTATGCAACTATTAATGACAAGATTCAATGCAGTTGCCTTGAGATTTTAGATCAAAGAAGCAAAAGAAGTTCAAGTTTATTAAAGTGATTGGCTATAAAGAGGGTATAAATCATTGAAAATGGGTAAAGAATGTACACAAAAAGTGATCTAAAACCCCATTTGAGAAAAATTGAAAAACCATTTTCAAAATTGAGAACTTTGATTTTTTGGCGAATTGAGCTTCTGAAGTACATAGGTCTCCAGGTTTGCAGCTCCACATTTTCATGTAGCTCTATAGGTCTACATCTCTATAGGTATGTAGGTTTGCAGCTCCACAATTTAGAGGTGCACCAATAGTTAACTACCAATTCCAAAAATAGTACTTTCCATGCATCAGGAACGCATTTTGACGGTAATTTAACTTTGACACACACCTAGTGAAGGACTAACTTCTATTTTTGGCACCTCCATGCACTTCCACTTTGATTGATGGATTCATCCTACTTTCTCTCTCTTATTTTCTCTATTTTTGACATGTAAAGGGCTCATGCATCCAATTAATGAATAAAATATGGATGGAGTCCCTCTAAGCACTAGATTAATGGTTAGTTTGTATATATTTAGTTTGTTTTAATGTTTTAAAAGAATTTTATTGCATGAAGATATATCTCACTCTCAACACAAATTGAGGAGACAATTTCTTATAAATACCCCATTGTAAAATTTAATAAGGGCTTCCATTATTATGTAATAAAATTATGCTTTTGGTGCTTGCATTTGGAGTTTAGTTATTCTTGCCTGAACGTGTCATAATTTTGTGGATTTTATTCATGAGATTGTGATTGAGCCAAAAGTTTATTGCATTGTTTCTGGTTGTGCAATCTTTTAGTTCTGGTGTTTGCTATAGATATACAAATTTTGCTAACGTAATGAGCTTGAGAAGAGATCACCCGATTGTGTCAACATAGCTTTTCGTCTTGCATGAGTGCACTTTCCGTGGCCTTGCAATTTGATGAAGAGTGAAACATCATTTGATTTGTTAAAGATTCTCACTGACGATGGCATCAATGGATTCTAGGAAGCGCTGCTCCTATTTTCATTGGTTTCCTACCAATTTTTTCGAAGGTTTAACTCACAGCGTGTTGTGTTCTATAGCTTATGTCCATTCAGGAATTTCAATTTCAAGTTATTTCAATTTCATGTTATTTGCTTTCAGTTTTTTTATTTTCTTTACTAATCCCCTATTAGAATAGGACCTCATAGTAATTGCATTATTAGAGTTGCATTCATTGAAAAAAATAGGAAATACAAAAATATTGTTCTTTTGGTGCGATATTCTGAGACAACAAACAGATTTACTTTGATTCTGAAATAAAAGAGTTTTTAGAACTAGCAAAGACCTCATGAAAACTCACATTTATCTTCTATTGAGCAGATTTTGTATGTTGCAAGACAAATACTAAACCTTGGAGTGGATCCTTAAAAAGATTTTCTTTTCAAGAGAGGAATTATGCAATGAATTCTTGTTGTTGACCTCGTGAAAAATGAATGCCCAACTATAACCAATGGCCCAATCAATAAAATAACCAATGGAAAAGAAAGAAAAACAACCAGTGGCCCAATCAGAAAAATAATCAATGACAAAACCAACAAAACAACCAATGGCCTAATTAACAAAATAACTAGTGGCAAAATCAATAGAGTCAATGGCAACCACTGCAAGGAAATTGGAAAAAAAAAACCAATGGAGGAGGCCTCCATAGTGACTTAACCAAAATTATGGTAACCCACAACTACCACCTCTAATGCGTCCATCTACAATAATGCCACTTCTTGCAACAAATATTGTTAATCCTAAGACAACCCAATTGCCTACTCAGTCTTAGCCAAATCCAACCAACAAGAAACAATAGTAGAAAATGTACACAACTGATACTCAAAAGTTTTCTACTTATTCACTAAAGATATTTGATATTCATTTGAGATCTAGTAGAACACCTCCTACAACAAAATATCTTATTATCACAGAAGTTACAAACACTCCTACAACACCACTTCCAAAAGCTACATTGCCAAATACCAACCCACCAACTGATTTACCCAGTAGGACTACTGACCACACCTCATTGAATCCTCCCTTTCCACATAGGCTAAATAATGAGAAATCTATATCCAAAGAGGAAGAGACATTTTCTATTATTGAGTAGCTAAAAAACATGGACATCCAAATCCATTTATTCCAAGATATCAAGGATGTCCCTCTTTATGGAAAGGCTATTAAGGAAGTATGCCTTAAGAAGCTAGGGAAAAAGAAGAAAGATCCTCAAATAGTCCATGTTGTCAAGAAATTAGTAGATATAATGTTAGGGAAGCTAGTGATTCCAAAGTATTTAGATCCTAGTAGTCTAGTAGTTAACTTGATCATAAATGGATTGGATGTGAAAAATGCTTTGGTTGATTTGGGAGTAGTAATAAATGTGATAAGTAAAGATACAATGCATAGGTTACACATAGAAGGCTTAAGGACAACTCCCACAGTGTTAAAACTTACTAATAGTTCAACTATCACTCTAGATGGTCTCATAGAAGATGTGATAGTGACTTTAGATTCATGGTAACACCCTATTGATTCTCTTATCCTATCACCTAAAGTAAAACTTGTTGGCTATCTTCTCATATTAGGGAGACCTTGGTTAGTGACCATTGATGCTAAAATTAATTGCAGATTAGGTAGTATGACAATTCCAAATTGTCAAACCACAAGGAAGCTAACACTATATCCACTTGCCGAACCCCAGCCAAACTTGGGAGAACCTATTTGTCCAAATTTAGGGGATGAAGAGGAAGAGTTGAATTCTATATTGCAGCTCATGAATTTGCATAGGCACTCTTTTCTAAAAATGCAGGAGGCTGATGTAATACAGAGCATTCTTGCCAATGAATATATAGTAGCTAGAGATATTGTTGAGAGTTATGTCTTAAAGCTATGTACCTATGAAGATTCTGTCTACCCAAAAAGCCCTAAGATAATTGATTAATTAATGTTAGGTGAAATAGCTACAAGTCTAGTACCAAAAGTGTGAATTGTAGAGTTAACAACTGCTATGGAACTTTCTCCTTGCCATAATCTTCATGTAAAAAACAAGTTGTCCCAATCACAATTGAGATTGTTAACTAAGATCCTCAATTAGCATGAAAAATCCTTTTCTTTGGATTATGGGGATATGGTAGGACTGAGCTCTAAACTCTACACCCATAGGATCTAGATCAATGATGGAAGCTTGCTAGTCTGTCAGCCTCAGAGGAGAATAAATGCAACATTATGTGAGATAGTTAAGATTGAGTTGCATAAGTTATTAGACGTTAGATTCATCTATCCAATCTCTAATAGAAAATGGGTATCACCATTAGCTATTGTACCTATAAAGGAGGTAAGTGGTATATATGTGTAGATTATAGAGAGTTACATAATGCTACAAAGAAGAATCACTTTCCTTTGCCCTTTATTGATCAAGTTTTGGATACTTTGGTTGGAAAGAAATACTTCTCATTTATGGATTGATACAGTGGTTATACTAAGATAAGTATTGTTCATGAAGATCAAGAGAAGACCATATTTAGATGTCCTTGGGGTACCTATGCTTATTCTATATTACCATTTGGCTTATACAATGCACCTGCTACTTTTCAAAGAGCTATAATCAACATCTTTGCTAATATATCACATTATTGCATGGAGATATACATGGATGAATTCACTACATTTGGTCACATTTGAGAAAGCCTTGAAGAACTTGGAGAAAGTTTTAATCCAATTTGAAGAATACAACCTATCTCTCAACAGTGAGAAATGCTTTCTGATGATGTAGGAAGGCATGGTCTTGGGATATTTTATCTCTAAAGCTAGAATGTAGGTAGACCCTATGAAAACAGAGGTAATTCTCACACTCCCTATTCTTAAAAAGTAAAAAGAAGTGAGATATTTCCTAGGACATGCTAGCTATTATAGGAGGTTCATCAAAAAAATTATACAGATAACTAGTCCTCTATATACTTTTCTTACCAAAGAGGCTAAATTTTCCTGGACAAAGGAATGTGATGACTCCTTCCGATAGCTCAAGTCTCTATTGATAATTGTACCAATACTTAGGGGTCCTAATTAGAATTTTTCTTTTCAAATACATACAGATGCTTTTGATTATGCCATGGGTGTAGTGCTAGGATAGAAATGTCAAAACCTTAAAAATGCAATCTACTATATTAGTAAGAGCCTTCATGGACTAGAGTTAAACTATATAGTGACTAAAAAGAACTATTAATAGTAGTTTATGCTCTAAATTTTTTTTGGTACTATGTAATTGATTATCCCATATTTGTTCATGTTGATCATGTAGCAATTAAGAATCTCATGGATAAACATGCCATCATAGGCAGGTTAGCAAGATGGCTACTTCTTTTGCAAGATTTTGATATCACAATCATTGACAAACCTAGGAAAGAAAATGTGGTAGCTGATTATCTATCTAGAATCCACCATGATGAAGAGGATACTACTTTGATAGATGATACATTTCTATATGAGCATCTATTTCATATTTTTGTCCAAACACCATGGTATGTAAACATACCTAATTAAATTATAGCTAACAAAATGCCCACACATTTCTCTTACAAGGATAAAAGGCTTCTTGTAGAGAAAATCTTCCATTTTTCTTGGATTGATAACACACTACTTTAAATTGGACCTGATCAAGTTATGTGGAGATGTGTGTGAGAAGATGAGACATGTCACGTTTTACATGAATGTCATAATGAACCATGTGGGGGGCACTTTGCAGAAAAAAAAACAACATTGAAGATTTTAGCAATTGGTTACTATTGGCCTACACTTCATAAAGATGCAACTAGTTATACATAAAAGTGTGATAAATGTTAGAGGATGGGTCAACCAACAGGATCAAATGAAATGCCTCTCAATCTACATGTGGTGGTAACACCATTTGATAAATGGGGCATGGACTTCATTGGTCGAATAGATCCTCCATCTAATGGGAAATCATACATCCTTGCATGTATTGACTACCTGACAAAATGGGTAGAAGTCAAAGCCATGAAGCATGCTTGTGGCCATAAAGTTTTCAAAATTTTATATGAAGAAACTTTTACTCGATATGGTGTACCCAAAGAACTTGTTACTGGCTGGAGTGCTCAATTTACTTCCAATTTGATAAGAGAACTCATGAAAGAATATAATATTAGACATTGGAAATCAAGCCCCTAACATCCTCAAACTAATGGACAAGAAGAAGTTACAAATCAGGAGATAGAAGCCATTTGACAAAGATAGTTCATTTGCACCATAGTGATTGGAGAAGAAAACTACTAGAAGCTATTTGGGCATATCAAAGAACATGGAAGCATAGAGTTCACCCCATTCAATTGTATAGAAAAGTAGCAATGATGCCCATTCAATTTGAACACAAAACTTTAAGAACAATGCCGATGTTAAACATTAATCTTCCTCCAGCATAGAGAGAGTTCTTAGTATATTTTAATTCTATGGATGAAATGTGCAAGTCTACCCTGGAATGCACTACAATCATACAAAAGTAAAGGAAATAATGGCATGAATCCCACATTAAGAGTAAGCAATTTCAAATTAGATATTGGGCATTACTTTATGATTCTAGATTCAAAGAAATACTAAGCAAGCTATAGATACAATGGCTGGGTCCCTATGAAATAAGCCATGTATTTGCAAATGGAGTAGTTTAGTTAACCATAATTGATCTAGTACACTTCAAGTTACTAGTCAATGGACATTGGCTAAAGTTGTATCACCAACCCCAAATGAAAGAATATTTTCTATGGAAATTTCAATAGCCAGTTTCAAATGAACAATAGGTAACCCTTCTTGTAGTAGAGGGTGCCAACCTTCTTTTTGTAGCTCTTTAATAAAAAATTTACATTTATATAAATTTCAATTCTCCATTCACTTTCTAAATTCTTCTTTTTCAACTCATTTCATTTCTTTCTCTAGCATCCACCCACCTTCCACACCGTCAATTTTCTATGCTTTCAATAATATGCTGAGTTCACTGATGTATGTTGTCACTGTCATTCTTCCACTTTTGCTAGCTTTATTTGACATGTGCAATGATCAAATTGATAGGTATAATATTTTCAAATTTTATTCATTTTTAACACATATATTTAGTTGGTTATACCGACTACTACATTAAATATATCATCATGGCATTATGCTAGTTCTGTATCTCATGCCAAGTATGAAAATTGAGGACACTTGTCCATGTTTCATAGGGGGTAGGGAAGGTTACTAATTCCAAATGGCATTTCTATTTACTCATTAAAGATTCTCACATCTATACTTTCCCTTTGTTTGATTGAAATCCAGTTGCCATAGTACACAAGTGTCAAGTGTCAAGTGTCATACCTTTATTCCCAAATAATCCCTCATTGTTAGAATAAGATGTGACCCAAATTAAATTAGATCTAACCCAAATTTAATTGTGAGGTGTTTCTCAAATATCTACGATTCATTTTGTTAAAATGACATTATTGTTGTTGATGATGGAAATACCAGAAGAATGTGAAAAGAATCCATGGTTTTATAAAGAAGTCTAAAATTCATAGAAGGGAAGAAAATAATTGTTGAAAATAGAGTAGAGGTTGAGATTAGTAAGCACAAATGGGAAGTTAGTTGTAGTGACGTGAACTAGTAGATTATAATGTTTTACTTTCTAATTTAGAAGTTGTAAGAAGATTCAATGAATGTGGCTAGCAGGGAGATCTCTTGAAATTAATAGAATTTGATGAAGAAGCATCTACTAAATTTACAAATACATTTGAGGAAGGTGAAGCAGTAATATTGGGATTGATATCCGTTGCCACATAGGAACACATAGAAAAAGTAGCCAGGTTGCTAGCAATAGGGGAACACTACCCTAATGAGCATGATGCCAAATTAGCTAGGGTCCAATTTTCCCTACCAGGTGACCTCCCATTGGATTTTACTAAGGTGTGAAAAAGAATGTCTATTCCTCCACCATACTTTTGGCTCCTGATTTAACAGTTTTTCCAATAACCAAGAAACCAGATAAATGCATCTAAGGCTAGAAAATTCCTATGATAGATACATATGATTGCAGTCTTGGGCCAACTATAAGGCTAAACCCTTCTTCTACTTTAGGCTTTGCAAGACCTAGGTGGGTAGACCTCAAATTCAATTAATATTGTACCAGTACAAAACATATCCCTGAATCTATTTACTGCAGATGAAAACCCCTTATATCTCCTAATAACTCATAAAATGACACATATCTACAGTAGCTGAATGCAAATACATGAAATTCACAAGTTGAGTGAGGGTTAATTCTTTTCAACCCACTACAAGACATGAAAAACTGAATTTATTTGAATAAAAGATTTTGTGCAAATGACATTCATATTAGCTTGTATCTGATTTAGTGATTAGTGCCTTATCCATTGAAACATAGAGTCATTACCAGGAGGATGACCTAACTTGTTTGCCTTACAATCAAGTTTATCAACTGAAATCCTCAAATCCCATTCTTATGCAATATCCCCTTCATACACCTAGAAACCCTATCAGGACACTAAAGCATTTACCTAACTCCTTGAGTCAAAAGCAACAATAGATCTGATACACAACTCATCCAAGCTACCTTAAATTGAATGAACCTTATCCATTTAATCACAAAGTTAATGACATATGAAGAATCAGGAGATGAAACAAGGAAACCCAAATAATTCATGTAAATCCTTTTTTATATTCATTCATGGAAAGATTGAATACATGAACTAGTAAAACTAAATGAAAATCAAGATACTTCACATAATCTAGCATCAATTTCTAATATCTCAGAATGACAATACATGACATGAAATAAAAATTTGCACATAAACAAGTGTGTGATCTTCAATGCTAGAGCTCAGCTCAATAGATTGGAAGCAAAACCATCAACAACCCTGATTTCAACAATAGAACTGGAACCCTGCTGGTACTACCCAGAGAAAACTGCCAACCTTTCAAATGAAAGAGAGAAAGAATAATATAGGATGAAGGACTTCCCAGCTTTGATATGTGCCTGACATGTGTCTACTTGAAATTCAATCTCCTACAACTGAAAACCTCTTTCAATTTTCTACCATTTTAATTTGATTTTGTTTTCATCATTACCTTGTAACAAATTTGAAAATTTCTTTTGTTCAGTGATGAAAACTCTTTATGCATCCAAAATATCTGATCTGCCTTAGTAAATGCTAGTGAAAATTTGAGTTTTTACTAAATATGGGTGACCAAATTCGACCTTAATTGCATTTCCATGGTCTTTTACCTATATTCAGGTCATTACCTTACCAGAAATCAATTTTGAACTTTGATACTTGAATTCAGTTGCAAGATAAGAATTTGCAAGAAAACCTCATGTAGCTTGAACCAGTGACATTTTGTGCAAAAACCAACCCTAGAATCGGAAATTTTGTTCTCTCCTAATTCCAACAATATATAATATTGCTATATTTGCATCTCAAGAACCTCCTAAAAGTTGATTTTAAAATGACTCCCTTGTTACAAAGCTCAGGTCTGCATATTGAATATTTTCAAAAAATTTAAATATTTTAAAGTATAGACTTTAGAATAAAAACTTCTCAAATTTAAAATCCTGAACGTGCACTCATTTTTTGAAAATAATTTAAAATTATTTCTTTGACACATTTGAAATTTTCCTTTGCACTTGGATCTCGGGTCAAACTAGGTTGACTGAGCATGCCACATGGTGCTTTCTGATTTGTCCAAGAACTTGCATTGCCACGTCATCGCCTGAGTGGGACCCGCTGACATGTGGTGCACACCCACAATTCCACCTTATTTATCCTATGAGCACTTTGGAAATGTGAGTTTGCATTGACCATTGGATCGTGACACATGTCATGATCCTGTGTGTCATGTTGATTTTCTCATTTGGTGCCATCTCATTGCGTGTGGGACCCGCTCTGCCACATGGCAGTGACTTGCATTCCCGTAATTGTTAACCTTCGTGCAACTCCATTTTGCAGGCTTGCACCATTCATTCGATGCACCATGTGGTACGATTTTGTTGCCTGAGTCCACATAAGCTCACTTGTGTTTTCATTTAAAATTTTGTGATGTCACTATTCGTCTAGGTCAACTAGAAGGTGGGGCCCCTCCGCAAGCTTTACTTCAAAAAAAACCTTGTCTCTTAGGACTCAAAGCTAATTGTGTTGTTTTGTATTTAAACTCATAAAGTTCCTTTGTCCTCACCAATGTGGGACATTTGTGTTAAACTGTTGAGCCTCCTTTTTCTAATGTGAAAGTCTACTGTAATGCCGCTTTCTTTGCCTTTGGTGGGTGCTCATTACTTGTTGCTCATTTCTTGCCCAAGTCGTGGGCTTTGCTCCTTTAGTCATATGCCTTGAGAAAGGCTTTTTCTTTGACTTGCAAATCTATATGATCCATTCCCTGCCGCTTCTCCATCTAACTGGTGTGTTCCTTTTTTAAGCTTTGACTACATTGAATGTGGGAATCCCCTTGAATACACTGGAGCCCCTCACAACTGCTTTCTTGTTCTTTATAAAATGTGAATGCTTTTGAGCATGAAGCAGCTTCCTTGTTTTTAACATGGCGATTACTGAAACTAGCATCTTATGTTTTTTGATTGCCTGCCATTTTGAACTTGTTATTCTTGTTACTTTTATGCAAGCATGCCGTGGGCTTTTAGTCTTAGCTAACTCATTTTTCGCTTTTGTTAGCTTCCAATTGTGGATCTTCTTCTTTGATTTGGTGTCTTCCTATTCTTCTTATGCCCAACAAGCATCATTTCTTGCGGGTTTTTAAACTCCCTTCCTTCCTAAAACTGTGGCTTTCTTTGTCTGATGCATGTACTGATCTGTGCACAACGTGGAGTTTCTTTGTGATGCATGCTGGTTCTATTGTTTAATGCATGGATACTAGGCATGAGGTTGATGTTTGCTTAAAAATTGGCTTCCCCTATTTTTATCCTCATTCATTGACCTGCGGTGTAGATTACCTTTTAATGCATGATCTCCTTTGCAAACTGAAGCTGTGGGTTGCTCTCCGCATCATACAATGTGCAGGTCACGCCTTCTCTCCTATCACTACAAATTTAGGAAGAAAATTTGATTCTTATAACTCATGGATTCTTGCATTGGTTATCACAAATTAAGACAATCAAAATTTAAAATGTCCCCTGCTCCAAACAAAACATGAATCTTTAGCAAGGATGTTTAAATTCTTGAATGCCTACTGAAATTGTATCTAGCCATGTAATCCTTCAAAATGTCATTGAGAGTAATTTTTGTTAACTTTGGATGCATATATTGCATTGAAAGGCCTTGAAAAGAGTCATTATCTAGTCCTGGCAATCAATTTGGGCAAGAGCAGAGTATGTCCAATTTTAGCTGGCAACAAGAATCGACAACTTCCTTCTTCCAATGTGATCCTCACTCCTCTTCACATTTTTGAGTAGTACATTCCTTATTTAAGGTTGTTGAAAGAACATCCCCACATGCATCTTTCAAGCTTGCCAAAAGTCGCATTCAAGTGTTAGTTATATCCATAAGCATTTTAGTTCTCACAATAGATCCCACTTTTAGGAATATGTCCTCCATACTTGTCCTCTGCTATTGTAACTTAGATTATTTTAGGTTCAGATCTCAGACAGAACCATTTGCATGAGGAAGGCTCACGCCCCAACCTTGCAACAAGAAGTGAGTGTAATCCTTTATTCTCTCAATGCTTAAAACCCCCAAAAGTCTTATAACAAATTTAGAATCAGAAAGACTTTAACACTACATTTGTTAAATCGTTGTGGAGTGGCAAAACAATTGATAATAGCACATTCTCTAAATTCTTGCCCATTCACTTTCACATGGAGCTCCTTCTCATCCAACTTGTTCATTGAATTCTTGGCTCCATGCTTTAAAGTGATTTCACACATGTTGTATAGTTTCATAAAATCTATTTGGCCTTACCACTAACAAGCATTATATGTCTGAGGACTACCAAAAAACTTCTAAAGTTCATATAAAAATTCTTTGAGGATACTTCATTTTGACCATGTGTGAATTTTGTAAGTTGAGGTACATATTTCTTTACACAACTTTCTCTTGGTTAACCTGTGCTCCAACGAAGTTTAGTCGGGCCCTAAAGTGGGTTCGGCTAATTTTTTTTTGTTTTTAGACGCTTGACTTCTCATAGTGGCCTATTGAACCCATCATACTAATTGGAACTACGTTCAACCATTTATCAATCAATTGAAACTCTTTTTACAATTGATCTGCAAACTGTCACTTTTGCGTTAGGAGGTCCTTTGAGTGGCCTTAAAAACTGATCCAAACACCTGACTGGGCTCTAAAAAATGGCACACTGACTCTTTGTTCCACATACTCTCACCTTGTCGAATCTCATCTCATGAAAAATTTGGGGTCAAAATATATTGACCATCAAAGTTGACCTTTTGGTATTTCCTGCAAACCAACATGTCAGAAAATAATAAACTGAGTTCAGATTTGGCTTTGAAAACTAGGCAAATGGACACTTGAGAAGATGAAAACTGGGGTGTTGGTTCTTTGTCATGAGGACATTATAAATCTATGATTTGGGCTCATGAAAAATAACAGGATGCAAATGAAAAATGGTCAAAGTGGGCTACTTGGATTTTGCAGATTGAAACAATGGCAAAAAATCATTTTTTGCAAATGGAATGGACTTGGAAAAGTGTGCAAATGGATTCGTCATGACTTGAAAATTGGCACACCTAAAGTATTTTTAGAGGAAAACATAGTGGTACAATGCATTTGATCTCAATTATCACAAATTTCAAGATATGACATCACAAATAGGGGTTTCGACAAATCTACAAATGCTGACACCAGTAAAAAGATAGAAACTGCATTTGGAATCGCATTTGAAAAATTATCAAATGGACTTGTGATGAGGTGAAACTTGAAATATAACAAGTCTCTGACATCTATAATGCAATGCAAAAGGAAATTCAACATTTTGGTCAACTATTCAAAAGTTATAACACGTCGAACATGGCCTCCCAAAATTATGTGCAAAGTGCAAATACATGAAAATAGTAACTGACCAACTTTGAGGGGTTCAAAACCTAATCAAATGAAGTCGAAACAACTCAAGATCTAAAACATAGGTTCTCAGATATGGACACTAGATAATCCTAAATCGGAGTTTCATGAAACATTTTTGGGTGCGAGATATTCAATTGCAAACACAGCCTTCTGTCACTGTTTGACACTTAGGTGAAAATGCAGATTTGATAAATGCTCAAAATGGGACTTCATGAAATGGCTCAGAATATCAAGGTGAAAATGCAAATTCGATAAATGCTCAAAATGGGACTTCATGAAATGGCTCCGAATATCAAGTTATCATCATGGAACACTTAAACACACTGAATGTAGGGTGTTAGAAACACTAAAAACCTTAGGGGCCTCAAAGGTATAGCTAGGCACAATCTCATTTAAAAGCATTTATAGGGCTCAATTTTCTCAATAGTGCTCAAAATTTGGGCTACAATTTTGAGTGCCAACACATACAATGAGTGGGTCATGCATATTATTAGGTATTTTACCTATGAAGGAAGATTTTCTAATTTTCATGCACATCATTTTATGTTACTTAGTTACGTAAGGTATAATTTTCAAGTAAATATCCCTAATTTCTTGTTCAATATGTTTTTTATTATTGGTGAGGAAACCTAAAAAGGAAAGGATGATTATGTTACTCACCATGCCCTAATTAAATTTCTCATAGAAAGATCTCTTAGGGGCATCTCTCATATGTCATGGGTAGAATTTATCTAGCATAAAACCCTGTAGCCTTAGATTGCTCCTAATGTACAACCTAGCCAAGATAATGTAGTCTCCCTTAACACAACTATTGAAGAAAGTGGCCCAATTACCTTACAAATGCTTCCCTTTTAGCTATATAATAAGCATGTGTTAACAACAACCCTATGGGAAGAAAATAAAAAGAAAATGAAGAGGGTAATAATAGACTAGGGTGAAGAAATTATAGAATTAAAAGAGTAATTGGTGGGACAGAAGCAAAGGATGGATCATGCCCTTAGCTGGTTGACCAAATAATTGCTTGTAGGCCACCACTTAGGATCTATGCCATCTATTTAAAAGAACAATTCCTCTTATTCTAGTTTATGATGACCCTCAAAGATATAGATACATAATTCATTTTAGCTCAGGAATTTTGTGGTTTGTACCAGACCCTTCCATCATTTTAGCAAAATTTACTCTGTGAACTATATATGCATAATTTCATTATCCTTATAGAAACTCAATGGAACCCTCTACTTTATAGAGGGGATATACACCTTAGGGCTCTAATGTCTTGGATGCACAATGAGGTCAACTATGATAGAAAATTGAAAATTACAAAGAACAAGAGAGAATAGAACCCTTACCATTAAGAGTAGAAAGAAATACACCAAAAGAAATCCTTAGGGATTGGTTCAAGCTAACCTATGGAGACATTCAAAAGGAAATAAGAAAACAAATCTTTGGGGCTAAAACAACAATGTATGTAGAGTATGCCAACATGCCATACCTTTTCTTTAAAAGATCCATGGTTGATGTTAGAAGCAGGTGGACTAGACTACCCAAAGGATTCAAAAGTTTAGAACCACAAAACCCTATCAAACTTGAGGTAGCCCTTCATCACATACCAAAATACATGTAGCTAGGAAGGAAAATTAGACAAGAACTCTAGTGTCCATTAACGATGCAACCACCCTTGCTCCTTTGGCCCCTGTGTAACATCAAATCTAAACAACTTGATAGGTTACAAGAGGATCACATGAGGGATGTTTGGGAAAGAACAAGAGAATTCTTCTATAGTTTTAGGAGTAATAGGCGAGGGAGGATTGAGGTTGGAGACTTTCGATTAATTTATAGAAGATGCAATGCTTGAGGACAAGCACTAAATTTACTAGGGATTAGATGATGAGGCCAATTATTGCCTCTATTTTATATTAATTTAATAATCTATTTTTAATACTACCAACACATTTTGTGAACTCATAAATAGTTGAACTTATGATAAAGTCTAGATAGAACTATTAAACCATGGGTAGATAGTTATGCCATATTTTGCTAATATTATGCATATAATGTAGTATTTCATATAACCATTAGAATGTGTGTTCTAATATTTGGATTTAGTTTGATTATTCTTATTTGTGTAAATATTTTTGCATCACAACTAACTTGATAGGAAAGGAAGAAGCTGGAGAGTGGTTGACAACATTCAAGAAGGAGCGTCAAGATCCAACTACAATGGAGGAATCATTATAGCACCAGAAGACATGGCTACTACAAAGGAGGAGTTATTATTCCAAGAATGTAGGGATGAAGTGTTGCTATATTCCCTCTACATTTACTATTGTGCTGAATTGGTCACTCAAAATTTATTGCTTATTCCATGAACTTTTATATTTTTTTCTTCTTCTCTAGTGGATCTTTAGTCAGTTTATTTTCTTTTCCATTTTAGAATAAATTTTGATCCTGCATTTATAGGGACTAGATCAATAGTTTAAGGAGGTTGGAAAAGTTTATGGAATAACATTGTTGTCTCTTGTAGCAAGTTATCTATAGTTTTATGTATTGTTCTTATGTAAGGAGGTTTTTAAATATAATGAACTAGTTCTTGGTTTACATTCTATGTTATTAGATTAGTAGAAGCCAACCAAGGGGCCCACTTGGGAGGTGGAATAGATTATAGGAGTGTAGATTTACTTCCAACATTTCCAATATTTTAGTTAGAAGTTATAGCTTCCTCGTATAGTATCATACTTTGTGAATGTTCCTGCAACATCTACAAGAGTAGTTATAGTGGATGGTCTAGGTTGAAATATAGGTTAGCATAGAGTTGCATTTTTATCATTCATTTTAGTAAGGAGTTAAGTGTGTTACTTTCTTGTAGAACTAGTGTAGGTTCTTTATATGCATTTTACATTCTTGCAACATAAGTAAAATGACTCTTCAAGGAACCTAGTGCACATACCATGCCAACCATTTCAAGTATATGTCCCTAGGTTGAAAAATTAAATGCACCTCATGGTGGGAGAATTAATTCGTAGATTGAATAAACTATTCCTAAGTAAGGCTTTGGGCATGATTATCACACACCTATTATAAGGCAGACCGAGGTTCTCCCTCTATCACCTTGTTTCTGACTATGAATCCTATGTTTCAATTCCTTCCCTACTTTAGGTAGTTCCTTAAGTAAGATCTACTGCATCAAGTTGTAAAGTATGCCATTCAACTCAGTTGATGTAGGACACAACTATTGTTCCTTAAGTAGCTTGAGATAGGGGAATCATGCTTAGCTTACCTCTAGGATATTGATGTGCATCTTTAGGTAAAGCCTTTATGAATATATCAGCTATTTGTTCCTTTGTATTCACATATTCCATTCTAATTTCTTTTTCCATAACCAATTCTCTCAAATAATGATATTTGATTACAATATGCTTTGTCTTTGTGTGCATCATAGGGTTCTTAGAAATATTTATAGAACTTGTATTGTCATAGTAGATTACCACAAGTTTAGTGATTTCTTCCTTCATTCCTTTCAGTAACTATTTAGTCCATAGCACAATTTTACAATTCACTATTCCTTCCCTACTTTAGGTAGTTCCTTAAGTAAGATCCACTGCATCAAGTTGTAAAGTATTTCATTCAACTTAGTTGATGTAGGACACAATTATTGTTCCTTAAGTAGCTTGAGATAGGGGAATCATGCTTAGCTTACCTCTAGGATATTGATGTGCATCTTTAGGTAAAGCCTTTATGAATATATCAGCTATTTGTTCCTTTGTATTCACATATTCCATTCTAATTTCTTTTTCCATAACCAATTCTCTCAAATAATCATATTTGATTGCAATATGCTTTGTCTTTGTGTGCATCATAGGGTTCTTAGAAATATTTATAGAACTTGTATTGTCATAGTAGATTACCACAAGTTTAGTGATTTCTTCCTTCATTCCTTTCAGTAACTATTTAGTCCATAGCACATTTTTACAATTCACTATAATAGCCACATATTTAGTTTCAGTAGTAGATTTCAAATGCAATTTTGTTTCTTGCTAGTCTAGGAAACTTATATTTTTGCTAATAAAAATTCTCCACCACTTTTTCTTTTCCTGTCATCAATGTTTCTAGCCCAATCAACATGTATATAGGCTCTAAAGTCAAAATTGGCATTCTTCTTGTAGTAGAGACCATAGTCTTTTAACCCTTTTAAGTATCTCATAATCCTTTTAACAACCATTAATTGATTCTCTTCAGGATTTGTAGAAAATGTTGAAACAATCCCAATAGCTAGTGCAATATTAGGTCTACTATGAACTACATATTGGAACTTTCCAATCATAGATCTATAAAATGTTTGATTTACCTCAACAGAATCACTAATTTTTGATAATTTATGTCCCGTCACCATGGGAGTACTAACTGGTCTTGAATTTTCCATACCAAAATTCTTCAAGATTTCCTCTACATACTTGGACTGAGTAATGTAAATACCATATCTCATCTGATATACTTGTAATCCAATAAAGAACTCCATTTCTCCAAACATGGACATCTCAAATTCTTTCATCATTTCATTTGCAAATGTCTTACACAATGAATTTTTTCCTCCAAATCTAATATCATCAACAAATATTTCAGCTAGTAAAATTCCTTTACCTCCTTTTAAATTAAATTATAGATTTTTTTTGTTATCAGTCTTCTCAAAACCAATCTTCACAAGATAATTTTGTAGTCTTTCATACTATGCTCTTGGAGCTTGCTTTAAACCATATAAAGCTTTGTGCATTCTATACACCATGTTTCTATTGTTTATATCAACAAATCCTTAAGTCTGTTCAATGTAAACCTCCTCTTTAAGTATACCGTTAAAAAAAGCTAACTTAACATCCATTCGATAAACTTTTATTCCTTTATAAGTAGAATAATAAAGAAAATTTCTTATTCCTTCCAATCTTACAACCGGGGAAAATGTATCTCCATAATCAATTCCCTCTTCTTATGCATAACCTTTGAAGACTGATCTTGCCTCATTCCTTGTTACTTAGCCATTCTCATTTAATTTATTTGTTTATACCCACTTTGTTCCAATAACATTATTGTCCTCTAGTCTTGGTACTAGTGTCCAAGTTTTTTGTTGTCAATTTAATCAATTTCTTCATTCATGGCTTGAATATAGCCTTCATTCTCTAGTGCATCCTTCATTATTTTAGGTTCATGTATGCTTAATAAACATGTGTTATTTCTTAATCTATTCCTTTTCATTAGTCCATCCTCTTTTCTTCCAATGATTTTTTTAGAAGAGTGATATCTGCTGACATATTTTGATTCTTGGATTTGTTCTTCTTTTTTCAACAATATGTTGTTCATGAAGACAAATCTTAGGTTCATTGTGTACATCTATATTAGGTAACTCAACATTCCTTCCCCATAAACCAATCTCAACATCAAAATGCATTTGAGCTTCTGACTATAACTCAACATCCATTGTATGTGACTTGGTAGACACTAATTCTTGTTTATTCGAAGCTTAGTTTTTAGAATCATTTGTATTAGTAGATATTCCTTCATAGTAGGTCATAAAAGCTTTGCAATTTTTAGGTTCCCCTTTTTTTTCCATCTTCATGTATTTCTATATATCCATCAATTTTTACATTTGCACCTTCCACAACTTTGTTAGTGTTAGTATTTAAATACTTATAAGTTTTACATCTTGTGGAAAATCCTAGGAATATACATTCATCAATTTTAGCACCAATTTTACCTTTTCTATTATCCTTTATAATGTAATATTTTCTTCCAAATAATTTAAAATATTTCACATTGGGTGAGTATCCATATCATAATTCAAAATGTGTGATATTTGTACCTTTATTGACTTGTACATAGTTTAAGTTATAAAAAGTTGTACTGATAGCTTCTCTTGATTATTTCAAAGCAACATTGTTCTCCATCATTAGAAATCTTACACAATCTATCAAAGATCCATTTGTCCCTTTAGCTATCCCATTTTGTGGAGGGGTCTTCGATGTAGAAGTTTGTCTTTAGATTCCTCTAGCATTGTAAAGATTGTTCAATTCATTTGACATAAACTCTCCACCTCTGTCACATCTTAGACATTTTAAAATTTTACCAGTTTCCTTTTCAACTCTTATAAGATACCATTAAAAGATTTGAAAAGCATCAAATTTTTCTCCCAAAAATATCACTATCATCTGATGTGATTGTTGGTGTTTTTAAACTACCAAGCAAAAAAATACTTGATACCAAGATGACGAAGATACATTTAATCTGAGGGTTAGCTATTTCCTATGCTCAACTAAGAAGTTCTCAAATATAGACCTAACTTAAACAAAACCACAATCATTTTCTACTCTTTAGGTTTTGCAAAACTAAGGCAGGTGCACCTGAGGGATAAAATGATTCAAAACTAGATACTATCTTCACACTTCATTCATTCACTGATACTCTTCTACAACACTCATCACTCATCCCTTGTATTAGATTTTTTGGTCATAACTCTTCTAAAATTTATATATAATTTTGGGTAACAATAGTTAACCAAAACACATTAATTAAATGCAACCAAGTACCAACTAGCTATGATATTTTTTATACATTAAAGTAAAATTGATTTGGTTCTGAGATTTTTCCTTGATGCTTATCCATGAGCTCTTTATATGAAAACTTGAAATAATTGATTAGTACCTTATTCATTGGGTTCAGACTTCACCCAACCATCTTGACCTCATTTATTACATTACAATCAATATTATCATCAATTTACCCTAAAAATCATTGTTATGCATATCCTTCTTACTGCTTGGAAATCCCATTATATCACTGAACAATTTACTGAATTCATTGAATTAAAAGCAATAGAAAACTAATATGCAACCTATCCTAGTTACATTACATTGAATAAGCTTTGCCCATACAACCTTAATATAACCAGTCAATAAAAATGGAGACACGATTCAAAGAAAATAGATATGGTGATAATTCATCTTTGTATTAATTTTCTTTGAAAATTATATAACATTGAAATAGAAATCAGAATAATTTGAGACAAGACAACAAGATCCTTGAATGTTAATGTATTCTAAGATTTGCAGAGAAAATACACCACACAAATTTACATCAAGAAAATTGGACTGAATGTGAACCTAGCAAAAACTAAAAATTACATAATAGTTTGGACCCTTTTCTCTTGCCTTGGGATCTCATTTATATAGCATGAGATGCAACAAGCTTCAAGCTTAGAGAATAATGAAAAATATCCTTAAGATAGAAAGATATTCACAAAAGGTTACTACCACAAAAGACAAAATTTGGTGCAATAGAAAGGTTTACATCATGAATATTCCTTTTGTGGGACCACTTCTACTGTAGCTTCTTTGTTGCTAAAGAGTTTGTAATTGACCTTTATATAATTGCCATTCCTCAAAATGTATAACCATTGGACTTGCTTATGATAGACTAAGCTCTGATATTTGAAAGATAAGTTTGACTCATGGTTCTCCATCTAGGTCATCTTGTACTGACAAACTAATAGCTACACTTAATTTTTCTACTGCCAAGTCATCAGTTTGAACTTTTGTACTTTTTATTGCAATTGATTGTTTATATTTCTCTTCTTCTTCTTTAACTGATGAATTAATTGTTTGTAGCTTATCTTGATCATGTTGGAAATATTCAAGACTATGGTAAGTTACTGAGAGGGGAGGGGTTAATTAGTAACTTCTAAAACTTCAACAATTTCAACTCTTAATCCAACCATTCAATTAGCATATAATTCATTGCATGTAAATTGATCTAATTGCATGCATAGGAAACTAAAAAAATGAAACCATTCATAACATTATGACACAAATATTTGGTGACCTAGAAACCTTCAAAATAGAAAGTAAAATTGGGGTGGGGATGATACCCACAACTTTAGTATTACAGTATAAACATAGCCTATTAAAGCTTACATTGATCACTTTTGATGATCTACCCTATTAGGAGCAATAAGGACTACTAGATCCACCTTGTGAAGGTATTTACAAACATACAATTAATTATGCACTTGGTAAAGAGATTTACAAAAGACTATTAAGTGTATCTTGTGAAAGGATTTGACTGAACTACCTATTAGGATGAAATGGTAGAAGATCTTTGATCTACAACTTGGTTTGCTAAAAGAGATTCCTTTAAGTACTGATCACCTTGCTATGATAGATATGACTTTTCTACTCCCTATACTACTATAGCCTTTGTAGTTCACTTCTCCTTCTTTTCTTTGATGTAGTTTGCATTCACATCTTCACACTCTCATACACATATACATACTATGGATATGATACAGTGCATTGCACATATATATATCCAACTATACAAATTACAAAGTCGGCCACAATATAAGTTACCAAAAATATTACAAAGTTGGTCCACATGAAGACACTCAAGTTCTGAAGACTGACTTAGTGAGGTCCTGATAGTTATATATAATCTAAATAAGTGTGTGTTACTAATAAAAAACTTGATCGATATGTCAGTAATCCTCACCTTTGGAATTAGTGACAAAAACACTTATCAACCAAAACTAAATTCAAAAGGATTCTTGAATTTTTTTTATCTGTCACCTTGTGATACTAGCTCGATAGAGTATACTATCTCTGGGATTTTTTAAAATTATCTTTTTAAGGGATATATTTGTACATGGCAAGGCTCCTTCATATAGTATACTATACATCTTCTTGCTATATACAATATATCTCTCTATACATAACATACTCCCCATTGATTTTTCAACTTATGGCATAATCTCCCTCATAACATATGACTTTCTCTATACACATCTTTTCTCCCCCTTTTTGACATTAATGCCAAAGATTTATTCTATTTATTTACATAGTAACCCCAAAATGAGATAGAAAATCTGAATGTACCTTAAGAATAATCACCAAGGTGTTATCCCAATTGTCTTGAAGAATCTTGCATGTGTGAATTGCAATTTGGGCTCTTGGTAATAGTTCTATAATATAATCTACAATGGAGAAATTAGTGTCATGGATGAGAGCTTTTGAATGTACAATATGTTTCTATAGTGCATCCATGATGGGAATAATCATATTTTGAATATCAATCAATGTGGATCATATTCATGCTTCTTCTCTAAGCAATTATACTTGCATATCTGACAAAAATCTTATCCTTTAAAAATGTGCAAAGCTTGAACTAGGGTCAAGTGGCAGTTGTTGAGCACTAGCTTTCAAATATTCATCTATTTTGGACAATTTGTCCTTTATTTCTTTTGTGAATCTAAAAACATCATAAAGCTTTCCAAAAAGTGATGACACATTTATACATGATGCTTCTAAACTACCCTAAATTATAGAAAGTTCTACTTGTTGAATGGCTATTTGCTGAGCAATGTGCTTGAGCACTTTATTATCATATTTCTTCTTTGCTTTTTGCACTAACTTTTCTTGTCCCTCAATATCTTCATTAAATTTTTGTACTGCCTCTACTTCTAGATCTTTTAGTCTATCTTGGAAGGTGGGTGGAGGTTCTCTAAATGCAATATCTCCTCCTTCCTTGTTAGACTTCTTCCTTGAAGATCTCCTTATGAAAACTATAGTGGATGGCTTGGTAATAATTACTTTGCCTTTCTTCTTTAGTGGCTCTTCTTCTTCAGATTCTGCCTCCTCTCCTTCCACATCCTTTGCTTCCTCATCTTCTCCTTTACCCGCAGTTAACAAAATGGTTGAATTGGATTTCAGTTTTGTAATTCTTTTCTTCCCTCTGTGTACTACCCGAGGAAGTTTTCCAAAGTATGTGGCCTTAGGATCAACTAGATCATTAACAAGAGCTTCAATAATATCTTTGGCTTCATCAATATTGACCTCATAACCAAGAGGTTTTACCCACACAATTCTAGGCTTGACTACCTAAATGTAAACTTTGTCACAATCCACCATGAAACATACATCATCCTTAGAGTCTTCAATTAGTTTCTTGGGGATTTAGAACCTATTGTTCATATTCTCTTTGAATACATCAAAATGATTTTCCATGATACTATTATAATTTTCACCCATCTCTACAATATACTTATTCATTTGATAAAGCATAGGCACATCATTTCCCCATACTACAATGCCTTTAGAAGGGAAACATTTTTGAACATAAAATAATATACAAGTCAATAAGGAACCGAACTTACATGGGTTATTCTTTGAATTTCTTATGCTTTCCATATTTTTGTTGAACTGTTTTAACAATAGCTTGTCAAGGTTGAATGATAGGTTGTTCTCTACCACCTTGTATGCCAAGTCTACAGTTTCACATGACACACTATTTAACCTACTAGAGCTATAAATTTTATGTGCAATAATGTGAATATCAAACTTCAAGTTCCATATCATAAACATTGCTAATTTTCATTCCTTCGACATCCCATTCTAGTAGGGTTTTCTTTTCCAACTCTACCTAACCTAGGGTTTTTTTCATTTTGGACTTGGCTAGCATTGTGAGGCTAGTGATTTGATGAATCATCTTCTTTGTTACCAAAACTGATTTCTCCAACCAAAATTGACCATTATGCACTTAGCTAAGGATAAACCTAATCTATTTGACTTGAAATTCACAGGGCATGTGAGGGATATGAGTTGATCCTTTGGTTTCTAGGTGTTGGTGCTCAAGTTTCAAAACTCCATTAACACACAGTTGACCTAGGGAATCATCCATTTCCAACTTACCAGTTTCTTGAATAACACATTTGAAATGAGTGTCAATATCATTAACCAAAAGTATCTTTGGAGGGATTTGAGATTGAGCTCCACTCAGATCTAGGTTTCAGTGATCACAAGAGTGAGCTTGAAATTAATTTCTTTCCAATATACTCCACAAATCAACATGTTAGATCTTAAATTGACCTTACTACTATTGGATGACATCTTCACTTGGTAGGGTTTGAAGGAATTTGAAACTTTCACTAGAAATTTTCTCAAATTGTTTGGAAGATTTGAAGATCACACTTTTGTAATAGCATTTGAAATTTCATGGTAGGAAATGACTTTGACTTCATGCTTTTTGTTAAAATTTCACCATAAATGCTTAGTACAAAGGTAGATCAACTGACATCACATTGGCATACTATCATCAACTATGCTTGCATTGAACACTCAGTGATGTCTTCATGACTCGGTGACCATAGACATCTTTATCGCTCTTGACTTTTCTCGATAGAGTCTTGAGACCTATCCTCACTCGATAGAGAAGATAACTTAGTAGACACTTGTACTCAATGATTCCTTTGTATCTAGATACTGATTTGGATCATTTTGCTCTTTCAATTTGGAACTATTTTGGATGTCTTCTTTGATAGCATAGTTCCATTTTCTTTTATGAGATCTTAAGTAGAAATGATAGAGTCACCCAATTCTTGAGTGACTTGATCATTGCTAGGACTTGTATCCTCAGTAGACTTAGGAACCCATTGTTGTCTCATCTATTTTTGGATGTTATCATCTTTTTCCTTTTTCTCATCTTTAATTCTACTAGTATTAATGCAGTTTTTGGCAAGACAACCAAGTTCCATACAAATGAAACATCTTTTGGTAGTGTCTTTTTTCGTCAAATGATGCTTTACACAATTTATTTCAATGTGTCCGAATTCTCCATAGTAATGACATCTATACCAAGTGTTATAGTCCCATCCAACTATTACTTTCACAATTTTCTCTACTAAATTCAATACCTTAGTTTTACATTCTGATGACTTGTGTCCATGTTTCTTGCATTTGTGACAATTGTGTTCAAATCTTGGTTTCTCTTTGCATTCATTTTCCTTATGACCATGTTGATTGCAATTATAGCACTTTTCATTGAATTTTTCTTCTACATTGCTGCAACATTTGTTTGATGTATGACCTATCTTACCATAGTGATTGCAAGCAGGTCTTTGGTTCTTTTGAGCTCCTTGCTTGGATGATTCTCCTTCTTTTGTATATCTAATTCCTACTCTTCCCTATAGCCTATAGAGTTTTTTCTCATTTAATTGATTCATGTCTACTTGGGATTTCATCATTCTTTCATTGATTTGCTTCTCAAAGTTTAGATCACTCTATAATTTTCATTGATTTGCCTTTCAAAGTTTAGATCATTCTTCATTCTTTCATTGATTTTCCTTTCAAAATTTAGATCATTTTTCATTTTTTCATTTTCAAATCTTAGGCTCATGATTTCCTCATTTTCATTGGAGAGCTGATCAAAAAGTTCTGCTTGCTGAAGGGATTGGTTCTAAATTTCATTGTCCCTTTCAACTATCTCTTCTTTTATCTTGCTTCTCTATTTCATGACTTCACATAACCTTACTGACTGAATTTCTTGTTCTCTTCTTATTTTTCTTACTTCTTCTTGCAAGGATCTATTCTTTTCTCAGATTTCTTTGATTGCTTCATTGGCTTCATTTGAATTGCTTGAATAAAGGTCTTCAATTCTTTCTTCTATGTAGAGATGATCATACATTTGAATTGCAAGTTCTTTTCTTCATTTTAGAGATTGAGAGAGTTGCTCCTTTACTTTCTTGAGTTGAGAAATGGCCATTTCTAAATCTAGCTTCTCATTATCAATAGCTTTGTCAAGTATGAATATCTCCATAGCCTTGATCTTTGCTCAAGCTGTTAAGCTTTCTCCTGAGAACCACAACATGCTCTGATACCAATTGTTGGAAATATTCAAGACTATGTTAAGTTATTGAGAGGGGAGGGGTGAATCAATAACTTCTAAAACTTCAACAATTTCAACTCTTAATCCAACCATTCAATTAGCATATAAGTCATCAAATGTAAACTGATCTAATTGCATGCATAGGAAACTAAAAAAATGAAGGCATTCATAACACTGTGACACAAAAATTTGGTGACCCAGAAACCTTCCAAAAAAAAGTAAAATTGAGGTGAGAATCATACCCATAGCTTTAGTATTGTAGTATAAAGATAGCCTATTAAAGATTACATTGATCACTTATGATGTTTTTCCCTATTAGGAGCAATAAGGATTGCTAGATCCACCTTGTGAAAGGATTTACAAACATACAATTAATTATGCACTCGGTAAAGAGATTTACAAAATACTACTAAGTCTACCTTGTGAAAGGATTTGACTGATCTGCAACTTGGTTTGTTGAATGAGATTTCTTTAAGTACTGATCACCTTGCTATGATAGATATGACCTTATTTCTCCTTATACTATTGTAGCCTTTGTAATTCACTTCTTCTACTTTTCTCTAATGTACTTCACATTCACATCTTCACACTCTCATACACATATACATACTTTGGATATGATACAATACATTATATATATATATATATATATATATATATATATATATATATATATATATATATATATATATATATATATCAATCCAATTATATAAATTACAAAGTTTTTGGCAATACAAGTTACCACAAATATTACAAAGTCAGCCCACATGAAGACACTTGGGTTCTGAAGATTGACTTGGTGAGCTTCTGATACTCGACATCCACTGTCAATGCTTACCATCATCATGCACTTGGTAGATGTAGAAGCTCGGTCCATACTAATCACTTGAAAGTAGTCTTGAACTCAGTCTACACTGGTGACTCAATAGATACTATGAAACTTGTCATATAAATTGATTCTCTTGATTTACATTGTATGACTCGACAAATACTATCACTTCAAGCTTGGTATAAACTAAGTCACTTGGTTAACACTGGGAAGCTCGATTAACACTAGATTCACATGATATAAACTATGAACTTAGTGAACACTAAACAACTTAGCTTGCACTGGTAAACTTAGCATTTACTAAGATGCATGGTTTACACCGCTTATCTTCACTATAACTATGACTGCTTGGTAACCATTGAGATTTGCCCAAAAGACGTGGTAGCAACTGTAGAAATAGGTGACAACTAAAATAATTGGCAAACATTGATAGCTATACAATAAGCTTGGTAGTTATATATAATCTAAATAAGTCTATGTCACTAATAACAAACTTGACTTATATGTCAATAGGTTCACCTCATCTTTATTATTTTCACCAACTACTAACTATTTTTAATGTACAAAATTTTCCACCCACTTGTCAAAAAGTTTGTCATCTAGCCAATTAAAACTCAATATTTCATGTTACTTCTTTAAAAAATATTCTCCTAATTTATTTATTTTCAAAAAATTCCTCTTTAAGAGAATAAAAGAATATTTAAACTTTAACAACTTCCTTAGTTGTTTTTTTTCGACCATGCATGCCCCTTTTCATTTATGACACTATTAATTCTAAGGCATAACAAATTATCAAATTTGTTTTCCCATTCTTCTTTGTCTTTTAATTAATCTACTTTCCTAAGTGCATGGGAGAACAACTCAAATTTTTCACCAAGATACTTTGAGAGGTGGTTTATAATTCTCTTGTGCATTGTAACCCTCTCATCATCAAAATCAAAGAGATTATTAGTCATGCCAAAGTTTCCTTTTATTTTCTCACAAGATAGACTAATGACTAAAAAACATAAAAGAGTGATATCCCTATTCCTTCTATTCCATTTATTCACAATTGGCTTCAAGGCATCCTCACTTTTTATCTCATCTCATATGTTCATTGTTTGTACCAAATGCACATTAAAAGTAGGCCAACCAATATTATCCACTAGATACATGATTGTTTTTCTTATTCTATCCTCATATTGGATATTCAATCCCACATCCAATGCCCAAAGTTTTCTCTTCTCCTCTTCAAAATCCTTAGTTGTATAAAATTGTGGTCTTTGTGGATTATCTAGTAGCTCTATGAGGGGATTTTATTTAAAGGGCTCAACTAAAGGACAAGGATAAGTAATCCTAGGTTTTCTAGATTGTCCTTGATAACCTGCCATCTTATTTTCAAGCTCAATTTTATTTTGTACTTTTTTCTCCTTGATGGTTGTAGACAATGTGAGGTTATTTGTTTCAACATTTAACTCTACAACCTCATCATTTGGAGTATCTTCCACCCTCTTAATAACCGAGTCTCTAGTCATTCTAGTATCATTAGGTTGAGAAAGACTAGCTTTGGATCCTCTTTTCAAAGACCAAATTACCAAGATAGCATGATCTTCACTAAATTTAGCACCTCTAAGTCATTTTATCTTCTTTTCTTTAGCACTTACCTTCTTGGTGATAATATTAAAAACCATTGCATCTGCAATATCAGAATTTGGTAAAAGCAAAACCCCATATGATTTTAACATTCTTCTTCCCTCTTTAGGGGTCAAACTTCTAAACTCTTACATCATTTCATCTTTTAGTTGATCTTGTATGGTTGCATCTTCCATTTTTTGGATGCTCTTCCTTCCTCTTATTACACCCTTCCTCAAATTTATCAATATTAGTTCTCCATGAAAACTCATAGAAAGCTCTTGATTTGACAAAATTGTCATCTAAAAAAAAATTCATGACTAGCTTGTTCTACCATAGTGTCTAATTTCTTTCCTGTATAATCAGCAATATTTAACTCAAGACTAGGCATATGAATTTCGTGAGGATTTGTTTCCTTTAATTCTGTAATAGTAATAAATACTCCCCTTTAGGACCCTAATTGTTCCATTTGTTCCTTAGTGAGTTGTTCATCTCCTATATACACTAGAGATTGAGTGGGTGTGTATTCTTCTATTTGGGACACTTCCTTTTCTTCTATCTTTTGCCTCTTGGGACTTGTCTCTTTAAGCCTCTCTTCCAAATTATCACTAGATGATCCAACTATTTGCTTCCCCTTATCAGCTATATTCTCTTTGTCCTTGATTGTGTTATAGCCAGACTTCCCTTGAATGACCAATTGTCTTGATCTTAGCATAGGGGTAAAAGATAACTTTTTCATTACTTCTCTTTCCTTATAAACATAAGAATTGATGAAAAGGGTCTTCTTTTCATTCATGATCTCCATAATCTCTAGAAAGGGGATCATTAACTTGTTCAACTTGTCCATTGCTATCTTTGCATTTTTCAATGGGCTATAATATTATAATATTGTGTACATGTATATGTATAATATTATGATGCTTCCCCTTACATATACATTTTACTTACTACACATATCTCATGTCTTTATATTACATCCTCTCTCCCTTTTTTCTTATTTTATCTGCTCATCTTCTCCCCCTTTTTGACATAAATGCCAAAGGTGTATGCTATATGGTAACGTCAAAATGTGACAAGAATTCATAATGCACCTTCAAAATCAATGATACTATCTTGTCCCAATTTTCTTGTAACACCTTGCTTGCATGCAATGCAATGTGCTGTTGATAACTCCATCATGTGATCAGCTATGGAGAAGTTATTATCATGGATGAGAGTTTTAACATGTGCAATGTGTTTCTATAATGTATCCATATTTGGAAGAATCATGTCTTGAATTTCTATAAGTGTGTCCTTGATCCTAGCTTCTTCCCTTAATAATACTGCTTTCATATTAGTCAAAAATCTAATATTTGAGTAATGAGAAAAACTATAGCTCAAGTCAAGTGACAACTAGTGTGCACTTGCCTTCAAGTATTCATCTATCTTAGATAGTTTATTTTTTATTTCATGAGTGAAGATAGATGTATGAAATAACTTGTTGAATAATGAATTAACATTATCTAAATATGTTTCCAATGAGCTGAGAATAGTAGATAGTTCTACTTGATATATTAAATTTTCTATGCAACTTGCTCTAATACTTTGTTCTCAAATTTCTTCTCTACTCTTTGTAGCAACTTTTCTTGCCCATTCAGATCTTTGTTGAATTTCTAAACAACTTCTACTAACTAAAGGACAATAGGTTCTGTACTATCATCCTTGGTACTATGTGCATCTACAAGTATGTCTTTTGCATCTTCTAGCACTTGGTTTTCTCTGCTTTTCTCTTCTCTAAGCCTCTGTTGCTTAGCTTTCTTCTAAACTAGTTCACCTACTATGTTTATTTGATTAGGATTTAGAGTAGAGATATCCCAATTCAGGATAACTATATCCTCATCAAGATCAATGTCTTCTTCTTTACCTTTGTCCTTGCTTGAAACTTTAGTACTTTTTTTATGCTTTCTCTCAATTGTCTTTGTACTTACTATAATAAAAAAATTAACAATAGTAGAAATATAAGGGTTAGCAACAAAATTAGATGTAGCACTAACAATAGAAGTACCTAGTTAATGTTTAGCCAAATTTGATGAGGGAAGAAGCACTAGCTGCTTGGTAGATAAAGTGCTAATCACTTCAGTCTATATAGTACTCAACTAAATAGGTGTAGAGATTGGTTGTGTGCATGGAGTTACATTGGTTTCCACAAACAACTCAATAGAAGATTTCTCTAAGCTTGATTTCATTAAAGCTTTTCTTAGAGAGTGAGGGAATGAGGCCATAACTGCTACTATAGTCTTCTCTAAGTTAGTTTTCTCAATACTCTAAATCTTAAGGAGATTCTCCTTGGTAGCTTCCTATTCTTTGATGTAGGCACATCTCATTACTAAATCATTTCAAAGGTCCAAGATTCTCCATATATTTTAAATGGTCAATTTTAATAATTTAGGATTATGTCTTAGTGGATAGAATTAGGTGTTTTATTAAATAAATGTTATAGTTTTTAGTCTGATATGTTAGAGAGTTAGAGGAAAGGGTTAATGATGTTAGTGTCAGTTTTAGAAAGGATAAAATTAGTAATAGAAATGCCATGTGGTCAATAATTAAAATAATCTCATCAGAAAGTTGGTGGCAATTTTAGGAGTGTTCATAATGACGAAAAAATGGCTATGGAATAAAAGAAATCATTTCATATTCCTTCTATTTGGAGGAAAGTCACTTTTCTTTAAAAAGCCAGTCTGATATGTAAGAAGAATATCCATGATTGCTGCATGGTATTGATGGTAAAGCATCTTTCAGATTCCTATTCTTAGATGGAAAAGAAAACATTTTTATTACTACTGGACAACAAGGCCAGTCAGACTTTGGTTATTAAAAAGCCAATCTTTTATGTAAAAAATAATTCAAACTTGGGGAGGAATGGGAAGTTTTATGTCTCCTTTGGTCTCCTATTTTTTTTTTTTAAATATTATGGTTCTACTGTTATGCTTCATATATTTCTCATGGCAATCAGTTTAGGGAATAACAATTGCAGAAAAATATACTCTGATGCAGGGTCAATATCTCAAGTTTGAACCGTTGGATTTCTCTCAAATTTTTATATGTTGTTTGAAACCTAGTTATGCCAAATATCAATGGTTGGATTGAGTAAATATTTTTTGGTTCAAAATTTATTCATGTCTAAGTGCGGGTTTATCCGAAGGCAGCAAGAAGATATTTTGGGGGATTTATTTTCAGGAAAAATGTACTCTAATGCGGGGTCAATATCTCAGGTTTGAACCATTGGATTTATCTAAAAATTTTATATGTTGTTTGAAACCTAGTTATGCCAAATATCAATGGTTAGATTGAGTAAATATTTTTTGGTTCGAAAGTTATTCATGTTTGAGTGCGGGTCTATCCAAAGGCAGCAAGAAGATATTTTGGGGGATTTTATTTTCAAAGTTTTGTTTATTGAATCTGATTTTAGTGTGTGATCCTGAAGGTTGTAGATGCCCCTTGAAGCAACTCAGTTGAGTGACTGATTCCTCCTGATTTTTCCAAGGTGCGGCTCTGCATCATTCTTGCTCCTCATTATCCAAATTTACATCATATATTTCTATATCTTCTTCATCATTATTTTCCTTTTCATCCTTGTCATCTTCATCATCAATATCACTAACATGAACAAAAAAATCACTCTTTTGATGAAGATTGTATATATTCTTCCATGTAGTAGTAGCCATATTCACCACATGTTCAATGTCATCAACCAATATCATGCAAGTATTGAATTTCAATGTGAGTTTTTCTTCATTTCTATTCATGGATGCTTTTACTTCTTTATCACTAAGACTTGGCATGAGTTGCCTCAGAGTCTATTCAAATATATCTTTTGCAAATTTATTAGAATGTCCCCATCTACACTTGATTCTTTGTATAAGCTTATTGAGAATTTTTTGAACAAGTTTATTAGGTGAATATTTCTATTTACCTAACTTGGACATAATCACATCTTCAACTTGCTTCTTCTCATCTGCATTCTTGGTCTCATATCTAAGAGATTTGAAGTTTTCCATGCTAGCTCCAACATCAGTATCTTGTAATTTTTATTGAAATGTAGGTGGATGCCTTTTTAGAATAATGTCCTTTGCTTCTTTTTCACCTAATTTCAATTTCTTTCTTGATCTGGACACTCTTCTTATGAACACTATAGTAGATGACTTGGTAGGTCTTGTTATGTTAAGCTTACCCTTCTTCCTGATTGGTTCATCTTCTTATGATTTAGTTTCTTTAGCCTCATATTCTATATCATCTTCTTCCACATCATCTCCTTTTTCTTTTATCAATAGGAGAGTAGAACTTGATTGCATCAGTTTTTCTATCCTCTTCTTACCTTTGTTGACTACTTGAGGAAGCTTAATTTCAACTTCTATTCTTGATTTGGTTTCATCATAAGTACCAAAATATGTGGCCTTAGGATCCATAGGTTCATTCAATAGTGCCTTAATGGTATCCTTGGTGTCATCAATGTTAAAGTCATAGCTTAGAGGCTTAACCCACACCACTCTAGGTTTGACTTCTTGAATGTACACTTTGTCATAGCCTACCATAAAACAAACATCATCCTTGTAACCTTCTACAAGTTTCTTATGAATTCGAAATCATTTATTCATCTTTTCCTTGAATGAATGAAAATAATTATCCATGATATAGACAAAATTCTCGCCCATCTCTACTATATATTCATTAATCTGATACAATACTGGCTCATTTTTTCTCCATATGACTAAACCTTTTGAAGGGAAAAAAAAATATGAAAAGAAGAATAAACAAGTTAAGAGTGAACCAAATTTACATGGGCTATTTTTTGAAGCTCTGATGCTCTCCATGTTCTTTTCAAATTGAATTAGAATTAGCTTGGCAAGGTTGAAGGACATGTTGTTCTTCACCACCTTGAGAGCCAAATCAATTATCTCACATGCCATGTTGAGATAACTAGAGCTATAGACCTTATGTGCTATCACATGAATTCCAAATTCAACTCCATGTTAGTGACACTACAGATCCTCATGCCTCTTCCATCCTATTTGGCAAGAGTTTTGATTTCTAATTCTAGCCACCTTAGGATTTTGGTAGTCTTTGCCTTCAACATTGGGAGCCTTGTGATTCAATTAATCATTTTCTTCATTATTTGAATACACTACTCCAACCATAGCTGCCTCTTGTGTACATAACTAAGGATAAACCTTATCCATTTTATCTAGAAGTCTTGGGGCATATGAAAAATGTGTGTTAAACCCTTGGTCTCCAAGTGTTGATGCTCAAGTTTCAATACATTGTTCACACATAATTTTTGCAAAGCCTCTTTCATCTCTATGGTTCTAATGTCTTGTATCAAACAATGAAAATGTGAAAAAATATCATTAATAAATAGTACCTTTAGCGAAATTTGTGACTGAGCTTTAGATGGATCAAGGAATTCTACAATTACTAGACTCAACTTGAAGTTTGGTGACTTCCAATCAACTCCTCGAATCAACATCTTAGATCCTTTCTTGCTTTTGTTGTTGGAGGATGCCATGCTCGGTAGGGTTTATGAAAACACAAAAATCTTTAGCAACAAAATGCACAGATCTCTTGGAAGCACATAAGTCACTCTCAAAAAATAGCTCTTCAAAAATTCATGGTGATAAATGAATTTGATTCCATTCCTTTTAATAATTTTCACTTTATAATTACAATAAATTCTTGGTATGATCACTTGTTTGGTTACAGACTATATCACTTTTTAATTACAATAAATTCTTGGTATGATCACTTGTTTGGTTATAGACTATCTTCCACTCAATTTGACCTTAGTTCTTGGTAGAGTCATTTACAACTTAGTGTCCACACAACGATTTAGTGTATCCCAACCTTGCTTGGTAGGGTCTTGCAACGCAACCTAGCTCAGTAAGGTCTAGATTTTCCTTAGAAACTTGGGGATCCATTTGCATCTTGAATGCTGATATGGATCATTCCTTCTAGCTGACTGGAACTGATATAAGACATGTCTACTTTAGAGTCTTAGTTCTAGTTATCCTTGTGGGAGATGAAGTAGGAATGCTTGAGTCACCAAATTCTTCAGTGACATGTGCTTCATATCTTGGACTTGCATTCTCAGAAGATTTCATAATCTATTGCTGCCTCATCTACTTTTTGATATTTTCAGCCTTGTCCTTATTTTCATCTTTAATTCTTCTAGTGTTCATATAGTTCATGGCAAGGTGTCCAAGATTTGTACAGATAAAACATCTTCTAGTGGTGTCTCTTGTCCTCATGTAATGTTTCACATAGTTTTCTCCAATGTGTCCAAATTCTCCATAGTAGAGGCATCTTCACCATGTTTTGTAGTCCCAACCAAATATAGCTTTCACAATCTATTCTATTGGGTTCAATATTTTGGTTTTTAATTCAGCAGATTTATGCCCATGCTTCTTGCATTTGTGATATTTTTCTTCAAATTTTGGTTTCTTTTTGCATTCATTATCTCTATGAACATGCTTATTGCAATTGTAACATTTTCCATTAAATTTAGCTTTACTATTACTCCAACATTTGTTTAATGTATGACCTAACTTACCATAGTGATTGTAAGTAGGCCTTTGATTCTTTTGAGCTCCTTCCTTGGATGTTTCACCTTCTTCTATGTATCCTATTCCTACTTTTCCTTTTTGTCTATATTCACTTTTCTCATTCAACTAATTCATGTCTATTGAAGATTTCATCATCCTGTCATTGGCTTGCTTTTAAGTGTTCAGATCATTTTGCAATCTTTCATTAGTAAGTTGATCAATGAACTTTGTCTATTGTAGGGATAGATATTGAATTTCATTTTTCTTTCCTTTTATCTCTTCTTTGGCCTTGTCTTTTTCTTTCATGACTTCACACAATCTTACTGACTAAATGTTTTGTTCTCTTTCTAGCTTTCTACCTCCTCCTTGAAGATTACAATTCTTTTCTAATAGTTATCTAATTACCTAATTAGCTTCTTCTAATTTTCTTTTTTATTAGATATCTTTAATTTTTTATTTAGTATAGAGTTTGTAATTCATTTGTACTACAAGATCTTTTCTTTTTTTTCAAGGATTGAGAGAGTTGCTCCTTTTCTTTCTTAAGTTGCTCAATAGCTAATTCTAAATCAATCTTTTTATTGTCAGTAGCCTTATCTAGTCTAAATACCTCCATTGCCTTTGATCTTTTCTCAAGCTATTAAACTTCTTTGAGAACCACAATGCTCCCATACCAATTGTTAGAAATATAAGATAGGCTAGGTTACTAAGAGGGGAGGGATGAATCAAGAATCAATAAAACTTAATCTCAATTCACCAATTAATCCTTTGATCTAATTGCATGCATGAAAGATTGAAAGCATCAAAACATTAATAACACTTTAACACAAAATACGGTGATCCAAAAACCTTCCAAATAGAAAGTAAACTTGGGGTTGGGATGATACCCACAAGCTTTAGTACTACAATATAAAGTTGGCATGTTAAAGCTTACAATTGATCACTTCTAATGACGTATCTTGTTAGGAGAAATAAGGACTTCTAGGTCCACCTTGTGAAAGGATTTAATGAATATAAAATGAAATCTGCACTCAGTAAAGAGATTTACAAAAGACTATTAAATCTACCTTGTGAAAGAATTTAACCATTCCACCTGTTAAGATGAACCAATGGTGATCTCTGATCTGCAACTCTAATTTATTGGTTGAGGTTCCTTTGGAGTGTAATGATCACCTTGCTATGATAAATAAATCTTTGTTGCTCCTTATACTTCCTGTAGCACTCTTACTTCACTTTTCTTCTCTCACATATATCTTCTCTATTTCTTTATATTACTACTTCTATTTGGATGCGATTTAATACATTACATACATACCAATCTAAATTACAATTCATCAAAGTTAGCTACAATACAATTTTCACCAAAATACACAAAGTTGTGCCAACCACTAGTACATAGGTTCTAAAGACAAACTCGGTGAGGTTCTAATACTTAGAAACCATTTTCAACACTTAGCATCATCATGTTCTTAGTAGAAATAGAAGCTTAGTTCATGCTAATCACTTCCAAGTAGTCTGAACTCGATCAACACTTGTGACTCAGCGAACATGGTGAAAGTTGACATATAAACTAAATCACTTGGTTGACACTGCACAACTTGGTCAACACTAACACTGTGAGCTTGGTATAAAATGAATCACTTGTTTGACACATCTTGGCTTGGTCAACACTAGATTCACATCACTAATGCTACAAACTTGGTAAAAACTAGAGAACTTGGTCTATGCTATTCAACTCGGTAAAAACTATGAAGATCAGTTTGCTTTGATAATCATCAATTTAGTAGGCACTACTTGGTGCAAATTGAATATTGATTCTAGAACTCGATAACAACTATAGAACATGGTAAAAATTAAATTATTTGTTTAACACTATAAACTACAAGATAAGATCGATAGATGCTAACCATTTGACTAAGTGTGAGTCACTAATAAACAAACTTGACCATAATGTCAACAACCACATATGCCCTTTCTTTCCTCATTGGCAACTTACATAGCACTCATTTATGTATCCATACACATGTCAAGCTATCAATATGTCATCAAGGATAAAAACCTTGTAACTTATGTTGGCAACAAAGTGACTATTGTTGATCTTAAAAGATCTAATAGTGCGGACAAATATTTTATCCCTATCAAGTATATTTCTTATAGAAAATGGAAATCTAACATTTGGACAACCTTTAATGACTTGGATCCTGAGGTGTTTTTTGCAAGGGTTAGTCCTGCCACATATCCATGTAATGGGTTCTTGCTATATCACCAAGGATAAAAACATTATAAATTTCATTGGTGACAAAGTGAGGCTCATCAATTTTCCATCTAATCTATGGTGCAACATCTACTTTTGAAACCTTTCTCCTCCTAACTGGGTTCCATGGATAGGTGTCACCTTGTCACTATGTTTCTAAGAGTAAAGACCTTGCAACTCTTGTTGGCGACAAAGTGACAACCCTTGATCTTAAGGAAGATCTAGGGTCATTGTTAGTTAACTAATTTTTTAAAACATAATATGAAAACCCGCAAAAAAATAAAACAAAATCTTGGGTTAAAAACCTTTTACATGAACTTAGGGAAATATTGGGTAATGCAGTTTTAAAAAGTACTCAAGAAAAAGAAGAAAGGCATTAAAATGAATTTTCTTGCACATTCCCTTTTTAAAATGAAATACACCATGCAAACCTAACTCAAAGGTCATTTGGGGAAGATTTAACACTAGAAAATTAACATAACAAAATTAGGGATTTTTCTAAGATCGACAACAATTTACAAAACTTTAATTCTTGAGAACAAACTGGAATTTTCACTAAGGTTGTATCAAAAAAAAATTTATGTGAAAAACTAGGCCAATAGTGGCTCTATCTAGGGATGATGAATATGAAAATTTATGTGAGGGCTTAAAATACCTAGAAGAAGTAGACCACATAATTGACCAATTTTTTCTTGATAATTGTGAGAGAGCAACAACATAGGAAGAAAAATTGTACAAGGGCTATACAAAAATTCACAAGAATTTATAGAATATATAAAAGCCCCTAAAAGTATTGTTCATGGAAAAAAAAGTTAAAAAAAAAAGAAAAATACCTCTTAAAAACATGTCCATGAACTAGTAGTTCACGAATATTACTTGATAAGTCTTTCAAAATACAAGAATCTTCTCCCCATTCAGGATCAACTAAATAAGGAACTAGCCATATAGGACCAAACTTTCTATATTTCCCTTTGTCTTCAATCCTAGCATTTCGCTTAAGAACTAGGTCTTTAGGTCCAAACTCCTTAACCACTATCTTTCTATCATACAACAGTTTGGGTTGTAGTTGTAACTTCACATTCTTAAGGGAGGATTATTTCCTAGTTTCTATTAATCCTACCAATTCATCTATCCTTTCTTGCATATCATCAATAATATCTTCATTATACATCTAAATTTAATTGTATAGGCCTATTAATTTTTTTTGAGGTATTATAGCCCGGATTCCATATACAATAGCAAAAGGTGCAACAACTATTGCTTTCTTTATTGTTACTCTATCAATCCATATTGTCAGGTGTAGCTTGGAATCCTATGCCTTCCTATTCTCATCCAAAGCCCTTTTAATGACTTTTAACAAGATCTTATTGGTAGATTTAGCTTGTCCATTTCCTTGTGGATGATAAGGTGAGGATGTTGACCTAGTTATGCCATATTTATCACATAATTTTACAAATTCTTGTGATCTAAATCATATTGCATTATCAGTTACAATCATTTGAGGGAATCCAAACCTTGTAATGATATTACTTAAAAGAAATTTATTCACTACCTTTCTGGTAGCATTTCTTATAGGGGTGGCTTCCACCCATTTTGTAAAATAATTTGTAGCTACCAAAATTTATGAGTAACTAGCACTTGACTTAGGGAAAATTTCACCTATGTAGTACATCCCCCATCATTGAAAATATTCTTGAACTTCAACTAGTTTTAGAGGGGTATTTCTAGTAAACTTTAGCTTTATTGCAAACCTTTGATATGCACCACATTTTATAACAAGCAGTTGTGCATCTTTGAATAGAGAAGGCCACTAAAATCCAACTCTCATTATCTTGTGAGTAGTGGTCTTAGCCATGTAGTTCCCTCCACATACTCTTGAATGCATATAATTTAGTATCTCCTTAGCTTTCTCTTGATCAATGCATTTCAACAATACTCCCTCAAAATTTCTTCACCATAGACTATTGTTAACAATGATGTATCTGATGGCATGTAATTTGTGCTTCTCTTTTCTTTGGCTGTCAAGTGGGGGGGAGCTTCTTTGTGTTGTAAATAGTATATAACATTAGCTAATGTTAGAAATATGGATTACTAAGAGCGGGGAAGGGGATGAATTAGTAATCTACAAACTTTAGTGGCCAATTGGATATTATTACTTACTTTAAACCATGCATAAAAAAGAAATAAAGTAATGCTAAATAGTAATAGTAATAATATACAAAGATAACTCATGACACCATATTTTGTTAACTAGGGAAACCCTAGCCAAGGGAAAACCCTAGTGGAGATGATACCCACTAGATAATATACTAATATATATGTTCCTTGTTAGAGGATGGACCCTATTAGGAGTCAATGAGAAAATTTAGTATAACCAGTCCCTGTTAGGACTCTTTAAATCCCTGTTAAGAGATGCCAACCCTATTAGGAGTTGTAGTATAATGTATGCAAGAAGAGCCCACTGCCCAAAAATGCAATTTCAATTACAAGAAGAGCTCACTGCTCAAACAAGTAATTTATAGTTATTTTCATTCCTTTTCTGATCTTTGATCTTTAGCTTGATCTTAGATCACTAGATAAAACTTTTCATATATTGCTTTCACAAAATTTTTCTCACTTCGCAATCTTAGAAGATAGCACTAATACACCAAGATTTCATACTTCTTATCACAAGAAGTCCTTTGCATAAATATCATGCATTTACATAAAATACTGTTGGGTTAGCTAAGACCAAAATTAACTTTTCCAAGTTAGAGTAAACATCTAGGATGCCAACCCTAATTGGACAAGTAATTGTTTTGCAATCAAAATAATGCTTTCCTTCAATTCTGATGTCTTGCTTCATCAAAACATGATTAACTTTGTTTTGTTTAGTTCGTAAAAAATTTTGAGGTTATACACATCATCATCAACATGTATGCTATCTCCATGTAACTTTTCTTGACATGATATGATGTCTACAACATGTTATAAACAATACACTATTCTAAACCAAATTCTATACTTAGACAATTTTCTGATAGCCAAAAACTAAGTATCATTATTTCCAAGGTTTCTTGTCAACATGTACATCATGTGTTACCATTAATGAAAAAAATTACATATCACTATTAGCCAATTGTTAACAATCTCCCCCTTTTGCATTGATGGCAAGAAAATAGGGAAAATTGGCTAAGTGACAAAAACAAAAGTAAATACCACCTTACATCTAATAGTTAAGTTTTTACATATGCACCCCCTTACAATATACTTTGCACTTTTAAAATCTCCACATGTTTCTCTCCCCTTTGTATCTTTCCAAACAATGACATGTATACACACGAATCTTTCCCCTTTTGACATCAATGACAAATGTCAAAATGTCAAGATTCAATCCAAAACTATCAAAAACTAATGAAATTATTGTCTTCCCTTATGCTGATATTATCTTCATACAATCATAAAAATAATCTTCAAGCTATTCATATCTTTTTTCCATGTCACTTTGTTAGACTCTGCTAATGTGAGGATTGCACATAATGCATATGATGCAATCTCAACTGCATTGATATCTGAATACAAAAAGTTTGTATATGTGTCCTTGGCCTTGAAACATTCTTCTAGTTACTTCTCAAAAAATGCTAACTTCAAAGTAATGGATTCTCTAAAATAAGATGTTCTCCTTAATATATGCTCTTTTCAAAGTTCTAGTTTCCTGATATTGCTATGAACACTGGCAACTTGACTCTTGATATCATCAACTTTGACTAGATGGGTGTTGGATTAAGCTAGATAAAGCCTCTAGCTCATTCATCTTTTCCTCTATCTAACTATATAGATCCTTAGTTAGTTTATATAATAAGGTACACTTAACATACAAAGATTTCCCTTCTAGCTGACATATTCAAAGTTCTTTTATGCATGTATCAAGATTGACTAATTTGTTCTTGATGTTATAGAAGATGGTGCTAAACATGTTAGCATCATGGGAAAATTGAGCCTTCACCTTTGAAACATTTATCAAATTAGTAAACTCTTCATAAAAATACTTTAGCACTACCTATTCTCTTAGTTCAGGATCTAACTGAGTATGTTATACTGTCAAAGTATCATGCAATCTGTTAGTTACTTCCATTAGTGATCTCTGCAAATTCTTAACAATCTTATTCTTTTGTAAAAGTTTGGATAAGGATGAGATCATATCATTTTGATCATCATCATTAGATAGCCAAACTATCAAGAGAGAGTGGAGTAGATGAACTAGATGGTTCAATCTCATCCTCCTATTTCTTTGCTACTTCCTTTACTTATCTCTCTTCCTCTTCTTTATTTTCCTTTTCCTATCTTTTTTTCTTCTCTTCAGATCTTTTCCTTTCTTCCTCCTATTCTTTCTTTTTCTTTACTTCTTTTGCAATCCTTCTCTTATCTTCATCTTCCTTTCTTTTTCTATCTTCCTCAATAAATTTTCGCTTGGTTTCCTCTATCTTCTACTTTTCAACTTCTATTAGCCTCTTCTCTTAATTTGTTTCAACTTTTCCTCAACATCTTCAATGTCTAGTACATTTGGTTCAGTGCCACCAAATGGATGGTGTCATCAATGTTGAGAGTAACATTCATTTGATCAATCTTCATAGTGTCACCACTAAATGATACTTTAGAGGTTCTAGGAGTTGGAGGAGATGTTGCCTATGACTCTAACAACATCTTGTTGATAGCTACTACAATATCCTTTCTCAACTTATTCTTCTCACCAACCATACAAAATAATGACCTCAAATTATTTCTTAGGTATGGTGTGAGGTTATTTAACAATCTCTTAATATCATCTTCATCATCAATCTTGCAAATTGTCCTTAGCATAGACTTTTGAAGTTCAAGGTCTTCTTCTCTTACTAGAGTCTCTTTTCTATGTGTCTCTCATAGACTTTCTAGTTCACTACTCCTTTGATGTCCTTCATACTTAGATCATTTGCAATGATATGTCTCATAGTAGATATATCAATTTGATCTTTCTCAAAATTATTGTATAGATCATAAAACTTGTTCATCTGAACAAAGTTTCCCTTGTTTGCAATTTTTGTGTTTATCTTCTCAATCTTTGGCTTCCATGCTTGTTGAGATTTTTTTGCTAATTTTTTAGGTGGAGTCACCTTTTTAGCTTGCTTGGTTTCCTATTCCTCAATCTCTTCATCATCACTAGATTCAATTGTCAACAATGCTTTCTACCTCTTGCCATATGTTTGACTCTCTTAGTCTTTGTTAACATTACTTCAATAAATCTCTTTGATCTTCTCTTCTGTTCATTGTGTTAGGAATAAGGTGTCTCAACCTTGGATAATTCCTATTCTTGTTATTTTTTTTGTAAAATGTATTTCTTGCAAATAATGTTGATGTGTCAGCATCTTGAATTGTGTATAAGGAGATCATGGCTAAAACAGCTATGATGGATTCCTATGACACGTAAGAGCTATGTCAGGAAGATTCAATGATAGGTGAAGACATGTGGCAATTGATAAATTTGAGTACTGTACACTCTACCCCAATCGTGGGGTTCGGGGTTCCTATTTTTTCAAAGAATGGTAAAAACCCTAATATGGTTACCTTTGGGAGTAGCCCTAAAGTGAAGCACATGTTAAAAGCATTTTTAGGGTTGCGAAGAGATGTGATGTGAGAAAGTGTATTGTTGGTATTGTGAGTTGCTACTGGAGTCTTCTATTGTCATTCTTGAACTTGCATTGGAAGTGTATTGTAACCTTGTGTTGAAGATAATACATTGTGCAGGTGTTGGAGGGGTGGGGTTGTTTTACTGAAAGGTTTTTCCCCATGGGAAAATATTTGTGTTATGTGTTTCTTTCTCTATCTATTTTCTTTATGTTTGGTTGGCTGAAATATTGTTGTTTACATGATATTGAATCTGTAAGTGTAAAAGATTTTAATAGGATTTTCACCATACTTCTCTTAAGAGATTAGTGTGGGAAGCTGTTTCTGCACCTGAGTTTCCTTACAAGTGGTATCAGAGCCTGATCAACTTTTGATCCTAGTTGTTGGGTAGGGTTTTTTGAGCTAATCACAAGTTGAGTGGGAGTCTTGTGCAAAGCATCCTAAATTTTATTTGCAAATTGAGATGGTGAGTTCATCATATGGAAGAATGGAGGTGGAGAAATTTAATGGCACTAATTTCGAGTTATGGAAACTCAAGATGGAAGACATGTTGGAAGATCGTGACCTATGGGAAGCAAATTCAAGTGCTACAACCAAAAACTATAGCTTAAGCAGATCAGGATATCAAAGACTGTAAAGCTAAGGGTCTCATAAGACTCTATTTAATCGATGCAGTTCTTCTGAATGTTCTAGATGAGAACACCACATATAGTTTGTGGGAAAGACTTGGGGCCATGTATCAGGCCAAATCTCTGATGAACAAGTTATTTTTGAGGAAGAAGTTGTAATCTCTATGAATGGAGGAAGGTGGATCCTTAACAGATCATTTAAATGCATTTAATCTACTGGCTACATAGTTGACATCAGCTAGTGTCAAGTTAGAGGAGGAGGATCGTTGCTACACACTTTTGTGTTCCTTACTAGATTCATGGGACCATCTTGTGATGGCTCTAGGAAGCACATTAGTCACCTTCAAAATGGATGATGTGCTGTCTTCACTGCTATCAGAGGAGATGTAGAGAAAGGCTTCCATTTTGAAAAAAAGAAGCCCTTGCTGTTCGTGGGAGATCCACTGAAAGAGGGAAGAAAAATGACAATAATTCTGACAATAAGGGTAGATCCAAATCCCATGGGAAGTCAAAGACTTCCAATGAATCCAAGGAAAAATTTTGGAACTATGATAAATTTGGGCACTTCCGTAAAGATTGCAAAGAGCCAAAGAAAAAGAAGAAAGGTTCAGATTCAACTTTAGAAAGATCTCAAGAAGATAGTGATGCATTCATCATAGCTTTGGCAGCCCATGCATTTGATGATATGTGGTTGGTTGACTTGGGTGCATCTTTTCAAATTACCTCTCATCAAAACTAGTTCTCAAAATATGAAGAGTTCTATAGTGGAAAGGTGTACTTGGGTGATGATTCTCACCTAAAGATAGTTTGACGTAGAAGGGTCACTATCAAATTTCATGATGGATGAGTAAAGGGAATCAACGGAGTTATGCACATTCTAGGTTTGGCACAAAACCTATTATCTATAACTATACTGAATGATGTAGGTGTGCAAGTTGTTTTTTCGAAAGAAGGATGCAAGATGATGAGAGGATCGATACTGCTTGCAAGGGGTACTAGGAGAGGTACCTTATTTCAGCTAGATCATGTATTCCTCTATATAATAGTTCTTCATCCTCACCATTTGAACGAGAAGTGAAGAATTTTGTGGTTATTGGTTTCGATGGCAATGCAAACACTTTGGAAGGTAAGCTACTTGCAGAAAAGACAATGTTGTGGCATATGAGATTTGGTCACATTGGTGAAAAGGGTCTCAAAACCCTGAAAAGTAAAAATCTCATTGAGGGGTTAAATGATTGCAATCTCGAGTTAAATTTTTGTGAACACTGTGTCTATAGTAAATAAAATCTTGTTCAGTTTTACTCTAGTTCTCACAAATCTTCTGATGTTTTGGATCTTATTCATTTTGATGTATTTGGTCCTGTATAAGTTCCTTCAATCTCCAAGTCTGTATTTTTTGTATCTTTCATAGATGATTATAGTAGAAGGACATGGATTTATTTCCTTAAAAGTAAGACACAAGTCTTTAATCAATTCAAGGAATTTAAAGCCCTTGTAGAGAATTAGACTAGTAAGAAGATTAAATGTGTCAGAACTAACAATGGTGGTGAGTTTTGCTTGGTAGAGTTTGAACAATTCTGTAAAGAATAAGGTATCGAGAGGCATAAGAAAACTCCTTATACCCCACAAAAAAATGGATTTGCAAAGAGAATGAACATGATACTGATGGAGAAGGCTAGGAGTATGCTTAGTGGAGCTGGTTTAGAACAAAGATTTTGGGTCAAAGCTGTGGCCACTATTTGCTATCTGGTTGACAGATCTCCTACATCAGCCCTTTTTGGTAAGGCACCCATGGAGGTGTGGTCTAGTAAGAAGCCTTCAATTATACATCTTCGTGTGTTTGGTTGTGAAGCTTATGCACATGTTCCAAAGGAGAAAAGATCTAAGTTGGAAAACAAAGCTATTAAATGTATTTTCATTAGATACAGTGCTAGTGTGAAAGGATACAAGCTTTGGGATCCTGTGACTAGTAAGGTGTTGTATAGTAGAAATGTTATTTTTAGAGAGCTAACATCTTCTCCTATTGTGCTACAACCAAATGAAAAAGAAATGGAAAAAGATGTCGTTCAGTTGCCTCCTACCCCTGAGAAGACTGAACAGAGAGACCATGTTGGGTCTAATGATGAGGAGAGCTCTAACAGCTCTGATAGTTCAAAAGAAGAGGAAGAACAACCTCAATCACAGCCCTTGAGGAGATCCATGAGAGAAAGAAAGAAACCAGAAAGGTTTGGTTATTCTATGTTAGATTCTAGTTGTGCTTTTGCTTTGATTACTAACACTGATGAGCCTAGATCTGTGAAAGAGGCTTTGGGCATGGAAGATGTAGGCTCCTGGATTGAGGCTATGGATGATGAGATGGATTCATTAGAGAAAAAAAAAAACTTGGTACCTTGTACCTTTTCCTAAAGGGAGAAAATTTGTTGGCTATAAATGGGTGTTCAAGAAGAAATTCTGTGCAGATGGTAGTGTTGAAAGCTACAAAGCTAGATTGGTTGCAAAGGGGTATTCATAGGTAGAGGGAATAGACTATGGTGAAATAATCTCTCCTGTTGCAAAGTTGACATCCATTAGATTTCTATTATCTCTTGCTACATCATATGATTTAGAGATAGAATAGATGGATGTGAAGACAACTTTCCTTCATGGTGATTTGGAGGAAGAGATTTACATGTCACAGCCTGAGCACTACATTGTTAAAGGTAAATAATCCTTAGTTTGCATATTAAAGAAATCTCTATATGGTTTGAAGTAATCTCCTAGGATGTAGTACCTTAAGTTTGATGCCTTTGTGTTGTCAATTAGATTTGTAAGATTGAAATTAGATCATTATGTTTATTTCAGAGTTGAAAATGATCACCTTGTTATTGTTGCATTATATGTTGATGATATGTTTCTATTTGGGAAGGGTAAGAGTATGGTTTTTTATTTTAAATCTTAGTTGTCAGCACAGTTTGAGATGAAAGATCTTGGGGCAGCTAGGTACATCTTGGGTATGGAAATCAGTAGAGATAGATCTAACAAAAAATATTGGTTGAGTTAGAGTAAGTATGTGAAGTCAGTGTTGGACAGGTTCAACATGGAAAATCGTAGACCACTATGTGTTCCTATTTCTATGGGAACAAAGTTATCTGTAGATGATTTTCCAAAATCTCCTAGTGAGATGGATGACATGAGTAGAGTACCTTATGCTAGTGCAGTTGGTAGTCTTATGTATGCTATGGTCTATACTAGACCAGACATTGCCCAAGCAGTGGGAGTCTTGAGTCAGTTTATGGCTAATCCTAGATGGGTACAATTGGGATGCAGTTAAGCGAGTATTTAGATATTTTGAGGGGTACATCAGAATACTCCATATGTTATCATGGTAACTCTTTTGGATCTCCACATTCAATTTGTATTCATGGGTTTGTGGATTCAGATTGGGCAGGTGATATTGACAGTAGGAGATCCACCAGTGCTTATGTGTTCACTATGTTTGGTGGTGCCATCAATTGGATGAGCGAGCGACAACCTATGGTTGCTTTGTCCACTACAAAAGCTGAGTACATGGCTGCTACTCATGCTTGTAAGGAAGCCATTTGGCTTAGGAGATTGTGTTTTGATGTTGGTGTTGATGCAGAATAGATTACCATTTGGTGTGATAGTCAGAGCACTATTTTCCTTGCGAAGAATCCAACTTTCCATGCCAAAATGAAGCACATTGCTGTACAGTTTCACTTTGTAAGAGATATGGTGGAAGATGGAAAGGTAAATTTGTGGAAGGTAGATACTATGAATAATTTTGTAGATGCATTAATGAAACCAGTGGGCATTGAGAAGTTCAGATGGTGTTCGGAGTCTATGGGCCTTTTGGCCTATAGCGGTTAGTTCTTGTTATCTTCAGGTTGCTCTTACAAGGTGTTCGAAAAGTGGGAGAATGTTAGGAATAAGGTGTCTCAACCTTGGATAATTCATATTCTTGTTATTTGTTTTGTAAAATGTATTTCTTGCAAATAATGTTGATGTGTCGGCATCTTGAATTGTGTATAAGGAGATCATGGCTAAAATGGCTATCATGGATTCCTATGACATGTAAGAGCTATGTCAGGAAGATTCAATGAGAGGTGAAGACATGTGGCAACTGATAAATTTGAGTACTGTACACTCTACCCCAATCGTGGGGTTTGGGGTTCCTATTTTCTCAAAGAATGGTAAAAACCCTAATACGGTTACCTTTGGGAGTAGCCCTAAAGTGAAGTGCATCTTATAAGCATTTTTAGGGTTGCGAAGAGATGTGATGCAAGAAAGTGTATTATTGGTACTATGAGTTGCTACTAGAGTCTTCTGTTGTCATTGTTGAACTGGCATTGGAAGTGTATTGTAACCTTGTGTTGAAGATAATACATTGTGCAGGTGTTGGAGGGGTGGGGTTGTTTTACCAAAAGGTTTTTCCCCATGGGAAAATATTTGTGTTGTGTGTTTCTTTTTCTATCTATTTTCTTTATGTTTGGTTGGCTAAAATATTGTTGTTTACATGATATTGAATTTGTAAGTGTAAAAGATTTTAATAGGATTTGCACCATACTTCTCTTAAGAAATTAGTGTAGGAAGCTATTTCCACACCTGAGTTTCCTTACACATTGGACACTACCACATAAGGAGTGTTTTGTCCCAAAGTTGTCTCAACAACTAAAATTGACAAGGGTTGTATGTTTAATAGACCTTGTTTCATTATCTATCTCATGGCCTTAGATTCACTTTCTATCATTTTGGCCTTAGATAATGCCTTCTTCATGATTGAATCGACCTTCTTATGAGATGTCTTCTCCAAGGTTTCTTGATGAGCATGCTATGTAATCTCATCATATGTGCCAAATATATACTCAACTTTATCTTTATCTAAATTCAACAAAAAGTCAATGTAGTCAACTACAACATCATCACACAACTCATAGCTCAAAGGATCAAAAAATGTTTCCTGGGGTTCTACTGTTGGAATATTCAAATATGGAAAGAATACTGATGAGAGTGGGGGGGGGGGGGGGGGGTGAATCAGAAGTATTATACTTTATACAATAAATTTTTTATCTGAAAGTAAATTGCATGCATGTAAATACGTCATGAAAATATGAAACTAAAATATGCATCAACAACACATAACACTGGAATTTGGTAACCCATAAACCCTCCAAAAATAAGAAGGTAAAACTGGGGTGGGGATGATACCCACAAAAAATTCACTACAGTAATATGGTTCAACCACTTCTGATGGTCTACCCTATTAAAGGCCTACCTTTTTAAAGGCTTTACACCGTGTCAATAGTGACCTGGTTAAAGGATTTACAAACACTTAACATGAAGTGTCACCCTGTTAAAGGATTTAATCACCTTTTGATAAGGATCTACAAATAGCTGTTAAGCCAACCTATCTACATAGGATTTCCTTTCTAATACAATGGTAAGAGAGTATTAGGTATTATAAACCTGATAGTTTGCAATCCTTGATTGCTGAATGCAGGTACTTGTTCAGCTTTCTTTGATCTTGATCCTTTGTGATCTAATAACCCTTGTTCTGAAAATAGATTTCCTTATACACCCTTGTATATCTGCTCGCATCTCTTTACAATGAAATTTTTTCTGCCTTATAAAGACATTTGAGGATTTAGGGTTAGATATGGATCTATGATCCACATTGAATCTCAATTTCTTGCTCAATACTTCCCTTTTTGCTAATTGGTTGCATGCCTTTCCAATTTTCCAATTGGCTGTATGAAGATTGCATAGGAAATGTAAAAGATTCATTCTTATCTCTAGATCATTCAAGATTTACCTTATGTCGGCTACAAAAATGGTTTACATCATAGTTTGTGCAATTACAAATTGTTATGCTGATATCCTGAGTTACTCAGCTCTTGAAGCATTACTGATGCTCGGTACATGCTATTTCCTAGATAGCTCGGCACCTAAACAAAACTGTATCACTCAGCACCTTATGTTACTCGACACTTGAATAACTCAGCACTTGATATCACTTGACACTTGAATAACTTGACACTTGATATCACTCGACACTGTATAGTGAAAAATGGTTAAGTGTATTGACACTCAGCTGTCAAAATCATTTTTTAGACCAACAATCTCCCCCTTTGACATGAGTGGAAAAAAAACTTAACTAAGATCTTGTGATCTTGGCATTATTTCATGCATCCTCTTATTCGCTTAAAAAAAATTTAGAAACAAATAACGATATACCTTATGACTCCCTGTGAGTTGATTATGCCTTATACACTTTGTGACTTCTGTCTTGTTTCTGCATTCTAACTAATATGTTATACAAAATTTGTCAAAAAATTTCTATCTCCCCCTTTCATCATACTTACCCTTTCATTCTGTACTTAACTCTCACTTCATACTTATTCTCCACCTTTTTGACACTTATGTCAAAGGTTTTACAAAGAAATGCCATACTTGGCCAAAGATGTACTATTTACTTCAAGGAGTACCTTCAGAGCTACATCCCAATTTGCTAGTGCAACATCCAATGACTTATGCTAGATGGCAATCTCTGCTGCTAGGTGTACAAGTCCATCAGTTGTAGAAAGATTGGGGTCTTTCTTGTGGACTATCTCTGCATTCATCTGCTCCTTGTGAAGTAATTCCAAATGAGGAGTGATAGAGGATTGAATTTGTATCAATTTAGCTTTTGTGGTTGCCTCCTCTACTGCTAAGACAGCTAACTCTCTTTGTGTGTGAAGCAATTGGGCAAAATGCTTCTCACTCTGAGCTGAATTTGTCGGGAGTTGCATGCTAGAAATATTCAAATTTTTCTCCAAGTTCAGTATCTTCTGGCTAGTATCCTGTGTGAATGTGGAAAAGTCACACAACTTGTTGTACAGGGAAAATATGTTTCCAAGTACAATTTTTACTTTTTTTATTTTCTTAGCCAACTCTACTTGTGATAGTGCTATATCACCAAATATTTTCTTGTTTACCTTGCCTTGGAGTTTTCTTTCTGACCATTCTAGTAGTTTGGCATTTGTTTCCTGGTCTTCACTAGTCACCTGGTCAACTATATCAGATAGTTGTTCTACAATTGGTTTTGACTCATCTAGAGACTGTAAGCAGAAAGCTTTGGTGAATATGTCTTTGATTTCATTCAAGGTAAGCTTGTGCTTGTGTTCTCTTCTTAGTGCTTCTTGTCTCCTTCTTCTGTCCAATGCACTCTAAATTTCATTGATCTTCTCTTCAATGAGAGTGCTAGATTCATAATATGGAATTTTTATTTCTTCATCAAGCTCAGGAATTCCATAGTCAAGTTTCTTGGCTACCTTTGATGAGCTTGAGCTTGGTGTCCTAATTTGTAATTGTAACCTATCGGTGCTTGGCTGCTGAAGAGTCTGTGTTGGAGTACCAGATTTGGGTAATGCAACCAATGTTTGTATTGCAAACTCCTCTTTCTTGCTTGTCTCTTCTTTTTCTTTAGCTTGTATATCCTTTTGATGATCACTAGGTGGGGTTGAACTTGCTGGCTGTTCAGTTGTTTCTTTAGTTTCCCCTGCTGCTGTACTTGGCATTTGAAGTGTGTCACTGACTACACTTGGTGGAGGTGGTGGAGGAAGGAATAAAATACTAGTAGGTTGTATGATGGAAGGTGGTTTTTGTGTTTTTACCTTCACTACCATTATTTTGACTACTGGATTCTACAATTCATCAACACTAACCAATACAAGATTTGAACATAATTTTGCTACTAGTGTTGATTGGTCAAGGATTTCTAAATCCTTTGCAGTTAATGGATTGATGTTTGGACTTGAAGTGTCTGTAACATCCTTGATTTTGATAATCTCTGTAGGTGTGATGGTGGCATGAGGAGGACTAGGAGGGGATACCTATGTATCTTGCACACTTTGATCTTGTTGCACAATTGTATCTTTCTCTTCCTCTTTCTCCTCTGTATGTGCCTTTTCATCTTCCTTTTCTTCTCCAACCTTCTTCTCCACTTGTTCCTTTTCTTTTTCTTTGATCCTTGATGCCTTCTTCTACTTTATCTTGATACTTGCCTCTACCTTATATTCTTCATTATACACATCTTCTATTTTCTTGTAAACTATCTTCCGCAATCTTGTGGATTTTGTAACTACCTCCTCAATTTTGTTCTGTAAAATGCTGAAAGCTCTATGTTTGGGAGTGAATCTATTGTTATGCCTCTTGACTGCATTTGTTATTTGATCCTTAGTAAAATCAGGCAACAATCTAGCTAATGTTGATTCCCTTATCTCCCTTTCCATTTGTAAACAAAAATGTCATTTATCCTCTACAATTTTGTACAAATCCTTAGGCATTGATTCATCTAATTCTAGAGGTGTGTGCTTATACTCAGCCATCATAGCATACACTGATTCCTCTAATATATTTTGTTCTTCTTTGGTGAGCTTAGAAAAATTTAGGTTCTTTAAACCTTTCAAATCATCATTCTTGATCTTTGAAAATAATTTATCAATAGTAGTTTGAGGTTTGTGCCTTACCACTTGAAATTGGTTGTTTTCCTTTGACTCAATCTTTTCCTCATCTGTTTTAGGCTGTGCAACAAATTTTCTTTTCTTCTTTGGCTTGACAACAATCTTCTTTGAAGTTTTCTTCTTCTCTCTTTCCTCCTCTTGGGCTTTTTGTGCTGTAGCCCTTGTAGTAGGTCTCTTTGGTGCTGGAGCAACTACTTTCTTTCCCTTGGGTTGAGGAGCAGGAGGAGTTTTGGCCTTTCTTTTTGTGATCTTTTTTTCAACTTGTGCTTCCTCGGCTTCTTCTTCCTTAGCACTTTCCTCTTCATCTTCTCCTAACCCTTGAGTTAGACCTTGTGGTTCATCTTCCTCATCTTCAATGTCTTCTTCCTCATTTTTCTTTCTTATTTACTACAGAGGTAGTTTTCAAATCTATTTTCACCCTTGATTTTACCATATCATAGGTTGCAAAGGCTTTTGCATTCTTATCAACTTCTTTTGCAAGGAGGACTATTATTGCTGCAGAGGCTTGATCAATGTCAAGTTCATATCCTAGTGGCCTAAGCCATCTTACTCTATGTATTATTGCTTGTATATAGGTATAATAAATATCTACAAGAAAACAAATGTCTTTTTCATATTTGTCAGTCAATAAAACTGGAATTCTCATTCTTTTTTTCATGGACTATTTGAAGTTCTCAAAGTAACTAGTCATTTGGGCATCAAAATTATCACTCATTTGTTCAATATATCCATTGATTTGTTCAACAATTGTTTTTTCTGGACTCCATCTCACCTTACCTACAGAAGGAAATTCTTTCATCAGATAGAAAAACATGCACACCAAAATGGATCCAAATTTGCACTAAGCTCCCTTGCTCTTCCTTATAGCTCCTAGATTCTCATTAATCTGTTGAAACATGAGCTCTGCTAGATCATAAGTATGATCCTTTTTGATCAATTTGTATGCAACATCAACTGTTATACAAGGCACACTGTTTAACCTACTTGACTGATAAAATTTGTGTGAGATGATTCTCATAGAAAAATCTAGTAGGGATTCTATAATTGTATCTATAGTCATTCCCCTATTATTCCATTTAGCACCCGTGTTTCTCTCTATTATTTCTCTTTTATCACTACACAGGGTCTTTGGCTGATCTAGGGTTGGAATACCAGTAACCTTATGAATAGTTTTCTTGGAGAATTTCACTGGCCCTGTTTCTAACCAAAAGGCTCCATCATGCATTCTGCTCAAAACTATACGTACCCATTCAACTTTGAAAACAGTAAAAAATTCTCAAGTTTGGGTTAATCCTTTTCTCTCGACTATTGAGAACTCATCTTTTAGTATGTTGTTCTCACATAACTTGTCATATACATTGTGAATTTCTAAATCTCCTATGGATCCAATTTTGTAGTTATAGCATCTACAGACATCTTGGACCATAACAACTTTATCAAGAATAACTGATAATGCACCTGCAAGATCCTTCTTATATGCGACTTCTAGGATGGGCTTGAATTTTGGTTGCTTAACTTCATTACTAACCAACTATATCTCATGACTCTTTTTTCTCTTAGTGGTTCCAGACCCAGATGCCATTGTTTGCCAAACTAGGGTTTACAGTTTAAACAATTTTATAAACACTATGTAGCTTGACACTTAAGTAAAAATACCTTAAATCGATGAGACTCATGCTGAATTGCTATGGAAATCTTCACAAATAGCTTCTAAGCTAACCTTGATCTTCTGTGCTCTTCTCATCTTTGCTTTGTATTTGAATGGTCAAAAATTGGATTATGTACTCTTTTAAAATAGAGTAATTAATGCTTAGTGTGCTGACAACTGTCTACTCGGCATCTAAAGGATTTTGACTTCACTCGGCTCCTATTGATATTTCACAGCTTGACATTATCTATCAACTCGGTCGCTGTTAGCAACTCAGCATCTGAAGACAATTTTGGCAGATTTTGCAAGACTCTTAGTTTTTCATCTTTCCTTATGCTGATTTCTTCTTTGCAATTCTTCTATGTTTTGGGATTCATGTATGATGTGACTTAGTTTATAAATCCCACACACCCATTCTTGCTTAATTTGATGAAGTGTGATCACTTGACCTGCTAGGTGAAGTGATCTCTACACTTGATGTGCTACACTCATCTTTCTTCTTCCATGTCTTATTCATCTCACTTTTGATGTTTTCAAAATCTATCTTTGCCTTTCCATTTTTGTACTTAGAACTAGGTGCCTTTGACCTTGTTGGGCAATTCTTGCTAATATGACCAATTTTTAAGCAACTAAAACATGTGGTTTGACTCAACTATCTTTTATAGTTTCCCCTAAAATTTGTTCTTATTCAATTTTTGGGTATATGTCCATATTCTTGACAATAGTGACAACTGTACCTAGTGTTGCAATCCCAAAATTCATGGTTTGATTGCTTTGTTGATTGATTTGATGTCCACATAGGCTTTGATCTACATTCAAAAGCTCTATGTCCATATTTCTTGCAATTATGATAGTGACCCTCAAATCTTAATGTCTTAATAATCTTGGTTCTACATTCATATGCTTGATGACCTTGCTTCTTGCACTTATGACAATAGTTTACATTCTTATCATGCTGATGGGCATTCTTGCTTCTACATACATTAGATGTATGTCCTTTCTTTCCATAGAAATGACATGTAAGTTTGACATTTTTACCTTTGTTGCTTCTTTGTTCAGCACTCTTTGATGATTCTCCAACTTCAGTACTATTGTATCCAAGTCTTGATGTATCATGGATTGATCTTGGGGATTTCAGTAATTGCTCAAAATACTTGATGGCTTCATTGGGTTTTTTGAAGCTTTTTGAAATTTCCTTTTCTCTTCTTAAGTCATTCTGCAATTGTTCATTTTGCATCTTTAGTGTAGATATCTCAATGTCTTTCAAATTAAGTTCATGATGAAGGTTCATCATTTGGGCAAGTGTATCCATCTGCATGTTTGAGATCCTTGTTAATTCAGTACATTTTTCTTCAAGTCTGTTTGCAAGATTCCTTTTGTCATTTTCCATCATAACTTTATCTTCAACTACTCTTTTCTTTTGTTCAGTGATTTCACATAACATTATGGCCTGTGATTTATGTTCCATATTGAGAGATCTTATCTCATCTGTTTGGTCTTTGTTTTCTCCATCAATTCTGCAATTGCTGCATCAAACTCTTTAGTATTTCCATTGGAAAATATATTTGTAGTATCAATCTCCTTGTAGTTTATCTCATTTTCAGCTATGGCCAAATCCTTCTTTTCAATGAGTTTCTCAACTTATCTCTAGATTCCTCCAAGCTATGTAGAGCAAGTTGCACATCTATCACCTGATTTTCAATAATCTTTCCAACTTTGAAAGCTTCCATCTTTAGATCTTTTCCTCTAAGCTGTTAGGATTTTTCTTGTGAGAACCTAATCCTCTTTGATACCAATTGTTGGAATATTCAAATATGGAAAGAATACTAATGAGGGGGGGGGGGGTGTGTGAATCAAAAGTATTATACTTTATACAATAAAACTTTTATCTAAAAGTAAATTGCATGCATGTAAATACATCATGAAAATATGAAACTAAAACATGCATCAACAACACATTACACTGGAATTTGGTAACCTAGAAACCCTCCATAAATAAGAAGGTAAAACTGGGGTGGGGATGATACCCACAAAAAAATCACTACAGTAATATGGTTCAACCACTTCTGATGGTCTTCCCTGTTAAAGGCTTGCCCTATTAAAGGCTTTACACTATGTCAATAGTGACCTAGTTAAAAGATTTACAAACACTTAACATGAAGTGTCACCCTGTTAAAGGATTTAATCACCTTTTGATAAGGATCTACAAATAGCTGTTAAGCCAGCCTATCTACATAGGATTTCCTTTCTAATACAATGGTAAGAGAGTATTAGGTATTATAAACCTGATAGTTTGCAATCCTTGATTGTTGAATGCAGGCACTTGTTCTGCTTTCTCTGATCTTGATCCTTTGTGATCTGATAACCCTTGTTCTGAAAATAGATTTCTTTATACACCCTTGTATATCCGCTCGCATCTCTTTACAATGAAATTTCATCTTTCTTATAAAGACATTTGAGGATTTAGGGTTAGATATGAATCTATGATCCACATTGAATCTCAATTTCCTGCTCAATACTTTCCTTTTTGCTAATTGGTTGCATGCCTTTCCAATTTTCCAATTGGCTGTATGCAGATTGCATAGGAAATGTAAAAGATTCATTCTTATCTCTGGATCATTCAAGATTTAGCTTATGTCAGCTATAAAAATGGTTTACATCATAGTTTTTGCAATTACAAACTCTTATGTTGATATCTTGAGTTACTCGGCTCCTGAAGCATTACTGATGCTCGACACATGTTGTTTCCTGGATAGCTCGACACCTAAACAAAATTGTATCACTCAACACCTTATGTTTGTTAGAATTTGAAAAGATTAATAACCTAGAAAATTAGTGCAAAGAATAAATATCTAAACTATGAATGCAAATGATACAAAATCAAAATAGCAACATAGAGTTTGTTTCCAAGAGAGTAATGCAAATGCTGGAAGCAAAATAGCATTAAGAGGATGCAAAAATTAAGCGATGCAAATACAAGCCAGGTAGCATGCTTATATAGGCTAGGAAGAGGGAGGAGGTGGCAACACCAACCAATGAGGAGCAACCATCTATCAAAGTAAAGATAGCAAAGTATCTTCCCAAGATAGCTAATGGATGCTCACATGTAGGAAGGTGACACCTCACAACCATTCACCTAATAAGACATGATTTATTAACCTAAGTGAGATTATTAAAAGTGTAGGAAAAACCTAGCAAAATAGGAAAAATAAAAAACCACACTAACACCCCCCCCATAAGCGAAGCTTAGGTGGATGTAGAAATGGGTCCTGGCAAGTCAAGCTTGATGAGGTACCCATGTACATAAAATTCCCCCAAAAGAGAGAGAAAAGAGACTCCCCAAAGAAAATTAGGACTCCAAGTGAGAGGAAGAGGCCCCCCCAAAAGATGAAGCATCCTGCACCCCCAACAAAGCTTGCAAATTTTTTCCAGTAGAGCCACTTACATTGAACAAATTTTATTCCCTTAGGAAGAGGGACAAGATCCCAAGTGTGGTTCCTCATCAAGGAACTATACTCTTTCTACATAGCTGTATCCCACTCAGAAATAGAAAAAGCCTCATGAAAGGACTGTGGATTTGAAGCAGTAGAAATGAAGATATGTAAAGCATCTTGCAATTGTGAACAAGTCTGCTTGGCGTTTGATGGATCCCCAACCCAATCACCTGCAAATTGCAAGGTCTCTCTAGCCCAAAGTGGACCAGAAGATGGAGAATCTAGAGGAGAATCATCAACTTGTGAATGATGACTAGGAGAGGAAGGAGGTGAGTCTCTGAATCACTCTTTGCATTAGAAGTGGAGGTAGAAGACTGCTCAAGTGAATCTGACCCATTAGAAGATCTATCATGTATTCCAAGTGACTCCAATGTCAAAGTAGAAGGCAACCCTATGACCATGCTCTGCTAGTTAAGCTAATGAAAGTAGTAGAAGTTAAGATGGCCAAACCGCTCATGCCATAATCTGCTCACATCATTAGAGTGAGTGAGTGAAACAGTCAAAAGAGGATTAGGAACAAAGTGAGAAAACATATAGAGTAGTGACTGATGATCTTCTCTCCCAACTGCAACTGTAGAATCATTGTGCAGCTCACGTATCTCCACTGAACTAGGAGTGAACTCAACCTACTTGCCTAAACTTGTGTGAGCGATCTGGTATACCGATAGGAGATTAGTTGAAAATGAGGGTACACAAGGAACATCATGGAATGTGCCATCCCCCACATCAATAGACCCTCTCTCACACACCTCAATAGGAGTGTTATCACCCATCAAAATAGAAGGCATAGTACATGGCTCCAAGGATGCAAGTTCTTCCTTAGATGAAGCCATGTGGTGTGAAGCACCCGAATCAAGAACCCAAGTGGATGGTGAGGAAGAAACTGCAAAAAAGGCCTTGCCCTTTCCTTTCCCCTTGCTGTTTTCTTTTTCCTTGTTAGACCCTTCATTAGAACTTTGTTTGATAGACTAAGGAACACTGATATTATTCTTCTCAAGAATGTATGTCAAGTGATCAAGTTGTTTCTGCAAACATTTATGTTCATCATGACCAAGTCTTTTACAATAGGCACATTTGACCTTTTCTTTCTTAGGCTTATCACCCTTGGAAGATGGTGTATCAATAGTTGCTTTTAAAGAAATCGATATCTGATCCTTCTTCTCCTCGCTATTCTTTTGTTTCTTGTCCTTACTATTGTTGTTACTACTTTGTCCTTGTTCTTTTGTGCCTTGGTTGGCAGCCAAGGCATGTGACTTAGAGGACTTAAGAGTGCCCATCTAGATTAGCTTGTCTTGTTCTTGAGTGAGATTGACAGCAAAATCATCTAAAGATGGCATGGTGAATTGAGTACCAAGTGCACCCTTAGTAGCATAGAAGGTAGATACAAGCACTGAATATTTTGAACTTAGCTTAGAGAGAATACTAAGAATCAGTTGTTCATCTTTCTTTTCAATTCCACATTATTTTAACTGCAGCCTTAGCGATTTCAATTTGGTGAAGAAATCTTGGATTGTGTTGAAATTGCCTGGACTCAAACTAATTAATTCATTTTCCAACATATGACCCCTCATTGAATCTTGTGTGCCAAATAGTGTTTCTAGCTTAGTCCATACTTCATTTGGTGTATCCAAAGACTCAATGTGAAATAGCAAGTCAGGAGAAACAGACAAACACAATGTTCCATATGCCTCATCACATTTGTTAAACCAGTTAGGCTTGTCTTCATCTTTAGTAGGTTCAATTTCAAGTCCCATAGTTATCCTATTTAATCCAGCTTTCCTTAAGTGAATTGTTATGCATGATTTCCATTCAAAGTAATTGTATGGAGTTAGGATGAGCATATTTGTTTGATCCATGATGAAAAAATGCTAAAAAGATGAGAACCCAACCACAACAATGCCGCCCCCCCCCCCCCCCCCCCCCCCCCCCCCCCCCACCTTTTTACTCAATCAAAGAACCCCCCTAAAAGAAATATGATTTGGCAATTTATTTTAGTGCATTTACAACTACCACTAGAAATAAATACTTAGTGATCTTGATTTCAATGCATTACAAACCCTCATGAAGAGCTTATGCTAAAAGTGAAACTTGGGCACAATAATCACGAAAATAAATAGCACCATTGCGATCTACTCAAAAAATCATGCACTTTCAAAAAAAGAATCACCTTGATACAAGGTCGTATGAGAAAGTTATGATCCTTCAAAGTTTCCAAAATGAGAACTGTGCACAATCATGGCTGAGAATCTACAATTTTTGAAGAATTCATGCATGAAAATCAAAAAACAACTCCACTAGTGGATAGAGCACAAAAAAATAGCCAAGTTCATAAAAAGAATCATCAAAATCGGAGTCCGTATGAGCAAGAATGAGACATTTGAAAACTGCATTCAAATCTGCGACTGCCAACGGAGAGGGATATGGCTGTAGCCTTTTATGCTCAATTTTGCAAAATATACAGCTTGCATGCAAAATCTAAAAGATACCCAGATGGTTTTTTGGGGCTATGAACAAAACCCAAAAAGCATTTTTCTTGCTGATGTATAGAAGATGTTGTTGTAGTGTAAATCAAATGCTTTTAACAGTAAAAAATGGCTCAAAAAATTAAGAAACGACCCCAAAAACCAAAATATGACATGCAAATGATGGATCAGCTTTCTAAGTCCATCAATGGCATGCTGGAACCTGCAATACTGATTGAAAACTCTAAATATGCAAGTTGGTTGTCAGATTTCAGATTGAAACCCCAGAGAAAAATTGTTTTTGTCAAAACTTTTCTGATTCTCAAGATCATCCAAAGATGCAAGAGAAGAGCATACTTTGTTTTTCAAAAAACTACAATAGAGTTTATTAGCCCCCCTCAAATCTCTCAAATAAGAAAACTAAAATCTACTCTTGCACATAGAAAAGCTCTGATACCATGTTAGAATCTAAAAAGATTAATAACTCATAAAACTAGTGCAAAGAATAAATATCTAAACTATGAATGCAAATGATACAAAATCAAAATAGCAACATAGAGTTAGTCTCCAAGAGAGTAATGCAAATGCTAGAAGCAAAATAACATTAAGAGGATGCAAAAACTAAGCAATGCAAATACAAGCCAGGTAGCATGCTTATATAGGCTAGGAAGAGGGAGGAGGTGGCAACACCAACCAATGAAGAGCAACCATCTATTGAACTAAAGATAGCAAAGTATCTTCCCAAGATAGCTAATGGATGCTCACATGTAGGAAGGTGACACCTCACAACCATTCACCTAATAAGACATGCTTTATTAACCTAAGCGAGATTATTAAAAGTGTAGAAAAAACCTAGCAAAATAGGAAAAATAAAAAACTACACTAACAATGTTACTCAACACTTGATATCACTCGATACTTGATATCACTCGGCACTTGAATAACTCAACACTTGATATCACTCGACACTTGAATAACTCGACACTGTATAGTGAAAAATGGTTAAGTATATTGACACTTAGCTGTCAAAATTATTTTTTAGACCAACATCTACTGCTTGAATGTATGTATAGTTTGTATCAACTAGAATACATATGTCCTCCTTGAACCTATCCACTATTGTAGGTGATGTCCTAAATCTTAGTTTCATCTCATTTTGGAATGTCTACATGATCAGATTACCACTATACAATACCTTGTCTATAAGGTGTCTTCTACATACCTTTGTAATCTTTTCAATAGTGCACCTATCACTACTTATTATATCTATTACTGGCAAGTAAGGAAATCATTTAAGCACATGAAAGAATGTGTGATTTATCAATGATTGGAATCTAAATACAATATTCTTTGTTATCTTCATCTTTTCAAGGTTTTACAATAGTTGTATCCTCAGTATTTCACTCAAATTAACTTGTTGTTTCTCAACACATATCTTGTAAGCTACATAAATAAATCCTACTAAAAGTTCATCTATCTTAGAACTTGCACAAACTGAATAAACAATAATTTTGCTAAGGAATCTTACAACATCCTTTTTGGTGGAGCTGATTTCCATGGCTTTCCCATTGTATACTACCTTAGTGTAACTTTCTACTTTCTTCTTAACCATCTTTTTACCTATGGGTACACTGCCTTGTTTTCTAAGACTAGTTACCTCATGAGTTAGGATGGCAGAAATGTCTACTACATTGTCTTGCATCCATAATTTTCCACCATGTATCCTACTCAATATTATTTGAGTCCATTCATTTGTATCTAGATGATGATAGAAATGATACTTAAACAAATCAAATTCCTTTAAGTGATCAAATTTGGGCTTCATAGTCATGTTTGTTAGCTTAAAGAATAAATTTGACAACTAAGTGTCAATACACTTAACCAAGATCAAGAATAGGTGCCGAGTGCAATAGATGCCGAGTAATCTTCAGGTGCCGAGTAAAGTGTAGGTGTCGAGTAAAGTGTAAATGCCGAGTAAAGTGTAGGTGCCGAGTAAAGTGTAAATGCCGAGTGAAGATCAAGTGCTGAGTAAAGTTTAGATGCCGAGTAACACAGTTTTGTGTAAGTGCCGAGTAACTTAGTAGAACAGCATGTGCTGAGCAACATAAATATTTCAAGAGCTGACTAATCCAGGATATCAGCATAAGAGTTTGGAATCGCACAAACTATGATGAAAATAGTCTTTACAGCCGACATAAGGAAATCTTGAAGGATTTAATGATCAGATCGAATCTTTTATATTTCCTATGTAATTTGCATGCAGCCAATAAGAAAAATGATAAAGGCATTCAACCAATCAGCAAAAGATAAGTATTAAGTGGAAATGAAGATTGAATATGGATCGTAGATCCAGACCTAACCCTAAATCCTCGAATATCTTTATAAGGAAGACGATATCTCATAGAGAAGACATGATAGAGAAGGAGATGATGAAGATGATGATATAGAGGAGAAGATATAGAGTGGTTGACATACTATTTTCAGAAGTGAAAGATATCAAATCACAAAGGATCAAGATCAGATGAAGCAGAACAGAGCCAACATTCAGCAATCAAGGATTATAAACTATCAGGTTCATTTTACCTAATACTTTCTAGCCATTGTATTAGCATGGAAATCCTATGGTGATAGGTTAGCTTAACAGCTATTTCATTGATCCTAGAGATAGGTGATTAAATCCTTTAATAGGGTGACACTTCATGTTAAGTGTTTGTAAATCCTCTAACCAGGTCACTATTGACACAGTGTAAAGCCTTTAACAGGGCAGGCCTTTAACAGGGCAAACCATCAGAAGTGGTTAAACAATATTGCTGTAGTAATTTTTTTGGGTATCATCCCCACCCCAGTTTTACCTTCTTATTCCTGGAGGGTTTTTGGGTTACCAATTTCAGGTGTTATGTGTTATTGATGCATGTGTTAGTTTCATGTTTACTTAATGTATTTACATGCATGCAATTTATTTCCACATAAAAGTTTTGTAGGACAAATTTTAGTACTTCTGATTCACCCCCCCCTCTCATAAGTACTCTTTCCACATTTGAATATTCCAACAATTGGTATCAGAGCCATCTAGGTTCTCATAAGGAAAAGTTTAATAGCTTGGAGTAAAAGATCTAGAGATGGAAGCTTTCAAACTTGGAAAGATCATTGAAAATCAGGTGATAGATGTGCAACTTGCTGTGCATAGCTTGGAGGAATTTAGAATCAATTTGAGAAAATCATTAAAAAAAAGGAAAGATCTGGCCATAGCTGAGAATGATATACACTACAAGGAAATTGATACCACCAACATATTTTCCAACGGAGATACCAAAGAGTTTGATGCAACAATAGCAGAACTGATGGAGAAAAACAAAATTCAAGTAGAAGAGATTAGATCTCTCAAGCTGGAACATGAATCACAGGCCATAATGATATGTGAAATTACAAAACAAAAGAAAAGAGCAGTTGATGATAAGGTCATGATGGAAAATGACAAAAGGAATCTTGCAAACAGACTTGAAGAAAAATGTACTGAACTGACAAGGATCTCAAACATGTAGATGGATACACTTGCTCAAATGATGAACCTTCATCATGAACTCAATGTGAAGGACATTGAGATCTCTACTCTGAAGATGTAGAATGAATTGAACAGAGAAAAAGAGGTAGCAGAAAATCTCAACAAGTCAAGTGAAGCCATCAAGTATTTTGAACAGTTGCTGAAAACTCCAAGATCTGCCCATGATACATCAGGACTTGGTTACAATAGCACTGAAGTTGGAGAATCATCAAAAAGTGCTGAACAAAGAAGTGAAAAAGGTAAGAATACTAAACCCACTTTTCATTATTGTAATAAGAAGGGACATACTACTAATGTGTGCAAGAGCAGAAGATTCAATCAACCAAACACACCCAAGAGTAAGAGTTTCTATCACAAGTGCACCATGCAAGGACATATGACACAAGATTGCAGATCCAATTTCACAAGGACTCAGAGATTTGATGGACATTGTTATAATTGCAATAAGTATGGACATAGGGCATTTGAATGCAAATCAAAACCTATATGGACATCAAATCAACCAGCAAAAACAGAAGGAAAAGAAAGTCATCATCATTGGGATTACAATACCAGGTATAGTTGTCATTATTGTCAAGAATATGGACATACACCACAGAACTACATAAGAACACATTTCAGAGGGAACTACAAATGATGGTTGAACCAAACCACATGTTTCAGTTGTCTGAAAATTGGTCATATCAGCAAAAACTGTCCTACAAGATCAAAGGCACCCAAGTCTGAAGAAAATAAAGGCAAAGAAAAGATTGATATTGAAAAGATAAGGGGGAAAATGAACAAGACTTGGAAAAAGAGAGATGAGTGCAATACATCAAGTGAAGGGATCACTTCACCCAATGGGTCAAGTGATCACACTTCATCAAACTAAGCATGAGAAGTATATGGGACTGATATACAAAGTTATATCAGACATCAGTCCCAAGACAAAGAAGCAATTCAAAGTATAAATCTACATGAAATAAGATGTCAAGACGAAAAATAAATGTTGATGCCGAGCTACCTTTGGATATCGAGTCAAAACACAAAACAGATGCCGAGCTCCCAACAGTGACCGAGTTGATAACCGATGCTGAGTTAAAAAAACTCCAATGGAAGCCGAGTAGAAAGGAAATTTAGTAGACGCCGAGTTAGGTTGAAATTTCTTCAGAAGCAAAGTTGGAAGTTGAGCATTTAATGCGATGAAATCAGGGTATATTATCGCGATTTCAATCAGTTTTTTGCATCGCGATCAAGAAGAAAAGCCGAAAAAGGAGCAGAGAAGATCAAGAAAAGTTCAAAAGCAATTCGTGAAAGATTCCAAAAACAATCTCGTCGATTCAAGGTATTTCTCTTAAGTACCGAGCTACATAAGTCTCACAAACTTGTTTGAATTATAAAACCCTAGTTTGGAAAACAATGACATCTGGGTCAGGAACCACCAAGGGTTTAGAAAGCCATGAAGTTCAGTTGGTCAGCAACGAAGTAAAACAACCTGAATTTAAGCCCATACCTGAAGTAGCATACAAGAATGATCCTGCAGGTGCATTATCAGTTATTCCGGATAAAGTTTTTATGGTAGAAGATGTTCGCAGATGCTACAATTGTAAAATTGGTGCCATAGGAGACTTAGAAATTCATAATGCATATGATAAATTATGTGAAAACAAAGTACTGAAAAATGAGTTTTCCACTGTAGAAAGAAAAGGATTAACCAAAACCCTAGCATTTCCGACTGTCTTCAAAACAGAATGGGTACGGATAGTTTTGAGCCGAATACATAAAAAATTTTTTTGTTAGAGTCAGGGCCAGTAAAATTCACCAAGAAAATCGTTCATAGGGTTACTAGTATTCCAACCCTTGATCGGCCAAAGACCCTGCGAAGTGACAAAAGGGAAGTAATTGAGAGAAATACAGGTGCAAAATGGAACAATAGAGGGATGACTATCGACACAATCACTGATCCTCTACTAGACTTTGCTGTAAGAATTATTTCACACAAATTCTATCAATCAAGAAGATTAAATAGTGTACCTTGTATAGTAGTTGATGTTGCATACAAGATAATAAAAAGGGATCACACTTATGATCTGGCAGAGCTCATGTTTCAACAGATTAATGAAAATCTAGGAGCTATAAGGAAGAGCAAAGGAGCTCAATGTAAATTTGGATCAGTTTTGATATGTATGTTTTTCTATCTGATGAAAGAATTTCCTTCTATAGGGAAAGTTAAATGGAATCTAGACAAAAAAATTGTTGAACAAATTAATGGATACATTGAATAGATGGGTGAAAAATTTGATGCCCAAATGACTGGTTATTTTGAGGACTTCAAAAAGTCCATGAAACAAAGAATGAGAATTCCAATTTCAATGACTAAGAAATATGAAAAAGATATTTGCTTTCTTGTAGATATAGATTATACTTATGTGCAAGCAGTTATACCTAGAATAAGATGGCTTAGGCCACTAGGATATGAACTTGATGTTGATCAAGCCTCTGCAGAAATAATAGCCTTACTTGCAGAAGTAGACAAAAATGCAAAAATCTTTGGAACTTATGATGTTGTCAAATCAAAGATAATAACAGAGTTGAAGACTGCTTCAACAGTAAAGAAGAAAGAGAAAATGGTAAGACAAATCAAAAGAAAGTTTGGTGTAGAAGAAGAAGGAGATGACATTGAAAAAGAAGAAGAAGTCATTGAAGAAGAAGAAGACAAACTTTAGGATCAGACTCAAGGGTCAAAAGGAGACAAAGAGGAAAGTGCCAAGGTTGAAGTAGCCAAGGAAGCACCAGTCAAGAAAAAGACCACAACTCCATCTGCTCCTAAATTCAAGGGGAGGAAAGTAGCTGCCCCAACACCAAAAAGACCAACCACAAGGGCCACAACTCAAAAAGAAAAAGAAGAGGCTAAAGGGAAGAATAAAGACTCAAAGAAGACTGTTGTTGAGTCAAAGAAGAGGAAGTTCATTCCCCAGCCTGAAACAGATGAGGAGGAAACAAAGTCAGAAGACAACAATCAATCTCAAGAGGTAAGACAAATACCCCAGATTGATGTTGATAAATTATGTATAGAAATTAGAAATAATGATTTGAAAGGATTAAAGAATCTGAATTTTTCTAAGCTCACCAAAGGAGAGCAAAATAAATTAGAGGAGTCTGTGTATGCTATGATGGCTGAATATAAGCACACACCTCTAGAATTAGATGACTCTATGCCGAGAGAACTGTATACAATCATAGAGGATAAATGGCATTTTTGTTTACAAATGGAAAAAGAAATAAGGGAGTCAACATTGGAAAGATTGTTGCCTGATTTGACTAGAGATCAAATAATAAATGCCATAAAAAGGCATAATAATAGATTCACTCCCAAGTATAGAGCATTCAGTATTCTACAGAATAAAATTGAAGAGGTAGTTACCAAATACACAAGATTGTGGAAAATAGTTTACAAGAAGATTGAAGATGTATATAATGAGGAATATAAGGCAGAAGAAATTGCCAAGATAAAAGAAAAGGGAGCATCAGAAATAAAAGAGAAGAAACTAGTGGAGAAGGAGAGTAAAGGAGAAAAGGAAGGAGAGGCACTCAATGAGGAGAAAGAGGAAGAGAAAGATACAGCTGAGCCACAAGATCAAAGTATGCAAGACATACAGGTATCTCCTCCTAGTCCTCCTCATGCCACCATCACACCTGTATATTTTAGAAAAATAAAGGATGTTACAAAAATTTCAGTTCAAAACATCAATCCATTAACTGCAGAGGATTTGGAAATCCTTGACTAATCATCTTTAGTAGCAAAATTAAGTTCAAATCCTATATTGGTCAGTGTTGATGAATTACAGAATCCAGAAGTCAAAGCAAAAGCAAGGGTAAAAGCACAAATGCCACCTTTGATCACACAAACTATTGGTATTCTATTCCTTCCACCACCACCTTCACCAAGTATAAGTACTGATACACTCCAAGTGCCAAGTACAGCAGCAGGGGAAACAAAAGAAAAATCTGAACAGCCACCAAGTTCAACCCCATCTAGCATTCAAAAAAGGGATACTAAAGCTGAAGAAAAAAAGACACAGAAAAAGGAGGAGACTGCAATACAAACACTGGTTTCATTACCCAAATCTGGTACTCCAACACAAACTCTTTAGCAGTCGAGCACAGATGGATTACAACTGAAAATCAGAACACCAGGCTCAAGTTCATCAAAAGCAGTCATGAGACTTCACTATGGAGTTCCTGAGCTTGATGAAGAAATTAAAATCCCATATTATGAATCTAGCACTCTTACAAAAGAAAAGATTAATGAAATTCAGAGTGCACTAGACAAAAGAAGGAGACAAGAAGCGCTAAGAAAGGAATACAAGCATAAGCGTACATTGAATGAAATTAAGGACATATTCACGGAAGCTTTTTGCTTACAATCTCCAGATGAGTCAAGACCAATCATGGAACAAATTTCTGATATAGTTGACCAGGTGACTAATGAAGACCAGGAAACAAATGTAAAATTACTTGAATGGTCAGAAAAGAAGTTCCAAGGAAAAGTAAACAGTAAAATATCCAGTGATATAGCACTAGCACAAGAAGAACTGGCGAAGAAAGTTACAACAGTTAAAATTGTACTAGGAAACATCTTTTCCCTGTACAACAAGTTGTGTAATTTTTCAACATTCACACAAGACACTAGCCAGAAAATACTGAGTTTGGAAAGCAATCTGAAAACTTCTAGTATGCAACTCCCTGTAGATCCAGCTTAGAGTGAGAAGCATTTTGTCCAATCGCTTCACACACAAAGAGAGCTAGCCGTTTTGGCAGCAGAGGAGGTGACTACAAAAGCCAAATTGATACAAATGCAATAATAAATTACTCCTCATTTGGGATTACTTCATAAGGAGCAAATAAATGCAGAGACAGTCCTCAGGAAAGACCCCAATCTTTCTTCATTTGATGGACTTGTACACCTAGCAGTAGAGATTGCCATCCAGCATAAGACATTAGATGTCACATTAGCAAATTGGGATGCAGCTCTAAAGATACTCCTTGAAGTAAATAGCACATTTTTGGCCAAATATGGCATTTCATTGTAAAGACCCTTGACACAAGTGTCAAAAAAGGGGGAGAATAAGTAATTAAAGAAAGAAGTTGAGTACAGGAATGAAATGATAAGTATAATAAAAGGGGGAGTAAGTATAATAAAAGGGGGAGATAGCAGAGATAGCCAATATTGAAAAAAGGGGGAGTAAGTATAATAAAAGGGGGAGATAGCAGAGATAGCCAATTTTGAAATTTTGACAGGGAGATAGCAGAGATAAGCAAATTTTGGAATTTTGGGGGAGAAAGCATATTTTGGGAAGCAAAGTTTGAATGAAGGATTAATTACTGAGTCACATGGGTTAAGTGTTTTTTTTGCCACTCATGTCAAAGGGGGAGATTGTTAGCTTAAAGAATAAATTTGACAACTGAGTGTCAATACACTTAACCAAGATCAAGAATAGGTGCCGAGTGCAATAGATGCCGAGTAATCTTCAGGTGTCAAGTAAAGTGTAGGTGTCGAGTAAAGTGTAAATGCCGAGTAAAGTGTAGGTGCCGAGTAAAGTGTAAATGCCGAGTGAAGATCAGGTGCCGATTAAAGTTTAGATGCCGAGTAACACAGTTTTGTGTAAATGCCAAGTAACTCAGTAGAACAGCATGTGCTGAGCAACAGAAATATTTCAGGAGCCGACTAATCCAGGATATTAGCATAAGAGTTTGGAATCACACAAACTATGATGAAAATAGTCTTTACAACCAACATAAGGAAATCTCGAAGGATTTAATGATCAGATCGAATCTTTTATATTTCCTATGTAATTTGCATGCAGCCAATAAGAAAAATGATAAAGGCATGCAACCAATTAGAAAAAGATAAGTATTAAGCGGAAATGAAGATTGAATATGGATCGTAGATCCAGACCTAACCCTAAATCCTCGAATGTCTTTATAAGGAAGACAATATCTCATAGAGAAGACACGATAGAGAAGCAGATGATGAAGATGATGATATAGAGGAGAAGATATAGAGTGGTTGATATAGTATTTTCAAAAGCGAAAGATATCAGATCACAAAGGATCAAGATCAGACGAAGCAAAACAGAGCCAACATTCAGCAATCAAGGATTGTAAACTATCAGGTTCATTTTACCTAATACTTTCTAGCCATTGTATTGGTATGGAAATCTTATGCTGATAGGTTAGCTTAACAGCTATTTCATTGATCCTAGAGATAGGTGATTAAATCCTTTAACAGGGTGACACTTCATGTTAAGTGTTTGTAAATCCTCTAACTAGGTCACTATTGACACAGTGTAAAGCCTTTAATAGGGCAGGCCTTTAACAGGGCAAACCATCAGAAGTGGTTAAACAATATTGCTGCAGTAATTTTTGTGGGTATCATCCCCACCCCATTTTTACCTTCTTATTCCTGGAGGGTTTCTGGGTTACCAATTTTAGGTGTTATGTGTTATTGATGCATGTGTTAGTTTCATGTTTACTTAATGTATTTACATGCATGCAATTTATTTCCACATAAAAGTTTTATAGGACAAATTTTAGTACTTCTAATTCACCCCCCCTCTCATAAGTACTCTTTCCACATTTGAATATTCCAACAATGTTGTGGTTAAAGACTAGTTCCATATCCTTATTCATATATTCACTTCCAATCAACTCAAACTTGCAATTCAAATAATTTTCTACATCTTATAGGTAAACTATGTTGTTGGAAGTAATAGACAATGTAGAGTTAGGGTTTCCATCACTATGTTTTATAGAAACTAGCTTGAGCTTAGGTCTATCCTTATTCTCAACAGTTGTTCAACACTATGAACAACTGGCGTATCCATGATCTTTATCAACAATATCTTTTACTAAAATTTTTTTATGAAAAAATGATAGAATACCTCTTTCTGAAAATAGAGTTTTCTACAAAATTGCTTTGACAAGTCAGTTCTATATGCTCTTTGCTTTAAATGTGTTCACAATAAAGTAAAATTCAAATATGTACTCCATTTATCCATAAAAATTTCACCACACATCCATCTCATGCATTCAATGAGTAAACTAAAATAACATATAAATCATGTACATCTAAATCATATAAACATGCAAGAATTCACACACATAACACCAGATATGATTACCTAGAAACCCTCCAAGTGAGAATGTAAAATTGGGGTGGGGATGACACCCACAAATATTTACTATTGCAGCAATAAAGTGCATCCAATGAAGGTTAAAATGTTTTGACCATGAAACATGATCTAACTTGTGAAAGGTCCGCCCTATTAAAGGCTTACAAAGATTTTTAGGTCTCATCTTGTTAGAGGATTTGAACATCCTATTAGAAGTGTGCCTTGTTAGAGGACTTCAACTTACAACTAAGTAAGTACCCTATTAAAGGATATTATGCAACATGTTAAGACTACTCTATTAAGAGATTTGACTGAAATCACCTATTAAAATGTCTCGACATAGATCCTATGGTTGACACTTTCTTTCTTAATAATAGATCACCTCTATACAATGTCTTCTTGATCCCTATTAATTAGATGTCGCAATGTTGTATCATTTTCTCTATCTTATATTCTATTTTAAATGATTCTACAATTCACTCTTTCTTCATAACTTCTAAGTCACCTTGAATGCTCTATCTACACATGCAAACTATCCTCTTTGCTCCTTTAATTCCTTACATACTCATGGATAGTTTAGGGTATTCATCCTCCTTAAGAAGACTTTGGTGGCTTAAGGTTAGGTATGAATCTATGCCTAAGATTCATCCATTTTACTACTTAATCTTTCCCTTTTTCTAATTGGCTACATGTAATTGCATAAGAAATCCAAATAGAGATTCATCCTTATCTCAAAAATATCATAATTTACCTTTAAATTTTCTCAAAAATGGTTTACATAGTTGCTTATGTCATTACAAAAAAAATGTCAAAACTGTGTCACTCGGCATCTGAAGCCTTTGATGCTCAACATGCACTAATATCTTTGTTGTGAGGCAGAAGCTACATTGCTTAGCATCCACTATTTACTCAATTCCTAAATCACTTAGCATGGTCTATCTACTCAATACTCGAGTGACTCAGCATTGACTATAGCTAGATATGGTCTAATATTTACATGTTGTGCTTGGCATGTATTACTAGTTCGACATGAACTAAGTAAATAGCTTAAGTGTGTTGACACTAACTTGTCAAAACCAATCTAAGATCAACAATCTCCCTCTTTGACATGAGTGTCAAAAAGACTTGAATATACATTAACATCCTTGATCTCTTGAGCATAACATATCCATGACTGGCTTATATACAAAACTTAAAATTTTCAAAATTTTGCAATAACATAGATACCTCAAAATTTGATACTTCCCCAGAGTTGATATGTCTATACTATAACCAAAATTTTGTGCTTCCTTTGAATAAATGTGTCTCTTCTGATACACTTTGACTTCAATGCCCTATTTTGCTAATACTCTTTCATCTGATATGCTCTCCCTTAGCTGATATCTCACCATTTTTCTCTTTCTCTATTTTATTTCTCCCTTAGAAATGTATATCTCCCCAATGATATATTTCTCCCTTTCTCCTTATTCTCCTCAAAAATATTTCTCCCCTTGCTACTAAGCTCCCCCCCTTTTTGACACTTATGTCAAATGGGCTATAAACTTATTGTTTGTTTTTCAAAAAAGGATTTATGGACATCTAGTATGATTTTGAGGGCTACATCCTAGTTATCACATGCAACATCCAATGACTTGAGTTGGATGGAAAGTTCAGCAACAAGGTGGACTAGACCATCTAAAGTAGAAAGATTGGGGTCTTTCTTCAATATAGTTTCAACATAGCCTAGCTCCTTTTGCAATATTTCCATATGTGGGGTGAGGGTTGCTTGAATGCTTGTTAATTTGGATCTTGTGTTATCCTCACTTGCTATCAATACAACTAACTAACTTTGTGTTTAAAGTAATGTCCTAAAATTCTTCTCACTCTAAGCTAGATTTGTTGGTAGTCTTACACCTAGTGCAAATATTTGGCTTTCCAAGCTTAGAATGCGACTCTTGGTCTCTTGAGTGAAGATTGTTGGATTACATAGTTTTGCGTACAATGAGAATATGTTCTCAAGTAAATTCTTTACATCCTCAACCTTAGTTACTAATGCAACTTGTTGTAGTTCTATCTCACTAGATATTTTCTCATTGACCTTGCTTTGAAACTTCTTTTTTGACCATCATAATAGTTTAGCATTTGTGTCGAGGTCTTTATTACTAAAATTTTCCACTATATCTATGAGTTGTTATATTAGTGGCTTGGTCTCTTTAGGATTTGGTAGACTAAATGCATCTACAAATATGTCCTTAATATCTTGAAGTGCTTGAGTATGCCTATGTTCTCTCCTAAGCATTTCTTGATGCTTTTTCCTTTCTAAGGCCTATTGTAGTATGCCTGTTTGTTCTAGTGTCATAGTATCATAATCATATTTTGGAATAACAATTTCTTCATAATGGTTTATATCTCCATAGTAAATTACCTTTTCAACCTTTGATGAGCTTGGGCTTGGCACTAAGATTTGAAATGGAAAAGCTTATGTGCTCAGCTTCTAAAGAGTTTGTGTGGACAGAGTGCTAGATGTTGGTAAGCCTACCAGTGCTTGGATGGATACTTGTTCCTTCACCTTAGGTTTTACATTATTAATTGAACCAAAGGTTTTAAATTTAGGCATTGGACCAAAAGTTTTACATTATTAATTGAAGGGATCATGGAAGATGGTTCTTGTGGATTTAGCCTTTTCCTTGTAACATCAATTACTAAATTTTGTAGATCTTCTACACTAAGCAAAAATGGATTGCCACAAAGTTTGGCCTGAAATGTAGATTGATCTAATATTTTTTTCAAGTCTTCTATAGTAAGAGGATTTATGTTTTGAGCTGATTTATTAGAGACATCTTTGATAGTTATAGTATCGATTGTCTTGGTTTTGTCATGGGGAGGACTAACATTCAACAATTGTGTGTCATGCACACTCTGTTCTTCTTGTTGCTTAGGCTTAGTTGTTTCCTTGTTATCTTTGTCAACATCTTCTTTGTCATCATCTATAACCTCTAAAGGTTTAGCTTCTCCCTTCTTTACTATGGTCAACCCATAAATGAGTTTCCATATCTGAGTTGACTTCTTTAAAACATCTTCAATATTATTTTGTAGAATGCTAAAGGCTCTGTATTTAGGTGTGAACCTAACTACATATTTCTTTACAACCTTTTCAATTTTCCTCTTAGTTAACTCAAGCATTACTTAGGCTAGTGTGGTCTCCCTAATTTTCCTTTCCAAATTTATACAATAATGCCATTTTTTCTCAACTATGTCATATAGTCTTTTATGTATTGAGTTGGTAAATTCTAAAGGTGTTGTCTTGAATTTTGACATCATGGCATATAGGGCCTCTTCCACTTGGTTTTTCTCCTCCTTACCTAATTTATCAAAATCAACATGACTAAAACCTAATATATCTCCATTATTCTTAACATTTTCACATAAATTTTCAAGATTTGAGAGAGGATTGCAACTCAACACCTTGAATTGGCTGTTTTCATCTAACTTTGTCTTTTCTTCATCAAAATCTAGTTGTGCAAAATGTTTCTTTCTCTATCTTTTCTACTCCTAACCTCCTTGCTCTATTTGATTTGTCTTTTCCATTGCCTTTTTTGTTATAGCACATGTGTTGGCACTAATTGTAGGTGCAATGGACTTTGGGTAATTTGGTTTGACAAGTTTGTTTGTGCTTTCCACTAGCTATGCCTTTGCCTTCCTCTTCTTTTTCTTAGTAGGAGTAGGTGCTTCCATGGCTTCTTCTCCCTCAACACCTTCAGTCTCCTCCTCTTCTTTATCTTCTCCCATTCCCTGCATCAATGCTAAAGGTTCTTGTGCTTGAGTTCCTTCTTTCTCTTCATCCTCTACTTCTTCTTCCTCTTCCTCCTCAAAACCCTCTCCAAATTTGGCTTTTAGTTCCTTTACTAGCTTTTCCTTCTTCTTGATTGTAAAGGCATTCCTCAATTCCATGGAAATCTTTGATTTTACCATCTCATAGTTTCGAAAAAGTTTTGTAGCTTTTTCCACTTCCTCTATTAGTAGAGTTGTTATGGCTATTAAGGCTTCATCTAAATTTACCTCATACCTGAAGGGTCTCAACTATCTTACCCTTGGTGTGGTAGCTTGTACAAATGTGTATTCAACATAAAAAAGAAAACATACATCATTATAATGTTTCTCAACTAAGGAAACTAGTATTCTAATTCTCTGCTTTGTTGACTTCTTGAAATCTTCAAAGTAACTAGTCATTAAGCATTTAAAATTTTCTCCTAGTTGCTTAGTGTACTCACCAATTTGTACTAAAACTACTCTGTTGGTCTTCCATCTAATAGTACCAAATGAGGGGAATGTGTTTTGTACATAAAAGAATATACAAATCAATATTGAACTAAATTTTCATTATGCACTCTTGGTTTTCTTGATTGCTCCAAGGTTCTCCATCAATTGTTGTAATTGTAGTTCTACTAGATCATGCATATGATCTTTCTTGACAATCTTATATCCAACATCCACAACTATATAGGGTACACTACTCAATTGATAAAAAAATTGTGATATTACTCTTATAGTAAAGTTAATAAGAGGATCTATGATTGTATCTATAGCCATACCTCTTTTGTTCTAGAATAATCTAGTATTCTTTTCAATCATTTATTTGGAATCACTTCTTAGTGTCTTAGGCTAGTCTAGTGTTGGGTTGCTAGTAACTCTATGAATTATCCTTTTGGTAATTTTGATAGGTCCACTCTCTAGCCATAAGGAACCATCATGAATTCATCTCAACACTATTTGTATCCACTCTATCTTAAATACATTTGGAAAATCTAGGGCTCATATTAAACCCTTGTTCTCAACAATTTTGTACTCTTCTTTCAAAACACCATTTTTACATAACCTGTTGTATGCACCTTTGATTTCCATGTCACCAATGCTTCCTATCTTGTAGTTATAACATTTTCTCACATCTTGAACCATTATTACATTTGGTAGGATCATAGACAATGCACTAGAAGGGTCTTGTTTATATGTGATGTCAGGAGTGGCTTAAAATGAGGGCTAGTTAACTTTTTTACTCACTAACTAAACTTTTAAAACTTCCTTCCCTTCAACATTTTTCAAACTTGATGCCATTGAGTCAAACTAGGGTTTTTTGAAAATTAAAACTACATACCTTGACTCTTGATAAATACCTTAAGAAATCTAATGAACTGGCATGAGATCACTGCTAAAATCTTTTGCAAATGCTTGGATGAATTTCTAGATCACCTTTTGCTATGGTTTCTCTTTCTCAAATTTAAAATGATGAACAATGAGCTAAAATTGATCAAATATCTTTTAAAATCCTTGCAATAAATGCTAAGTGCTTACACAGCTATAAGCTTGACATCAACCAATTTGAGGTTCACTCAACATCCATTAGTATTTCTATTACTTACCAACCACTACATGTTTGGCATCAAATAGCCAGACTTGCTAGCTCAGTATCTTCTAGCATTCCACTTGGCATACATAGGAAACTTTTCATGCTCAGCAACAACATGAAAAACTTAAAGATTTATCTTGAGTTTCTAACAATATCTTACATCTTTATTCATGGTATTTTAGTCTTTTTAGTACTATCTCCTTTTGGAACTAATGTATGATATAGCCTTTAAATATGAGTCCCACATACCTCTTGATTATTTAGTTTGATGAGGTGTGATCACCTAACCCATTGGGTAAAGTGATCCATTCTCCATTTGATGTGCTGAAAATATCCTTTCTCTTCCATGTCTTATTCATCTCATCTTTGATGTGTTCAACATCTGCCTTGCTTTTGCCTTTATCAAATTCACAACTTTGGTGCCTTTGAACTAGTTGGACAATACATATTGATGTTACTAGTCTTCAAATAGCTGAAACATGTAGTTTGACTTAACCACCTTTTGTAATTGCCACTAAAGTTTGTACTAATATGGTTCTCAAGAACATGTCTATATTATTGACAATAATGATAGCTATATCTTGTATTATAATCTCAGTTGTAAGAGTTGCCATTGTTCCTTACCTTTGTTTTCTTTTTTGATGACCATATGGGTATGGATCTACATTCAAAAGCTCTATCTCCATACTTCTAATAGTTGTAGATATATCCTTCAAATCTTTGTGTGTACATGGTCCTAGTTCTGCATTCATGTTCCTAATGACCTTGTTTGTTGTAGTTATGACAATAAGTCATGTTCTTAGGCTTGACATTTTGATTTATAGTCTTGCTCCTACACACATTAGTAGAACGTCCTTTCTTACTAGAATATGACAAGTAGGTTTGTAGTTCTTACCTTTGGTGATCCTTTCTTCTACATTTTTGGATGATTCTCCTTCTTTAGTGCTTGTATATCCTAGTCTAGATGTGTCATTATTAGATCTAGGGATCTCAATAATTGCTCAAAGTATTTGATGGCTTTATTTCATTTGTTGAAAATTTTAGAAAATTTCTTTTCTCTCTTTAGTTCACTCTATAATTGTTCATTTTGCAACTTCAATGTAGTTATCTCAATGTCCTTGACATTCAACTCATAATTGACATTCATTATTAGACTTAGAGTATCCAATTGCATGTTGGAAATCTTGGTTAGCTCTGTTGACTTCTCTTCCAATCTGTTGGCTAGAATTCTTTTGTCTTCTTCAATCATGGCTTTGTCTTCTATAGCTTTCTTCTTTTATTCAATTACCTCACATAGTAGTATGGCCTGTGATTCTTTCTCTAACTTGAGATTTTTTATTTCCTCAACTTGGACTCTATTCTTGTCCATTAGATCTGCAATTACTACATTAAATTCATTTGATTCTCCATCTACAAATAACTTAGTAGTGTCAATCTCTCTATATTATGTGCCATTCTTTGCAATAGAAATTTATTTCTTTTCAAGGATTTCTTTAGTTCCTCTCTTGCTTCATTCAATTGATGTAGTATGAGATGTATTTCAATCTCCTAGTTCTCAATGGTCTTTCCCAACTTGTAGACTTCCATTTCAAGATCTTTTCTCAAAGTTGCAAAGCTTCTCTTTTAGAGAACTATGCTCTGATACCAATTGTTAGAATTACAATAGGAAAGGTAAATTTCTAGGGGGTTGGAGGGTGGGGGGGGGGGGGGGGGGGGCATGAATAAGTAGTTTAAACTTGGACCCATAAAACTTTCACCACACATCCATCTCATGCATTCAATGAGTAAACTGAAATAACATATAAAGAATATACATCTAAATCATATAAACATGTACGCATTCACACACATAACACTAGATATGATTACCCAAAGACCCTCCAAGTGAGAAGGTAAAATTATGGTGTGGATGAAACCCACAAATATTTACTATTGTAGAAATAAAGTGTATCCAATGAATGTTACAATGTTTTTTCCATGAAACATGATCTACCTTGTGAAAGGTCTGCCATGTTAAAGGTTTACAAAGACTATTAAGTCTCACCTTGGTAGAGGATTTCAACACCCTATTAGAGTTGTGCCTTGTTAGAGGACTTCAACTTACAACTAAGTAAGCTCCTTGTTTGAGGATTCCATACAACCTATTAAGACTACTCTATTAAGAGATTTGACTAAAATCACCTGTTAAAATGTCTCAACATAGATCTTGTGGTTGGCACTTACTTTCTTGATAACATATTACCTCTATACAATGTCTTCTTGATCCTTATTGATTAGATGTCTCAAAGTTGTATCATTTTCTCTATCCTCTATTCTACTTTAACTGATTCTACAATTCACTCTTTCTTCATAACTTCTAAGTCACCTTGAATGCTTTGTCTACACATACAAACTATCCTCTTTACTCCTTCAATTCCTTACATACTCATAGATAGTTTAGGTTATTCATCCTCCTTAGCAAGAATTTTGTGGCTTAGGGTTAGGTATGAATCTACGACTAAGATTCATCTATTTTTTTGCTTAATCTTTCCCTTTTCCTAAATGGCTACATGTAATTGCATAGGGAATCCAAATATAGATTCATCCTTATCTCCAAAATATTATAATTTACAATTAAGTTATCTCAAAAATGATTTACATAGTTATTTATGCCATTACAAATAAATATGTCAAAATTATGTCACTCAACATCTAAATTCTTTCATGCTCAACATGCAATAATATCCCTACAATGATTCAACACCTGCATGGCTCGACATCCACCACTTACTCAGCTTCTGAATCACTCGACATGCTCTATTTGCTAGGCACTTGAGTGACTCCACACTCACTATAGCTCAGCATGGTCTAATATTTACATTTTGTTCTTGGCATGTTTTACTAGTTCAATGTGTACTAAGTAAATAGTTTAAGTGTGTTGACATTCACTTGTCAAAAGCAATCTGAGATCAACATTAATTACATACTTCATAACTATGAAAAAGTTTTTATTTGCATTCTATAATCAGATAACTACACAAAGTTTTCTATCTCATCTTCAAATATCTCCTAAGTTTTACTATAGCCTCCTTCCATCATGACAAATATCCTTAAAAATTTTCATCATGAAATTCTCTGAAAAAATATACTTTTCTTTTGTTACAGAATCAACTTTTACTATAGTACTAGTAACTCTAAATTTCATCATAACTTTTTGAGATGAGCTCCAAATCACAAGCAAGATAGGTACCATCAAAACACAATTGAATACACCTTTTCCCAACTTTTCTACCTCTAATTTGGTCTCTAACCAAAATTTTCAAATTTTGATGTTGTGAACAAGCTTAATTTAACTTTATTGAATCAAACTCAATTGCTAACTTCAATCTTCCTATCTCATCATCTAAATTTTCTTTTGAGATATATGTTCCTTTCATGAATGCTTCATTAAGTTCTTCTCAAAGTTCACTCACAATGTTTCTTTGTTCTTCACTATTAGATCTAGACTTCCTTCCATGGTTCCTTCTATCATTCCTTCTATTTTTGAAGTATCTTCCATTGTTCTTTTTATCTCCAAATTTTCTTTCTATTCTACAATACTTCATTGTGTGTCTAAAGTTGTTGCATAATTGACATATAAGTGCTCTACTTCTAGGATTTTTTTGATCATTCAGTACATGACAATTTAGATCAATGTGTCCTTAGTTGTTATGCTTATAACACATGATTTTTCTTATTTCATCATAATATCTTATTTCTCTCAATGTCCTTTCAATAGATCTTCTTCTATCTATTGGGTTTGTATTTCTAGGTAGTCTACTATTTCTTCTATCATTATCATGCTTAAGTTTCTTACAATCAATTGCATTATGACCCATACCATGACAATTATGACAATAAAATTCCTTAACATGATTAAATGGCTTATTAGTACAATCTCTTTTTATATGACCTATTTCATTACATAAAAAGCACTTGCCTCTAAATTCACACCTAGTTGTCTTGGGGGTCTGCATTTTCTTTGGTTCATCCAAGATTTCAACTTCATTGATTTTCTCAATGTCTTTAGGTTTCTTAGAAGATTAATTGGATTCAATCTTATCATTAGATTTTTCTTTTTCTTTTGAATATGATCTAATCTTAAGTTTCTTTGCAAACAAGTTAATTAGATAACATAGACCAGTCTTGTCATAAGAAGGTCTCTGTATAGACATAGAATCATCAAGTTTTTCTATGCTAGAATATTATTGTACTTATGGAGTTCTTCATGATCTTCTTTCAATGCTTCAAACTTAGATGTTTTCTTTGCCAGACTTTCTCTTAGATCTGTATTTTTAGTCTTCAAATCAAATTTAACTTTGCTAGGATCATTTCTCAAAGTGAACTTCAGATTTGTAATCTTCAATTCATGCTTCAAGATCTTGTAATTATCTTTGACTTTGAATAGTCATTATTAGTAGTTAAAATTTAGTAGATTTAGGCTTTGATTTTAGATCTTCAATCTTTTCTTTCAACTGACCAATGTATACTTTGGAGTCTTCATAGCTACCCTTCAACTTGTCTCTTTCTTTAGTAAGGAGATCAATTTGTTCAAGAGCTTCTTTGAGGTTCTTCATCAACTATTCCATATCCATAGGGATCTTACTTAAGCTATTAAGCCTTTTCAAAGTAACTATGCTCTAATACCAATTGTTAGGAATAAGGATTATTGAGAGGGGGAGTGAATCAATAATATATAAATTTTAGTCACTAACTAGATATTATTACTTATTTTAAACCATGCATAACAAAGCAATAAAGTAATGCTAAACAATAACAATAACAATACACAAAGATAACTCATGACACCATATTTTGTTAACTAGCGAAAACTTGATCAAGGGAAAACCCTAGTGGGGATGATACCCACTAGATAATATACTAATATATATGTTCCTTGTTAGAGGATGGACCTTGTTGGGAGTCAGTAAGAAAATTTACCATAACTAGTCCCTGTTAGGAGACTTTGAATCCCTGTTGGGAGATTCCAACCCTATTAGGAGTTGTAGTATAATGTATGCAAAAAGATCCCACTACCCAAACATGAAATTTCAACTACAAGAATATCTCACTACTCAAACAAGTAATTTATTATTAGTTTCATTGTCTAATCTTTGATCTTCAGCTTGATTTCAGATCACCAAATAAAAGTTTGCATATATCACTTTCACAAAAGTTTTCTCACTTCACAATCTTATAAGATAACACTAATACACCAAGATTGCATACTTCTTATCACAAGAAGTCCTTTGCATAAATACCATGCATTTAAATAAAATAATGTTGAGTTAGCTAAGACCAAAATTCACTTTTCCAAGTTAGAGTAAACATCTAGGATGTTGGCCTTAATTGGACAAGTAATTATTTTGCAATCAAAACAATTTTTTCCTTCAATTCCACTATCATACTTCATTAAAATATGATTAACCTCTATTCCATACAATTCATACAAATTTATGAGGTTATAAACATCATCACCAACATGTATACCATCTCCATGTAACTTATCTTGACATAATATAATGTCTGCAACATGTTATAAACAAAACAATACATTGTTGTAAACCAAATTTTATACTTAGACAATTTTCTAATAGCCAAAAACTAAGTATTTTTATTTCTGAGGTTTCTTGCAAACATGTACATCATGTGTTTCCATCAATGACAATAATTAGATATCACTATTAGCCAATTTCCAACAATTAGTGTACCACTCACAATGATCCATGTCACATAGGCCTAATCTCAAATCATCTACTACCATGTTTATTTGTTTGGCATCCAAATTTGAGTGAGCCATAAGTTTTTCTAATCCTTGACCCCTTAGCAATTTAGTAATTTGGATGTCAATGTTGAACTCTTGAATTCTGTTAATCCAATGACACCTCCTACTCAACTCTTCTTGTTAAGAGAAAATAACCTTAATAGCTACACTTGGCACAAATGCTACAACAATGGTGCCTACAAGATAACATCTAAAAAATTTGACAACTTTTACTAAGGCATAAGCCTCTTTTTCATTTATCTCATATTTTAGTTCTATAGGTTGAAGGGAATTACTAAAGAAATGCAATAGGTTCTCATACCCTTTCTCATTCTTTTACAATAAAACTATTGTCACAAAATGAAAGGATGCAAAGGAAAGTATATGCATTGGCTTTGCATAATTAGAAGTCTTGAGGACTGGTGCATTTTTTATAGAAGTCTTAATTTCTTGGAAAACTTTTGAAGGCATCCCAACTGATGATAGCTCCTTTTTTAAGAATTTTGGATATTAGTGTACTAATCTTAGTGAAATTAGTAATGAATCATCTTAAGAAATTTATTTTCCCAAAAATTGATTGTATTCCTTTACATTTTTTTTGGCTTGGGAACTTTATCAATGGCATTTACTCTATAAGGGTCAATTTTTAACCATTCTTTTGACACTATGTGACCTAATAATCTTCCTTATGTTACTCCAAATGTGCATTTATTTGGGTTTAGAGACACTTCATATTCTAAAGTTTTAATAAAAAAATTCTCCAAATGTTTATAGTGGTCTTCAACCTTCTTAGAATATGTTGTAAGATCATCTTGATATACTACCATAAACTTATCAATGTATTCATGAAAAGCTACATCTATGGTGTAGGGCCCATTTGCCGTTGCACCAAAAGCCATGACTGTTAGTGAACATGGAACACCACATAATTAACCACCTGTGGGCAGGGGAGCGCGTCGCATCACCCAACAATATTGTAGGGCCCATTTGTCGTTGCACCAAAAGCCATTACTATTAGTGAACATGGAACACCACATAATTAACCACCCATGGGCAGGGGAACACATCGCATCACCCAACAATCTCCCCCTCGACGCGCATACTAGGTGCTTACGCGGGTCGAGAAGGCACTGGGGAGATTTGAACCCATGACCAGGCCAAAACCTGGCTCTGATACCAATTGTTGGGCCCACTTGCGGTTGCACCAAAAGCCATGACTATTAGTGAACATGGAACACCACATAATTAACCACCTATGGGTAGGGGAGCGCATCGCATCACCCAACACATGGCTCTCTAAAACATTGCTCCTACATTAATTAAACTAAAGGGAATTTTTACATAGACATATGTGCCCATGTAGTAGTAAAGGATATTTTGAACTATTCTTTTTCATTCACCAAAACCTAGTTGTAACCTAAAAATCCATCCATCATGGACATTAATTTTGAACCAGTTACTTGTGGCAACATGGCTTCCATATTAGGAAAACCATAGTTATCTTTCAAAAAAGCAATATTTAGGTTCTTGAAATCCACACAAAGCCTTATGCATTAATTAAACTAAAGGGCATTCTTACATAGACATGTGTTCCCCATGGAGTAGTAAAGGATATTTTGAACTATTCTTTTCCATTCACCAAAGCCTAGTTGTAACCTAAAAATCCATCCATCATGGACATTAATTTTGAACTAGTCACTTGTTGTAGCGTGGCTTCCATATTAGGAAAACCATAGTTATCTTTCAAAGAAGTAATATTTAGGTTCTTGAAATCCACACAATGCCTCATGTCTCAATTTTTCTTCCTAATAGGCACTAAGTTTGATACCCAAGTAGAGTGTCTAATTGGCTTAATTATTCCTCCATCCCTTAGCTTCATTATTTCTTCTTGCATTTTGGGAGCTAAGGTGGGGTTCACTAGTCTCTACTTTTGTCTGAAAGGTTGGACATTTTCCTTAAGTGGTATAACATGTTGAAACAAATCTTCTCTATAAGCATTTAGGTGATCATAAAACCATGCAAAAACATGTCTATATTTTCTTAGTAAATCAATTATAGGCTTCCTAATTTCAGTAGGTAGATTATGACCAATATAAACCTTTTTTAGGGCTTCATAAGTACCAATATTTATTTCTTCAAGTTCTTGTAGTTTTTTGTCCCTGACCCTTGATTTCACTCTATCTTGGTTATCAAATATACTTTCTAAAGCTACCAATCCTTTGGGTACTTTATTAGTTTTTAAATGCAAAATTTGTTGACCAAAGATTGTCTCCTTCCTATTTGTTATTTTAGTTAGAGCACTACAATCAAGTTCTTGACCATGATACTTGTCTTCATTTGATAATAAATTTATAATATCTTTATCATCCTTAAAAACATGCTAATGTTCTATATTATCAGGGATTGGTGGCTTTTTTTGTATCTCAATCTATGAAATCCTAGCAAATGATACATCCTTAGGATTAATTGCTACATTTTCTAATAGATTAGCCATCTTGTTATTACTCCTCACCATCCAAGAAATACCAAAGACATCAAACAATCAAAATTGGTCCCATACAACATTTTTGTATTGCTTCAATCTCTTATCCTTGGATGCATACGTTTCTCTTACTTGGGAGACTACTAATTAAGAATTACCAATAACATGACACTTTTTATTCCATGATGAGTTGCAACACTTAATCCCAGTAAGAGTGCTTCATAATCAGCTATGTTATTAGCACATGAAAAATTTAGTGTAAATGAATATCTAAAAATGTTCTTTTCTAGAGATATAAAAACTACTCCTACTCTTGAACCTTCCCTAGAACTTGCCCCATCAAAATACATAATCCACAAAATTTGTGAATCCATGGAACACTCCATTTCATGTGCAATTATAGATAGACTTTTCTCAACTTCTTCAATTATCAACTCTACCATCAATGCATTTACATTAGTATCTAGGAAACACGTATGATCCTTATCAATGTTATCCCCAAACATATGGTTGATCATTGGCTCTCTATCTACCCTAATTTCTTTGTCTGCTATATGAAAATTTGCATATGAAAAATCACATTGTAAACTACCTCCCATTATTGTACTCCATTTTGTAGATAATAACATTCCATAATGGGAAGTCATCTATAAGGATTGACATGGTCAATTCTACATCAAGGTAAGCTGCTAATTTGAAAGGCAAGGCATTAATTGTACCTATAATAGGCACTTTTCTTGCATCCATACCTTCTTTTGTGTCTACCTCTAAACCCATGGCTTCCATGACCTTGAAGGGAATTATAGTATTGGAGGCTCCTGAATCTATATACATTTTTTTGGAGTTCTACCTTTTATCACTAAATTAAGGAAGAAAGGATGTATATCATGTAAATATGACATTGATGAATTATCTAAAAACATTTGAGGAATTTGAGACATGATACCAGTATATTCTACTACCACAAGGTTCTATTGTATGACCTTTTATTCAACAATATTATTGCTATTACCTATCCACTCAACCATGATAAATATTTACTATTGTGTTGATCTATTCTAAATAATTCAGACAGAGGCACTTTTACAATTATTTAAGACAACATAGATATCATGTCAATTGGATCACATATAGTAGGTTTTACAAGAATACTTGGAGCTGGGGTCTTTGGAATAGTAGGCACCACTACTTTCTTATCAACACCAAGTTTTGATTTCCTTTCTTGTACACTTGCCTAAGATTGTACTTTCTTTTTAGGCTCCATTTCTTAGTCTTACTATCCTTGATCTTTTTTCTAGCTATGTTGTCTTCCTTACTATCACCCTTCATCTTATGAGTGATAACTTTTATGAAAATGCTAGAAGGCTTACCTGCTTCATTGTTAATAGTCTTGTTCATCAAGTTATAGTTACTATGAACTTGTGATACTATCTCTATAATAATTCTATCAATTTCTTCCTTATAAGGATTTCATAGATTTACATGACCAACCTCTATAGATATTGCACATACCTTATTTTCATCACAATCTTCATTATCTAAAAATACTTTATGATGATGTATTGGTAGATAGTTCTTTGATCAATGACATTATTTTCAAGCTCTTCTAGATTAGAATCTTCATTTCTTCTTCATGCTCCTCATTTTGCACATTCTAATTTGTAGCAAATGATTGGACTACTTCACAATAGTCCAAGGAGTGAGGTGATAGGTATAAGATACACCATGGTACATCATCTATCACATTGATAGAATTTCTTTGTAGAGGGTCAGAAGTACCCTTATCTTTTTCATTTTGAGTCTGATTGGGGATAGGTTTGCAATCTTTCAACTGAGTAGTGTATGGATAGTTTTTCATTCTTGGCTACCTATTGAAATAATTATTGTTTACTGGGATCTTTTCAGTAGCATTAGAATTGTTTGCATTAAAAGCTACTGGGTTCATCTTTTTCAAAAACTCTAAAACTTGACCCATTGTATCTTCCATGGGCTTTTTACCTACACGAGACTTATCATTTTCTTTCTTATTATTCCTAGGGTTGAACAATTTTGGATCATCTCTTCTTCCTATCTTACCAGATGCTTGTTAGAAATAATAGTCCACTAAGATAACTAAGAGGGAGGGTGAATCAATTATCCAACAATTGCCATTCAACCAAAATAAACAACAACCATAATAGGATACACATAGATGATTACACAAGATATCTTAAATAGGGAAACCCTTGATTAGAGGGAAAACATCTATGGGAATGATGCCCACAAGATGATGTACTATTGTAAATATTACTTATTAGAGGATGGACCCTGTTAGGAGTCTATTACAACATTTAGTACATATGAGTCTATATTAGGAGACTAAATCCCTATTAGGAGATTCCAACACTATTAAGAGTTGTGCCAACCCTATTAGGAGCTATAGTACAATCTACGCAAAAAGAGCCCACTACCCAAACATGCAACTTCAACTACAAGAAGAGCTCACTAATCAAACATGTAATTTATTATTATGTTCCTCTTTCCTTTTTTCTATCAACAAAACCAATCATTATCAGACCTTATAGGCTAGGTCACAAACCTTGCATCCAAATATCAAACCTCAGATCACTTAGCAAAACCTCAACAATGAAGTTTCCTTCACTTCCACTCTGCTATGCCCAACTTCACATTTTGTTCTCTCTGCCAGTTACAATCACTTCTCCATGTCATAATTCTCTCTCATATAATAGAGGAAAATGTCCTTCCTTTATACCAAGCCCATAAAATAATTCCTTGAGTTAGCTATTAGACCTTCTCAATTAATTATTATAAGACCACATTAATAACACATTACATTGAGTGAGACCATTGATCTTCTACTTTTCAACTTGAATATCTTTTCATACATGTAATATTATGATGAGAGAACTTAGCCATGTCATCACCAACATGTCATCTTCATATCCTCAACCTCGATTCTTAGAATAACAACTCTTCTAAGAGATACAACAAGTTTACCGAAACATGCCTCTATAAACTCTATACTAGAACATACATCACCAAAACATATATAAATTCTTCCAAAATTAACATTTTTTCATCCAATGTTAACTGCATATACTAGATACTCAGAAGTATCTCTCATAACCTTAGATAGTTAGAATACTCAACTAGGTGTCTGTACCAAATTGATCTTTCTATTATTCTTCTGTCAGATACAATAGAAGATTTCTATGTTGACATCAATGAAAAACTTAGTCATGAATGTAATATATCATCATAGTAACATATCTACAATACTCCCTCGTAGGAATATCATCAACATTCATGCTTCCAATAGTTCTTTCCTATTATTTTCAATATTGACTACTATCTTTTAAGCATCCCTCAATGTTTTAGGATCTTTGTCTCTCAAATGATAAGCCATTTTACTATCAAAGGTATTGAAGTATATACTAAGACATACATCTTCATTAAGCCTTATTAATTGAAAGAGATTATACATTCCCTATTGAAATATTACATTAAAATCAAAAGTAGAATCATTAGGGTTCTTTTTGATGTTTTTGAATTCATTCAACATGAAACCAACTTTAGTGCTATCTCTATACTATTCTTTGAATAACTTTTCCAAGTTATTCCATGAGTTAATGCTATCATTTGGTAATCTTCTAAACTAGTCTCTTGCATCTTCAGTCAATGAGTGCACTAATAGCTTCATAACCACATCTTCATGTTCTACCTCAAAATTATTAAGCATGTCTATAAGAAATCTTAATTTTCCTCACCTATGACAACATTATTTCTTGAGAACTTCACAACCTTGTCTCTAAGATCAAATGATATTGGATGTGGGAAACCAAGAATACCTAAGAATTCCATTTATCTATATTTATCCATGTATATAGGTTTCTTCTAAAAACCAAGAACATTTTATGTACTTTCTGCATTGGTTTGGTTCTAGACAATGCTTTAAGACTATTGTATTTGAACAACAGGGATCTGAGTACTAGTGGTAGATTATGAATCAAGGGAAGATTGAGATATATTTTGGTTAGGCACTATTGGTCCACAACTAGGGATAGAAGTTGTGGCTTGTGTGGATAAATTAGGCCATGAAGCTAAGGCATAATTGGATTTAGTGAATTGGATCTTCATTCTAGTTTCTATTGTCTGGGCCTCATTTTCAACCTTCTCAAGCTCTTTTGCTAAATCCTCCCTCTCCATTTTGGCCTTTTCTAGATCCAAATCTAACTTACACATAGTAGGCTTTGTAGATTTATTTGGAATAATTTGAGGTTCATTTATCTAGATCCCTACAACCTTACATTTTCCTTTATCTATTTTTTTTACAGTTAGATCTACAAGGTATGTATAAGCATGCTTATAGGGTTCAATTTGAGATATGACAAGTTCTTGTCTCTAGGTTAGGATTATTCCCTATTCTAGAACCTTGGATCTCAAATTATCTATATCTCCAAAAGTTTCAACATGCAAAAGTCAAGTCCTTTCTTCTAGTTTTTTGTTCTTCTCTTTCAAGGCAATCATCCTCGTAAGAAAATTCTCTCTCTCTCTCTCTCTCTCTCTCTCTCTCTCTCTCTCTCTCTCTCTCTCTCTCTCTCTCTCTCTCTCCAAATGAATACATTTGGCATCCTCTTCTGCAACCCATTTCTTAAGGACTTCAATCTCTAAGTATACTTTTTTGGGATCTACAAAGGTTCCTTCTGAATCAATAGGATCATCAAGATCTATAAGGTTTGTTTCCACATATGGAGCTGGTCTGGGATTAAAAGAGTTTTCCATAGCATTCTTATATGCCATCTTGTGATTCATCTCTTTTATCACATCAGGTTTACATAAGATATCACCTACTAAAGAGACATTCTTATCATGATAGGCTCATTCTTCTTGTAATAGGGTACTAAACATCCCTCCTTAGAGTTTGGTGTTTCTGATTTAGAGCTTAATGAAGAGGATACTCTCCCTACCATAGGCTAGTATTAAGAGTTTACTAATACACTACCTCTTGGTTTCCATAAAGGATTAAAATCTGATTTCCTCTTGTTTAGTTTCTTCCTACCACCTTGGGGTAAATTAGTAAACAATGGTACTTCTAGATTGGCTCTTGTATAGGCTCATGTATTTTTTCTCTTGTCTACCATTTGTAGAAATTAATTGTTAGTAAACACTAACTTTAAAACCTTGATTGAGTTTCCACCCTATTCTAGGGGAAATATAACATGAAATAACTTTTATCTCAAAGTAAAAATATGGAATGAAATAAGATAGATGCAACACAATGAAACCAATTAGAAAGAATTTGGGATTGCAACTCTTGCTTAACAAATAAAACACCTTTTTAAGGATAGTATATGTCATTTTACACGTGGTATTGGGGAGTGTATCCCTTTTCTAAATTATCAAGCCTTTCCACTAGAAAATTCCAAAATGACCATGAGCAATTACTTGAAAAACACATATACAAATAGTACCAAAGACTATAGTACTTTTCACACATCAGCATGTGTTGAACATTTCTTTAGTAGAGTCACCATTTTTTTGTTGCTTTTAAACTACCAAGAAACAAAATAATTGATAGCAAGATGATGAAGAAACACTTAGTCTAATGGTTAGGTATTTCCTAAGCTCAACTAAGAAGTTATCAAATCTGTACCCAACTTAAAAAAAACCACAAGAATTTTCTACTCTTTAGTTTCTACAAAACCAAGGTGAGTGCACCTAAGGGATAAAATGATTCAAAACTAGATAATATCTTCACACTTCATTCATTCAATGATATTATTGTACAACACTCATCCCCTGTAGTAGATATTTGGTGATAATTCTTCTCATATTTACATATAATTCTGGGTAATAATAGGTAAACAAAACACATAAATTAAATGCAGCCAAGTACTGACAAACTCTGATATTCTTCATACATTAAAGTAAAATTGATTTTATTTTGAGGTTTTTACTTGATGCTTATCCATGAGCTCTTCATATGAAAACTTGAAATAATTGATTCGTGCCTTATTCATTGGGATTCAAAGTCTACCCAACTATCTTGACCTAATTGATTACATTATAATCAACATTATCAACAATTTACCCTAAAACTCATTCTTATGCATATCCTTCTTACTGCCTAGAAATCCTATCATATCACTGAAGCATTTACTTAATTCTTTGAATTAAAAGTAATAGAAAACTGATATGCAACCTATCCTAGTTGTATTAAATTTAATAAGTTTTTCCCATACAACCTAAAGATAACCAGTCAATAACAATGGAAACAAGTTTCAAAGAAAATAGATATGGTAATAACTCATCTTTGCATTAATTTTCTTTGAAAATTATATAACATTGGAATAGACCTCAGAATAACTTGGGACAAGAAAACATCATCCTTGAATGTTAATGTATTCTCAAATTTGCAGAGAAAATACACCACAAAAATTTACATCATGAAAACTAGATTGAATGTAAACCTAGCAAAAAATAAAAAATTACATAATAGTTTGGAGTCCTTTCTCTAGCCTTGGGATCTCATTTATATAGCATGAGATGCAACAAGCTTTAGGCTTAGAGAACAATGATAGTTTTCATTAAGACTGAAAGATATTTACAAAGGTTACTACCACAAAAGACAAAATTGGGTGCAATGGGAAGGTTTACATCATGAATATTCCTTTTGTGGGACCACTTTTGTTCCAGCTTCTTTTTTGTTGAGGAGTTTAAAATTGGCCTTGATATAATTCTCATTCCTCATAATGTGTGACAATTGGACTTACTTGTGACAAACAATGCTTGGATATTTGAAAGTTAAGTTTAACTCATGGTTCTCTATCCAAGTCATCGTGTACTGAAAAACTAATAGTTACACTTAATTCTTCTGTTGCCAAGTCATTAGTTTGAACTTTTGTACTTATTACTATAGTTGATTGTTTATCTTTCTCTTCTTCTACTTTAACTAATGCATCAATTATTTATAGCTAATCTTGCTCCACGACATCTTCATCATTTTCACCAAGTACTAACTATTTTGATTGTACAAAATTTGCCATCCACTTGTCAAAAAGTTTTTCATTTGGCCAACCAAAACTCAATATTTCACATCTTTAAAACATATTCTCCTAAGTTATTTATTTCAACAAATTCCTCTTTAAGAGAATCAAAGAATATTTAAACTTTAACAACTTTCTTAGTTGTTTTTTTCCCACCATGCATGTCTATTTTTATTTATGACCCTATAAAATCTAAGGCATAATAAATCATCCAATTCTTTGGGAGGTAGTTTGTGATTCTTTTATGAACGACAACCCTCTTATCATCAAAATTAAAGAGATCATTAGTTATGTCAAAGTTTTTTCTATTTTCTCACAAGATAGACTAATGACTAAAAAAGACAAAAGAGTGATATGCATGTTCTTTCTATTCCATTTATTCACAATTGGCTTCAAAGAATCCTCACTACTTTTTATCTCATTCCATATATTAATTATCTCCACCATTTTCTCATAAAAGTAGGCCAATAGATCTTATCTACCAGATACATGATTTTTTTTCTTATTATGTCCTTATGTCAAATATTTAATTCCACATCCAATGCCCAAAGTTTGGTCTTCTCCTCTTCAAAATCCTTAGCTATATAAAATTGTGGTCTTTGTGGAGTATGTGGTAGCTCTATAAGGGGAGTTGACAAAAAGGGTTCAATTGGAGATGAGGATAAGTAATCTTAGGTTTGCTAGATTATCCTTGATACCCTACCATCTTATTTTCAAGCTCAATTATCTTCTGCACTTCTTTATTGTAAGCATCTAAAACTTGTTTATATTTTTCCTATAATTCCAATTTTTTATTTTCTCCTTCCTGGTTATACTTAATATGGGGTTAGCTATTTGAACATTTAACTTTTTAGCCTCATCATTTGGAGTATCTTCCACCCTCTTAACAATCAAGTCTCCAATCATTCTAGTATCATCAGGCTGAGAAAGATTGGCTCTGGATCCTCTTCTCAAAGACCCAATTACCAAGGCAACATGATCTTCACTAAATTTAGAACCTATAAGTCCTTTTCTCACCTTCTCTTTAGCACTTACCTTCTTTTTGATAATATTAAAAACCATTTCATCTGCAACATCCCAATTTGGTTAAAGCAAAACCCTAGATTTTATCATTCCTCTTCCCTCTTTAGGGTTCAAACTTCTAAACTCTTGCATTATTTCATCCTTTATTTCATCTTATATGGACACCTCTTCTATTTTTGGATGCTCTACCTTCCTCTTATTACACCTTTCTTAAAAATTTTCAATATTAGTTCTCCATACAAACTTGTAGAAAGCTCTTGATTTGACAAAACTGTCATCTGAAAGAAATTCATGACTAGCTTGTTCTACTATGGGGTCTGATTCCTTTCCTCTATAATCAACAATATCTAGGCATGGGAGGTTTCTAAGGATTTCCTTCCTCTAATTCTATAACAATAATAAACACTTCCCCTTGGAGTCCTAATTGTTCCATTTTTTCCTTAGTGAGTTTTTCATCTCCTATATGCAAAGGATATTTAGTGGGTGTGTATTCTTTTATTTGGGACACTTTCTTTTCTTCTATCTTTTGACTCCTAGGCTTTGACTCTTCAACCCTCTCTTCAAAAGTAGCACTAGATTATCCAACTATTTTCTACCCCTTATCAGTTGTATGCTCTTTATTCTTGATGATGTTATAGCCATGCCTCCTTTTAATGACCAATTGTCCTGATCCTATCACAAGGGTAAACGATAACTTTTTCATTACTTCTCTTGCATTATCAGGATAAGAATTGATGAAAAGGGTCTTCTTTTCACTCATTTTCTCCATAATCTCTAGAAAGGTGATCATGAACTTGTTCAACTTGTTCGTTGTTGTCTTTGCATTTTTTAAAGGGCTATAATCTTTCTCAAAAAAATTAATGAATTCTAAGACCCTAGAATAGACTCTCCATTTTTCTTTTTAATCTCTTGTTTTTGGAGAGATAATTCATTTCATATTACATATCTAGGGAAATAGGGTTGATACTTTTGAGTCCTAGCCCTCTGTGTAAATATTTCAAAAAATCCTTCACTATCATTAAAATGAGCATGGGAGAAAGTCATTTTGTATAGGTCTAAAATTTTATATAGAAACAACCAACCACCCCTTGCAATTATTAACTAATGAACAACTATACAAGATGGGAGTGTAGAGCCTCTTGACCTACCAATTAGTTATACTTCATCCAAACCACCTATTTTCCGTAACATCTCAGTGGTTCCCACCTTAAAAGGTACTTGGTAGGGAAACACATGCGGAGTTCCTTGGAATCCATATACTCTAAAAACTATTGAGACTGGATATGGTATGATGTTTTCCCAATTATGGGAAACTTTCAAACTAGTAGGGTTATCCATAGGCCTGATGAAATCTAGCAATACCTTAGGTATCTTGGGGTTATCTTTTAATAATAGGCTCCTTAATATAGATGCAAAAGATCTATCAAACCTTACAAAACTAGCCTCCTCTGCATTTGAGGTCATATCTGCACTCAACATTTGAACTAGCAAAGATTCTCCATCATATTCTCTTGTCAATTCCATTTCCTTTTCCAAAGAAAGAAACCCCCTTATATAAAAACATATGCATCAAAGAGTAGAAACCAAAAGTTTTCTCACTTTTTCCCTTTGTAATTCTTGTTAGACCTATGTGAATTTCTTCTGCTAGAAAAGATGAAAAATCAAATATAATATCTACACCAAAGGAAGAGATCTATGTCATAATATACATAGACTTTATTGGTACAAACTCTTTCTCATCTTCACCAAAAACCTTGCACAAAGTCATATAGATATCTAGAGCCCTAGAATTGAAAAATTATTTCTTAAAAGGCTCTTTAGTTGATATTGTGAAAAAAGTTAAATTTCTAATTGTGGCCAACTGTCCTCTTAGTGTGCTTTCCCTAATTTTATCCTTGTGAGACAAGTATTTGTTCTCCAATTCCTAAAAATTAATGACCTCATGATAATTTGTGGTTAGGACCATTTCAAAAACTTCTTGTATTTCTTCTACAGTAATTTTCATCAAGCATTACCCACCTATTCTCCTCACCATCCTAGCTATTAGATCATAGTTTCAGGCTACAACTATGAGGAGGTTTGAATCCATAAAAACTCTAAGAACTACTAACTTACCTAAGTCAAAATTCAAAATATTTCTATGGGGGGAAAATATTTTTGTCTCTGAAAACCACTTTTTAAATCATTTTAACCTTGTTTTAGAAGTTATGGCATCCCTAATCCAATTTCCATTGTCAAATAAATCATCTAAAACTTAGAGCCTAGGGTTTATAGGAACTAATTTCTTTATTTGGGTGGATTCATTAGTAGATTCACTTAATTTCTCTAGAAAATCATCATGAATATATTAGCTAGCATATTCTACCTGCCCAAAGAACCCATTTTTTAGAGGCATACTAGAACAATAATGAAGAAAGACTAGATCTCTTTTAATTATATGTGGATGGAGATACTTACTTGGCTTTCCTATTTCTTCTATGAATGTTGCAATGAATTGTTGATATAGAAAAATTTATGATTTCAACTAGGCAGAAAGACTAGGTTCTTCAACAAGTCCTGGCTCTAAGAAATCAAAAGTATATTTATATAAGGAAATTGCCATTTTTATATACTACATTCCTTATATTAGTTCACACAAAGAGCTTTAATTCCCATAAATGGGTTGCAAAGAAAAATCGAGTGGCATTCCCCTTTGAATTTGAAAATAGGCTATCGATTTTAGAAGAATGCAATGATTAAGAAATAGAAAGCCATCTGACTTGGCTTCAACCTTCCTAGTTCGAATTGGGTTTTACCACATGTGAACTTTCTTTCCTCATTGAGGGAAAGTGCACCAAGTTGTGCTACCAAAAGGGTGGTATAAGTGGACACCCTTTTTTTTAAAAAAAATCAGCAATCACTAAACTTCAACAAGAATTTGAAGACAGTTACACTCAAAAAATTTTGATATGACAAAAACAAAAGTAGTAGCCCTTTGAATCTAGTTTGTAAACTACTAATATTTTTTGAAAATGGTTTTGTTATACTTTTACTAATATTACAAATGTGCACAATCACCTTCTCTGACACCAACATTAATTGGAAGGGTTTTCAATCAGCATGTGTTTTATTTTTTGTCACCGAAATTTAGAATCCATCAAAGGTCACTATATTGCTAACCAGAATAGAGCACCACTTTCCTAGTAGCGACATAGCAAGGGCCTGATCATTGCAAAACATAGTGTTTCTATTATAATTGCAAATTTTCTTAAGGATCCCGAAGAAAATCTTGTGCAGATTTTGCTTTTACTTTTGCGCAAATGGAGCTTTATTTCTCGATGTCTATCTACTGGGAGGTCTCTAGTCAAATATTTAGTGATTTTTTTGGTAGCGATGTGATGACCCGCCTAAAAGTCACAAATGCGGCAAGGCCAAGAACATGTGATGTCATTAACAGATAAAAAAGGAGTACATGTGTGTGCCAGCATATTTAGCCATCTCAGCAAAAGAAGTGTATGGACCCACTCCCCATGTATGAAACACACAAAGAATTCTAATCATTAGATCAAACTAGGATCAAAGGCCATTGTTAATTCACTATGGATAAATGCTTGAAAGTTAGGTACATCGAGTTAGCGAGCGATGGCCCACCACTATTGCAGTACATTACCATCCACAAGATCAAGTATGGATCGACGGTGCTCATTAACTCGCTATGAAGAGATGTGTGAAAGTTAAGTATAGCGAGTTAACAAGTGAGGGACCCACCATTGTGTTCTTAACAATCGCTTCAAATATCTACTGTATGATCAAAGCAAGATCAATGGTTATTGTTAGCTCACTATGGAAAGGTGCTTGAAAGATAAGTATAGTGAGTTAACAAGTTGATGACATGTGTCCTTGGTCATTCCTGGGCCCAGTCTAAAATGATAGCTTTGAAGGAAAGATACAGATGGAGAAAATTTATTGGTTTGACTGCTAGCATGCTAAAAGGAATATTAAGTCAACCTAGTTTTCATTCCTTAATCATATGATTTCAAAGGATCAGTGGCATAGGTTTAAAGGCTAAAGGTAGTGGCACTTTGCATATTAATAAGATATGGAAATTTTTGCATCTAAAAAGAAAAAATAGAGTGTAACTTATAATATTTTCTCAGTTGCACCTTATGCGAATAAAGATTTTGAAGTCTTTTTTGAATAGAATCATTTACTAAGAGGATTGTGCAGATTTTGGCAGGAGTACCAAACAACATAAAAGAGCTATAGATAAGAGATTTCCAAGTGAGTATTTTAATAAAGTCTCTGAAGTATTGTAGTCTTGCATGGTATAGTAGAAATGGCTCTAAAGAATTCATTAACCCTTAGATTGTGGATAGCAGAGGGATTACTTAACAAGAGTATTTCTATCCCTAGTGTTTCTTCCTCTCGAATTAGTTCAAGTTTGTTTGAAAGGTGGTTTGCTGAGAGGAATCTTTTTCTCTCATATGTTAGTATGTGGAGTTTTGATTGAGGAAGACTAGTAATCCTAGGTCTTTTTATGGGTTGTGATCAAGCTACTAAGGTAATGAGGGGAGCAAAGAATAGAATTGATTTTAGAGAAGGTGAAGAAGATTTTATGCCCATGGGCTACATGTGAATAGTCCCTCTGACTTTCTGTTAATGCACATCTTTTTGTGTCAGTAGGTGACAAATTCTGGTTGAAAATTGGTTTTGGATGCAGATGTGGATGGCTAAGAAAAAATTGCTCATTTCGTTATATTTGATAGCCACATTGTTTCCATGCTCGAGGGTGGTTTATTAAGGTTTAATCCCATTTTCTTAAGGAGTTATGTTAATCAATGAAGAGTGGGAAGTAAAGATGTTCCTCCCAGTATCGTAATAATGGTAAAACCCATGGGTTCAAGTCAGTTTGCAATCATTAGAATAGATTTTGTCAGGGACAAGCTTAGTAGTTACATATATGATAGAATCACAGTTGGAGCTAAATCAGCAAAAGGAGGTGATAGACGAAAGGCCACAAGAGAATATATGGTTCATAAAAATTCCTGTTAATATTTTTCTTTTCAGATAGATGTATGCATCTTCTTCTTGTAAAGGACACATGTCATTTTCTCTTAGCCTAAAGCTTGTTGCATCTCATGCTATATAAGTGAGATCCCGGGGCTAGAGAGGGGGTCTGAATTCTATTTTTCTAAGTGATATGCTTAGTCTATTTTTGGTCCATTGTATTGAGTAAAAATTGGTGGTGTATTTTCTCTATCAAATCTTGAGAATACATGAATATAGAATGATATGTGTTTCTTCCTAAAGGTCATTCTGAGTTTACTATAAATTGTATACAATTTTCAAGGAAAATGAATACAAATTATGAACTGTCCCCATATCTTTTCTTTCTAAAATTTGTTTCCTTTTGATTATTTGTTTATCTTGATGTTGTATAGGTAAAGGCTTTTGCAATTGAATGCAATCCAATTAGGTTGTATATCTATTTATCACTGCTATTAATTTAATGGATTAAGTAAAAGCTCTTATGGATATGATAAGATTTCTGTAGTAGGGGAAAGGATTTTGAATGATGAGTTTTGATAAGAATTGCTGATGAAATTTGTTGTAAGGCAAAAAATTAGATCCAAAAATTTATAGTAGACTTTGAGCCCCAATGGATTAGGCACTAATCAAATTTGATCTAGCTAAAAGATAAATATGTCACAAATGGTTGTAAAAAATGTAGAATTAAATCAATTTTACTTTTATTTCCTATAGATCTTAAAAGTTGGCCAGTACTTGTCTGCACGTAATATTTTAGCTTCAGTTAGCCACTATTGCTGAGAACACTTGCAAATGTATAGAAGAATTTTTGGCCATATCTATTATATGGGATGTGTTTATCAAGTTATTAAGAATTTGTATGTATTTGAGGATTTGAGATGAGAATCAGAATGAAACTAAAAATAATCCTCATACAGTTTTTCTAGTCTTGAATCATCCCTAGGTATACCCATCTTAATTTTACAGAGCTAGAAGAGTAGAAAACCACCCTTGGTTTTGTTGAAGTTGGGCCCAAATGCTTTGCACATGCAATTGTTAATAAGAATTGGCTAGTCTTTAGATTGTGTGAGTACTATCATCTTGGTATTAAGAATTTTGTTGCTTAGAGTTTTAAAGCACCAACAAGGTCCTCAAAAAAGGTGGCCATAGAAAGTGGTACTATTTATTCCAAAAATATATAACATAGTACAAAGTGTGGCCCCCCAAAAATTTTAATTTTTAAAAAAAATTCTTTAATTGCTCTAGTCAAAAGTTACTTAACACTATGTTATTTATCCCAGATTTTTTGAGTAATTTTATAATGTGTATTTTTTTTAAATGAATTTTTTAACTAGACACATCCCAAAAATGTGAAATATCTATGTGCTCCCCCTAGAAATGATTTAAAACTAATCTAAAATCAAAACTTCTTTTTTTCAAAGTGTGTAGAATGGACTCTAGTCTCTAAAAAACTAAGTTGTTGCAAAATTCGATGAATGAGCTAAAATCTACAACCCAATTAGTACATGCTGGTTTTTGACAAAAAATGGACATACATTCAAAAGAAATTATAGATGAAAGGCTTGAAATAGTTCAAATAAAAAGTAAATTATATTATTATATAGCTAACGCAGAGACCTACAATATCATGTAACCTAATCTTATCAATGCTCAACCATGAGGAATCTTGAAGGAGAGCAGACAAGAAAAATCAATCATTTTTTGTATATTTGTAGCAAAACATGTCTTAGACTAGTTTATAGACTCCAAACCTTTGGGTTGGATCCCCAAGGCAAAACCAAGCCTTAGGCTTGGTAGAATGCAAAGGTTTGAATAGTGCATATGCCTTATAGTGTGTGCTCTATAGCATGCACACACTATTTAAAGCTTTTTAAATTTGGGTCTTAATAGCATGTGTGCACTTTAGTGCACACACATTATTGAGACCTAAATAGTGCATAGAGAGGTAGAGCAAGAGCAAGAGAGAGAGAGAGGGGGGGGGATGGGTGTGTGCATGTGTATATGAGAATGTAGGGGATGGAAGAGGGGAGAGAGAGTAGGGGATGTGAGAGAGAGGAAGTGAGAGAGTAGGGGTGGTAGAGAGAGTATGAGATGGGAGAGAGAGGAAGTTTGAGAGAGTAGGGGTGTCAAAGAGAGAGTACGAGATGGGGGAGAGAGATTGAGAGTAGGGTATGGGAGAGAGAGGAAGTGAGAGAGAGAGTAGGGGTGGCAGAGAGAGTACAAGATGAGAGAGAGAGAGATTGAGAGTAGGGGATGGAAAAGAGAGAGTAGGTAGTGGGAGAGGGAGTGAGAGAGGGAGAGAGAGGGGGATGGGAGTGTGTGTGAGAGAGTAGGGCATGGGAGAGAGTGTGAGAGTGTGAGAGAGAGAGTAGGGGTGGCAGAGAGAGAGTAGGTAGTGGGAGAGGGAGTGGGAGAGGGAGAGAGAGAGAGGGGGAAATGGGAATGAATGTAAGAGAGATAGAGAGTAGGGTGTGGGAGAGAGAGGAAGTGTAAGAGAGGGTAGTGGTGGCAAAGAGAGATTGAGAGTAAGGGATGGGGGAGAGAGAGAGTTGGTGGTGGGAGACGGAATGGGAGAGGGAGAGTGAGAGAGAGAAGAGGATGGGAGTGCAGGTGTGAAAGAGAGAGAGTAGGGATGGGAGAGGGGAGAGAGAGTAGCCCAAGAGAGATGAGGGGATGGGAGAGAGAGATCATGTGGTGGGAGAGGGAGTGGGAGAGGGAGAGAGGGGGGCATGAAAATTGTGTAAGAGAGAGATAGTAGGGAATGGGAGAGAGTTTGGAAATGTGTGAGAGAGTAGGGGTGGAATAGAGAGAGTAGAGAGTGAGAGAGTGAGAGAAAGAGAGAGAGAGAGTGAGAGAGAGAGAGTAGGCAGAGGGAGAGGGAGCGAGAGAGGGAGAGTGAGTGAGACACGGAGTAGGGGATGGGTGGTGCAGGGACACCTATTCAATTGTGGTAAAACAATTAAAATATACAAAAGTAGAGTGGAAATGATATTATCTAAGTCTTAAATTCATTTTAATCATATTTCAAGTGTTTATGGAGAATAAGAAGTCATTTGGATTATAATTGTAAAAGTTGTTCAAAAGTTGCCAAAATTGTAATGACAACTTGGTGACAACTTTTTAAAAGTTGGTTTAAAGGTGTTAATGGGTAGTTATAGGTTGGTTGTAAAGTTTAATGTGCTTCTAAATTATATATATTTGGTTTCAAAAAAATGAAATTTCAAGTTGTATTAATTTGGAGAAGTTGGAGGAAGGATTTGGAATGGAAGAAAACTTATTTTGATGTTGTATATTTCAGTTTTCTGGTTATTGTTTCCTGCAATTTCTCTAATGTTTTGGTTGGTACAAACTCGTTTTGAATGATACAGACCTAAAACTTATATTTTTAGAAATCTATATGAGTTAGCTTTCATTTGATTTTTGTTTGACTTATTTTCATTATGTTTGGAAGAAGTTATGGTCATTTTGGTGAAGACTAGCCAAATTCTTTAATAATATGAACAACTTTGAGGAAATTGCAATAACTTTTATTTCCTTTTTGGATTTTCCTATAACTTGGAGAATTTTTTTTTAATCTACTATTATTGAGTCTCACAAAAAGGATTAGTTCCATTCTTTCATTTATGGAAGTTATTAATGATTGATTAAGGGTTTTAAATTCTACCCTAGTTGAGAAATTGTTCTTAAAAGATGCAACATTCTTGCATTGATTCTACTAGTTGGAAGAGATTATAAATGTGAATCCATATCTATAATTTAAAAGGTTTTGGAAGGCCCATATAGCACACTTCTGTTGTGCTCTCTGCATCAAGTGTTACCAGAGCCCAAAAGGTCTGGGTAAAAGGTATTTTTTCATAATGTGTTTGTCTTTTACAGGTTGAATAGAGAGAACTTGGATATTGAGAGACTAGGCCAAGAGAGAAAAGAGGAGAAAGGCCTAAGGAGAGGTATCAAAGACAAGAGGAAGAAAGTTAAAAGAGACCTTCTTGAAAATGGATTTATTTATGAAATTGATGCATGGTAAATTTCAAGGTATGGATTCACAAAAGAAGAAGGAAGAAAAAAAGAAAAGACAAGAGGAGATTAAAATATTGGAAAAAGAAGAAAAGGATCATACAAAGAAGTTGGAGGCACTTCTTAAATTCCTAGAGCAGTGAATTAAAAATGGTGAAGGATATGAAGAATTTAAATTTTCAAAGGTTTAAGATGTTGAAAAAGATATGGAAAAAGAGAATGAACTTAAGGAAGAGAAAAGAGAAACAAATATAAAAGAAAAAAAAGAGGAAGAGTTGATTGAATCAAATATGGAAGTTGAACCAATTGAAGACTCCATGAAGATGGACATTGCTGAAAATGATTATGCTGAAGTATTTTCAAAGATAAATAATGATCATGAAAAAATATTGGAGAGTGATCAAATATATGATGATAATGATGGTAAAAGGGAAGATTTCTCGAGAAAATTGAAGAAGAAAGATACAAATTTTGGGATTTATTTTGATACTAATAAATTGATTTTTGCCCATGATTTTTTTGTTATACTCATTTCAATGTAGGCGATGAATAAATCAGATTGGAGAGGACATAAATTTGTTCTTAACAGGTTCATATTCTCAAGTAAAAGAATCGAAAGACCAAAAGTGAAGATGAAGAGATCTTTTGAAGCCCCATTTCCAAGAGGACTTGGAAAAATTTCAAAGTTGGAGAGTATGGTGTAGGGGCACCTATTCAAGCATGGTAAAACCTCTAAAATGTATAAAAATAGAGTGGAAATGATATTATCTCAGTCTTCAAGTCATTTTAATCATGTTAAAAGTTTTTAGGGAAAGTTTGAAGTCATTTGGATAATAATTGTAAAACTTGTTCGAAAGTTGCCAAAACTGTAATGACAACTTTTGCAACTTGGTGACAACTTTTTAAAAGTTGGTTTAAAGGTGTTAATGGGTAGTTATAGGTTGGTTGGAAAGTTTAATGTGCTTCCAAATTATATATATTTGGTCTCAAAAACACAAAATTTTAAGTGGGAGTAAGTTGGAGAAGTTGGAGGAAGGATTTGGAATGAAAGACAACTTACTTTGATATTGTATATTTCAATTTTCTAGTTATTGTTTCCTATAATTTCTTTGATTTTTTGGTTGGTACAAACTCATTTTGAATGATACATACCTAAAACATATATTTTCAGAAATTTATATGAGTTATCTTTCATTTGGTTTTGGTTTGGCTTATTTTTATTATGTTTGGAAGAAGTTATGGCTTTTTTGGTGAAGACTGGTCAGATTCTATCATAATATGAACAACTTTGAGGAAATTGCAATAACTTTTATTTCCTTTGTTGGATTTTCCTATAACTTGGAGAAAATATTGTTAATTTAATATTATTGAGTCTCAAAATAACTATTGGTTTTATTGTTTCATTTATGGAAGTTATTAATGATTGATTAAGGGTTTTAAATTCTATGCTAGTTGAGAAATTGTTCTTAAAAATGCAACATTCTTGCCTTCATTTGTCTAGTTGGAAAATATTATAAATTTTAATCCATATCTATAATTTCAAAGGTTTTTGTAAGGCCCATATAACACACTTATATTGTTCTCTCTACATCAATGGGAGAGGGGAGAAAGAGAGGGGGGATGGGTGTGTGTGTGTGTGGAAGAGAGAGAGTAGGGGATGGGAGAGGGGGGAGAGAGATGGAGAAAGAGAGTAGGGGATGGGAGAGAGAGAGTAGGTGGTGGGAGAGGGAGTGGGAGAGGGAGAGGGAGAGATATGGGGATGGGAGTGTGTATAAGAGAGAGAGTAGGAGATGTGAGAGTGTGAGAGAGAGTAGGGGTGGTAGAGAGAGAGTAGGGGATGGAAGAGAGAGAGTGAGAGTAGGAGATGAGAGAGAGAGAGTAGAGAGGGAGAGTGAGAGAGAGATAGACAATAGTTGGTGGGAGAGGGAGTGGGAGAGGGAGAGAGAGTGGGGATAGGAGTGTGTGTGAGAGATCTAGAGAGTTGGGGATGGGAGAGGAGAGAGAGGGGGGATGGGAATGTGTGGGTGTGTGAAAGAGAGAGAGTAGGGGATGGGGGAGAGAGACTAGGAGGTGGGAGAGGGAGAGAGAGGGGGAATGGGAATGTGTGTAAGAGAGAGAGAGAGTAGGGTATGGGAGAGAGTGTAAGAGTGTGAGAGAGTGTAGGGGGTGGTAGATAGAGTACATGATGGGAGAGAGAGTGAGAGTATGGGATGAGAGAGAGTGTGAGAGAGAGTAGGGGATGGGAGAGAGAGTGAGAGTAGGGAATGGGAGAGAGAGAGAGTAGAGAGGGAGAGAGAGAGTGAGAGATATATTAGGTGGTAGGAGAGGGAGTGGGAGAGGGAGAGAGGGGTAGGGGAGTGTGTATGAGAGATATAGAGAGTAGGGGATGGGAGAGGAGAGAGATGGGGGATGAGAGTGTGTGTCTGTAAAAGAGAGAGGAGAGAGAGTAGCATGAGAGAGAGAGAGATAGTAGGTGGTAGGAGAGGGAGTGGGAGGGGGAGGGAGAGAGGGGGGATGGGATTTTGTGTGAGAGATCTAGAGAGTAGGGGATGGGAGAGGGGAGAGAGAGTAGGTGGTGGGAGAGGGAGTAGGAGAGGGGGAGAGAGGGGGGATGGGAGTGTGTATGAGAGAGAGAGAGAGTAGGGGATGAGAGAGAGTGTAAGGGTGAGAGAGAGAGTAGGGGGTGGTAGAGAGAGAGAGAATAGGATGGGAGAGAGAGTGAGAGTAGGGGATGGAGAGAGTGTGAGAGAAAGTAGGGGATGGGAGAGAGAGTGAGAGTAGGGGATGGGAGAGAGAGAGTAGAGAGGGAGAGAGAGTGAGAGAGATATAGTAGGTGGTGGGAGAGGGAGTGGGAGAGGGAGAGAAAGGGGTGATGGGAGTGTGTGTGAGAGATCTAGAGAGTAGGATATGGGAGAGGGGAGAGATAGAGTAGCTTGAGAGAGAGAGAGAGAGAGAGAGTAGTAGATGGGAGAGGGATTAGGAGAGGGAGAGAGAGGGGGGATGGGAGTATGTGTAAGAGAGAGAGTAGAGGATGGGAGAGAGAGAGAGAGAGAGTAGGGGGTGGCAGAGAGAGAATGAGAGTAGGAGATGGGAGAGATAGAGTAGCTAGTGAGAGAGGGAGGGGGAGAGCAAGAGCGAGAGAGAGAGAGAGGAGGATGAGAGTGTGTGAGTGAGAGAGAGAGAGTAGGGGATGGGAGAGGGGGGAGAGAGAGTAGCCTAAGAGTGAGAGTAGGGGATGGGAGAGAGAGAGTAGGCAATTGGAGAGGGAGTAGGAGAGGGAGAGAGAGAGAGTAGGAGATGGGAGAGGAAAGAGAGTAGGGGATGGGAGACTTGAGAGAGAGTAGGGGATGCAAGACAGAGTGAGAGAGAGAGTAAGTGTTGGGAGAGGGAGTAGGAGAGGGAGAGCAAGAGAGAGTGGGGGATGGGAGAGAGAGAGATTAGGATGTGGGAGAGGGAGAGAGAGGGGGGATGGGAGTGAGAGAGAGAGAGAGAGAGAGAGAGAGAGAGAGAGAGAGAGAGAGAGAGAGTAGGAGATGGGAGATGAGAGAGGGTGAGAGAGAGTAGGGGATGGGATAGAGCCTAGGCAGTGGGAGAGGGACAGTGAGAGAGAGAGAGTAGGGGATGGGAGAGGGGAGAGAGAGAGTAGGCAATGGAAGAGAGGGGGGTGGGAATGTGTGAGATAGAGAGAGTAGGAGATGGGAGAGGAGAGAGGGTTAGAGAGAGTAGGTAGTGGGAGAGGGAGAGCTAGAGAGAGTACGGGATGGAAGAGGACATAGAGTTAGAGAGAGGGTAGGGGATGGGAGAAAAGAGAGAGTGAGAGAGAGTAGGGGATGGGAGAGTATAGAGAGTGAGAGAGTAGGGGATGGAAGAGAGAGAGTGAGAGAGAGTAGGTGATGGGAGAGGGAGTAGGAGAGGAAGAGTGAGAGAGAGTAGGAGATGGGAGAGGAGAGAGAGTGTAGGGAGAGAGAGAGAGTAGGGGATGGGGGATGGTGGGATAGGGAGAGATGTTTTTTCACATTGTGCATATGCACTATAGTGCATATTGCTTTATAGTGCGTACATGCTATAGTGCATACACACTATGTGAAATCACCAAAAAATGGTCATAAAGCAAGTTTGGGTCCCTTTTGATCCATATTCTGCTTTTTGTCTATTGTGCATTCTATTGTTTCGACAGAAAACATAGGTTTCAAGCTATTGGAAGTTAGCAAACAATATTTGAAGGCTTTTTGAAACTGAAAAACACCAAATTCAATCATTGGATATGCTATTTCAAGGCTTTTTAAATATTATTTCTATAGAAAAGATTAGTGCAGTCCTTTTTAAATATTGTTTGTTGATATATAGAGACAAATTTGATTATAATTTGACATGTTGTTTAATACATTGAAATTTGTATGTTTGAATGAATTTTTATTTGGAAATGGATAGAAATTTGGCAAGTTGTTTGATATATATTGTGTATTCATTGAAATAATTATAATTTTTATATGTATTTGAATGATTTTTAATTTACAAATTGTAAGTAATTCAAATATTTGAATAATTTGACATGTAGAAATCATCATCATGCCAAGGGAAAAACCAAAAACTCAAAAAAATGAATAGAGGGAGAGAGATTTGGCAATTAAAAGAGTTAAAATGAAACTACTACGTAAATTTAAAAAAATGGAAAAAAATAATGAAGAATTGACTTTGAAAGAGGAACAAGAACCACTGATACAAAGAAACAAAGAGGAAGAATTGGAAAGACAAAAAGAAGCTACACCATCTTCCAATGTTGGATTCATATCATCCTCTCATGTTGAAAAGATGCTAATTTTTAGATCTAACAATGTACACACTCCATCATGTAGTATTGAAGGCACAACATCAACATTTCAAGTAGGTGATATTCCATCTTTTTTATCTTATTACCAAGGTGCATCATCTTTGGTTCTAAGTATGCAACACTCAACCTTATGTTGATGTTCAAAATGTTGAGGGAATAATAGATATTATAACACCTTCTAGAATTCATTTTAGAAGACCAAAATATTTGATTGATAGTGATACTAACATTTTGAAATTAATTCCTAACAAGATTAGTAAGTGTACTTGTCAAAGAAAAGTTAATCGTATGTGGAGATTATTATTTGAAGAATTAAATATTACAGGTCAATGCCAATTATTTTTTGAAATGATGAGAAATTTGAAATTTAGGCCTATCATCAAGATTCTTTGGCTAAGAATGATGGACGATTCAAATGAAAAAAAGTATTGTAAAGAATCTAATGAGTGCTTATGACAAAGTGGGTTCTAAATCACACACCAAAGATAGTAATATCACAAGATGAGTACTTACATCAACAATAGTAATTACCCAAATGAAGAAAGCTTGACTCATGATAAAGACAAGCAACACATTGAAAATTTGTAGAGGTACTCTAAGGAGAGCCATGCTAAGGTGTGAGAGATTGGAAGATCCAATAAAAAATGAGTTATGGACATTTAGCTATAGACTACCACAAAAGAATAAAGAAATTAGTGAAGCTTTGAAATCATTGATCAAAGATTTTTGGAAAAATAACACACATGTTTCTCCTAATCAAAGGAGGATTGGTAGCCAAAATCCTGAACCACATGCAAAACACTTTTTGGACTCAACTCAGACACAATTTTTTGCTAAAATTATTGGTATGTATTCTCAAATTCGAATAAGTCAAAGATCTTTTGAGATGGGTAAACCTTTTTATGTGAAGATAAATCACACACACACAACTTGTTTTTTGTAGGATACATTTTGAATTTTCTACCATTTTGATATTTTTAGGCATATATGTGTGTGTTTTTGCATTCTAAGTTTGTTCTGTAGGATTGTGACATGAATGAGCCACCACGATCTTCAACGAAATTCATATCAAACATTTTATGTGAAATAGGGGACAGCCAAATTTTTTACAAGACATCATTCTTGGATGGTACATGCTTATTTTGTGGTTCTTTGAAACTTTTATCAACTTATGAACAAATAGATAGTACACATGCAATTAGAAATGAAATAGTAGATTATGGAAAATTTAAGACAATGACATCCTCTAAAATATGGGAAATAGGGAAAAAGATGTGATTTAGTCATTGAAAAGATTCCAGAGTTTGAGTTCATGAAGATTTTTCATGAAAAGATTATTTATGAGTATGCAATGCATACACATAGAGCTCGATGGTTGGATTTGCAATTCAAGTTGTGCAAGGATACGTTTCCACTAGATACCATTATCTCAGTTGTAGACTTTGTAGAGAAGTACACACTACAACCACAAAATGAGGTACAAGAAAAGTATTATACTTCTCAATAGGTTTCCATATTTGTTCACATAACATTCATGCATTCACCTACAAGTACAAAGGATGATAGAAATATTTTGAGGGAGTAACATTTTTACATCAGCGATGATTGATCACATTCTATAGAGTTTGTACATGTTTGTTTTCAACTATTTTATGTAGATTTGGCTAACAGGGGCATAACATATCATTAGCACATTATTTGGTTAGACAATTGTGCATCTCAATTCAAGAATGCACAGATGTTCTATTAGTTGAGCAGGAAGCACAAGTTGTGTAGAATTCAATATATGTGGAATTTCAGAGAGGTTGGTCATGGAAAGGGAAAGCACAATGGTGCAAGTGCATGCATCAAAAGAGTTTTAGCTCATGAAGAACTAAAGTAAAAAGATGGAGCAATATTGATAGATGCAAAATCCATTGTTTAGTGGTGTAATGCTACAATGGGTCTAGGTAATGAAGCTGAGTCTATGTTTTGTATTTTTTTTGGTTGATAGATAATACTAACATTGCACCATATGAGGATTGTTACAATCCAGTGAGTTGCACTCTTTTAGAAGATCTAATGTAGGTTCATGGAGTATCTACACATGAAAAATGGCATGCTATTTTCCATGTGTAGAGGAAAATTGGGATGACTGTGAGTCAATTGAATGGGTGGACAAATGAGATATATGGGTTTTGGACCCAATTAACACCTATCATCCTCCACAAGAACTAGAAATGGTAGAGATGGATTCATCTATTGAATTTGACCACTTGTTTGATCTAGTGTAACCTGGTAATATATATATTTATATATCTTTGTAATTTCAATATGTAACTTTATAACTTTTACCTAGGTACTTTCTAGATTAATGACTGCATTTTCTACATTTGTCACTATAGGCCATGTTTTTGTTGTTATTGCACCTAAAGACAATGAAAAAGGGAACTATTATTATTTGTGTTGTTGTGTCCAAGCCAAACAAAAATTGGATCACTCAGTTATAGATGGTGAAGATATAGAGTACCATATCGGTGTGGTGGTTATAATTGGCACATGGCTTAGATGATATTCTATGAAGAACCCTAACTTGTGGTTATTCAAGGATTGGCAAATAGAGAGGAAGATTCTTCATTATTCAAACTTTTTTATCGCATCAAATGTCCACTTGATAAAATATGGTGGAAAACCACATAATAATATTCTTTGGAAAGTTTGCAAGTCAGACCATGAGGTGATACTTGAGGCATTAAAATCTAGAGCAAATGTAGTTGGTTTATTAGATTGAATAGGGAGCAAGGGAGAGACAGAAAGAGTGATCAATTAGATCCAAATACAATGTTGCAACCTCTCCCCCAAGACTGTCCACATGACAAGGTGGGTATTTTTATTATGTGTAAGTGATGAGATAAGTTTAAATCATAGATTTTATGTTTTGATTTGTTTAGAATCTACATACATTATTTGAATTTATATTAGATTCTTTAATAGGACCCATTCTTATATTAGTCATTTGAATAAGTGAAAGTTTAGAATTTTTTGTTTACATCAAAATGTAATGAAAGAACATGAAAATTGTTAGAATGTGAATGCTTTGTGATGTAAAGTCATGATTGCATGCATGTAACCAGAAACTTGAAACTGGAAACAACAAGGATATAATGGGAGAAGCTTCCAAGACTCATCAAGCCATTTAGTAAGCCACTTGATCATTGCTAGAAGCTCAAACAAATAATTCTTTGCATTTGGAACATTGTTACCAATAATGATATTATGACTAACATGCTTTTGTATTTTATTTGTTTTGTCATTTGTAATTATTTTAGATAAACTCCAAAGCAAATTTATTTTTGAATCATAAACTTATAAAACCCATCTTATAATGGTAGATTGAATTTTGATGTGTTAACATCTAAGATGTATATAAATGTATGAGAATTTTAAATTAACTGAATATATTGGGATAAGTGGTATTGTAATGGATTGTTTCAAGATTCATTTGAAGAATATAAAGGGGCATGAGTGATGCAGGTTATTAGAAAAAATAATATCTTCAATGGAAATGTAATTAGGAGGAGCAAGAGTTGTGAGTGGAATGAAGATTAATGGAGTGGAGAAAGAAAATAAATATTCTGCCAAAAAAGCATTTGTTATGGTGGGAATCAACACTACTTTTAGCAATAGAAAATGATGTGATTTTGTCTAACACACTTGGATGCCACAAGGTCAAGAACTATACTCAATTAAAACACTTGTAACAATGGTAAATTTTTTAAATTTGAATATTAATATGTCTTGTTTGAAGCCCACAAATAAAATGGGAAATGGGAAATGAGAATGATAGGGGAAAAGTTGAAGAAGTTGGAGGAGGAGAAGGGGATAGTGATAAGGTTTGTGATTGGGCACCATAATGACTTCCTTAGACTCAAGCATGTTGAAGGCTACTATTTGCTGTCAACAAAGACCAAGATCTACTTCTCTACAACACTCACTAAATGGAATGCTAATTTCTATGTTAAATTTGATGATGATGTGCATGTCAATCTAGGTACATTATCATCATTCATGGTTTCATCTAAATAATATATTTTATGTTATTTTTTTTTAGATAGTTCATGTTTTTTTTTTTTGGGTAGAACTTTTTTTTTTTTCCATTTGAGATGGGTAATTCTACATAAAAAGCTAGTGCCATTTTATATGTTGTTTAAAGTTGGTATCTATCTTAAAAATCTAACATTTTAAAAAAATTTCTAATATTTTAATCTAAAGATAATTGATAATTCATTGAGTCTTCAAGAACTAGATAAAAGGTATTTGAAATGGTGATAATTTGGCCAAGGAAAACTAACTTTTGACCTACTAGGATTTCTAGGCCTAAGTTAGGGATATTGATCCTTTGAAGGTGTTGGGGCCTTGAAAGTGCATAAATCATAGTGGTTTAGTCCTAGAAATGCTGAATCAAGTCTAAGTTTGAACTCTTGAAACCTTTTTACTTGTTTTTACTTAATTGGCCTAGTTGAGGGCAAGTGCCCCTAAAGCCATATTTTGATCCAAGTTTGCCAAGAGCCCTAGGAATAGGGAATGACCTTAGGAGAGTGGAGTATAAGTAAATGCCATCATTTGGAAAAGTCTGGTAACCAAGAAATCATGCTAAAGTGGGTTCAGGTACCCTTAGAGATTTAAGAACCAAGTGGCAAAAGTAGGTTGTGTGCTTTGCATCAATAAGGGTCACTAGACCTAGGTGTGATAGCTAGGGTGTAGGAAGTCACAATGTATTTGGAAGAGTCACTAATTGGCTTTAAAGTCCACACATACCTTACCATAGGGCAATGAGAAACTTAAGGGATAATTCTCTAGCTTAGAGAAGGGCCCCTAGCATGGAATTTCTAAGGGATAGCCCATTTAACAAGTTGTAAGTGTTAGAAAGTATTTTGCATGTAGTAGAAGTTTGAATTATATAGGTTTCTGAATGCAACCTTAAGGCTTAAGTTTCCCAAATTAGGTAAATGAATTATCCAAAGACTCCTTAGTAATATAATGGTTTTTAATACCCTAATAAACCCCAAATAACTAGTTTACCAAATACCGAGAGCCTATCTCTAAGGTAAACCAATCACCCCAGCTTACTAGGCCTACAAGCCCCAATTAACTCTCAAATGCTCTCCTCTTGCATTTTTCTCCACATTTTCCCATAACATCAAGAAAATAAATTGAAGATTAGGATACCCATTTGGATTCTCTACAACATATCAAAAGATGCACCAAGTCTCTATTGTTACACTATGGGCCACTTTTTAAGCATAAAAACCCCTCCATTTACAAAGGAACTATGTGGAATAATTACCCCCCAACCATACAACTTGATAAAGTATCTTAATATGATCCTAAAGTGAGGATTCTTCAATTGGATTGAACCCATCAACTATCTATATGTTCTTTTTATGAAATCCTCACCAAAAAGGGCCAAAAACTAGGGCCTCTTCAAATCTAACCAAGAAATCACTTCCAGGATCTATTAGTTGATCCTACACAATTTTTATGATAATTAATTTAACTATTTTACATAAAACCATGGCCTCCTTTAGGTAGATCTCTTGCTGCTATACCTATGGCATCAAAGTTAATGCATTTTCATGCACCCAAGCACTCCAAACTTGTCCAGTTGGATGATTATTGGTGTAGGGAACCAAGGAAAATAGATAGGTGTCATCCTAGTTGTGAATTAGGAACAAGGTTGCAAAATAATGTAATAAAACCCAAGATGTAAGGTCAATTGGACTTTAGGTGCCATTATAAGCCAGAGTGCAAAATTGAACCAAGGGGTCAAAAATGAGAGATATGGGTAATTTTTCAAGGAAAAAAGAATTTTTATGTTTCTTAGGGTCATTGGTTAAGTTTTAAGTGTCTAAGAGTTAAGATGTCAAAAATTGCAAAAATGCTAACAACTTGGCAATTCTGTTGAAAAGCTAAGTGTACATTAAAACCACCATTTAAAATGTGGTTATAACCATTGGAATGGAAGCATATATGTATGATATGACCATATAGGCCTTAGTGGGTGATGGTTGTATGGATTTTATGTCTTTTGAAGCAGTAAAAACCTAATTTTCTAACATTTTTTTCTGTGTTTTACTACTGTATGGATGTGTACAGATTGGAACATGTAAAAATTTGATATGGTTGGATAGGTATTTGAAATATCTTTCATTTTCATTTGGTTTGAGGTTTTTATCTATTCATTTGTGTAAGATATTGCCATTTTATTGAGGGTTGCCTCGGTAAGCCTATAAATTGACTAGATTGCACTTATGGCCCTCTAACTTGCAATCCAATAGCGGGATCTTGATGCAATTTTGTGGGAAGCAAGTTAGGGGTGTATTCTTACATATGGCATAGTTTCAAGGGTAGAAAATTTGGTTTACTATTTTTCTTACAGGCCCTAGGCTGAACATCATCATGTGTTCAGCCCAGTTTTGAAGAGAAATTGGTGTAAAACTCTCAAACTTTTTGTAATGACCTAGGTGAAGGGTGGAATATATTTTTGGCATGGTGAAGAAGAGTCCCAAGTGGTTGTGCCAATTCTATGACCCCATCTCTTCACACTTGCCTTGGAAATCCATTAGGCCTATTAGAATTGTGAACCTAGTTGGTGTTTGGGTGTGCTAAGTAGGATTAGCCCATGAGTCTTTGGAATCTTCAAGATTTTGGAAAAGGGTATCCAAAGAGGTGTTTTTTTTTCCATATTATTCGAGGAGTTTGGGAGTTAACCTTTGACAACTAAAAATAAACCTACTAGGATTTCTAGGCCTAGATTTGGGAAATAGGTCTATTGGTGGTGTGGGGACCATAAAAGTGGATGAATTATAGTAGGATAGGACTAAGTATGACAAAAAAAATCTTTGTTTGAACCCCTAAAAGCATTTTTCCTAATTTTCCCTATTTGGCCTAGTTGAGGGCTAGTGTCCCTAAAGTCTTATTTTGGCCCAAGTTTGCTAAGAACCCTAGGGAGAGGGTAAGACCTTGGAGAAGTGGAGTCCGCTTGAAGAGATAGAAGTTAGCATTGGGTAAAGGCTGGAAACCTTGTTTGGCATCTTGCAGTGGGTTGGTTGCTACTAGGCACTTAAAAAGGTTTTGGTGGATTAAGGTTGTAGATTATGCACCAATCATCTACATCCTTGAACTATTCCCTACATTAGTATGCATAATTACAAATGATACATGTTAATAATCCATCCCCAAGCCATAGTTAGAATAGAAAGCAGATGGTTACATCATTTTGCTTGAAGGAAACTGGTGTAGAGCACCAAGACAAATCGATAGTGATCCTAGTTTTGTATTTGGAACATTAATAAGAATGTTGTAATAAGACCAAAATGTAAGGTCAATTGCACTCTAGATGCCATTATAAACCAAAGTGCCAAATTGTACCAATGGGTCAAAAATAAGAAAATTTGGTGGTTTTTTAATGCAAATAGGATTTTTGTGATCCATAGAAGGTTTTAATAGTCCTTAGGGTCATTTGGTCAAGTCCTAGCTTTTCAAAATTCATTTTTATTCTTGTATATCAAATAGACCTAACAAAGAAAACATAAACATTGTTTTGTTCACACCTCTTACTGAACTTGGTTCACACCTATCTTTAGAGTATAGAGTGGAACTTATTACAAGGCCAAATCCAAAAAAACACTAAGCAATTTTTTTTTTTTTTAATAGAGGAAGTTGAGATAGGTTTTCTAATCATTTGAGATATATTTATATACTTTGTGAGATCTTTATTCATATGAGAAAGAATTTCACAAATGTAGAAGTCTCTAATTAGAGTTTTGAGACTAGTTGGTGGGAAAAATGGTGTGGATTATTCATATGACACAATTGATACAACCAAGGGGATTATCAAGTCTAAAATACACAATAGTCTAAAGATATACATGCTAATATACACCATCATAATGATAAATAGGATTAGTAGACACAATGTTCCCTCCATGGCCTTAGATACTATGCCAATCTAGTGGTTATTACAAAGTTCATAGAGACATACAAAGGTATCAAAGGGCCTCTTCAAATACATCATGAGATTTCCTATAATTTAATGGAACAATAGACAACCATGGTAGAGTTGTCATCATACTAATAGGAAAAAGCATCAACCTCCAATTTAGGTGTTATACCAAATTTGAAATCGATAAGTTGATAGGTGATTGCAACTTGTTTTATATTTTTGTTTTCATCTTTCTTTTACCTACTTAGGCTAGAATAAACAACCCTTAGATGAGAAGTCCATGGTTGTCAAAGAAAGACACCATTTTGTATGCTTAAGGCACTTTATGAAATTTATAAGCAAAAGTTGCTCATTAGGAAAATTTGGGATTTTTAATGTTTTTGGTCAAGAAATCAAAGGACTAAGTTGATTTTAGTTGGTTTTAGGTATGTTGGAACCTTTTCCAAGTCCTAGAAGTGGAATCAAGTGAACAATGTAAAAATTGCACTTTTTGTGCAAAGTTGCATTGTTGAAAGTTGTAAAAGTAGCTCAAATTTTCAACTTAGTGGGAAAAGGGTTATAACTATTAAAATATTGGTTCTAAACATTAAAATATACATAGGAGACATATATACCTCATTTTGAAGTCTAGAGAGCATTAATATATGGATTGGAAGAAGTTGCAAAGAAAGAAATTCAATTTTTGAGTCATTTTTATTATTGTTTGAATGCTGCATGAAATGTACTAACCTTTAGACCAAATGTGATGGATTTTTTAGATAGATCTTTGAATAAGCTTTCTTTTTCTTCTGGTCTTATCATTCTAGATGTTTTCTAACTCAAGTTATTATATTTTTGGTGAAACTAGGTTTTTAAGACAACATTTTGGTGCACACAAAAAAAATGGGCCTCTAATTGCAATTTCCTTCACTAAAATTTCATGCCCACTTGGGAAATTTTATTTAGTAGGGTCCTTTTTATTATTTTAGGGTTTCAATACTGAAGGATGTGTTTTGTGATTTTTCCAATTAAGTCTTAGGTCAAGTACCATGAAGGATTTAACCTCTTGTAGCATGTTGATTTGTGAATGGCGGGAATTTGGGAATTGGTGAAAGGTTGAGCATTTGGAAATAATTTATTTTAGTATTTGCAAACCTTTTCCGAGTCATAGAAGTGAAATCAAGTGAAAAATGTAAAAATTGCACTTTGAATGCAAAGTTGCATTGTTTAAAGTTGTAAAAGTTGCTCAAATTTTCAACTTAGTGGGAAAAGGGTTGTGGGATTGAACTATCTATTTGATTATCTTTGAGTGTCTAAGTAATCCCTAGCCCCAAGCTCATCTTGTCTTATTGAGTATTTTGAACATTCTCAAGCATGCTGAACTGAAATGTCCCTAAGGGTCACTAAATGCCATAGGGCAGCGACCTTGACGGGGTATATCTCAGAGCTCGTGTGAGGTATGGATGAGATTCTAGGTCTTATAAGATTGTAGTGTAGAGACCTACAATAACCTCTCTTTCTTTTTGGAGATGTTACTCCATTTTGATTTTGCAATACCATCTTGGGTGATGCTAAAACTCGTACTGTTGGCTAGTACAAAGTTCTCAACTGCCAAATCTCCATCACCATTCATCATGGGATTGAATTGTCTATTCAGTTAGCTTCAAGTGACTAGGTAAGCCCTAATCCCAAACTTTTCCCATCTCATTGAGTTCTCGAATGTTCTCAGGCACACCAAACCGAAACATCCCTAAGGATCACTAAATGCCATAGGGTAGCAATCTTTGATGGGGCATATCTTGGAGCTTTTGCGAGGTATGGATGTGATTCTAGGTCTTATAGGACCATGTTGTAGAGACCTATAATAACCTCTCTCACTTTTTGGAGATCTTACCCTATTTTGATTTTTTGATGCCATCTTACGTGATGCTAAAACTTGTAGTGTTGGCTAGTACAAAGTTACCAACTGCCAAATCTCCCTCACCATTTATCATGGGATCAAACTATTTGTTGGTTTTTGAAAATGCTAGAGGGTTTTCAATTATCCCCATGAGAATATGATACATCTAGGGGTAGCTAACTCCCATTGTCAACATATCATTTCAGACACAGGGCCAACTATAAGGCTAAACCCTTCTTCTTCAGGCTCTACAAGACCTAGGTGGGTAGACCTTAGATTCAATTGATATTGTACTAGTGCAAAAAATATCCCTAAATCTATTTAATGTAGATGAAACCCCCTTATATCTCCTAATAACTCATGAAATGACATAAATCTATAGTAGCTAAATGCAATTCTATGAATCTCATAAGCAGAGTGAGGGTTAAACAATTATAGCTCCTTCAACATGAAAGGTGAAAATACTTTTGATTTAATAATGTTGAATTTCAACAAAACCTCAGATATGTAGTAATAAGACCTAGTGATCCTTTGACTCACTTTGCTTGATGCAATTAGTTGGACCCCAAAGTGGGTCTTGCTAACAAAAATTTCATTTTCGAACAACTGAACCATCAAATTAACCCATTGATCATCTCGAACTAATTAGAATCAAATTTGATCATTGATTGATCATTAAAAAAATTCAATTTATCACTTTCTGCCAACTGTAAAATTTGCACCAGGAGCTCCTTTGACTGGCCTTAAAAATTGAAAAAAACACCTAATCGAGCTCTAAAATTGAACACATTGAATCTCTACTCCACATTCTTGCACCCTGTCAGATCTCGTCTCATGAAAAATTCCCAGTCAAAAAATATTGACTATCAAAGTTGCCTTCCTAGAATTATCTGCAAGCAGACACGTTAAAAAAACAACCTGGATTCGGATTTGGTTCGAAAAACTGGGACACTAGTTCTCTGTCATGAGGACATTAGGGATATGTGATTTGGGCTCATGAAAAATAACTAGGCACAAATGACAAATAGTCAAAGTAGGCTACTTCGATTTTATAGATTTAAACAATGGCAAGATAACAATTTTTGCAAATGGAAATGAGTTGGAAAAGTGTGCATACGGATTCGTCATGACTTGCAAAATCACACACTTAAAGTATTTTTAGAAGAAAAAATAGGGGTACAATCCATTCAATCTCACCAATCATGGATCTCAAGTTATGACATCACGAATAAGAGTTCCAATCAATCTGCATTTTATGACACCAGTAGAAAGATAGAAATTCCATTTGGAATCACGTTTGAAAACTAAGCAAATGGATTCGTCATGAGCTGAAACTTGAAACATAACAAGTATCTAACATCTAAAATGCAATGAAAAAGGAATTTTAGCATTTTGGTCACTTGGTCAAAAGTTATAACTCATCAAACAGAGCTTCCCATAATTGTGTGCAATTTGCAAATGTGTTAAAATAGTAAACTACAAACTTTGAGGGATTCAATACCTAGTCAAACGAACTCAAAATGGCTTGAAATATGAAACATAGGTTCTTAGGTATGGATACTAAACACTCCCAAAGTAGTGAGTCCTAAAAAATTTATGGATGTGAGATATTCAATTGCAAACATGGCCTCTTGTCACTGTTCGACACAGGGTAAAATGCAGATTTGGAAAATGCTCAAAATAGGATCTTACAAAATAGCTCAGAATGGAAATTTAACATCATGAAACACATAGATGCACTAAATAAAAGGTGTTAGAAACATTAAACACCTTAAGGGCATAAAAGGTATAGTTGGGTACATATGCATTTATGGGGCTTGATTTTTCAACGGTGCTCAAAATTTGGACTACAATTTTGAGTGCCACCAGTGGCTCTATCTTGGGATGCATGCCCCTTGCGGGCATTTCAAGACTTTAGATCTCTAGCAGAAGTAGACCACACACTTGACACTCTCTTGAATAAATTTATTGAAAACAAGGAAACAACTAAAACTACTATAGACATGATGACCCAAGGCCCCCAAACTTCAGCAATTTTTTTTACCTCTGTCGAAAACCTGATTTTTATTCCTTTCCTCATGAGGTAAACTAAAATTACTTCTCATATTAGTTTCACCATTTAGATACACATCTTGAAACTCAACACTTAGTAAAACTGAATCTTCATTCTTATTTTCATAATGCATATAAAAACTTGCTTCATTCTCAAGTGTTTGCTCATTATGAAAATACTGATCAACATGCTCAAAAATATCAGACTGAAACTAAAAATCTTCTTTATTAGACAAATCATGCATGCAATCATTCTCAAAAATGAAGGTTTCATATTCAACATAGGGAAAAGGATCACACACACCTTGAAGTTGTGTTTCCTTATGCATATCCGGATGGTACTCTGAGAAACAATCTGACTGGTATTCACACATGTCATCAATGTCAACATCTAAAGCTAATCCAAAATCTTCAAATGGTTCTTCACAATCAGCAAATGGATTAGTTGTTACACTAAAATATTCATCATAAAAATCATTGCAAGGTGCAGGCAGATTTTCAATAACCATCTCCTCAAACACCTTGTTATCATAATCAGATGCAACATCATGATCATATTCACTGTCATATTTGGAAAGAGAATAGTTTGATCTCTTATAGCAGTAGGACAAAGTATCATCATTAAGATCATTCTCAATCAAATCTGAAATATCCATGTGCTCTTCAAATAAAGGATTGATAACTCCATGTTGTGATCCTTGTTGAACCTCTTGATAAAACATGGGTTGATCATCATCAGGATTTTCATCATACAAAGCATTATTGTATATTTTAAAATCATTACCCATCTCATCTTCATGGAGACTTTCAACATGTGAAGAAAAATCAGAACTACATGTGGACTCACTTTCTACTCCATCAACGAAGCATGTAGAATATAAATCAAAGTTACTTTCATTGTCTTCATGTAGGTGATTCAAATGTCTTGCAACAAAATCATCATTTATCTTACCAATAGGTGTTGATGCATTAACCTTAGACTCACTTATATACTGATCATGACTGCATTCATTCTAAAGACATTCATCTACACAATTAGGTAATCTATTCCTATAAACAACCTCTTTATCCTTGTATTGTGCAGACAAATCTTCACAACTCTCAACATCTAGCTGACTTGTATAACTCTGAACTGGAAATTCACTTTTAGATTTAGAAAAAGACCTCATACCTTTACTAACGCAAGAGCACTCACTTTCATCATTGCTCTCTTCTTCCCAATCTGCATCTGACTCAGATGAAGATGAACACATACTAGCACTTTCCTCTCCTTGACTCGAGTAATAACTCTCATCATCAGCTTCATATGATGCCTCTTGATACTCCATCGGATCAGCAACTTCATTGTCACTTGAAAGATCACTCCCTACTTCTTTGTACTCATACTGAGATGGATATATTTCAAATCCAAATTTAATAACATTCTCAACATGATGCAATCTCTCAATAAGATAATTCATTTCTTGCCTACCTTGCTGATCAAGAAAATTCATCTCTACTGCTGAAACATTATGAACATATGATTTTATTTCTTTTGACTATGATTGAAATGAATATGACTTACATTTTTCATCCTCTCCATGACATGTTGAATCAACAACATTAAGTTCATGATCATAGAGATTCCTTTTAGCCTCCTTACTTGTAGAAGACTAAGATCTAGGTGCAGCAACTTCAAAATTTGAAACGTCAGTTACATCATCATGCACATAACTATCATGAGGAGAACTTTCTAGTGTAACTAATGTTTGATCCGCAAAATCAACATAATGCTGAACCCTATCAAAGTCTGAACAATTTCTTACTGCTGCAACATCAGGAACATATGTAGTTTTATTTTCAATAAACTCATTCTTTTCTACACACACATTCTGATTTAAAATTTCAATTTGATTATACATCACAGTAGGGGTTTTGATATTTTGATTTTAAACTAAAGTATCTATACCACATTCAAATTTTCTTTCATGACCATTATACCGGCAATCATTCATAGCAAAATGACCTCTAGTCAATTCATATTTCATATTATTTTCAATATCCCTAGTAGTCATAAAAGCCTGGTATAATGTCTGTGGTTCTTTATCCCTTAGTAGATAGTTCATTTTTTTGTCAAATGCATCAAAGTAAACAACTAAACACATTTGATCATCAGTTCTATAACTCTTAGGGATTTCATTCAAAATTCTTGCAAATCTGATGTTAAATTGAGACACAAGCTCATTACACTCAATATGGATCTTCAAGAACTTATCATAAGAATAAGATATGCTCACCTGTTCTCCAAATTTCTCCATGAAGGCTGAATACAACTGATTCCAAGATGAAATAGAACACGTTGGTAGAAAATAAAACCAATCTCTAGCATCACCTTCCAAGGTTTGAACGAATAACTTCATGTGCACATCCTCATGAGCAATTTCATAGTCACCCATCAAATCACTGAATACCTAAATATGATGACTGGCTGAAATAAGATGGCCTCCTCTAAACTTAGGCAAGAATTTTCTTATATCATTAGGAATGACATTCGAGAAACCATGAATACCATCAAAACATAATGGCATATACCACTTGGTAGAAAGAGATCTAGAAACTTCACTAACAGGCTGCATCTTAGGTGAAATGAATCTTGAAATTCTTTCCAAAATATGAAACTCATTCACCCATAAAATTTTTTGGTTTACAACTTGCAAGAGATCTACACAACCCTCTACCAAAAAAACACTTCAAATACACTTCACAACTTTAAAACAAAAAGCTGAAACTTAAATCAATGAAGTGTATGAAACTTTTTAGACTATTCTCCTCTTCTTAGTGCTGAAGCTCACTTAATAGAGAACACATATGTAGAGCTTACTTTCATGGGAAAAAAATCACAAGAAATTGTAAAATACCTCAAGTGTTGCTACTAAAAACATTGATCTACTGGTTCGTACAAGTGCAAGACTAAAATTCCTCACACCACTGATCATATCCTTATAGAGTCGCCATCTCCTTGAGGAGAAAAATGAAATCACAATAGTGATTCACATTTATCATTAAAAATTCTTATGACAGCAGATCAACAACACTCTAAAACTTATTTGTCAAAAATTTATATACTCTCTTCTTGTTCTAAAAATTTGACACAACTTTTAGATCTGCCTAGTTCAACTGAAAACTCTTGAAAACAATTATAGGTAACCGATCTACATTGGTATAGAGATCCTTTAGAGAGTCACCACTCACAATTGTGAGAAAGATTTAAAAATGATTCATAACACTACATATCTGAACTGAATGGTCACTTTGTAGAACTTTGTAAAACTTTAAGCACCTTGAAGAGAGAAACCCTTTTTCAACAATTCTGACTCTAAATTACAACAGTATTTTGAAAGCAACAACTAGCTGACTTGACTGAAGATGAACACTGTTAGCAACACAATCTATATTCAACCTTGAAAAATACTATTGTAATGGATAAAACTTAACTGGGGTGCATGATTTGGAGTAAGAAAACTAGAAAAACATCAGAGAACTTACTGCTGAAAATTTTTAATGCACTTCTCTTGCTGTATTGAATCTCTTCTTTTCAAATTCACAAGGTTTTTCTTAAATTTGATTCAATAAATTCCCCAACAGAGTCACCATTTTGTTGGTGTTTGAAAATGCTAGAGAGTTTTCAATTATCCCCATGAGAATATGACACATCTAGGGGTAGCTAACTCCCATTATCAACATATCATTTTAGACACAGGGCCAACTATAAGGCTAAACCCTTCTTCTTCTTTAGGTTCTGCAAGACCTAGGCAGGTAGACCTCAGATTCAATTGATACCGTAACAGTGCAAAACATATCCTTGAATCTATTTAATGCAGATGAAAAACCCTCATGTCTCCTAATAACTAATGAAATGACACAAATCTACAGTAGCTAAATGAAAATCTGTGAATCTCATAAGCTGAGTGAGGGTTAAACAATTATAGCTCCTTCAACATGAAAGGTGAAAACACTTTTAAATTAATAATGTTGAATTTCAACAAAACCTTAGATATGCAGTAATAAGACCTAGTGATCCTTTAAACTGATCAGTGCCTAATCCATTGGGAAAATCCATGAATCAAATGCATGCATATGGATATTTGATACTTATACATATATTTAGATATTTGATCTATCTATTTAACTTGTAAATAGACATCTGTGCTCAATCTAAACCTCATTCTTACATAATATCCCTGTCAACAAACTTGCAACCCTGTTATTTCCCTGAAGCATTTACACAATTTCTTGAATTATCAGCAACAATGAAACAACATACAACCTTAAGGGATTGCAACTATGACCTAGGCTCTTTGTTCAAAGGTCATAAAACATTACAACTCACTAAGAATGGACACAAGATTCAACTGAAACTCAATCATCTACTGCTCTTTGTATTAATTTCCTTGAAACTTATACAGTCATATGCATGAAATGAAAAATATGATGTAACCTAACATATCTAAACTATCTATACTAATCTTCCTATTGCTTTCCATACAAGAGAGAAAGTGCTGAAAGAGTGTGGTTTCATAGTATGGGAACACATCAAAACTAGATCCAAAACCTAGTATCTCAGTAGTGACTGGTTTTTCTCCAAAGATTGGAACCAACTAGTTTCTCAGTGAAAAAAAATTAGAACTGCCAAAATGGATGAAAGACAAAAAGATATAGCAAGAAGTGAATTCCCAGATCTATTATGCAACTGCCACTTGTCCACTTGAAATTCAATCTCTTGCAATTGGAAAGACTCTCTCTAACCTCTTTCTTCCATTTGATCTGATTTGATTTCATTATTACCTTGTAACTAATTTACAAAGTCTTTAATGAAATAATGAAGACTCTTTATGCATCCAAAATATCTGATACCTTATGAAATGTTGGAGGAATTGAGGTCCAACTGATTTGAATGTGACCAAACTCAACCCCAATTGCATTTTCCTTGTCTTTTACCCATATTCAAGTCACTACCATGCTAGAAATTAATTTTGAACTTCATCACCTGAATGCAGTTATAGATTAGGCATCTGGGACAAAAACTCTTGTAGCAAGAACCGGTGGCATTCTGTGTAAAAACTAACACCAGAATTAGAAAATTTAGATTCTCACAATTCTGACAATATATAACATCACTTATTTCACATCTCAGAAACCCCTTGAAAGTCTATTTGAAAATGTCTTCCTCTGCTAGAAAAAATCAAGGTCTACAATTTTAAAATTTTAAAATAAAAAATTTAAATCAATGAGAGAAATGTTTCTAGATTAGATTGTGTGAGGTTTTTTTAGCATCAACATTTCAGATCATACTACATGATCCATCATCAAGATGAGAGAACATCAGAATATGAAATGTGATGTTTTGATGTTCTCTCATCCTGATGATGGATCATGTAGTGTGATCTGAAACGTTGATGCTAAAAAAACCTCACACAATCTAATCTAGAAACATTTCTCTCATTATTAATGGATTGTGGAAATCTGATAATGTCAATTTAAATCAATCTAAAGTTTTCACTTTAGATTAAATCCCTTTTTGATTTAAATTTATACACGTCAACTATGTTTTGAAAAATATTTTAAAATGAAATTTTAAAATCATTTTATTTTTTCATTCCCTTCAAATTTCAAGTCAAACTTCCATTGACTTCCCACCACGTGTTGACCTTTCATTTGCTGCCCAACCTGCCATATCATCTATCAACAAGGCATGCCCCATCACTGAGGTGTCACTGCACCTGAGACCCACTTGCCACATGGTGACAACTTGTTTTCCCACATTATTTAATGTTCATGCAACTCCATATTTTAGGCATGTGGATACCATCGATCTTTAACACGTGGTGGCATCTTCTTCAAACTCCATTTTGGGCACCACATACCTGCATTAGTTGTTTTGTCCTCACCATGTGGCAACCTTTAATTCACTACCCAACCACTACCTCAACATGTTAACAGAGTTTGCCACATCATCTCCTGACCCGAGCCCCACTGACACATGTCGCGTGCCTGCTTCCCCACAATATTTATCTTCCTTGCATCTTTATTTTGTGAGAATGCAGGCATGGTCAATCTATACACGTGGAAAAATCTGGATGCATCTCTATTTTTAGCGCCATGTCATTATACCTACATTCTCTTCCAAAATTTGACTAAGGCAACTTGCTAGCTAACATCATAGTGGGACCCCGCGCATTGAGTGCCTTCCAAAAGACCACTATCTTTAAGATGTTTTACTCTCTGAGTGGAAATGTATTTAAAGTTTCAAAGTCTCTCTTCCACAACCCATGTGGGATAAAATGACTTCATGGTTTTTTACCTTTGTAACGCATCTCCTCCAAAATCTTTGGTTGCTTTTCCTCTATTTTTATATGCTTTGGGTCTGCCTCTATGTGTGGGAGCTACTTTCTTTGTATATGATGTGCTCATGACTTCACATAAAGTGACTCCTCTTGCACAGGGTCTCTATTTTAACACGATGCCTCCTTGATTATGTAGTGGCTTCTTTCTGTGTGATGCCTCTGCTACTTCTTTATTTCAAACTAGCGGCTTTAGTAAGAAAGCATTGCCTTTTCTTACTGTTGGATATCCTATTTGACTGTGGCTTGTAAAGAATGATGCCTCCTTAAATTTTAGCGTGGGTTAGTTTGTGCTCAACTTCCCTGGCACATTCAAATTTGACATTTGGCTAATTCTCCATTGCATGGGCATCTCTGAACCTGGCTTGTGGTGCTTCTTGCAGATGTGGATGCTCCTTTTATGCATGGGTTTTCTATTCCCTACGCTGGCCTTCATATTCTCTATTCTCACCTTACTCTCCTTGAATGCGTTGAGTCCTCCTTTTGAGGCAACAACTTTGTTCCTCCTTATTTGACATGGAAGTGCTCTTTAGGATGTGTGGTTCTCTACCTTCTTCACCATGTATTTGGCATGCAGATCTTCTGTTTGCACACTTCAAAGTAGAATATTTGTCCTCCTATTTTCTCATAAAGCTTAATAATGCTAACTTTAGTGCTACTTGTAATAACCACCAAATTTGACCCCCTAGGAGTTTCAGGCAGAGGTTGGTTGATGAGTTCTTCACTCTCTTCCTTCTGAGAAGAAGAACGAGCATAATGGTTGTTGGTCAGATGCAAGAGAGGCTCATTTCTAGTCATGGGTTCTTTTTAGATTGCATGAACTTTGTTTTCCTTTTTCTCAATGTGTAGAATCCACTCTTTCCATCATGTGCTATGCTCTTGCTATGTGGATCTCTCTTATTGGCATTGAATGCATTTTTTCATTCTTGTGCATTGATGCTACTCTTGGCATCTCAAACAATTCATTTTATCTAGCGTTCCTTTCCTCTTTTCTAGTGTAGATCCCACACATGGCGTGGACTGTTGCTCTTTTCAAGTGTGGGTTGCCTATTTGCAAGCTGCAGATTCCTTATCTCAGACCTGCTTAACTTCTTTTGTGGTCAAAAGGTTGATTGAATAAGGTCTTTTCCTTGCAATACCAGATCTCTAATAACATGGTAACGTTGCAAGTTATCTGAATGGGCCCTTAGATCTTGGTGAGTGCGGAGTCTCTTTGCTTTAAAATGTTTGCAAGGAATGCAAAAACTTTGAACCTTCTCCATGCCATGAGTTCCCATTTGTTTAATGCAGGGGCTTTCTTCTTTACTTCCCTTAATCCTGCCATGGAGTGCTTTTTCTTTACTTGCGGCTTCTTCTTTTTAGTTGCATGCGTAGGATGCCTAATGGTTTTGTCTATTGTGCAAGGTTTTCACCTAACTGCACAAGTGGACGACTTTGCCTTCTTTTATTTGTTCCCTTTTTGAAAAATTTTGAAAATCATTATATCAAACATATTTTCATGCTTTGACTCACTTTGCCTGATGGAATTAGTCAGACCCCAAAGTGGGTCCAGCTAAAAATATTTTCATTTTCGAACAACTAAACCATCAAATTAACCCATTGATCATCTTGAACTAATTAGAATCAAATTTGATCATTAAAAAAATTTCAATTTATCACTTTCTGCCAATTGTAAAATTTGCGCAAGGAGCTCCTTTGACTAGCCTTAAAAACTGACCAGAACACCTGATTGAGCTTTGAAATTGAACACATTGAATCTCTGGTCTGCATTCTTGCACCCTATTAGATATCATCTCATGAAGAATTCCAAGTCAAAAAATATTGACTATCAAAGTTGCCTTCCCAAAATTACCTACAAGCAAACACGTTAAAAAATAACCTGGGTTTAGATTTGGCTTGAAAAACTATGCAAATGGGCACATGGGGAAACAAAAATTGGGACATTGGTTCTCTGTCATGAGGATATTATGGATATGTGATTTGGGCTCATGATGAATAATTGGGCGCAAATGGTGAACAGTCAAAGTAGGCTACTTGGATTTTATAGATTTAAACAATTGCAAGATAACAATTTTTGCAAATGGAAATGAGCTGGAAAAGTGTGCATACGAATTCGTCATGACTTGCAAATTGACACACTTAAAGTATTTTTGGAAGAAAACCTAGGGGTACAATCCATTCAATCTCACTAATAATGGATCTCAAGTTATGACATCACGAACAAGAGTTCCAAGCAATCTACATTTTATGACACCAGTAAAAAGATAGAAATTCCATTTGGAATCGCATTTGAAAATTGAGCAAATGGATTCGTCATGAGCTGAAACTTGAAACATAACAAGTCTCTAATATCTAAAATGAAATGCAAAAGGATTTTTAGCATTTTGATCATTTGGTCAAAAGTTATAACTCATCAAACAGAGCTTCCCAAAATTGTGTGCAATTTGTAAATGTGTTAAAACAGTAAACTACCAAATTTGAGGGATTCAAAACCTAGACAAACGAACTTGAAAAAACTTGAAATATGAAACATAGGTTCTCAGGTATGGATATTAAATACTTCTGAAGCGGTGAGTCCTAAAACATTTTTGGGTGTGAGATACTCAATCACAAACATGGCCTCCTGTCATTGTTTGACACTTGGGGTAAAATGCAGATTTGGCAAATGCTCAAAATGGGATCTTACAGAATAGCTTAGAATGGAAATTTAACATCATGGAACACATAGACACATTGAATGAAAGTGTTAGAAACATTAAACAACTTAAGGTCCTAAAAGGTATAGTCAGGTACATATGCATTTATGGGGCTTGATTTTTCAACGGTGCTCAAAATTTGGACTACAATTTTGAGCGCCAACACCATCTATTCCGTTTGCTCCAAGTGACTAGGTAAACCATATCCCCAAGCTCATCCTATTCCATTTAGTGCTTGAACATTCTCGGGCACACCAAAGCAAAATGTCCCTAAGGGTCACTAAATGCCATAGGGCAGTGATCTTTGACAGGGCATATCTCAGAGGTCATACAAGGTATGGATATGATTCTAGGTCCTATAGGACTATATTGCAGAGACCTACAATAACCTCTCTCTCTTTTTGGAGATCTTACTCTGTTTTGATTTTGCAAGGCCATCTAGGGTCATGTTTAAACTCATAATGGTTGATAGTACAAAGTTGCCAACAACCAAATCTCTCTCACCATTTGTCATGGGATCAAATTGCCTATTCCATTAGCTCTGGATGGCTGGGTAAACCCTATCCCTAAGCTTTTCATCTCCCATTGAGTGCTTGAACATTCTTGAGCACATCGAATCAAAATGTCCCTAAGGTTCACTAAATACCATAGGGCATTGATCTTTGACGGGGCATATCTCAAAGCTCGTGCAAGGTATGGATATGATTATAGGTTCTATAGGACCATGCTGTAGAGACCTATAATAACCTCTCTCATTTTTTGGAGATCTTACTGCATTTTTATTTTGTGATGTAAATCCCATAGGGCAATGATCTTTGATAGGGCATATCTCAGAGCTCATACAAGGTATGGATGTGATTCTAGGTCCTGTAGGACTATATTGCAAAGACCTAAAATAACCTCTCTCTCTCTCTCTCTTTGGAGATCTTACTTTGTTTTTATTTTGCGAGGCCATCTCGGGTGATGTTGAAACTCATAATGTTGGACAGTACAATGTTGCCAACTACCAAATCTCTCTCACCATTTGTCGTAGGATCAAACTACCTATTCCATTGGCTTTGGGTGGATAGGTAAACCCTATCCCCAAGATTTTCATGTCCCCTTGAGTTCTTGAACATTCTTGAGTACATCAAACCAAAATGTCCATAAGGTTCACTAAATGCCATAGGGCAGTGATCTTTGACAGGGCATATTCAGAGCTCGTGCAAGGTATGGATATGATTCTAGGTTCTATAGGACCATACTGTAGAGACCTACAATAACCTCTCTCATTTTTTGGAGATATTACTCCATTTTGACTTTTTGATGCCATCTTAGGTGATGCTAAAACTCATAGTGTTGGCCAATACAAAGTTTCCAACTACCAAATTTCACTCACCTTTCATGGTGGGACCAAATTGTCTATTCCATTAGCTCTGAGTGGCTAGTCAAACACTAGACCTAAGCTCATCTTGTCCTACTGAGTGCTCAAATGTTCTCAAGCATGCCAAACTAAAACATCCCTAAGGGTCACTAAATGCCATAGGGCAATAATCTTTGACTATGGCAACTGGATATGTCATCTCATCCAATGATGGAGGCTCATGATAGAGGGTAAAGGGGTGATCATGCACATTGTTTTCAACATGTATTTTTTTATGGTAATAAGGTAATCCTCAAATCTTTCTACTTCATCCCATGCCCTATTTTGACAATTCTTCAACCTTGGGTTTTTCACATTTAATATTCCCCTAACAACAAGGCTCGACAATTCCTACCAACAAGGCTTCATACTCCATTGTTGTATTTGTGTTGTTTTATTCTAGTTTAAAAGAATAAGGGAATTTATCACCTTGTAGTGATATCAACAGTACACCAACTACTATACTATTGGATGAATAGATACCATTGAACTCAATATCCTATAGGGAATCCTTATTATTAAGTTTAGATTCAACAACCTCTTCCCCTCCTAAAATAATTTAGTTAGAAATTTAACACCTATTGCATAGAATTTGGGCTTGGGGATCTTTTGATGAAAGGAATGTACATATACTTTGCATTTAGTTGGAGTGTTGCAATTTCCTTACCCACTAGTATAGTATCTTGGGACCAATCCAATTTAACTTTTCCTCCTAGGTCCCTACAAAAACTCTTTCTCATCATGTCATTACTAACTAGGATATTAGGAACCATAACAATTATCTTTATTGTCTTTCTTGGATGGGTGGCTAATGCAAATTGAGAATTTTTTATTTTTTATACTAGGGGGGCCTTCTTATAATCCATAAAAGACCATTTACCAAAGATTTTAGTTAGAGGGGAGGGGGGTGGATCTAAGGATTTCAGAACATAGAAGGCATTGTGTTGTCAGAGGCCCTAGAGTCAATTATACAATTGTTGATCTTATGGTTGTGTATGAACATAGAAATATAGAATGGTTTGAGCTTCATATTTAATGAGACATATTTGTCATATGAAAAAACTTTAGCCTCAAATTTAACAATGGAGGAATGAACTACATAATTTTGACCGATTTCTAAAGATAAAACATTAGTTAATTGTTTATCAACAACTTTAGGGATAAATTGATGACATATGACATATTCAATCAACTTATCCAATCCATTAGGATTCAATCTAAGGTACTCATAGGGGGGAATTTTTAACTTTTGGATAACTTACAAAAGTATGGATTTTTTTAGCAAATGAGATTTTGGAGTCATTGAACTTTGAAATTTTGAACCAAAGGTTTGACAAAAGTGATGTTTACCTTTGTTTAGCTACTTTGGGCATAATGTATTGCCTTGAGTCTTAAGGATCTATTGGCTTCTTGTTGGAATAGTGCATGAAGGATATTTTGACATTACCAAGATATTGCCCTATCTTTTTACATCGAATTTATATTCAAGATGACAATTTATAGAGTTGACAAACATTTAAGGATTTCCTACATTTTCAACTATCTCTCGGTAGGAATTACCATTGAACTTGGGCATGATCTCCTTAGCTTCTTTGGGTAGGTTGTTTAGATTAGCACTTAAGAGGTAGAAGCTCCCCATGGTTGAGCCATTGTAGCAATTAGAGTTGAGATAGGTACTTTAGGGGGAAGATTTGTCCCATGTAAAGTTTAAGCTTTCGAAATAGTAGGGTGGGAGTTCACTTGGTTTCCTTCAAAGGATATGAAGGTCTAATTTTTTCTTTTCTCCTAGACCCTCTAAAGTTTGGTGAGAAGTTAAGGTCTTGTAATTATTGAAATATAGAATCAAGGATACCTTCCCTTTTTTGAGATCTATTGTATTGTCTAGAGAATACAAACTCCAATTTTCCCAATAACGGTTCACAGACTAAGATATTTGGGATTCTTGGTTTCTAGAGGTTATTCAATTTTATCTTTGTCTTTATTGTTGTAGTTGTCTAAGAACATCATCTATATATTCTTCCTCCTTGATAACTCTACTAGCTCTATGCTAATCTTCTTGACTTCTCCTAGACTGTCAAGCAAGAATATTTAACTGACTAAGAATATATTCTTTCTTGTCGTGAAAACCAATATTGATTTCCAAAATAGGTATAATATTTTCATGTACTTTGTAAAGAATCTTTGAAAAATCCCTAAAACTAATCTCTAATCTAAGGAACAACCTATTTATGATTGGAGGAACCCTAATCAAGGGTTGGCAACTCATTTCTTGTACGAATTGATACTGTTGGAATGTATGCAGCAGATTGTGACTATTTTAGCATAGATTTTACTAGTTTTTAATCTTGTTTGGAGGAAAATCACATGGTCTTCTAGATTTCAAGGCTACAGACCCTAATCTATTAGCCATTAGGGTCTATAGCCTTGAAATCTAGAAAATCCATGCATTAGTAATAGTTTGTGACCAAATTTTTAAAGGTTTTGTCAATTTCTTCAAAGATACCCATTTGCTGCTAGTTTTGGAGTTGTATATCATGAAAGGGTTGCAAGTCTCGTCTCCATTGTGGAAATTCCATGGTCTTCTATATTTCAATGCTACAGACCCTAATGTATTATATTATGCAAGAAAGGGCCCTAAAAGTGAGTGCAAAGAATTCTTTGACCAAGCCCTAGGTGAGCTAGGCAATGCTTGGCTAGGGATTGTCAGCAAAGAAAGAGCTCTCGAGAGAAAAGATTGAAGAATGAAGACTTTCCATATTGAGGGATTGAAGAGGGATGTGAGGAGGTTCTAACTTGTGGAGGAGGAGCCTTGATGAAGTGTGGAAGGTGTCTTAAAAGTGGAGACAATAGGCAGCCAAGAAAACCCTACCAAACCCTCAATTTTGTTATTTTTGTTATACGACCTGTATGCATCTTGAGACCCTAATAATCCTTGATAATGGGTCTTATGTATCAATTTTTCTTTAGGATAGAGGTGTTGAAACTCTAAGAAAAAGGAGCTATTGGCTCTAGAAATCTGGGTGGAGGCCTAATTAGAGGCTCTCCTTGTAGCACTTTTGTGAAGAAATCTTGAAATCAGGTACAAACCCATTACTATTATCCATTAAAGCATAGTAAAAGTGTTCCAATAACACCTTAGGACATCATGAAAACCTTGTATGGAATAGGGAGTTCTATGGTATCTAGTAGACCTATAAAACCATTGGAGGGATAATGTTCCTAGAAGAGTAAGGGAGTGATGCTACAAGTTTAGATTAGTTAACCTAGTGAGAGGTTGGGCAAGGTCAGGGGATGTTATAAGTAGTAAGAGATCCTATAGACCACATAGGTGTAGAGAATATACCAAGACCCACATATAATATACAAGGTTGCATGCGAACAGGGGTACTTGGGATACGGGTACAGGTACAACTATTTTTTATAATAGGGGATGGGGGTACTTGGGTATGTCAAACTTTATTTTTAATTATACTTTTATATTTATAGAAAACCTGAATCTATGAGTCATGAAAATGATTTTTTGAATCAAGAACAGTGATAAATTTTGCAAATGTAATGTATTATTTTCAGTTTCAAATTTGTTATATGTTTGTAATAATAATTTATGATAAATTTTTAGATGCATAACATTGAAGGCATGCTTTAAACATGAACAAGAAGATCATAAATCATATGACAATGACATATTACAAATGATAAATTTCTTGGTTTAACATTGATAAAGTTTATTGTTGGTCAATATTGTATCAAAGTTTCAAATTGATTAGGCATTGAATTAAGCTTGATAAAAAAATAACAGAGAAGGAAAACTTTAAACATGAACAAGATCATAAATGATATGATGATGACATATTGGAAATGATAAAATTATGCTTGAACAGTGATAAAGTTTATTATTAATCAATATTCTATCAAATTTCAAACTAATTAGGTATTGAATTAAGCTTGATAAACAATGAGCTGATACACAAAGAAAAAACTAAAAAAATAATTTGAAATCTCAATCAAGGTCCTTGGCTATGATACTCTCCACTGAGTACCTGGTACTTGGGCTACATGTACTGAGTACTTGGGTACGTGGGTATGAGTACCAAGGGTGTGGGTACAAGTACCCATGCAACCTCATAATATATTATGATAACCAATAATTTCACAAGTCTAATAATGCCATGCATCAAATAAATATCATACATCAAATATAAAATATCATATATACGTCAAATGTATATCGAATATGTCCACTAACATAAAATTCAAAATATATGTTTGCGGATGCCTATACATGTGTGTCTATCAACTATATCCTCTCCTTCCCATGAGGGAAAGGAAAAAAATCTCTAGAGGTCTTTGGTTGTTGTGTGGAGGCAGATGATGGAGATGATGGGGTCTTCCTCACATGCTCGCTCATCCTCTTTTTGAGGCTCTTCTCTAACTCAAGCTGATACAAATAAAGAAGATATGAATCAATATTTATTATACATTGAAATCAAATATATGTACACACAAAATTAATTATTTTCTTACTGCCATCAAATAGTCACTCTACAAGTACACCTCAAAGGCTCATGGATGATTGGGTGTAACAAGACCCTACAACAATTCAATCAATATAATCACTTATAAATAATATTAGAAATTCTGATACTAATTATTATAAACAAAAACTAAAACCAAGAAAATTCTTTCATACCTTAGTCAATGGTTGTGAACTAGCCATAGCTATAGACACTTCACGATCGATGGACTATCGAAGATAAGGAGGAGTTTCAGATTTCAAGAGCTACATGTCATACAATACATGTTACATGTAACATGAAACATGAAACAAATATAATAAAATGAATTAAATTAACATGAAACAAATGTACCTCTACGAAGCTCATATAACATCTAGGCTCGAAGTCCCTAGTGAATGTCGACGATCCTGTAGAGAACTGATGCACATGCATAAATTTTTTTGTCAATCCTTGATATGATTACTTAATAAATATATGTATTAATTTAAATTATTAAATCAATACATACCTTTGGACTCATCGATGGGACGAAAAATGGGTTTAGAGAATCACTACTATGGCTGCTAACATGTTGACCCTGAATTTTGAACAATGTCAATATATGCTAATTAATTAGTCATTTACTATACATATGAAATGTGATCAAATTAGTTTATTATAATTGTAATTTACCTTTGTGTCAATGCCAAATGTCTCATTGAAGAACTGATCAATGACTAGCCCATCATCCATACTATCTCTAGCATGACTGCCAAATGTGCATAAGGATACACATGATGTGCACATGTAACCACAATGTACAAAAGACTCCTCCTCAACTAATGGATTCATGAAATGAATGAGGATTTGTGTCAAAGCATTAATAGTCCCTAGAGTGTTGGCATCTACATGTTCCTTCACAATTGAAGGAATACTCACATGCTCACCCTGTGGCTTGACAATAGGTGCCCTAACTACATTAGGGTCATGACGTGCCCCCAACCTCTCAAATAATGAACCCCCACCTCTACCCTAAGATTTTAATATATCAAAATAATTGGGGATGTCCCCAAGGACAAACTCAAAATATAATTTCTTTAAGAAATACTTTGGGACCACATAATTATTGCAGGGAGGGGCATAGAAAACCATCCACCATCTATCCCAAAAATTATTTCTAATACCATCGTGTATGCACCAATGGATGGAGAACCATTTAGTTGTCTCTCTAATAGTATTTTATTCACCAAGCTTTCTAAACAATGCACAAATGCTATCTTTTAGTATTTCTTTTTTTAAAACATTTTGATATGATAATTTGTTTGCATAATATCTTTTTTGTTCATCCCTCTTAAACTACCAAAAATCCAATTGACCATTAATAGAAACTACATGGGTCATAATGGACTAAAGGGAGGATGCTAAATGAGTTCTCATTGGATTAGTTTGTCCACAAGATTTCAACCTACCAAAAAGTGCTTCTAATTTATTTTTTCCTCTTTTTATTTCATTTATTATGTTGTCTTGTGTGCTAGGAGGAGGTCTTCTAATTAGTGCAGGTTGTAGAATTTCTTGTTCTTGTTGTGGAGGGTTTTGATTCTCATCTTGTTGAGGTTTTTGGTTTGGATCTTGTTGAGGGTTTTGGTTTTGATCTTGTTGGGAATTTTTCAGTTCATTATTCACATTTCGTGACAATAAACCAATTGCAATCTAAATAAATAAACAAATTTAAAGAAAAATTGAAAAAAACCTACAAAACAATACAAAAACATATAAAACAATGCAAAAAGAAGGCTAAACAACATATGACATGATCACGATCTCAAACTTTGATGACAAGAAGGCATCTTGATGAGGCGGCTGGCAAAAATCTTCAATTTGCTAAATTTGTGTACGTGCTATGAGGAGAGGAAGTTGAAAAATGAGGAAAAAATGAATGGGCTATGGGTTTGTAGCCTATTTACAAAATTTTTGGGTTTTAAAAAGCATGTATGCACTATAGTGTATGCATGCTATAGTGTGTATGCACTTTCTAAAGTTAGGAAGAAAAAGGGTGTCATATTTTTGGCATCACACCTTGGTGCACTTATCCTTGACAACTTACATAGCACTCATTTATGTATCTAGACATGTGTCAGGTTGTCACTATGTCACCAAGGATAAAAACCTTGTAACTTTCATTGGAAAAAAAGAGACTATCATCGATCTTAAAAGATTTAATAGTGTGGACAAACATTTTATCCCTGTCAATTATATTCCTTATAGAAAATAGAAATTTGATATTTGGACAATATTTAATGACCTAGATCCTATGAAATTTTCTACAAGGGTTGGTCCCACCACATATCCACATGGCAGGTTCTCACTATGTCACCAAATATACAAACCTTCTAACTTCCATTGGCAACAAAGTGAGGCTTGTCAATTTTCTATCTAATCTACAACACAACATTTACTTTTGAAACCTTGCTTCTCTTGATTAGGTCCTATAGATAGGTGTCACCTTGTCGCTATGTAGCCAAGAGTATAGACCTTCCAACTCTTGTTGGCAAAAAAGTGACAACTGTTGATCTTAAGGAAGATGAAGGGTCATCATTACTGAACTAATATTTTCAAACATAATATGAAAACTAGAAAATCTCTTGGGTTAAAAATCTTTTACAAGTACTTAGGGAAATATTGGGTAATGAACACAAAATGTACAAAGTACATAGGAAAAAGAAGGCATTAAAATGACTTTTCCTGCACACTCCCTTTTTAAAATGAAACACACCATGCAAGCCTAACTCAAATGTCCTCTACGAAAAGATTTAACATTGGAAAATCAACATAAAAACATTAGGTATTTTCCTAAGGTCAACAATGATTTACAAAACCCTAATTTTTGAGAAGGAAGTGGAACTTTCACTAAGGATGTATCAAAAAAATTCATGTGAAAAACTAGGCCAACAATGACAACCAATATTCCTTCTTACCCCAAGCTCTCCTAAAGTTTCCTTAGGTCATCCACTTGAATAGGTAGGGGTTCTACACACCCTACACTCCTTAGGATTCTATTCAAGAGATATTAAACCATTGAATTGGTGTACATCAATTAGGTAGAACAAACATGCTTTCTAACTTATCAACAACACAAGTAACCCCAAATGTTCAATTGACTTCCCCAGTGGATGAATGGTCATCCAAGAAGGTATTTGGACTTCCTTCAATGTTATCAATCACAACTAGGCTTGAAACCCTAATCAAGTTTGACCAACCAAGCAAGAATTCCTCCAAATGCTTGTAATAGGGCTACAAGCAATTAACCTTCCAACTAAGGTCAAAATCCAATACCTTGCAAAACCCTTAACAAGGGGTAAAAAAAACTACCAATCTAGACACCTTTTGAGATAAATTGAGGGTTCTAGGGGTCTAGGCTTCTTAATATGTCAATATAGTACAGGCACAATTATAGCCTTAAAATAAGGGTTATAAGGGTTTAGCAGATAGTTAGATGCAAAGAAGGTTTTTCCTATCATAGGGATTCTCTCAATTCTTTCCACTAGGATTGTGATTACTTGACAACATCTTCTAACATATCTAAAGCTTTGGTTGAAGTATATCAAATGTTCAACTTCTCCAAATCCATCTTCTCTACTATGTGATCCCTAATCAAGTTACTAGGACTTACCTAGGGCATCACTTCAAAAAAATCTATTAAAAATCTCAAAAGGTTATACAGAAGCTATGGTGGGAAGTAGCCCTATGATTGCATTCTTGCAAATAGCTTGATTTAGAATAGTAGGCTAGTGGAAACCAAAACAATTTTATCATCCACAAAAACTCTATGAAAGTGAAAAACTAAGTATGTACAAAATATAATAAAAACCTAGTTTAACACTTCCAATCTATAACAATCCAAATCTAATCCATATAAAAGACAAGAACACACAAAAACATAAACATAAAATTATTACTAACAACTTATTGCTCAGTCCATAAAATCCAAAATCTAACTTCTCCAACAACTTGAATTGGTTGAGAATGGCCTCATATAGTCTTACCATGAGTGATCCTAACTATTTTAGATATTTATCTCCTCTTCTTGAAAAATTTGCACAAAATGCATGAAAAGTTGTCAATGTTGTTACTGACAACATTGACAACAACTGAGCAATTTTTGCATCTTGAAGAGTTAGACCCTCAAACTTGCTCCAAAGGTCATAAAACTTTGCATAATGTACAAATAGGAATTAAAGCACCTAAATATGACCTAAAAACCTCTATTTTATCATTCTACCCTTCTAGGTCCCAAAACACCTAATTTGGCCAAGTATGCAACTAGGAGCAACTTTAACCTATTTGGGCTTGTCAAATCTAACCTTTACAATATTAGGACTACATGAGTCCCTTTATTCACCTAGTGGTGTTGTTAGCACCAATACAAGCCAAAATACAAAAGGGAGCCCTAGGTCTTCCTTATCCCACCTAGGTACCCCTATACCATACTCCCCCACAGAGATAAGCTATGTCATTCCTATGGACAAGAGGTATGTGTTGACGTGCAACTTTTTGAAATCTTCTATAGCAATCCATGTGGATTCTAAGTCTAGTTGGCATCTCCACTTGATGAGTTGATTCATGTACACCTTGTTCCTAGTTTCTTTCTTAACTCTTGACTCTAACACCTTTTTAGCTTCTAACTTCTTGGTGGAAGGGATTGTTGTAGGTTCAAAATCACCCTTAAGTCCTTGACTACTATGAGCATCATTAGGCAACCAACCTTTGAACTGAACCAAGTCTTTCAGATTAAAAAATGTAGATATACCAAATATGATGGTAAATAAACCTTGTATGCATTCACTCCATATTTTTCTATGATCTTCCAAGGTCCTATTATTTTCATCTACAACTTAGTAGGTGCACCTTTCTCCAATCTTTCCTTGTTTAAGTGCACCATGACATAATCACCAATTGGGAATTGGATATCCTTTGTCCTTTCATCTACTTTGGATTTTAGTTTTTGTGCATTTTCTTGGATGTTCTTCCTTACTTGCTCTTGTATTTCCTTCATTGTTTGGGAAAAATCATTAGCATGCCCACTCCTATATTCCATGCATAAAAGATCCCTTAACTCACACAAACCCCTAAAATGCATACCATAGAAAATTTCAAATGGAGTTCTCGCTGTGGTCCTATTTGTGCTATCATTATATGCATACTATACTTAGGAGATAACCATATGCCATGTTTTCTCATACTCCTTAGTTAGGCACCTTAAGAGAGTACCTAGCACCCTATTGACCACCTCAGTCTCACCATCAATTTGAGGATGGTATGCTAATCCAAATGACAAGTTTGTGCCAAGTCTACTCCACAAAAGTCTTACAAAAGGGACTCATGAATGCCACATCCCTATCTAAAACTATGCTTAATGGAATACCATAATCCTCATAACCTCTTTGAGGAATAAATGTTCAATGTGGCTTGCATCATTAGTATTTTTGCATGGAATAAAGTGTCCTATCTTTTTGAACCTATCAACAACTACATAGACACTATCATAACTCTATTTTATCTTATGTAATCCTACTATTAAATCCATGCTCACACATTCCCATGGCCTATTTAGGACAGGTAAGGGCTGATATAGGCCTTCATTACTCATCCCACCTTTAACTTTCTTACACACCATGCATTGTTCTAAATACTTGGTTACATCTCTAACTAATTTAGGCCAATAGTAGAATCTTTGAACTACATCTAGAGTATTTCTCACACCAAAGTGTCCACTTAGACTCCCATTATGTTTCTCCTGCATTAGGTTTTCTCGTATTGATCCCCTTGGAACACATAATTGATTACCCTTAAAGAGCAATCCTTTTTGTAAGGTAAATTCACAAAATTTTCTATGAAAGTGGTTCTCAAAATTAGAGCATACCTTGTATGCCTCTACAAATCCTTCATCCTCCTTAAGAGACTCTTAAAGCTTTCTACCCCAATTTTGATGCAGAGCCACACCTTGGAAAACTCAGGAGGAATCAGACACTCAACTGAGTTGCTTCAAGGGGCATCTACAACCTCCAGGATCACACACTAAAATCAGATTCAAAACATAACTTCGAAAATAAAATCCCTTAAAATATCTTCTTGCTGCCTCCGGATAGACCTGCACTCAGACATGAATAACTTTCAAACCAAAAAATATTTACTCAATCTAACTATTGAGATTTGGTGTAACTAGGTTTCAAACAACATATAAAAATTTGAGAGAAATCCAACGGTTCAAACCCGAGACATTGACCACGCATCAGAGTACATTTTTTTGCAAAACATTGCTTCTTGCTATCTCTAGATAGACCTGTGAACAGACATGTATAACTTTTGAACCAGATCAAAACTCTTCAATTGCTCTGGTGAAGGTGGGTATAATTAGGTTTATAATAACATATCCAAAGCTCATGAAAATCCAACAGTGCATTTGGGAGATATTACCCACGCACTGAGACTAATTTTCTGCAAACATACCAAATTTGACCCAAAACTAAAACTTTTTAATCTTCTGCAAACTATCAACTTGTTTCTAGTGAGAAGATAAGAAAAATCTGTTCAAAACTCAGACCATCGAAAACTTGCACAAAGACAAAATGAAGAAAACATTTCATATCTCTCCAAATTCGATTCCTCTTACATAGCCGACTGGCTCTCCCTTAAAATTGACTTTCTTTTTCCTCTTAAAGGATGTGAAACATTTTCTTCTTATTTTAGAAAAGAAGAACGTCTTCTATCCAAAAAAAGGATAAGAATCTGAAACATTTTTTCTACCAATATTAGACAGTCATTTTCTAAGTCAATAATATTCCAAAAATTTCCTACTACCTATTATTAGATTCTAAAAATCATTAAACTCTCCACCTACGAATTAAAAAAAAACTATTCTAATTTAAGATCCACACACCTGGTCCTAGGTGGTTATATCTGGAGAGCTTATCGAACTGCTACTCTAGGTATGCCACCACATGTAGGATGCTATTAAAAATTTCAAAAAATAAAAGCATTTAAAACATAACATTAAATTCCCTATTACATTTTCAACAATGTTTCCTCCTATAGCGTTTCTCTTCTCTGCCACTGCAGCATACTCCCCTGTAGAATGAATCTCAAGTCCTCTGAGATGATGTGTTGTAGAAATGAGTCTCATTCTTCTTTCAAACTTTCCAATTTCTTTGAACTAGGATGAGCATATCTACAAGAAAAACAAAGATAATATCCAACTTCTCCACATTGTAGCTTTGATTCTTTAATGCTATAAATGTCACAGAAAATTCTCTAGCATGATTCACTATACATGAAATTTGCATCCCTGCATAAACATTATTAGAAGAAAACATATCATCAGCATTAAGATTATTTGAGTTCTCTTTTTGAATATGAGCTTCCTTATACACCATGTAACGTGCATGATATCTATGTTCATCAATAGTAACCATAAACTTATCTGCTTCTTGACTATTAGCCAGTTTCACATCTTGAATCTTAAGAATCGTATTTATCTCTTCTTCCTTTATTAAAAATTTATCATCATCTTGATCTTCTATAGTAATCTCACTTTCAAATATCTCTTTCTTATTAAAACTTTTCTCAAGAACAATAATAGTATTGCACTCTTTCCTTTCTTCTTCAAGTTGAGTTTCCGTACTACCGCCATGCCTTTTCCATTCTCCCACAATGGCTGCAAATTTTTCCCATAAATCAGATTCTTCTTTAGAACTTGTTGTTACACATTCCTTAGCTTCATCTTCATGCCATTCCTCTTGACATTTCTCTTCATTATGCATATTTAAGGCTTCATCAATTGCCTCCAAAATATTTTCCATAGGAGTACCTTCCAACATTATACTCTTCTCTATTTTCAAAGGACACATTATTGTTCCAACCATAACTTTATCACACTCAAATCCCATAGGGCTTTCCTCTTTATTCTTCTCATCAACATTTACTTGCTGCACTCCTTTCTGCATTTTATTTTCTCTCATCTTAGCTTCACTCTCTTCACATTTCTTTCTCAAACTTTTTATTTCCTCTTCTATCTTGCTTACCTGTTCTTTTTGTTTTCTCATTTCTTCTTCCTCTCTTTTCTTCTTTTCTATCACTTCTTTCAAGAATTCTTTCTTACCCATCATCATAACTTTGGCTTCTACGGCTTTGGATTCTTCTTGACTTGGCTCAACTAAAGGTATCAGTTCAATGACCTTTCCATTCTTTGTAATGGTATATGTATTCTTCACTCCATCATGATGTGCCTTGAGATCATATTGCTAGGGTCTGCCGAAAAGTAAATGGCATGCATCCATATTGACAATATCAAATAATAATCTATCCTTATAGGCTCCAATCTGAAACTCCACCCAAGCTTTCTCTTCCACTATAGTATGTTGCCCTTTATTTAACCAAGATATTTTGTAAGGATACGGGTGTTGTGATCTTGGTAGCTTCAACTTTTCCACCATTTCAAGAGACACAAAATTATCTGTAGAACCAGATTCTACTAGTACCTTACAAACTTTTCCCCTAGATTTATAGGTAGTTCTAAAAATGGACTTCCTTTGTGGTGGTTCTTCTTTGACAGGTATTTTCAACAGTGTTCTTCTCATCATAAGTGCTTCCCCCTTTTCTGGATAACCATAATTGTCTGAATCTTCTTGTAAATATGCTTCTTGTGCCAGGTGTATTCTCTTTTCGCCATGAGTACTAGAGCTTTCTTTTGCTGGACATTTGTGTGCCATATGACCTTCCTGATTATAGTTGTAGCATCTTATTGGTCCATTCGTCCTTCCTAGTGATCTTCCTCTGAAATTTGGCCTTCTACCTCTGAAACTTCCTCTGAAATTATCAAACTTATTAACTTCATTATGGATCTCAGTTTGTGGCTGAAAATTTGGACTCCTTCCTGCAAATGTACCTCTTCCTCTAAATGGTTGCCTTTCTCTGCCTCTATTATTATTTTCTTGTCTCCTTTTGATTTTCTCTTCCACCTTCAAAGCCAGCTGATAGCACTTAGCTACGGTGTTTGGACTCAGCAACTGCAACTCTTCTTGTATGTTCATCCTCAAACCATTTAGGTATCTTTCTACCTTGATACTCTCGGGTTCTACAAATTTTGATCTTAGACTTAACTTCTAAAATTCTTCTGTATAAGTACATACATCCATATCCCTTTGTCTAAGATTCTGCCTCTTCTGATGCAACTGTACCTCATAGTCTTCAGGGAGATACGTCTCTCTTATCATTGACACCATCTTCTTCCATGAACAAATCTTCCTTTTATCCTCTTTTACCCTTTCTTCTTGCATGAAATTCCTCCATGTAAGGGCTGCTCCCTTCATTCTGGACTTAGCCAATTTAACTTGCTATGATTCTGAAACTTTCTCACATTCAAAATGATTCTCTAAGGCTTCAATCCATTCCAACACTAATTCAGTGTCCATCTTTCTTGTAAACATAGGTAACTCCACGGGTTTTCCTCCCAAAGCCTTTAAAGCTTTAAAAAATGGCTTCTCGTTCTCAGATATCCTATCTTCTTCACTGTCGGGTACATCTTCCTCTTCTTCCATTTCTTCTTTCATTTCTTTCTTCTCAACTACAGTATGCATATATTCCAATTTACTGGCTAGTTTTGCCACTATCCCCTTCAACTCCCTATTCTCTTTCTAGATAAGTTCTTCTTGCTCCTCGACTTTCTTCACTAACTCTGCATTGGTCACCATCTTGCTTGAACCTATTGAGGAATCTTGATCAGGGGCGTTCAACATATAACTTCACAACCTACAACTCTCAAGCTCTGATACCAAAAATGATGCAGAGCCACACTTTGGAAAACTCAGGAGGAATCAGACACTCAACTGAGTTGCTTCAAGGGGCATCTACAACCTCCAAGATCACACACTAAAATTAGATTCAAAACAAAACTTTGAAAATAAAATCCCCCAAAATATCTTCTTGCTGCCTCCGGATAGACCTGCACTCAGACATGAATAACTTTCAAACCAAAAAATATTTACTCAATCTAACCATTGAGATTTGGCATAACTAGGTTTCAAATAACATATAAAAATTTGAGAGAAATTCAATGGTTCAAACCCGAGATATTGACCATGCATCAGAGTACATTTTTTTGCAAAACATTGCTTCTTGTTGTCTCTAGATAGACCTGTGAACAAACATGTATAACTTTTGAACCAGATCAAAACTCTTCAATCGCTCTGGTGAAGATGGGCGTAATTAGGTTTATAATAACATATCCAAAGCTCATGAAAATCCAACAGTGCATTTGGGAGATATTACCCATGCACTGAGACTAATTTTTTGCAAACATACCAAATTTGACCCAAAACTAAAACTTTTTAATCTTCTACAACCTATCAACTTGTTTCCAGTGAGAAGATAAGAAAAATCCGTTCAAAACTCAGACCATCGAAAAATTGCACAAAGACAAAATGAAAAAAACATTTCATATCTCTCCAAATTCGATTCCTCTTACATAGCCGACTGGCTCTCCCTTAAAACTAACTTTCTTTTTCCTCTTAAAGGATGTGAAACGTTTTCTTCTTATTTTAGAAAAGAAGAACGTCTTCTATCCAAAAAAATGATAAGAATCTAAAACGTTTTTTCTACCAATATTAGACAGTCGTTTTCTAAGTCAGGAATATTCCAAAAACTGCCTACTACCTATTATTAGATTCTAAAAATCATTAAACACTCCACCTACGAACTAAAAAAATATATTCTAATTTAAGATCCACACACCTAGTCCTAGGTGGCTATATCTGGAGAGCTTATCGAACTGCTACTCTAGGTATGCCACCACATGTAGGACGTTATTACAAAGTTCAAAAATTAAAAGCATTTAAAACATAACATTAAATTCCCTATTACATTTTCAACAATGTTGCCTCCTATAGCGTTTATCTTCTCTGCCACTGCAGCAAATTCTATGTAGCTAAAATTCTTGTATAGTTAATAACCTTCTACTTAAGGCATCTTCTACCTTTTTCATCTACCCCTTCTTGTGCTTGACTATGAAAGTGAATTATTGTAAGTAATCCATCCACTTCAAGTGCCTATTGCTCAACTTTTCTTCAGTATTGATGTAGCTTAAGGCCTGATTATCAATAAATACAAAAAAAATCCTTGGGAAATAGATAGTGCCTCCACTTCTTGAGGGATTGAACTAAAGCATGGATTTCAAGGTCATAGGAAGAATATTTCTTTTTGGCTTCATTAAGATTTTCACTAAAGAAGGCTACTAGTCTACCTTCTTGACTTAACACTCCCCTAATTGCTAGGCCACTTGCATCACACTATAGGGTGAAGAGTTTTTCAAAGCTAGGTAGTTGCAAAATAGGTTGGGTAGCTACTTGCTTCTTGAGCATCTCAAATTATTTTTTAGCTTCTAAGGTCAATCTAAACTTGAACTTAACTCCACTATTTATGGTATCTAGCCAAGGTGCACATATGCCTCTAAAATTTCTAATAAACTTCCTATAGAATTGAGAAAGATCATGGAGACTCCTTACCTGAATAGATTTAGTATGTGGTGGCCCATTTAGGATTACAAAAACTTCTCTTGATCCATCTTTAGGGTTCCCTTAGACACTACAAATCCTAGCTACACTAGATCTTACTTGAAGAAGTCACATTCCTTGAGATTGATTGAAATATTCTCTTCATGCAACCTTTGCAATACTGCTTCCACATGTTTGATGTTTTCCTTCTTGGTCTTGTTGAAGATGAGTATATCATCTAGATACACCGCCACAAATCTTCCTATGAAGTCTTTAAGAACTTCATTCATGAACCTCATGAATGTGCTAGGATCATTAGAGAGACCAAATGGAATCACTAGCCATTTATATAGCCCATCTATGGTCTTCAATTTTGTCTTCTTTTCATCTCCCTCCTTAATCTTAATTTGGTGGTATACACTCTTCAAGCCCAATTTGGTGAAGTACATTGCTCCTCCAAGGAAATCCATCAGATCCTTAATCCTAGGTATGAGAAACCTATACCTGATTGTGATCTTATTTATGGCTCTTAAGTCTATACACAATCTCAATTTCCCCCTTTTCTTGGATGCTAGCACAATAGGGACTGCACATGGTATTATTCTATTTTTAATTAGACCTTGGTCCATTAATTCTTGTGCCTATCTTGAGACTTCTAGATTTTGATGTAGACTAAGCTTGTATGTTGCTTTGTTAGATAGAGATGCACCAAGAAAAACATCTATCTGATGGATTATGACCCTTTTAGGAGGTATGGTAGCATGAAATCCATCACTTACTATATCCTTGTATTTCTCAAGCAATGTGTGTACCTCTTTTGGTAATGGCTCTTTGAATGTATTCTTCTATCATTTGGACTTTAATACTACTGCATAACCCTGGCTCTCTTCATCTTTGAAGTCCTTGAAAATTTCCTTACCACTTACAAATAGGACACTTGACACTTTGGATTGTGATGCATCTTTGCTCCAATAAATAATGTATCTTAAAGGTCCTACTATCCTTCTTAAATGAGATGGAATTTTCCCTTCCATCATATACTACTTCTCTATCAAATTTTGAAGGTCTTCCTTATAGAAGATGGCAAGAATCCATGGGTAGGATGTCCTTTCTATAGTTTTCCTCTTGTCATGGTTAGAAGAAGAGGGATTATCAGGGCATCTATGTGTTGGATGGCCTAGTTATCCATAGTTATAACACTTCATATTGGCAAAATAAGAGCTATTCCTACCCAATTCTCTACCTCTATTTGGGTCTCCTTGGTTATCCCTTCCTCTACCATAACCTCCTCTATCAATTCCCTTATTGGCTTTCTCAATGAGTTTAGTCTCACCTTGGTTTTTTTTCTCATTGCCTCTACCTTGACATCCTCCTCTTTGTCCTCTCTAATTTTTTCCTTTTCCTTTGTCCTTGAAGTTGGAGTCTCCTTTGTTCTTGTTATTTTCCTTCACCTTTAGAACTAGATGATGACACCTTTGAATAGTGGTAGGTCTCCACAAACTAAGCTCCTCTTGCATGTTCCACTTCAAACCACCCAAATACCAAGCAACCTTGATTGGTTCCTCTTATTACTTCTTGGATCTAAGGCATAGCCTCTGAAACTCCTTTGTATAAGAGATCACATCCAAGTCCTTATGCATTAATCCTTGTCTCCTATTGTGAAGTTGGATTTCAAAGTCTTATGGTAGGAAGTTCTCCTTCAACTTAATAACCATGGAATTCTAGTTGGCTATAGGATTATTGCCCATGTTGATCCTATCATCTTGTACATACTTCCACCATGTCAAAGATAACCCTCTAAGTCTTAACTTACCCATTTTATCCTTTTAGTGCCTCTAATGCCCCTTCACACTTAAAATAGTTCTCCATGCCACCCAACCAATCCATCACTGCATCCTTATCCATCTTTCTACTAAAGAGTGGCATACCTTCCAAAAATTTCCCTCGTATGTATTTAATATCTTTCAAGAAAGGCTCTTCATTTAAGACAATTTTAGGTTTAGGGACAACTTCCTATTTTTGTTACCTTCTTAACCTTCTCATTTTCTTCTTCTTTCATACTTTTAGTTGCACCAACAACTTCATCCATATTTATCTTCACCTCTTCCAAGGCTACTTTAAGGAGTCTATTCATCCCCTTTTTCTCATCAACTTCTTTGTCCAATTTTGCATTAGTCACCATACTAGACTCACCTACTGACTCTCCAGTAGTTGTAGACATACATAACTTCCCAAGTCCTCAACTTGCTTTGATACCATTCTGATGTAATAACCAATCTTTCTTCTAATCCCAATCTCTCCTAGGGTTCCCTTATGTCATACACTTGACCAATTATCGCTTCTATAACCTTGCACTCCTTAGGACTCTATTCAAGAGATCCTAAAATATTCAATTGGTGTACATCAATTAGGTAGAACAAACATGCTTGCTAACTTGCCAACAACACAAGTAACCCCAAATGTTTATTTTACTTCCCCAATAGATGAATGGTCATCTAGGAAGGTATTTAGAATTCCTTTGATTTCCTTAATCACAATTAGGCTTGAAACCCTAATCAAGTTCCACCTACCAAGCAAGAATGCCTTTGAATGCTTGTAACAAGGCTACAAGCAATTGGCCCTGCAACTAATGTAAAACCCCAATATCTTGAAAAATAACCTTAACAAGGGGTTAAAAAAAAACCAATCCAAATGCCCTTTTTAGAGACATTAAGGATTCTGAGGATCTAGGCTTCTCAATATGTCTGTATAGTACAAGCACAATTATAGCTTTAAAATAAGGGTTTTAAGGCTTTGGTAGACAATTAGATGAAAAGAAGGTTTTAACTAGATTAGGGATTATCTCAATGCTTTCCACTAGGATTGGGGTTACTCCAAAACATCTTCTAACATATCCAAAGCTTTGGTTGAAGTATCACAAATGTTCAACCTCTCCAAATTCACTTACTCTACACTATGATCCCTAACCAAGTTACTAGGACTTACCTAGGGCATCACATCAAAAAAAATAATTAGCATTCCAAGGCCCCATCCAAAATTTACAATATTTACATGGAGTCATGTTAAAAAAATTAAAAGTCTGTATAGAACCTACAGTGGGAATTGGCCTTATGACCCCATTCTTGCAAACAACTTGGTTCAGAACAACAAGTTAGTGGAAATCAAAACAATTTAATCAACCACCAAAATTATATGAAAATAAAAAAATAATCCCATAAAAAATCTCACAAAAACCTACTTGAACACTTCCAATCTATAAAAAACCAAATTTAATCAATATACAAGCCAAGAACACTCAAAAACATAAAATTACTACTAAGAACTTGTTGCTCATTCCATAAAATCCAAAAACTAACTTCTCCAACAAATTGAATTGGTTTATAATGGAATCATATAGGATTACCACAATCATTACTAAATATTTCAAATATTTATCTCCTCTTCTTCAAAAAGTTTCACAAAATGCAAGAAAAGTTGTCAATGTTGTCATTGACAATAATTGAGCAACTTTTGCATCTTCAACAGTTAGACCCTCAAACTTGCTCCAAAGGTCATAAAATTTTTCATAATGTAATAATATTACTTAAAAAAACCTAAATATGTCCTCAAAACCTCTATTTTATCATTCTACCCTTCTAGGTCCCAAAACACCTAGTTTTCCCTAGTATGCAACTAGAAGCAACTTTGACCTATTTGGGCTTGTCAAACCTAACACTTACATTTTTAGGAATACATGAGTCCCTTTATTCACCTAGTGGTGTGGCTAGCACAAATACAAGCTAAAATCTCAAAGGGATCCCTAGGTCTTCCTTAGCCCACCTAGGTGCCCCTGCACCACCACCATTTTGGAAAAATCATCAACAAATAGAATGAAATACCTATCATCTTTGTAAATTTTCACATCAATTGGTCCACATAGATCAATATGAACTAATTCCAAATTTTTATTTCAAGTATGAGTCTTACTCTTAAAACTAGACTTTGTAATTTTGCCTAACTAACATTGTTGGAAAATCACATTATCAGGGTTCTTTAGTTTTGGAAAACCTCTGACTCTTTTGATCTTACTAATACTAACCAAGTTCTTAAGATTTTCATGACATAAACTTTTGTTCCACAACCACACATCATATAATTGTACAAGAAACTAGGTTGCTTCAGTCATAGATTACAACTTGTCTAATCTCCACTTCTAATAAGTTCTCCCTCAACATCATAGTTCTTAGCTTTCTTGTGTTGAAATTCAACTTTTCATCCTGAAAAATTTAATTGTGACAGACTCAATAGATTAAATTTAAGTCCTTCCACATACTATGCATTGTCACACATGATCTTGTTTGTCAATCTTATTGATACTTTACCCTTCATTAGACAAGGTGCACCAATACCAAATCTAACACTATTTCCATTATAATTATCAAAGGCCTTGAACTTACTTTTGGCACCAATCATGTGATGGTAAAATCCACTATCAATTATCCATGAGTCACTTTTGATCACATAAGATACTAATGCAATTGCCTCAACTTCATCACAATCATATTTCATAGCAACATATATAACTTCTTCATCATGATCATGTGATTCATCATTAGATTATTCTTCAACAATGTAGCAAGCATTCTTTCCCTTTTCTTTATAGTATTTGTTACTCTCATCTCTTCTACTTATGTATTTGTATCCATTTCTATTGTTAGTCTTCTCAGGACATCTTGCCGCAATATGGCCAACTTTATTGCAATTAAAACATATGATGGGTAACTTACCTTTGTATTTTCTTTTGCCTCTATAAAATATCCTTGCTAATAGTGCTTCAAGTTCATCTAGATATTTGTCATTTATTTCATTATAACTAGAAAAATGCTTAACCTTTTTCTTTCTCTTATCTTTAGGTTATTTAAGTGTCAATTTAGCTTTGAAAGAAAAGTCAACATTCTTAGATTTGAAATTATCAAAATTTGAAAGTTCAAAAGCAGTTAGTCTACCAACTAGTCCTTCAAGGGTTAGATCATTACTAGGAGTACATATTATTTCTTGTATGGTAGAGACTCTAATAGCATAGATAGGTAGTAGGGTTCTTAACACTTTTATTATTATAGTTTCCTCTTTAATCTTTCCATTTGATCCTCTAATTGCATTTACAACAACTTTGACTCTTCCATAATACTAAACTATAGTTTCATCTTCTTGCATTCTCATATCATCAAATTTTCCTCTTAGACTTTTTGCCTTGGCTCTTAGCACATTCTTATCTCCTTTGTAGATTTTATTTAGAGAATCCCACATTTTTTTAGCAGTAGTACATGCTTTGATGTCATCAAACACTAAATATATTAGGGAAGATGCAATCTCAAACATTGACTGATTATGTTATTTCTTTCTTTTTTCAGTTGTTGAGAAATAAGGGGTCTAATTACTTCTACAAATTCAATGGTCATAATTGATAATGCAAATCTACAAGTCCACCTGGATGTAGCTTCATCAAACTTTTCCATGTAGGAAATTTTTCCTTGTTTAGCTTCAGTACCTTCAAATTGTTTCCTCACAAGCACCAACTAGGATCTTATACCAATTATTGGAATAATTTAGAATAATTGAGGGGGGGTATGAATTAGTTATCCAAGGTCCAAATCTACAAATAAAAAATTTCAGTACACACTAACCATATATGTGCATTCATTGATTAGATCATCCAATATCTTCAAACCTTTGTATATTATTGTCATAGGTTAAATCAACGTTGCAGAAATGTAAACATGAAATATCACAAATTCAATCACACAATTTGACATAAGGATTCAACATGGAAACTAAATTTGGGAAAATCATTGGTGAAATGCTACCAATTTTCACTCTTCTGAAGTTAACACTGTGAGGAGCCAGCCCTATTAAAGGTTACATTGTACACTATTAAATGTGACCTTGATTAAAGGATTTTAATCAACCTATTGAAAGTGAGCCTTGTTAGTGGACTTTATAGAATTCCATTATAATGCCACCCAGTTAAAGGATTTACTCATGACTGTTAGGTCAACCTTAATCCAAAGGATTTATCTACACTAACACAATTGTTAGAGTGTAATAGTAGGACTTGATCTAATAAAAAACAACTCATTTGTGAATTTCAAATCTTTTATTTTGCTCTCCATTCTACTTGGAATTCATTCCCCTTTCTCTCTAATTATTTTTTTACCCTTCAACCTTTCACCTCCTTAACACTTCATGCTTTGTATGCCAACTACAGGTTCATTCCTTCTACCACGATATGAAGAAAAATCTCTATACTCAAAATACTTAACCTTAGAAACTATTGTTATTTTCTTTATATCTTCTTAAATAGATAATTTTGATCTTTTATTACTTAATCACAATCATCCATTTTAGGGTTAGGCTAGATTCATCAAATCCTCCCTTCTTTCTATTATGTTCCTTGTAGAAACTTCTCTTTCAATCCTCATTAAAGTAATCTAAAAATGGTTAATCTTGAATTGTGTACCACCATATCATTAATTTTATCATCAACATGATTCACATAATTCAAGAAATCAACTTATGTTGGCTCATATTTGTCAAATCTCCCCTCATTGTTTCAGTCATAGCATTACAAATAGCACTGAAATTCTTTATAAACTTTCTATAAAAACTAGCCAAACCATGAAATGATCTTACCTCACCCACATTCTTAGGTGTAGGACACTCCAAAATTGCTTTAACCTTCTTAGGATCCATCTTCAAACTATCAGCTAAAATCACAAATCCTAGATACACAATCTCCTCTTGCATAAAAGAACACTTTTTCAGATTAATCAACAACTTTTCCCCTTTCAACCTCTGCAATACTTGTCTAATATGCTCAAGATGTTCTTCCTTAGTCTTACTGAATATTAGAATATCATCCAAATAAACAATCACAAACTTATGCAAAAATATTTTCAAAACTTCATTCATCAACCTCATGAAAGTACTAGGTGCATTAGTCAAACCAAAAGGCATAACCAACCATTCATACAAACCATCTTTTATCTTGAAAGTAGTCTTCCATTCATCACATTCTCTGATTTTGATTTGATGATAGCCACTCTTCAAATCAATCTTGGTGAAATACTTTGCTCCACTCAAACAATCCATTATGTCATCCATCCTTGGCATAGGAAACCTATATTTCATTGTTATCTTGTTAATGGCTCTGGAATTAGTACACATTCTCCATTCTCCATTCTTTTTGGGTGCTAATACAGTAGGTGCAACATATAGACCCAATCTTTCTCTGATGAAACCTTTCTACAAAAACTCATGCACTTGTCCATTAAGTTCTTCATTCTCTATAGGTGTCAATCTATATGGTGCTTTGTTTCACAAACTAGGTCCAGGAATCAAATCCATACAATGACTTATACTTCTTATAGGAGGTAAACCATCCAGGATATCATCAGCAATAATGTCTTTATACTCATTCAGCAACTCTACAATTTCTTTTGGCACTCGGTCATTACTAGCTTTTACTACTCAGCCATTACTACCAACACTCAGTCCTCTAGGAACTATGGCAAAACAAACTTGATTCCTTTTCAAATTGTTTCCCATCAACCATGCAAATTTTTACAGTAGTACAGTTAACCTCATCTAGACTTTCAATCAAAGGCAGTAATGTTTTTTTCTTCCCATTTACCCAAAGAGTCTATTGATTCAATCTTCCATGATGCACAACATATCTATCATATTGCCAAGGTCTACCCAAAAAAAAATGACAACAATCCATGGGCATAATATCACACAAAACTTCATCAAAATAATGTCCAATTTTGAACTTCACAAGGCATTGCTCACTTACCAATATCTTATGCTTATCTTTGATCCATGAAACATGATAGGGTTTGGGATGTTTCAACCTCTGCAACTACAACTTTGTAACCAACTCCTCTGATGCCAAATATGTAGAACTTCTAGTGTCAATGATCACTTTGCAACATCGTCTAGCCATCTTACATCTTTTCTTGAAAAGACTTCTCCTTAAAATAGGTTCCTCATCACTTCCTTTATTACATAATGTTCTTCTCACCATCAGATTTTCTCTAGCCTTGGGTCCACTTGGTGAACCCTCATCATCTTCTTGAATCACAACATTTCTATTATCTTGCCTACTTTCAGAGGCTCTAGATTCAAAAGATCTATGCCCTTCTTTACCACATCTAAAACAATTACCATTAAATCCATCTCTAGAATAAGAATTACCTCTTCCTTAGTAAGAACTAGTGCCTCCTCGATAAGAATTAACTCTTTTCCATTTGGTCTTGCCTTTTTCATCATTCTTCCATTCAGATTTTCCTTTATCCTACACAGAACTCTCAGATCTGCCACCTTCACCATAAGATCTACCTCTACCTCTTTGGAATCTGCCACGTCTACCTCTTTGTTCATGCTTCTTTGTCAAGATCTACTCAGCTTTCAAGGCATATTGATATGCTTCTTCTACACTTTCCATATTCACAAAACTTATTTCATCTTGCATTCTAGATCACAATCCATTAGTGTACCTTGTAATTTTCTCAACATCATCATCCACATGTCCAAATCTAATGTCTAACTTATAGAATTCCTAAGTATATTCTTTCACAATCATGTCCTTTTGTTTCAAATTTTGGATCTTTCTCAACAAGCTAACTTGGTAATCAACAGGATGGAATTTTTTCTTTATCTTGTTCACCATCTTTGGCCAAGTTCTGATCTTCTTCTTTCCTCTCCTTTTTCTATCAGCTTTCAAGTGCTCCCACCATAGTGATGCATGACCTTTCAACCTGGTGACTCCAATCTTCACCTTTCTATTATCAGGAGTGTTTTCATAGTTAAGGAACTTATCCATATTAGAGATCTAATCCAACACAACATTGGTGTCCAATTTTCCATCATAAGGAACAACTTCTACAATAGGCTTTGAAATTTCCCTAGACAATACTCACAACAATCTTTCCTCATCTTGATCTTCTTCAGGTTCTAGATTATGGTTTGGTGCTACTTCTTCATCATCACTTACATCATCAAGATGTGCTCCTCTCCTCTAGGATATTTCCACAGCATGTAATCTGGCTGGAATTTGTCTGAATTGATCCAATATAGAATCATCAGTATTTCTTCTACCATGAACCATCTTTACAAATTAGGTTCCTGCAAGATTCTAACCCTCTGCAAGTTATAGGTCAAATCCATAGATCTACCACCCTACAAAAAAATCCAAATTAGGGTTCTACACAATCCAATATCCATAAGGATAAACCTTAAACTTTTATACCAACTGATGTAGGAAAAGGGTTAACACAGTGGAAGAAAACACAAGGAACCACAACCAAAGGAGGAAGAAGATAGAATAATTTTATTGATTCATCAAAATATCTTCATACATGCCCAGCTATAAGGCCTTCTAGGTTACAACCAATTACAATACATTCATATACAAAGATCCAATAGCAAATTCACACCTTCGGTTCTACTCTAAAATCTTCTTTGCTAAAACATTCCTAACTCTAATCCTAATTGTTCTATTTATTCTTGCCAAAATGGCTTATAGATCAATCTAGAATCATTACATAAGAGGAAGGCCAACCCATCTATTGTCTGGACTCATCCCAAGAAAATATCTTAACATAAATGTTGTGAACAAAATCAATCCCACAAGTTAGCTCGCAAAATCACGTCCAAATACTAATAGTCGACATACACTGGATAACTCGGCACATGAAGAAACAATTGGCATACACTGAGTAACTTGGCACATGAAGAAAAACTTGACATACATTGAGTAACTCAACACAATAAGAATCACTCGGCATATAATGGGTAACTCGACACATGAAGGAATTACTACAGTAACTTGACACATGAAGAAAATTGGATCGCTAGGCACATGAAGAAAACTAGATTGCTAGGCACATGAAGAAAATTGGATTTCTAGGCACATGAAGAAAAATGGATTGCTAGGCACATGAAGGAACTACTAGGCACATGAAGGATTGCTAGGCACATGAAGGAACTACTAGGCACGTGTAGGAATTGTTAGGCACATGAAGGACTGCTAGATACATGAAGGAACTGCTAGGCACATGAAGGACTACTAGGCACATGAAGGAACTACTAGGCACATGAAGGATTGCTAGCCACATGAAGGAATTTCTAGGCACATGAAGGAACTACTAGGCACATGTAGGAATTGCAAAATGAAAAAAATGAGTGGGATAACAAGACAACCTAGGATGTTCCTACATCAATTCCTTAGTTCTTTCCTTATCAAACTTGACTTGTTTAAGGGAAATTTGCAAATCAAGATTTTTGTTCTCATTTGTCTTTCCCAACTTATAGGCTTCCATCTTCAAGATCTTTCTTATCATCATTTGTAGTTCATTTAGTCAACTTGAATTTTCTGTGTGTGCATCTTAGTTCCTTGTAATCTTCACCTTCTACATTAATAGGATTCATATGCACAATAAATATGCCACCTAAAGATGTACAAAAGCAATGGAAGACATAAATTAATAGTATCAAGAAAATTAAATATCAAAATAAAACTTGTTTGTAAAAACAAATCTAGAATATAACTAAATGAGAAACATATTCATAATTAGCTGAATCCATATGATTATGATTATGAATATCTATGTCATTTTCATCTTCTTCATAAGGAGAACTTTTGATTATCTCTTTCCACTTCCATTCTGAGACATACTCATTTGCAATATTCTTGCATTGACTTATTGTATTGTTTTGAATGCAGGCATCACAAAAACATGATTTTTCTTACTTCAGTTACTAGAGGTTTGAGTTGTCTTGTACTTATTAGTTGAAGCAATCTTCTAATTCCAACAATTGGTTGACAAATGTAAGGATTGGATTAATCAATATCTATAACACATTAAATTGTAAATTTCTATGTCAATAATATTACAAATTTAATGAAAAACTCAAACAAAATTAGTTCAAAGAAAAATATAAAGCTTACCTTTCACTTCCCTAAAAAAGTGTTTATCATATGTTGTGTCTCGAGGAGAAAATTGAGTTTTGCACCATTCAACAACTTGATTTTCTTTCTCTATATTTTCACCTATACAAGAAAGAAAATTATATGAATTTTCAAAAAATTAAAAATATTATATAAGATTCTCCTATACATCAAATTTGATTAGTAAATATTAATATTATGCTTGAAAGTTCTTGTTGGCAAAGTGCACACTTTACACATGCTCCTACTCTAGAATTCTCTCCTTTTCCATGACCACTTTCAAAGAAGTTCCAAATAAACTTAATGTTTCATTTGGTGTTTTGTTTGCTAGCCAATTCAATACTTTTATAGACTTCAATTTCCCTACAGATTTATGTACATAATTTTTCATTTAAATACATACATTTTTTTAAAAAGTTTTACTTTCAAATACACATACTTGCACAACCATTAGACCAAATCCATTGGTATGAAGCACTTATCCCATGATTTGTAAGATCATCAAAGAATATTGCAAAATAATAAGCTACATAGCTCCTATGTTGAACCATATCATTGTTGATATAAAAATTGACATCCTTGATGATAATGTTTCAACCCCATCAATATCAAATTGTGCATGTCTATAGGTAACTTGTACAAATATTGCAACTTGATCACTTTAACTTGAATTTCATTTTGATTCAAAAATGTATTGTTTTCAAAACAATCTACAATTAATCAAAAACATCCTGGTGGGAAAAAAAATTTTGAATCTCAAAACTATTTAGCTTGTCATCTTGCACCATGAAAATGATAGATGTGTGGATAAATAATAGTCCTAAATTTGTTCATAAACTCACCATATGGGAAATTCCTCTCTTTTAATGCTATTTTTAAAGATTCATCTCGATTCTTTATTTTGTATATCTCATACTCAAATCTATTCCATACAATTGGTGTTGAAAAAATAATATTTTCCATTTCATATGATTTTTTTGGCAAATCTCCATAATTTGTGCATGCATTATTTATGCATTTTACATTGAATTCATTTGACTCTTAAGAAATTTAACATAACATAGACTTCACAAATTGTGTTGTACTTTTAGGAATTATCATATCTAGCTTAAATGTTTCCTTAGATTTTCTATAAGATTGCAAATAAAAATGAAACTCAACACGATTTTGACAAGAAGTTCCACATACCTCACTTGTTTGTACAAAATGGGGGTGCAACCTTTCAAACATTATCTCATAAATTTTTACATTTGAAAATTCTTTATTGAAAGCTTCAAACAATTCACTCTGTGTTGTGTTTATAAAGTGTTTTGGATGTACAATTTTCACTTGATCTTTTATCTGTATAGTGTCTCTTCTATTAGAAGAAACACGTGAGTGGTTGGTCCAATACTCAACAATCTTTCTTCTAACATATTAAAAAATTCTATCTTTTTGAGGAATCCTACAAATATTAACCTAGTGATTTTCAATGTGCTCATCTAGAAAGTCTCTCCTTTTGATATATCTTTAAATAGTTCTTCTAGATATATTGAACAATTCAATAATTGCTTGAACTTTCTTTCTATGATAAACCCTTTTTTTCTAATCATAGTAATCAATGCTCTTTATGTATCACTTAAATCAACTACTCAATTTCTATTATCAATTGCATTTAATGCATTTGTCAATTTCTAAACTATTATTTCTTTTACCTTATCTTTAGAGCTTTTCTTATTGTTCACACCCAATAACTCCAAAACATGACTCATTTCTCTCTTCCTAAATAACCTAGCAAATAATTGTGCTTTATTAATCAAAGATTTATTTTCAAAATATTGCTCCCACATATTTTTTAGATGTAGCTTAATTGTACTTTCAGGCATCATGTGTTTGAATGATTCAATTTATCTAAAAAGGGATTCTTCATCCATCTCCATCAAATTTTCCAAACCTAAAGAAAAATTTCTATATTTCCTACCACTTTGTAGAACTTTAACACAAACTTCTTCAAATTCAATTAATGACTCTTCAATTGATGGCTCTACATTATATTTTGTCCATCCTTTCTTCTGGTTATCTCTTACTCGACCATATCTTTTTGCTCTTTTTTTTTTTTTTTTTTTTTGATTTGTACGAGGCCAAAGCCAAGATTAATTATCATGTGTTGTGATTAATTATTATTATTTATTAAGTGTGAGTAGATTCGAACCCAAGACTTCATCGATAAGAGGCTCACAATTTACCATTGTGGTGTAGGCTCTTGCCTTTTTTTGCTCTTTTTTCTTTATTCCACATTGCACAAAAATGATTTAAATCAAATCAAATAATAAATTTAATTAATTGATATAAATATAAAAAATAATTTAAAAATCTAACTCAGAATAATTTATATCATATAATTATTTGAATTAATAAAATTAAGAAACTTAATTTTCTAAATAATAGAAATGCATATTTTACAAGAGATACAATTTTTTTAAAAAACTTTATAAATCAAACTAATCAACTAATTTTTAATTGTTTAGAAAATAGTGTAAATTCAAATTTGTAAGCTAAAGGTCACGCATGTGAGTGTGTGTGGTTGATGATTGTCTAACCTAGACTAATCCAACAAAACTTAATTTGACTAGATTGGGTTTGGCCAAATCGACCTAAGAGTCTTCCTATGTAGTAGTTTCTCCCAGGGTTTTTGCAATTTTGAAAAACTTTACACTTCACAAGCTAGTTTCAACATTGAAATTAGGGTTTAAAGAAAAAAACAATATCGCTAGATAGAGCTCAAAGTGAAGATTATGCACATTTATTTATTTTTGAATGGTGACTGCATATCATTTGCAATAATTACAAATTATTACAAGTAGGTATTTCAATGTTGAAGATGATGCACATTCAAAAATAAAAAATAGTAGATGATACCTAAAAAAACTTAAAGCCATCAATTGTTCTAGAGGAGAGAGTCCTCTTCGACAATATGTAGCTTTTTTATTGATTAACATGGATTTTCTAAGGAAAAGATGGTGGGAACTAAAAATAGTTAAAATTTAAAAATTTGAACTTGGAATATCTATAACAGGCAAAATATACAATATTTTCAAATCTTTTTCTTTTATAGTTCTAGGTACATATGTCATTTAAAAAGTACTTTAAAATTAGATGCAAAAGCATTTTTTTCATTTACTTTTGTTGTGGGAACTATAACCCCTTATTTCTTGTATTTTTTAGATAGTAAAAAAAGGCCATTACAAATCTTTAAAATAGTACTTTTATTTATTTATTTAATAATAACAAATAGAAACTTCATCCATTTATACATATTTCATCAGTTTGTACAATCTCAAAATTCAAAACTGAAATGTCACTTTTACATCATTGAAGTTTAACACTTTTTTTTTTGTTAGCATTTTCCTTTGAAATAGGGTGTCACATGTTTGAACTTTTACCCAAATACATTGAATTGTGTCATTACATCTTATTTTTATTAATCATGTAAGTTATATAATAGAATACAAGTAGATTTTATAAAAATTGAGAACTTTTCTCAAATATAACTTAAGTCACAACTAATGGACCATAAAATCAAAGATTCAGGTGACAAGTAATAGTTTAAAATATTGAAATAACTTCATTTTGCCTCCCTATTCTAAGACACCATGCTAACCAACTCTATGCAATGAAAAACAAGCTCTATTTCCCCAATTGCACTGATAATTTTTTTCCTTACATCCAGAACCACATAAATCCATCCCCACCATCAAAATAATGACTCACCAGTTTATATTTCCAAATAAATATACTATTAAAATTTGAAAGAAAAAAAGTGGAATTGGTATCACCTTTGCACCCCCACATTTCTGATCATCTTGAGAGGCACTATGTTACTTCTCTTTTCCTTATATCATTTTTTTTTAAATGCCTATAACAAAAATAATCTAAGAACAAACAAGATGGCATTTGAAAAAATAAACAAAGAGTAATCTCCAAAAATATTATTTTTTATATCAAATGGAAATACATTTGAGCCAAGAAAAAGTTCATTTTTATTATACTAAAAAAAAAGAGAGCCATAGTTTCATTATGATCTAAACTAAATCAAACGAATTTTAACAAGAAAAATAAATAATTCACTACATGAAACTAATATGTAACCAAAGGGTAAATTTAAAATGAAATTTGGTCTCATTTGTAATTTTAGATTTGAGATTAATTTTTGTAGCATGCAACTAGTGGCCATGAGAAATATGCCCACTCATATGGTATCTCCATTTAAATATGGAATATATTGAAGGGGAACTCATATGGTATCCAAAATATGGAATTATAAATCAGATGCATGCATTAATACACTCTAGTTAAGTATTAAGAAGTATATATGAATCTTAAACCTAATAATGGCATCCAAATTAGTGCAATAGTAGATTGTTTCTTTAGAAACCTCCAAAATTCTTAAGAGAAGAAACATATATTTGATATGACAACAAATATGTCCTCAAGTGACCACTAAAATATCATCACAAGTAATTTTATAGTGAGTCAGTTGAGGCAAATTTTATGCATATCAATGAAAATAGAAGAAATATTAAAAGCATACAATATTAAATTTACATTAAATGGAAATTACAATAAAACTTTTGATAATTTGATGATTTGCAAAAAAAGTATTGACTTAGGTAGAGAAAAATATGACCTAATTGACAAAGAAACAGTAGAAATATTTGATAAAAAATTATAATAGATAAAATGTTATGATAAATCAATACAGGATTTGATACATTGTAGAGAATTTTGTTAGGTCCTTAGAGCAACTTTTTCAATGTTGTGAGTGATTGGTTGTGATGGAATGAGGCAGTGGTAGCATAGGGGTTTCTAGGGCTTTTGGCTCTTGCCAATGTAGAATAGTGCAAGATTCAAGGGCTAGTGACCTACGCAAACAATCATGGTGCCTCACCACATCTTTAGATACATTTCATCAATGAAGTTAGTTTTGGTCAGACACCTATCAAAGAAAAAGAACTTTTTTAGTTCCTACTTTGTAGCTTGTCATCTCAAAGTTTTCTTCATAATTCCCCCACATTTACAATCAATTTAACATAATACTTCACTCTTGTAAGAACTTTTATTTTTCTCTTAACAGATTACTCCCAAATGTCCCATGATCCTATGGGAATGCACAAATTAATATTATCTTTGTAAAAGAATTATCCTCACCAAATCAAAGAGATAATTCTTCTTGATGGGGACAATATCCAAAACCTTTAGCTCAATGGTTAATAACCTAAATTGGGATCATGAGTCAAGAGCTTGTTCCTTTTTCTACCTGTATCTACGAAAAGTTCATGTTTGGTAAAGAGGACACCACCATGGATGTTGTGAATGCAATAAAAGATGAAAATTCTTATGACTTCATCACCAACCTTCCACATGGAAATTATGCTAATTCCTCCAAAAAAGCACATTGTTTCAATTGTCATGGTCATACTAAGGTAAACTATATCCATTACCCTATTTGATACTAAAATTCTGTGTAATTTTTTTTACCAAGTGCAGGTGGGTGAGAGGAGAGTGTTAATCCCTAAGTCAAATTATAGATGGAGTAACTAAGAGGAGGGGGGTGAATGAGTTACCACAAAAACAAATCCACAGATCCCTTAGATGTCAAACAAGTTACTTGCTATTGTCACTCGGTAAACATTCACAAAAATGTTGTAACTTAGTAGATTAACTTATTAATAATGTTTAAGAATTCACAAATTATTAACATGCATCCAAAAGTAAATAACATGAACACAAGAAACACTAGATTTAATGTGGAAACACAATATGGAAAAAACCACTAAGTAACTAGCTACCTATTTTCACTCTTCTGAAGTGAGCCTTGTTAGGAGCCAACCCTGTTAAAGGTTACAAAACACACTGTTAGGTGTGACTTAGTTGGAGGGTTTAATTGGCCTATTAGGAGTGGCCTTGTTAGAGGTCTTTAGAACAATTCAGTAGAACTGTCCACCTTGTTAGAGGATTTACAAAATGGCTATTAAACCAACTCTGTTAAGAGATCTAGAAAATATTGTTACAATGGTAAGAAAGTAACAATAAGTGACCTAAATGATACACAACTAAAATTTTCTAATACAGATCTCTACTTTGCTTCAATAGATCCTCATCGATTGAATACAACTCTACTTCTCCTCAAGGATATCTGATCATTTTTCAAAATTTTCTTGCATACTCATTGCATACTTGTTACTTCCAATTAGAATCCACAACTTGACCTTTTATTTATACATTACAAATTGTCAAGTTGGCTCAATTAAAAGTTACATTTACCAATAAACCATACATCAGTCAGCTACAAATATTACATTAAACAAATAAACTTTATTTTCCAAAATAATGAAATCCTTCATTGGCCGACCTTGCTCGGTAAACTCTACTCCAGAAACAATTTCCTGAGTTAACCATCTCAACTCGGTTAATACTAAAAATTCTATGAAATCCTTTGGTTGCCGAGTGAAATCGGTAAGAACTAAATTTCCTTTGTTGATCGTGAGATCTCGGTAAGAACTGTTCTCTGCCATATTTTCCTTTAATGATCGAGTAAGCTCGGTAGACACTAAATTTCCTTTGCTAACCTTGAAATCTCAGTAACAACTCTCTGCACAAGGTAAAGTCTAAGAACACTCAGTAGATGCTGTAAATCTTCTTCGCTAACCTTTTGAGCTTAGTAGTCTCTATCTTTTGCCTTGTTGACCAACTGAGTTCGATAGACTTTGACTGATAACTGATATGACATTTGTGTAACATCAAAGACAATACATAATTGAACAATTGTATCCAACAATCTTCCTCTTTGGCATTGATGAAAACACAACATGTCATAGCAGAATGAATTTTAAAAATAAGTCTTTTATGACAGAATGCTTCTACCTCTTACATTTCATTCCACAAAACTCCTCAAATATAGTAATCTCCCTCTTTCATAGTAATCTCTCCCTCTTGCATACACTCTTTTTACTTTTAAATTTTAGAAAGATATGATAGTAAATTCTCCCTCTTTGACAACACATTCCAAAGACAACACAACTCAAAATAAATTTCAATATACCTTAAGTACTGATTTATATGCAATGTCTTCATTACTTTGTTGTATCAACTAATAGATCTTCAATTCTATTCCTGTTGATGCATCACAAAAACTTGTATTTTAGTGAGCTTCTGATAGGAGAATGACCCCTAACTTACCTCTTAGATACAAGAATGCATCCTTAGGTAAAGTGTTGGTGTAAATAAGTATTTACTTATTACACTTACTTAAGTTTACTTAGGTTAATGCATTATTTAATTATTTTGCATTATTTTATTATTATTATTATTTGTGAGACACTTAGGAGTTTGCACACCTTTTTGAGTTGTCATTTTGACAACACAGGAGTACGCAACTCTATTTCAGCACATGTTGTCTACAACATTGTTTTGTGTGTCACACCCTTGTAGGCTTATCCTCTCATCATAGCACTTACTCTCGTGCTTAATGGAGGATAATCCATATCTGGTGGACATGTGCTTGGTTGTATGACACATCATGATGCTAACTTCTATGCATTCTAGAAGCTCTCTTAAGGCCTTTATATTCAGGCACTCCTAGTGTACTCTTAATGAGGAACTAGCTATTGAATACATTGTTATTCTGATCATACTCTCTCTCTCTCTCTCTCTCTCTCTCTCTCTCTCTCTCTCTCTCTCTCTCTCTCTCTCTTTGGTCTACTGTGTGCTTGTGTTTGAGTTCTTAGTTCCTGGGTGAATTTTTCCCTTAGAAAAATCCTTACATGGTATCAAAGCAACTTGGAGATTTTCTCATCACAAGCCGTTCGAGACCTCTTGCTTGCTTCGTCACCTCAGCCCGAATTTGGAGTGCTATAGAAATTGAGAGCATCTAGCATTAGATCTGACCTCACCATTGCTTCTAAAATGTTTAACTGGTGAAACTTGACTATAAGAATGCCTACCTTGGCCCAAAGTCGACTGTGAGGCAAATTTTTTTTGCAAATCAAAACTCGAAGGCCCCAATTTGCGGTATGGTTATGGTTATTTTTTGCAGATTTATTTGATTAATTTTGGATTTGAAATATTTTATTTCTCTATAATTTTTGTCGTATTTCTATCAAATTTTTGGAATAATTTATCCTTCAGGCACTAGTAGAGAATTTTTTTTACACAGACCTGAGCAATGACACCCCGAATCTGTGATTTGGAGGGTTTATTATTTGTCACAATGTTCAATTTGGAGAGAGCCATACAAAATAAACTGATAGCTTTAGTTACAAAATTCCCACTGGCCTTGATCGGCCTACCTCGGCAACATCCTCCACCCGACGGATATAAATTTTTTGGCACCACACAAAGTCTGGAGAGAATCCCTCCATCGAGAGCTTTGTTTACTTTGCTTCTAGGGTAGTTTAGTTTTACATAGAGCTAAGACCACCCACATCATAAATGTGGGGCTATTAGCTGAGTTTCGACATCACAGGCAGTGCTGTCCTACAACGCACGACTTTCCAATGCCTTTGTTTACTGCTTTCCTGCCCGCCACTGATCTCTTTGACCTCTGCGAGTTAACTCCAGCAGCAATATTTTGGCAGCTACAGCAAGGTTTAATGCTCCAGTGTAGACTGTGGCTCTCTCGGTGTCATTTTTTTGGGACGTAGCAATGCAGTACTTTTTGATGCTCATTTCTTGCATTCTCGACCCCTGTTCTGGTATCTTCAGCACTACGAATACCCCTGTGGCATATTCTCTATGATTTTTGGCAACTGCTCACATTCTTGGTGATGTAGTGATTTTTGCACCCGTGGTATTATTTCTACGACTACAGTATTTCCAGTCATTTCAGAATTGTGGTTTCGGGAGAGCAGTTTTTGCTTTTCATAGGTTTTTACACCTGCCCACACGAGTAGGCACTTCGGCAAATCACATTTTTCCACTTCATCTGGATTGCCACATCACCCATGGAACTAGAGTCATGACATGTCAGTGTACAAATTTTTTTTGTGCTAGTCCATATAGTACGGACATCCAACTCAGCTGACACGTCAGCCAAAAGCAGATTTTTTGCTGATGTTAGCAGAACCCCTAGTTAAATTTGATGCCCATCTGAATGTCATTTCTAGGAATTTTAGAACTGCTTTTATGACCATTTGACCATCAAATTTATACTCACAATTTCTCCTCTAGACCCCTCTCTAGATTGCTTTTCAGTTTGGCAGCCTGACTTCGTGAGCCCATAACTTGGACATCCGAACTCTGATTGAGGTGCAATTTTTTTTGAAATCAGGTAGAATTTCCACAATTTTCTAGTAGTAGTGTTCTTTTTTGGTTTTAATGCATAGATTTTGAAAAAATTGCATTTTTTTGGCAACTATACCTACATAATCTTGCATTTTGCAACTTCAAAAGCTCCGTACGGGCACATCTAGTAACTTTTTCAAGTTCTTTTTTTTTGAAAGTGTGTATTTTTTTGTCTACTTTCTAGATCTAAAGTCAGATTCTAGGGTTGTATGGACAAATTTCTCACTTTTAGAATTAGGCCTTCTTTGGCATTGTAAAGCTTAGGTTGTCTTTCAGAACTGCTGTGAATCTAAGCTATAATGCTTAAGTGATAGATTTAAGCCTTATAAGGCAGTTGTAAAAGCAAAATTAGAAAGTCCACTTTGTTCATTTTGACAAGTGGCCCATTATAAACACACTACTTATAAAGTGCCAAAGCATCTTTTTTGGGAGGTTCTTTTGATTGAGTGAAAAGGGGGGGTGTGTACTGTGTTTTTTTTTTGTGTCTCTTTCTTGTGCTCTTTATTTCTGCATCATGGGTTTTAAATGTCCTCCTATAACTTCATGCAACTATTCTACATGGAAAGATATTGCATGGAGTAGATTAATGGAAAAAGGATATAGTCTTTATGTTGATGGTACAATTACCAAACCTATTGATGCTAAAGAACTTATTGAATGAAAAATACAAGAACACCAGGCTTTAGGTGTTATCAGGAGTTGTGTACATGGGGATCTTCTCTTTCACATTAAAAATTGTTCAAAATCTAAGGAAGCTTGGGACAAACTTGAACAGTTGTATGGTAAAGTGGATGAAGAACAAGGATTTTAGATTGAGGATGATCTACTTCTCTTGGATCCTAAGAACTATGACACAATTTAGGACTACATCATCAAAGTCAATGAGTATAGGGCACTTCTTAAAGATTGTGGAAATCCCATGAAGGATGATAGGCTAATTCATCACATCTTGAAGAAGCTACCTTCTGAGTACGCCAACTTTGTTTCAAGTTTTAATACTCACAGGTTAACCATGGGATCTGCTTACCAGAAGCCTTCCTTTGGTGGATTTGTAGACATGTTGATTGTTGAACAATCTCACTTGGTGGATTTTGGCCTTCTCAAGTCATCTAAGACCAAAGCCTTAGTGGCTAGTAATGATCACAAATCTAGTCAAGGGGGAAAAAGAAACAACAAGAAGAAGCAGTGGAAGCAGACAACACAATCTGAGACACAACATGACTCCTCTCAACATGGCCATTCTTCTTCAAAAAAGAAAGGAATTAATGAAAAGAAGGAAAAACTCTTTTGTGCATACTGTAAAAAGAAAAATCATGACAAGCATCATTGCAAAACAAAAAGAATTGATGAGTTAGAAAATCTACTCAAGAAGAATAAGATTCAAGTGCTAGGTACTTCCAAGGATTCTACTCCAACCTCTTCAAAAAGTAAAGGTCAAGCACTTATGGAAAACACAAATTCTTTTTCAGAATGGATACTTGACTCAGGTGCCTCTTACCACATGGGTTCTTCAAGGGAAGAATTTTCTTCATTGAAGCAGTCAAAGGTACCACACATCTTCGTGGGAGATGATACTAAGATGGAAGTTGAAGGGAAAGGAAATGTTGAAATAGAATATGGGGAATTCAAAGATGTTCTCTATATTCCAAATCTAAGCTCCAATCTCCTATTATTTTACCAAATCACTCACCTTGGAGATGGTCATAAGGTTGAGTTCCTTCCCAATTTAGTGATGGTGTGAAGTCTCAAAGATGATTCATTAGTAGCAGTGGGGAAATTCAATAATGACAAGCAGATTTATTCCTTCTCCCACTTTGTGCCTAAGAGTCCTTCCCAAGCCTTGTTAACTCACTCTATTTCACAAAACAACTTATGGCATGAGCGGTTTGGTCACCTTGACTTTCACTCTCTTCAACAACTTTTCTCAAAACACATGGTCAAAGGTCTACCTAATATCAGCTTTTCTAAGGGAGAGTGTTCATCTTGTTCAATGGATATGAATCTCAAGGAGAAGTATGATATAGGGAAGTCTTCTCAAGCTCCAGTTGTTCTTCAGCTAGTTCATATGGTATTAGTAGGTCCCTTTGCAATGAATTCAGTTAGCCAAGGCCACTACATACTCATATTTGTTAATGACTTTTCAAGATTCACTTGGGTCTTTTTCCTTCATCATAAGAATGAAGTGGTTTATAAGCTTCATGACTTCAAGGCTCATGTTGAATACAAGTCAAGGAAAGCCATCAAAGTATTAAGGGTGGACAATTAAAATAGATATGTTGACAGAAGACTTAAGAACTTTTGTAGAATTGAGGGGATTGATCTTTAGAACTCACTAGCATTCCATCTGCACAAGACAGATGTTGCAACTATGAGGATTAGGACTCTCAAGACCATTGCAAGTTGCATGATAAAGGCCAAGTCTCTTGATCCTACACTTGAAGTTGAAGCCATTAGCAGTACTACTCACATACTTAACAGGTCTCTTCATCCAACCTTAGATGGCAAGACTCCTTTTGAGGCATGGTGTAGTAGAAAACCAGTTGTGAGTCACCTTAGAGTCTTCGGTTGTCCAGCATGGGCAAATCTTTCTTCTAGGAGTTGTAAGGCATCATCACCTAGGCCTTGTACCTTTATTGGTTATGAAGATAATGTGAAGGCTTACAGACTTGTGGATCCAAAGACTCATGAGATTTTTGTGGAGAAGGATGTTCACTTTGAGGAAATTTCTCTGAGCTTATCCTCTACTCCTCTCAGCACTTCATACATAGTGGAAACTGATAGTGACACCAGTGATAGTGTTTCAACAGGTTCAGTCACATGGGGTTCTATCAATAGTTGTAGTCAGAGGTCACATCAGTCTAGTCCATGTGCTTATATTGCCATAGTGAAAGGTCCAACTCAGCATGGTACATCTTGTCTTCCAGCTCTAGCTTCACTTGACTTGGGAGATAGACTTGAGGACTTACATCTTCTCATTGATGATGATTCTTCTATAGTTGTTGCAAGGGCTCACTCTGACCCTCATGTCCATTCTCTACATGATCAATCTACTCAAGTTGTTGTGATTGTGGATCCTTATGAACAAAAATTAGTGGAGGTCTCTTTGTCAGTTGCAGAGACAGATGGTTCAGTGGAACAGGTTCAACAGACATCCTTGCCATATCTGCATTCATTCTTTTAAGCACAATTGGAAGGGGTGAACTTCAGCATCAACACAAAAATACTTGAGAAAGTTTTAGGACCAAAACACATCTTTAGGGTTGTACCTTTGTCATTGTTTCTTCCTAAGGGGAGGACCATCATTCTGCATGCTTGGACCAACTTCTTTATTGGAGCAGCTTTCACTTGTTGGCATTTTTCTTTTGGGGGAGGAGCCTATTGTATCTCTCTTCCTTCTCTCATTCTCTTATGTATATATTGGATGTATGTCGTAATGGGGGGTCTTGATTACTCCATCCATCGATGCATCCTTACTTATCTCTCTTTTTGGGGGAGAGCTTTTCCCATGAGGTTTTCCCTCTTTCCTCGCTTTATGGGAGATTTTCATTTTCATTATGTACTTGGGTACCTAATATGGCCTAGTAGCTAGGACCCATTATGCATCTTCATCCTATTTTGTAAGCTTAAGGGCATTCCCCTAAGTTACACTTAAGAGGGTGTGTTTGTGTAAATAAGTATTTACTTATTACACTTACTTAAGTTTACTTAGGTTAATGCATTATTTAATTATTTTGCATTATTTCATTATTATTTTTATTTGTGAGACACATAGGAGTTTGCACACCTTTTTGAGTTATCATTTTGACAACACGGGAGTATGCAACTCTATTTTAGCACATGGTGTCTACAACACTGTTTTGTGTGTCACACCCTTGTAGGCTTATCCTCTCATCACTGCACTTACTTCTATGCTTAATGGAGGATAATCCATATCTAGTGGACATGTTCTTGCTTGTATGACACTTCATGATGATAAATTCTATGCATTCTAGAAGCTCTCTTAAGGCCTTTATATTCAGGCACTCCTAGTGTACTCTTAATGAGGAACCAGTTATTGAATACATTGTTATTCTAATCATACTCGCTCTCTCTCTTTGGTCTACTATGTGCTTGTGTTTGAGTTCTTAGTTCCTGGGTGAATTTTTCCCTTAAGAAAATTCTTACATAAGGCTTTGTAAATATGTCAGCAATTTGTTCCTTTGTATGGACATATTCCAATCTAATCTCCTTATCCTACACCAATTCTCTGACAAAGTGTTACTTTATAGGAATATGCTTTGTTTTTGAATTCATCACTAGATTTTTGGATATGTTAATTGCACTTGTATTGTCACAAAAAATGACAACTGGTTCATTAATCTCTACCCTCATTCCTTCCAATAATTGTTTAAACCAAACAATGTTTGAACAGTTTACTATTGTTGCAACATATTTTGCCTCTGTTGTGGAATGGGGTGTATAATTTTGCTTTTTACTTATCCAAGAAACCAATCTCTTTCCAAGAAAGAAAGCTCCTCCACTTGTACTCTTTCTTTCATCAATATTTCATGCCCAATCTGCATTAGTAAATACTTTTAAATCCATATTTTCTCCAAGTTTATACCATAATCCATAATCTTTAGTGCCTTTCAAATATCTCATGATCCTTTTGATTGTCATCATGTGATTTTCTCTTGGTTTTACTAAAAAGCTTGCTACAATACTTACTACAAGGGAAATTTCTAGTCTTGTATGCACTACATACTATAATTTTCCAATCATAGATATATACAATGTCTGATCCACTTCCTTTGATTCATCATCTTTGGTAAGTTTCAACCCAGTACACACAAGAGTCTCAACTAGTTTGCAGTCTTCCATACCAAACTTTTTTAGTATCTCCTTGATGTATTTAGATTGAGTGATGTAGATTCTATTCCTATTCTACTAAATTTGAAGACCAATAGAGAATTTGATCTCACCAAACATTGACATTTCAAATTCCTTGTTCATTTATTCTAAAAATTCTTTGCAACGATCATCATTTCCTATGAAAAAAGTATCATCTACAAATATTTCTGCCAAAATAATCTTATTATATGTTCCTTTCTTGATATACAAGCTACTATTATCATTAGTTCTTTGAAAACCAATCTGAATAAGATAGTTATGAAATCTCTCATACCATGCTCTAGGGGCTTGTTTTAGACCATACAATGCTTTATGTAATTTGTAGACGATGTATTTCTTGTCTGGATCAACAAAACCTTTAGGTTGTTCAATGTAAACCTCTTCATCTAGTATACCATTGAGAAATGTTGACTTGACATCCATCTGATAAAATTTGAATCCTTTGTATGAGTCATATGCAAGTGAGGTTCTAACACCTTCCAATCTTGCAACATGAGAAAAAATTTCTCCATAGTATATACCTTCTTCTTGAGAGTATCCTTTTCATACTAATCTAGCTTTGTTTCTTGACACCTTACCATCTTCATTTAGCTTATTTTTGAATACCCACTTAGTTCCAATCACATTTTTGTCTTTAGGCTTGGGTACAAGAGTTCATGTTTTGTTTTTCTCTATCTTCTCTAGCTCTTCATTCATAGCATCAATCCAACTTTCATTTTCTAATGTATCTTTGACACTTCTAGGTTCAAAATCAGCAAGTAAACAAGTACCTTTCAAATTACTTCTTGTCATAGTTCCTTCAAATTTATCTCCAATGATCTAATCTAGTGCATGATGCCTCCTGACATACTTGGCTAGCATAAGCTCCTTTCCTTTTGAATGACTTGCATTTTTATCTTCTTGTGTTTCAACTTTTGGTTTAGTAAGTATTGATTTGGTAGCTTATGTTTGCAACTTAGGTCCTTGCAACTCGATAGGCATTAGCTCTGTTTGAACTTCCTACAACTCGGTTACTAAACACTCTGGAATAGAAGATTTTTGATTGACAGGTGTACTTGGCACTGTATCAAGTTCAATGAAAACAAATCTCCTATAGTCTTCTAGTTCCCTTTTTCTTTCTACAAACTCATCAACTTTTACATGTGCACTTTTTATAACTTTGTGAGTAGACAAATTCAAACATCTATATGCTTTACTCTTGCAAGAATATCCCAAAAATATTCCTTCTTCACCTTTCACATCAAATTTACCTTTTCTAGATTTTTTTAAAATGTAACATTTACTTCAAAATACCTTCAGGTAACTTACATTGGGTTTGTAGCCATACCATAACTCATAGGGGGTGTTGAATGAGTCCTTATTCAGTTGTACTCAGTTCAAGGTATGAACTATAGTGTTGATAGCTTCCTTTCAGTATTTGATAGCAATCGACTTTTCAATCATTAAGGTTCTTGCACAGTCCATGATAGATCTGTTCCTTCTTTTAGCTATTCCATTTTGTTCAGGAGTTACAGGTGTTGAAACCTACCTTTTGATTCCTCTTTCAATACAAAAGTTATTGAACTCATGTGAAATGAATTCACCACCTCTGTTTGACCTCAAGCATTTCAGTCTTTTTCCTATTTCTTTCTCTACTCTGGTCAAATACCATTTGAACTTCTCAAATGCTTCTAATTTCTCTTTTAGGTACATGAAAGTCATCATTTTTAAGTAATCATCAACAAAAAGAACGAAGAATTTTTCACTAGTATAGCTTTCAATTCCAATAGGTCCACACAAATCAGTATGCATAATTTTTAAAACTTATTCAGACTAATAATTCTTACTTTTAAAGATACTCTTTCCCATCTTGCCAATTTGACAATTCTTGCATAGACCAACCTCAGGTTTCTTTATGTTAGGAATGCCTCTTACTTTCCTGAATTTACTTATTTTCATCAAGTTATCAAAGTTCACATGACACAACCTCCTATACCATAACCAAATTTCTTCAACTTTAGCAATAAAACATGAACATTCACAAAGTTCAAGATAAAACAAGTTACATTTTGTTTGAGTGCCTACTCCAATTAGCTTTCCTTTGCCATCTAGCAGTCTTTCTTTTCAATGCATGAATTCTAATTTGAATCCATTATTGAGTAGTTGTGCCACACTCAAAAAATTGTATTTTAGTCCTTCTATCCAATATACATTATTACATACAAGTTCTTTGGTTAGTGAGATTCTTCCTTTTCCTTTTATGCAACAAGGTTCATTATTACCAAACCTCACACTGCCACCATCATAGTCTTCAAAATGTTCAAACTTAGTTTAATCACCAGTCATGTGATGAGAACAACTACTATCAACAATCCATGTATCATTTTCACTCACATGAGAAATAAGTGTCATTTCCTCATCATTATCAAATTCATCCTTTACAGCAATGTAAACAATTTCATCTTCTTCCTCATCATCAAAATAATTAGAATCCTTATCCATGAAACATGTTTTCTTACCTTTGTCCTTGAATGATTTGAAGTCTTTCTTCCCATTACACTTGTGACCTTTCTTCTCATCCTTGTTCTGCTTATTTGGGCACCTAGCAGAAATATGTCCAATTTCTTCACAAGAAAAATAGATTAGAGGAACCTTACCTTTGTATTTCCCTTTGCCTCTTGAATATTTCCTTGCTAGCAGAGCTTCAACCACCTCAAGATCACTGTCTGAACTTTTTTCTAATTCTTCTTCACTATCTAACTAAGAATCCTTTATCTTCTTGCCTTTCTCCTTGAGTTAAAGCTTGGCTTCAAATGTTGATTCAATGTTCTTGGTAGCTAGAATATAATTATCATAGTTATCTAGCTCAAATGTAGTCAATCTTCCAACTATGGCCTCTAAATTTATCTTATAATTTGCTTGACATCTTCTTTCTTGAATTGTAGAAACTCTGATTGCATAAATGGGAAGTAGTGTTCTAAGAACTTTACTTATAATTGTTTCCTCCTTGATATCTCTTCTAGAAGCTTTGATTTCACTAACACTTGCTTTAACTCTTGCAACATATTTCACAATGTTTTCATCTTCTCTCATCCTCATCTGGTCAAATCAACCTCTCAAACTTTTTGCTTTGGCTCTTCTCACATTATCATCTTATCCATAGATTTCCTTTAGCTTGTTCCAAATTTCAAAAGTAGTTTTGCAATCTTTGATATCATCAAATTCTTCATAACTTAGGGAAAATGCAATATCTATCATCATGTTGTTGTGAGTCTTCTTTTCAGTAATATCATTGATAGATAATGTGCCAATAGGTTCTACATATGCTTCATCCAGATATTTCAGGCATGTATCTCCAAAGGAAGGTAGATGAAGTCTCATCAATCCCTACCATGCTAAGAAGTTGTCCCTATTAAGTCTTGGAATTTCCCTCTTGTAAGACATCCTGATCTTTAGCTTAGATACTTGAAATATTTTCCTGCAAGAACCAAAGGCTCTAATACCAATTGTTGGAATTATAGATGGAGTAAATGAGAGGTGACGGGAAGGGGGGGGGGTGTGGGGGGGGTGGTCGGTGAGTCAATTACCACAAAAACAAATCTATAGATCCCTTAGATGTCAAACAAGTTACTTGCTACTATCACTCGGTAAACATTCACAAAAATGATGTAACTTGGTAGATTAACTTGTCACTAATTTTTAAGCATTCACAATTATTAACATGCGTGCAAAAGTAAATACCATGAACACAAGAGACACCAAATTTAATGTGGAAACCCAATATGGGAGAAACCACCAAGTAACTAGCTACTAATTTTTAATCTTCTGAAATGAGCCCTATTAGGAGCCATCCCTATTAAAGGTTACAGAACACATTATTAGGTGTGACTTGGTTAGAGGATTTAATCACCCTATTAGGAGTGGCCTTGTTAGAGGTCCTCAGAACAATTCAGTAGAACTATCCACCTTGTTGGAAGATTTACAAAATGGCTGTTAAACCAACTCTGTTAAGAGATTTAGGAAGTATTATTATAATGGTGAGAAAGTAACAATAAGTGACCTAAATGAGATGCAACTAAACTTTGTTGATACAAATCTCTACTTTGCTTCAATAGATCCTCGTTGATCGAATACAACTTTGCTTCTCCTCAAGGATATCTGATCCTTCTTCAAAATTTTCTTGCACTACCTCTTCACACAATCAACTCATTGCATACTCATTAATTCCAATTAGAATCCACAACTTGACCTTTTATTTATATATTACAAATTGTCAAGTCAGGTTAGTTACAAGTTACATTTACCAATAAACCATACATCAGTCTGCTACAAATATTACATTACAAATAAACTTTATTTTCCAAAAAAATGAAATCATTCATTGGCCAACCTTTCTTGATAAACACTACTCAAAAAATAATTTCTTGTGTTAACCATCTCAACTCAATTAATACTACAAATTTTGCAAAATCCTTTAGCTACCGATTGAACTCTATAAGAACTGAATTTCCTTTGTTGACTATGAGAGCTCAGTAAGAATTGTTCTCTACCATATTTTCCTTTGATGACCAAGTAAGCTTGGTAGACACTAAATTTCCTTTGCTAACCTTGAAAGCTCGATAACAACTATCTACACAAGGTAAAGTCTGAGAACACTTGATAGATGCTATAAATCTTCTTTGCTAACCTTGTAAGCTCGGTAGACTCTATCTTTTTCCTTGCTAACCAACTGAGCTTGGTAGACTTTGACTAATAACTAATATTCCATTTGTCTAACATCTAAGACAACACAAAATTGAACAATTGCATCCAATAGTTTATTACTGTCAAACACTTAGTCATTAAGAAGAAAGGATTATTCCATCATCATTGTGACTAAGTCATTCTACAAAGGTTGAGAGAACTAATGAAGAAATGTAAAAATTATATGTCAAATGTTTAGAAGTAGTCATTTTTGACTGTGCTAATGTGTCAAAATTACAATAGGAAAGGTAAACTTCTAGGGGGGGGGGTTGAATTAGTAGTTTCAACTTTGACCCATAAAACATTCACCACACATTCATCCCATACATTCAATAAGTAAACTGAAATACCATGTAAATCATGTGCATCAAAATCATGTAAACATGTAAGCATTCACACATATATGACACCAAATATGATTACCCAGGAACCCTCCAATGAGAAGGTAAAACTAGGGTATGGATGACACCCACAAATCTTCACTACTGTAGTAATAAAGGGTATCTGATGAAGGTTACAATGTTTGATCATGAGATATGATCTACCCTATAAAAGGTCTACCATGTTGAAGTCTTACAAAGACTATTAGGTCTTACCCTATTAAAGGATTTCAACACCCTATTAAAAGTGTGTGTTGTTTAAGGACTTCAACTCACGATTAAGTAAGCACATTATTATAGGATTTCAATATAGCCTATTAGGACTGCTCTATTAAGAGATTTAATCGATTCATATATTAGAATGACTCAACATTCATCCTATGGTTAGCACTTTGTTTCTTGATGAAAGATCACCTCTAAACTAATGTATTCTTGATATTTCTTGATCAGATGTCTCTCAATTTTATACTATTTCCTTCCTTTTTTCTCCTTTAACTGATTTTGCAATGTTACAATTTCACTTCACAATTCCTTAGCCACCATGAATACTCTATTTTTGCATGCAAAACTTCTCTCTTCACTTCCTCCCACACACATATGAAGTTTATGGTTTTTCCTCAAGAAAATCTTGGTGAATTAGGGTTAGGTATAAATCAACAGCTATGATTCATCCATTTTGCTGCTTAAATCTTCACTTTCCTAGTTGGATGCATGTAATTCATAGGGATTCCTACTTAATATTTGTCCTTGTTAGAAAACTATCATAATTCAATCTATAATTCAACTAAAAAATGGTTTACATATTAATTTGTGCCATTACAAATAGCTATGACAAAAAAATTTTGCTCAGCATTTGTAGTCTTTGATGCTTGGCATATACTAATTTGTATATTGTGACTCAACATCTAAATAACTTGGCATGCACTACTTACTTGGCTTCTGTATCACTTGGCATACACTATCTACTCAACACTTGACTAACTTGGTACATGAGTGACCTGGCACTCACTTTTAACTTAGCATGCTTTATCTTATATGTGTTGTGCTTGACATATACTATCTATTCGTTATGAACTAAGAAAATGACTTAAGTGTGTACACACTCACTTTCAAAACCAATATGAGATTAAAAATCTCCCCCTTTGACATGAGTGTTAGAAACACTTATTCATGCATTGATATCCTTATTCTTATGAGCATAACATATCTCTTATTTGGCTTATCTACAAAAAATTCAAATTTTCAAAATTTTGCAACAACTTATACCTCAAAATTTGATAACTCCCCCAAAATCTTACAATAACTTCCCCTAAGTTGTTTGGATCTAGTTCTATACTCAAAATTTTCCTCCTATTGAGTAGATATTATATACTATTCTTTTCTTCCTCTCCCATGCTTTGGTTTCTCTCCTTTTGTTTATGCTACTCTTTCTCTCCCTTTTTACTTTCTCCCCCTTTTGCTTAGCTCTCCCTCATCTCCCACTTTTTGACATTGATGTCAATGGGCTATGCACATATTTTTTTTTTCCAAGAAATATTTATGGACCTCAAGAATAATTTTGATAGCCACAGCCCAATTTTCACAAGCTACATCAAAAGATTTAATTTGGATGGCTAACTCAACAAAAAGGTGGACTAGGCTATCTAATATAGAAAGATAAGCATCTTTCTTCATAAGAGCTTCTGCATAGCCTAATTCCTTGTGCAAAATATCTATGTGAGGAGTCAATGTTGTTTGGATGCTAATTAGTTTGGCCCATATATTGGCTTCATCTACAAAAAATGTTGCTAACTGATTCTTGGTTTGCAATAAAGCTCTGAAATGATTCTCGTTTTGAGCTAGAGTAATAGGCAATTTGGCACTTGATGAAGTAATTTGACTTTCCAAACTCAAAATGTGACTTCTTGTCTCTTGTGTGAAGAGTGTAGGGTTGTACAATTTGGTGTACAACAAGAAAATGTTCTCAAGTACATTCTTCACACTCTCTACCTTAGTTTCCAGTGTAACTTGTGTAAGTGCTATATCACTTGATATTTCCTCATTCACTTTACTTTGAAATTTCTTTTTAGACCATGCTAATAATCTTGCATTAGTATCAAGGTCTGCATCACTTTCGTTTTCCACTATGTTTGTCAATTGGTCAATCAGTGGTTTGGTTTCATCTAGAGTAGGCAGACTGAATGCATCTAGGAAGATATCTTTTATATCATGCAAAGCTTGCTTCTACCTATGCTCCCTCCTGAGCAGTTCTTGATGCTTCTTTCTAACCACGACTTCTTGTAGTATGCCCATCTGCACTATTGTTATTGTGTCATAATAATATTTTGGTAAAATAATCTCTTCATCTGGGCTTACATTTCCATATTTTATGACATCTTCTTCCTTTAATGAATTTAGACTCGACACTAATAATTCTAGAGGTGTTGCATCTATACTCAACCTCTAAAGAGTGTGATTGGAAGGAGTGCTATATTCTAGTAAAGTTACTAGGGCTTGGATGGCTACTTCCTCCTTTAGCTTTGGTGTCAACTCAGTCTCTTTGGGCTTTTCCTTTTCTACTATAATGCTTTTGATTGCACCTTGAACTTGTGTTGGAGGTACAGATAAGTCTATCTAACCTAATTGACTCTGAGAATTAGTAGTGACTTGAATTTCCACTTTATCTTCTCCAAATATATTAACCTTTGTAGGTGTAGCTTTTGGTACTTTATCTAAAGGTTGTACATTAGTGACTTGAGGGATTATAGTAGGTGGTTCTTGTGTATTCACCTCTTCCCTTGTAGTGTCAGTCACTAACTTTTGAATTCCATCTACACTTACTAATATAGGGTTATCACACAATTTTTCTTGTAGTGTAGTTTGATCAAGTATCTTTTTAGATCTTCCTCTGCCTTAGGGTTGATGTTTTGAGCTGTGCGATTAGAAACATCCTTTACTATAACTATTTCAACATTTATACTTTTTATTTGGTGAGGGATGACATTTAGCAATTGTTTATCTTGTACACTCTATTTTTGTTGCTACTCTTTCTCAGCTATTGCCTAATCTATATTCATTTCTATTCCTCTCTCAACTATGCCTTCATTGTTGTCATCCTCTTCATCATTTTAAACCTCAATAGGATCTTGTTCACCTTCTTTCACTATAGCTAACCCATATGTGACTTTCCACATTTGAGTGGTATTATTTACAACATCTTCAATATTGTTTTGCAATATGCCAAAGGCTCTATATGTGGGTACAAATCTAATAGCATATTTCTGCATAGCTTTAGCAATTTGTGCCTTATTGAGTTCAAGCATAATTTAAGCAAGTGGTGTCTCCCTAATTTTCTTTTCTACACTCAAACAATAATGCCATTTTTGCTCAACTCTTTCATATAAACTTTTAGGCATTGAGTTAGCAATCTCTAGTTGGGCTTTATTAAAATTTTCCATCATGGCATATATTGCCTCCTCCACTTGATTCTTTTCAACTTTACCAAGATTATCAAAATCAATGTGAGAAAATCTAGATAAATCTACATTATTTTAAACATTTTCACATAGGTTGTCTAAATCTAAAGATGGGTTGTCACTCACCACTTTGAATTCATTATTATCATTAGATTTTTCTCTTTCTTCATCAGATTCAACTTGAGCAATGTACTTTCTCCTTGGTCTTTTATTTTCACCTTCTTCTTGCTCTATAGGTTTGGCCTTTTCCTCAGCCAGTTGTGTTGTGACACATGCACTAGCCCTTTTAGTAGGTGTTGCAGGTTTGCTTTGGCTTGGTTTGACAAACTTTTTTGGTCTTGTTCCTACTTGTGCCTTAGCCTTTCTCTTTTTCTGATCAATAGGAGTAGGCACCTCCTTGGCTTCTTCTCCCTTGGCACCTTCTGCAATTTCTATCTCTTCCTCTTGCTGATCTTCACCCATTCTTTGTGTTAATGCAAGTGGTGTTTGGATCTAAGTGTCTTTTTCTTCTTCATCTTCTTCATCTTCCTACTCAGTACCTTCACAAAAATTAGCTTACAACTTCTTTACCAACCTCTCCTTTTTCTTGATGATAGAGGTAGTTTTTAGTTCCATGGTAATCTTAGATTTAACCATTTCATAATTACTAAATGCTTTAGCATTTTTATCTATCTCTTCTACAAGTAATGTTGTTATTGTTGTGAAGACCTCATCTACATTAGTTTCATAGCTTAATGGCCTTAGCCATTTTACTCTTGGAGTTGTTTCTTGGACAAATGTATAATTAGAGTATAGTAGGAAACAAACATCATCATAATGCTTTTCCACTAATGATATTGAAATCCTCAATCTTTTCTTCATAGATTACTTTAAGTCATCAAAGTAATAGGTAATTACTGATTCAAAATTTTCACCTAATTGTTCAATGGACTCTTCTATTTGAACTACTACTAACCTATTTGTCTTCCATGCCATAGTGCCAAATGTAGGAAATGTGTTTTGAACATAAAAGAAGATACATATCAAAATAGATCCAAATTTGCATTGAGCACTATTTATTTTCCTTATTGCTCCTAGGTTCTCAATCAATTATTGTAATTGTAGCTCAGCAAGGTCAGATGCATGATCCTTCTTCACAATCGTATAACCCACATTCACTACAATATAGGGAACACTATTCAATCTACTTGATAGGTAAAACTTATGTACAATTACCATTACTAAAAAATCTATTAGAGGATCTGTGATGATGTCTATTGTCATTCCCCTCTTATTCTAAATAGTCCATGTGTTCTTCTCAATAACCTCTTTGGTTTCACTCCTCATAGTATTGGGCTGATCTAGGGTTGGATACCCTATTACCCTATGGATTATTCTTTATGTGATTTTGATAGGCCCATTGTCTAACTATAGTGATCTATCATGTATCCTAGTCAATACAATCCTCATCCATTTAATTTTAAAAACATTTGGGAATTCTAGGGCAGGAGTTAACCCTTTCTTCTCTACAATCTTAAATTCTTCCTTTGGCACACCATTTTCACATAATTTACCATATGCCTCTCTGATGCAGGAGCATCCAGAGGTATAAGGGCAATCTTGTGTCACCCAAAAAAATGTACTTAGACTTAGTTTCTATTTTATGTCTTTGCATTTTTGGATACCCATTTGGCTCAAATAAAGGTTCCAACTCTCATAGTTCAACTATCAGTGCATTTAAAAATCCCGAAAAAATAGGAGCATGCAATTTGACCATCATTTTGGTGACCTAGAAGGTGTGACTTGGCCAGATGAATGTAATCAAGATTTAGAGCATTCCAGAAAAAGAATCAGGTCAAAAGGCCCCACGGTTTGAAAGTTATTGCAGTTTTTCGGGTTTTGGAGACCCCCTAAGAATGCTTCAGAGTCATATTTGGGGCATTAAATGACCTCGAAAAGGGTCGAAAAATGGGGGACGAGCGTAGCTTGTCCATAGGGCTATAGAGCGCTTTGAGAGCTTTCCGAAAATGTAAACGGTTCGTCAATTGGAGTTACGGTTCAAAAGTTATGCCTCCCGGAAGTTCGGCTATCGTTTCTGGATTCTTCTAAAATTGCACCGACTTCTAACGCAGCTTCCGGAACCTTCTATTTTGTCGGTGGATGCCTACTAGCACTTTCTAGAATGTACTCCTAGCCCTTAACCCTCCGGGGTCTATTTAAGGAGATTTCTGGCATTGTAAAAGGCAGTTCGGATTGGAGCTTGAGAGGAGGTGCTAAAAGGAGAAATATTCTCCAGATTTATGCTATTGTAAGCCCGCAGGGCATGTTTTGAGTTTATTTTCTCTGCACTGTTTGTACCAGCTTATTTTCTCAGTTAATATAATTTCCCCTTTCTATTGTGTCTATTCTGGTTGTTGGGTTGTGTCCCCATCAAGTGGTATCAGAGCGGGTTTTCCTGAGTGTGTAGACAGAGCGCCGACTGTGAGGCAGTTTGCACCAGGACTGTGTGGTTGTGGGTTCGAGTTAGAAGATGCCTCCACGAAGAGAGCGTGGTGGAAGGGCCAGAGTTGTTGATCCTAAGGAGGTTAGAGCCCTCCAGAGACAAGTACAAGCATTGCAAGAGGAGCTTCGTAGAGGAGCAAATATTGCCGCAGATGACAATAGTGAGGATGACAATGAAGAGGAAGTAATGGAAGTTGACGGGGAAGTTCTGAATCCTGTAGAGGAAAGGCTTTTTAGGGCCATTTCTAGGTTTGGGAAAAGACCTACAATTGAAGTGGGTATATTCTCGGGAAATTTGAAACCAGATGAGTTGATCGATTGGATCAATGAACTGGACGAATACTTTGAGTATGAGGATATAAGGGACCCAGATAGGGTTAAGTTTGCAAAGGCAAAACTAAAAGGCCATGCCAAAATCTGGTGGCAAGAGATTCAACTGGAAAGACTTAGAAGAGGAAAGGAGAAGATCACAAGATGGGATCGCATGGTGGACAAATTGAAGAAGCAGTTCATTCCTGTGGACTACGAGCTAGATCTGTTTAAGAAGATGCATGGGTTAAAGCAAGCAGGAAGATCAGTCCAAGAATATACAGAGGAGTTTTACCGACTCCTGATTAGAGCGGGGCATGCAGAAGCAAATAAGGAGAAGGTTGCTCGTTATATCAGTGGGTTGCGACCTAGCATCCAGGAGGAATTAAGTCTGGTAAGAATGACCAGCGTTGAAGAAGCATACCAGTTTGCCCTACGAGTTGAAGAGAAGCTGAGTAAAAGGTTTGAAGGAAGACAAAGAGGGCGCGGTCAAGGAGGAAGGGGAAGCGGTAGATCATCTGGAGGCCGCAATGAAACTCAAAAGAAAAATGAAGATGAGGGTACTAGCAGGAACCAGAGGAATGAGGGTTTCAATCGCTCCCGTGATCAAGATTTTGGAAATCAAAGAGGAAGAGGTAGAGGACGTGGACAGGGAAGAGGAGGCTTCCGTGGTACCTGTTTCCATTGTAATGAAGAAGGTCATCGTGCCTTTGAATGCCCTCAACGACAAGGAAGGATAGATAGGAGAGCTGAGGGCCAAGCTAGGGTTGCTCATGTAGATGAGGATGCACAATCATCACATTCAGAGGATGCAGAAAGAGGAGAGACCTTGGTAAATGAAAGAGTCCTACTAAGTGGTGAAAATGAACCAGGACAACGAAGGAGCTTGTTCCGTACCAGATGCAAGTGTGAGGATAAATGTTGTGATGTGATCATTGATGGTGGTAGCACTGATAACTTGGTATCCGAAGAGATGGTCTCTAAGCTGAAGCTCAAGAGGGAGAAACATCCCCAGCCCTATCGGATTTCTTGGGTAAAAGATGATCATAAGGTCCTGGTAAGTGAACAATGTTTAGTAAAATTCAAAATTGGGAGTTACCATGATGAAGTTCTTTGTGATGTTATTTCGATGGATGTTTGCCATCTATTGTTGGGTAGACCATGGCAGTTTGATAGACATGCAATACATGATGGACATGCAAACACATACTCTCTGACAAAGGATGGAGTTCGCCACAAATTGAAGCCCATGAAAAAGGAAGGTGAAAAGGTATGTAGCAGTGCTAGGATTTGTCTTGTTGATGGAAGGAAGTTTTTAGATGGCATGAAACATCAGCGCATGTGCTATGCTTTGATTCCTAGGAAAGATAAAGAAGGTAGTAGTGAAATACCATTTGAAGTTTCAGATTTACTAGGAGAATTTGGAGATATTATCTCTGATAATGTTCCAGATGGATTGCCACCAGTAAGGCAAATCAGTCATCAGATAGATCTGATTCCAGGAGCTAGTTTTCCTAACAAGGCTGCTCACAGGATGACTCCTACTGAAACAGAGGAGCTGAATAGACAGGTTCAGGAGCTGTTGAGGAAGGGCTTGATTCGAGAGAGCCTGAGTCCATGTGCAGTACCTGCAGTACTTGCACCAAAGAAGGATGGAGAGTGGAGGATGTGTACAGATTCTCGAGCTATAAATAGGATAACCATCAAGTACCGATTTCCTTTACCAAGGATGGATGATCTTATGGACTGCTTGAGTGGAGCTCAGTACTTCACAAAGATAGATCTGAAAAGTGGCTATCATCAGATACGGATTCGAGAAGGAGATGAGTGGAAAACAGCCTTCAAGACCAAGGAGGGTCTTTATGAGTGGTTAGTCATGCCCTTTGGATTGACAAACGCCCCAAGCACCTTCATGCGGCTCATGAATGAGGTACTTAAGAAGTTCTTGGGAAAATTTGTTATTGTCTATTTGGATGATATTTTAATTTTCAGCAAGACTTTGGAAGAACATTTACTGCATATTCGTAGTGTCTTTGAAAGGCTAAGAGAAGAGAAACTGTTAATTAATCTAAAGAAGTGTGTCTTTGCAAAAAGGGAGTTAGTCTATTTGGGATTTGTTATATCACCTGAAGGTCTCAAAATGGATCCAGAAAAGGTAAAAGCCATCTTGGAATGGCCTACTCCAAGGTCTGCTACTGAGGTAAGATCATTTCATGGTCTGGTTAGTTTTTACAGGAAGTTTATTGAGAATTTCAGTGGCATATGTGCACCCCTAACTAATAAAATAAGAGGGGATAGAAAAGAGTTCAAATGGACTGCAGCAGCTGCGAGAAGTTTTGAATTGCTGAAGAAGAAGGTGACTGAACAGCCTGTGTTGGCACTTCCAGATTTCAGAAAAGTATTCCAGGTGGACTGTGATGCTAGTGGTAGCGCTATTGGGGCTGTATTAAGCCAAGAAGGTAAGCCTATTGCATATTTTAGTGAAAAATTGAATGATGCAAAGAAGAAGTATTCTGTTTATGATCAAGAGTTCTATGCGATAGTTCAGGCCTTAAAGAAATGGAGGCATTATTTATTGCCAAAGGAATTTGTTTTGTATACTGATCATCAGGCATTACAGTACCTAAATAGCCAAGGTAAATTGAATCAGAGGCATATGAAGTGGGTAGAATTCTTGCAGAGTTATACATTTGTGTTAAAGCATAGAAGTGGAAGATCTAACAGGGTTGCAGATGCATTAAGTAGGAGACAGTTGTTGCTTACAACAATGCAGGTTGAAGTAGTTGGGTTTGATGAACTCAAGAATTTGTACCCTGAGGATCCTGATTTTGCTGAAGCATGGAAAGCTTGTAAAGAACCTGTTGCTGTAGATAGAACCAAGTGGTTAGACTATTTGATTCAGGATGGCATGTTGTTCAAAGGAAGTCAATTGTGCATTCCAAGGAGTTCCATGAGGGAAAATCTGATTAAGGAGAAACACAGTGGAGGGATGGCAGGACATTTTGGTCGGGATAAGACCATTGCCATTCTTAGAGAACATTATTTTTGGCCTCAAATTACACAGGATGTGAAGAAGTTTGTACAGAGTTGCCAGGTTTGTCAAGTTGCCAAGGGGTTTAGTCAAAATACTGGCCTATATCAGCCATTGCCTGTTCCATCAAGGCCATGGGAGGACATAAGTATGGATTTTGTTCTTGGATTGCCAAGGACACAAAGGGGTAATGACTCAGTATTCGTGGTGGTTGATAGGTTCTCCAAAATGGCACATTTCATTCCATGCCACAAAACTCATGATGCTGTCCATATTGCAGACTTGTTTTTCAAAGAGGTGGTAAGACTACATGGTCTTCCAAGGAGTATAGTTTCTGACCGAGATACTAAATTTGTGGGGTATTTCTGGAGGACATTGTGGAAGAAGTTGAGAACAGACTTGAAATTCAGTTCCACGCATCACCCACAGACTGATGGCCAGACAGAAGTGGTAAATAGAAGTTTGGGCAATTTGCTGAGATGTTTAGTTGGAGATAAGCCCAAGGGATGGGATTTGATTCTACCACAGGCAGAGTTTGCTTATAATAACTCTGTAAATAGGAGTACTGGAAAATCACCATTTCAAATTGTATATGGAAATAGCCCAAGGACTGCACCAGAATTGAGGAAGATAGAACAAGGGGAGAGAACAAGTGCTGAAGCTGAGGAATTTGCTGAACACATCAAGCGTCTACATGAGGAGGTTCAGGCACACATTATCAAGATGAATCAAGAGTATAAAGCTAGGGCTGATGCAAGGAGAAGACATAAGGAATTCCAAGTAGGGGATCTTGTCATGGTGCACTTACGAAAAGAAAGATTTCCAGTTGGTACCTACAACAAGCTGAAAATGAAGAAATTTGGCCCCTGCAAAATTTTGAAGAAACATAACTCAGGAAATGCATATGAGGTGGAGCTGCCAGATGGTATTCACATTTCTCCCATTTTCAACATTGCAGATTTGACAGAGTATCATGATGATGGTGCAGATGAGGAGCTGGTTTTAGAGCCGTGTCCAATTCCTGCTTCTAAGAAGGAGGAGATAGAAGACATTCTAGATCATCGTGTGGGTAGGAGTACCAGAAACAGGCAGTATGAAGAGTATTTGGTCAAATGGAAAGGACGGCCAATTGAGGACTCGACTTGGATTTCAGCAGCTGAGGTTTCCCATTTGGGATTTCCTCTACCATCCATAAAGTGACAGGGTCACTTTTCAATCTACCCTGGGTGTCTGATGCAGGAGCATCCAGAGGTATAAGGGCAATCCTGTGTCACCCAAAAAAATGTACTTAGACTTAGTTTCTATTTTATGTCTTTGCATTTTTGGATACCCATTTGGCTCAAATAAAGGTTCCAACTCTCATAGTTCAACTATCAGTGCATTTAAAAATCCCAAAAAAATAGGAGCATGCAATTTGACCATCATTTTGGTGACCTAGAAGGTGTGACTTGGCCAGATGAATGTAATCAAGATTTAGAGCATTCCAGAAAAAGAATCAGGTCAAAAGGCCCCACGGTTTGAAAGTTATTGCAGTTTTTCGGGTTTTGGAGACCCCCTAAGAATGCTTCAGAGTCAGATTTGGGGCATTAAATGACCTCGAAAAGGGTCAAAAAATGGGGGACGAGCGTAGCTTGTCCATAGGGCTATAGAGCGCTTCGAGAGCTTTCTGAAAATGTAAACGGTTCGTCAATCGGAGTTACGGTTCAAAAGTTATGCCTCCCGGAAGTTCGGCTACCGTTTCTGGATTCTTCTAAAATTGCACCGACTTCTAACGCAGCTTCCGGAACCTTCTATTTTGTCGGTGGATGCCTACTAGCACTTTCTAGAATGTACTCCTAGCCCTTAACCCTCCGAGGTCTATTTAAGGAGATTTCTGGCATTGTAAAAGGCAGTTCGGATTGGAGCTTGAGAGGAGGTGCTAAAAGGAGAAATATTCTCCAGATTTATGCTATTGTAAGCCCGCAGGGCATGTTTTGAGTTTATTTTCTCTGCACTGTTTGTACCAGCTTATTTTCTCAGTTAATATAATTTCCCCTTTCTATTGTGTCTATTCTGGTTGTTGGGTTGTGTCCCCATCACTCTCTAATTTCCATATCTCCAACACTACCAACCTTACATTTGTAACACTTTTTGACATTGTGAATCATTAAAACTTTCACTGGTATCATGGATAATGCACTAGAGGGATCTTGTTTTTATGCAACTTCTAGTATGGCTTTGAAAATAGGTTGTTTAACTTCATTAATATCCAATTGAACATTAAAAACATCCTTACTCTCTACATTCCTTTAACTAGATGCCATTTTGAAAAATTAGGGTTTATGAAATAAGAAATAGCATAGCTTAGCACACATTAAATACCTTGCAAAATTTGATGAAATGGTATCGAATTACTATTCAAATCTTATGCAAAAGCTTTAGATGGGTTTCCAGATTGCCTTTAGTTCTTCTTTCTCTTTCTTAATTTCAAATGATGTAAAAATGAACTAAAATCAATCAAATACCCTTTTGAAATACTGCAATTAGTGTTGAGTGCTTACATAGTTGTAAGCTCTAGATCAACTAATTTCAGGCTCACTCGACATCCACTAGTCTTTCATTCATTCAAAAACCATTACAAGCTTGGCAATAACTAGCCATTCTATTAGCTCAGCATCCTCTAGTATTTTACTTAGCAATCATAGGAAACTTTTCATGCTTGACAATAACATGAAAAAATTAAAGATTTTTCTTTGATTCCTAATAACATCTTTCAACTTTATTCATTCTTATATAAAAATTTTAATACTAAGTCCTTTGGAACTAATGTATGATATAACTTTTGAATATCAGTCCCACATACCACTTGATTTCTTAGTTTGATGAGGTGTGATCACCTAACCCATTGGGTGAAGTGATCCTTTCTCCACTTTATGTGTTTCAATCCTCCTTTTTCTTCCATGTCTTGTTCATATCATTTCTAAAATTTTCAATATCTTCCTTCTCTTTTCCTTTATTGAACTCACAACTTGGTACCTTTGACCTTGTTGGACAATATCAACTAATGTGACCAATCTTCAAATAGTTAAAACATGTGGTTTGATTCAACCACCATTTGTAGTCACTTCTAAAGTGTGTTCTAATGCAATTATTAGGAACATGTCCATACTCTTGACAATAGTGACAACTATATCTTGTATTATAATCCTAGGTGTAAGAGTTGTCATTGTTCTTTACCTCTATTTGCTAGTTTGATGACCACATGGGTTTGGATTTGTACTCAAAAGCTCTATGTCCATATTTCTAATAGTTATAACAATATCCTTCAAATCTTTATGTCTGCATGGTCTTAGTTCTACATTCATGTGCCTGATGACCTTGTTTGTTGCACTTATGGTAGTGAACCATGCTCTTATGCTTGACATTCTGATTTATAGTCTTGTTCTTGCACACATTAGCAATATGTTCTTTCTTACCACAATTATAAAAAATAGGTTTGTTATTCTTACCTTTTTTGTTCCTTTCTTTAGCACTTTTGGATAACTCTCCTTCTTTAGTGCTTGTATATCCTTGTCCAGGTGTATCATTATTGGATCTAGGGGATCCCAATAATTGCTCAAAGTATTTGATGGCTTCGTTTTGTTTATTGAAACTTTCAAAAATTTCCTTTTCCATTTTTAGGTCATCCTGCAACTTCAATGTTATTATCTCATTGTCCTCAACACTCAAATTATAGTTGACATTCATCATTTGACTCAAAGTATCCAATTACATGTTGGAAATCTTAGTTAGCTTTGATGATTTCTCTTCTAGTCTATTGGTCAAAACTCTTTTATCTTCATCAATCATGGCTTTTTCTTCCATAGCTTTCTTTTTATGTTCGGTCACCTCACATAGTAATATGGCTTGTGATTCTTTCTCTAACTTGAGATTCCCAATTTCCTTAGCTTGGGCTTTATTCTTTTCCATTAGATCTACAATTGCTACATCAAATTCATTAGAGTCTCCATTAGCAAATAGCTTAGTAGTGTCCATCTCTCTGAATTGTGTGTCATTCTCCTCAATAGAAATTTTCTTTCTTCTCTTTAAAAATTTCTTTAATTCTTCTATTTCTTCATTTAGTTAATGTAGAATGAGTTTTATTTAAATTCCCCGATTCTCAATTATATTTCCTAACTTGTAGACTTCTATTTTCAAGATCTTTCCTCAAAGCTACAAAGCTTCTCTTTCAGAGAACTAGGCTCTAATACCAATTGTTGAAATTAAAATAGGAAATGTAAACTTCTAAGTGGGGTGGGTTGAATCAATACATTCAATAAATAAATTGAAATACCATGTAAAGAATGTACATCAAAATCATCTAAACAAGTAAACATTCACACATATATGACACCAAATATGATTACCCAAAAACTCTCCAATGAGAAGGTAAAAATGGGGTGGGGATGACACCCACAAATCTTTACTACTATAGTAATAAAGCATATCTAATGAAGGTTACAATGTTTGATCATGAGACATGGTCTACCCTGTGAAATTTTTGCCTTGTTAAAGGCTTACAAAGACTATTAGGTCTTACCTTGTTAAAGGATTTCAACACCCTGTTAAAAGTGTGCCTTGTTAAAGGACTTTCACTCACAATTAAGTAAGCATCTTGTAAAAGGATTTCAATACAGCTTGTTAGGACTACTCTATTAAGAGATTTAATTGATTCACCTATTAGAATGACTCATCATTGATCCTACGGTTAGTACTTTGTTGCTTGATGATAGATCACCTCTAAATTGATGTATTCTTGATCCTTCTCGAGCAATTGGCTCTCTACTATATACTATTTCCTTCCTCTATTCTCTTTTAATTGGTTTTGTAATGTAATTTCACTTCACAATTCCTTAGCCACCATGAATACTCTATTTTTGCATGAAAAACTTCTCTCTTCACTTTCTCTAACACACATATCAAGTTTAGGGTTTTTCCTCCTTAAGAAAATATCAGTGACTTAGGGTTAGGTATAAATCAACGACTGTGATTTATCCATTTTTCCACTTAAACCTTCCCTTTTCTTGATTGGATGCATGCAATTTATAGGGATTCCAACTTAAGATTTGTTTGTATCATCAAAATATCATAATTCAATCTATAAGTTAGCTCAAAAATGGTTTACATAGTAGTTTGTGCCATTACAAACAACTATGAAAAAAGTGTGTTTCTCAGCATCTATAGTCTCTGATGCTCGGCATATACCAATTTTTATACTATGACTTGACATTTAAATAACTCAACATGCACTACTTACTCAGCTTCTATATCACTTGACATACATTGTCTACTCGGCACTTGAGTGACTCGCACATGACTGACTCAGAACTCACTATGAACTCAGCATGCTCTATCTTATAGATGTTGTGTTGAGCATATACATTTTTTTCAGCATGAACTAAGTAAATGACTTAAGTGTGTAGACACCCACTTTTCAAAACCAATCTAAGATCAACATAATGGTCATTAATTACTCACATGATTTTTGAACAAATCTAATATCACAATGGATGCTGAGTAAGTTAGAGTTTAGTGGAATTCAAGTAGAATATAGACCAAATTATCTAGTTCATGTTGATTTAGTGAAGGTTGAGGGACAACATGAAGAAATAACTTATGTCGAGCACTAGTATGTTGTAATTACCAAGCAACATCATTTTATACTTTTGTTTAGAATGGCATTAAAATATATGTTAACCATTTTTATTGAGATAAAAGCATATTTTGGAGATCAAGAAGGTAATAAAGGAGGTGATTACACATTTTTTTGATGATCATTAATCCCTAGGAAATGGATTATACTAATCAAAAAATTGGAAGGTCTAAGAGACAAAAGGATTGGTTCTAGATTTTTTATTTCAGTCTAAAAGGTTCACTCAATTATCTATTTAAGGATGGTTTATGACCTGATTCAAAGAGAATTGTGAAGGTTGTTTCATGCATGCAAAGTGTTAAGGATTGGATGCTTGCAAGGGTGAAGGTGGATTAACCAGAGTGTAGAAATCAAGAAAAGAAGTGAAGTGCGAAGATATACACATATGAGATTAGAGAGGTGACCAATGAACATAAAGAGGAGATGTGTTCTCATAATATTATTGAAAACCAAAGGATTAGGTATAGATAAATTTTAACAAGTGTAATTAGGGTTTAAATCTCTTAGCAGAGTGGTCCAAATAGACCTTTGTAAATCTCTTAATAGAGTACTTACATATTTGTAAGGTTAAATCCTTTAATTCGGGTAGACTAAGTAAGTCTTGTAAGCTCTTAATTTGTAAGATCCCTCACATGTTAGATAATCAAAACTGGTCAAATTTGTAGCCCTATAGGAGAACTTTATTGTCATAGTAGTGAAGATTTGTGGGCGTCATCCCCATCATAGTTTTATCTTCATATTTGAGGGTTTTTGAATAACCAAGTCTTTGTATTTATGTGTTATGAGTTACTTTACATATTTGTGAGTTATTCATGACATTAGATGCTAGTTCTGATTATGCATTACAATAAATGTTCAATTAATTTATGATATTGATGAGATAAGGGTTTATGGTGAAGTATCAAATTTGATACTTGTTTTAACTGTGAGAGTTTAATATATCCTAATTCACGCCCCACCCCCTCTCAATATAACACTTTCCCCTATTAGAATTACAAAATTTGGTATCAAAGCATTGGTTCTCTCATCATAAGTTTAACCACATGGGAGACAAGATCTTTAAGATGGAAGCTTATAAGTTGGGAAAGGCAATTAAGAACAAAAATATTGATTTTCAAATTGCCCTTGAACAAGTCAAGTTTGATATGGAAAGAACTAAGGAATTTCTTGAATCAAAGGAAGGAGATGACACTTAGGCTGAATGACACACAATACAAGCAAGAAAGCATTAGGGGTATATGCTATGAAGGTTGGTCTAGTGATAATGATGCAACAATAGAATATTTATTCAAGAAAAATGATAGTCTAAATAAAGAAATAAAATAGATAAAGAGTGAATATGAAGTAATATCCGTAAGACTATGTGAAGCCTTGGAGAAGAAGGGAAAAGCCAAGGATGACAAAGTTCTAGCAGATGAAAGCATGACAAAGTTGACTACAAGGCTGGATGAAAATATCATTGAGGTAAAAACCTTGACACCTAATCTATTTGACATGGTAAATCTATTACTAAGTGTTAATTATGAGCTGGCTAGGAAGGATCTTAAGATTGTAAATTTGAAATATGACTCAAATGAGAGATTGAAGAATGAAATGAAAGATTAAAAAAAAATCATGGAAAGACCAAACAAACATAAGGGGGCTATAAATTTTTTGAATCAAGTAATTAATGCATTGGAAATGTAAGAGTATAACTGCAAGGGGAGGGGTGAATCTATTACCACAAAAAAATTCCCTATCCCTAGATGTCAATTCAAACTTTCTACTAATCATACAATATTGTCCAACTTGGTTAACACTATAATATTTCTAGCACTTGGTTAACAAAAAAATCTTATGACTATTAATTTTTTATAACCTTTAGTAACTTAGTTGTAGAAACATATAGCATAAGAAAATAACATGAACACAAATGACAACAAGATATAATGTTGAGACCCAATTTGGGAAAACCATCATGCAACTGGTTACAATATTTTTTACTCTTCTAAAGTGAGTTGTATTAGGAGCCAGCCTTGTTAGAGATTACACAACATACTATTTATTATGATCTTGTTAGAGGATTTAGATCAACTTGTTAGGATTGGCCTAGTTAGAGGTCTCCAAACACTTCAATCTTTAAATGTCAACTTGTTAGAGGATTTACAAAATGACTCTTAAGTCAAATCTATTAAGAGATTTCTTTACTACTACAATGGTTAGAAGGTAACATCAATTTGACCTTATTTATGAAGAAACTATCTTTGTAGATTCATATCTCTATTCTGACTTGATCTCTAGATCCTTCTTAATAAGATTTTCTTCATGCTTATCTTTCACACTTTCATGCTCTTCATTTGCCTTCACTCACATATCCATCTTATTTCATATTCCATATCTTACACTTTAACCTAACAACTTAACATTTGTTATATATCATAATCTAGGACAAGTTAGCTTGAATACCCTTCTAAAATATAAATAAATATAAAAATAGTCAACCTCAATCAACAAAATAGTAGGAACTTGTATTTTGTTGTCACTCAGTCAATATGTAGATTGAGTGCTCAATCAACACTGTGACTTCTTTGATGCCCAACCACTCAATCAATACTACAAGCATGATTCTCTTCATTAACCCACTACTTGGTTAATATTGAAAAAGTCTTCTTTACCCAAATGCTTGGTTAATACTACAAAATCTACATTTCTTGGTTAATATTGACATTTTTGTAACATCAATGAGAACATAGAATTGAAGAATTTTTTATGAAAAAATCCATCTTTGGCATTGATTTCAACACAATATGTCAACATTAAAGTGATGGAAGTATGAGAAATTGAATAATATCCTTAGTTTTATTATGATTCTCATCCATACCAACTCCCTCTAAGATTTTTATTGGATTTGTCTCTATTGCTTTCCAGTCAACACTTTTCTTTGTTGTACATTCTATACAAAACTCTCCCTCTTTCTCTTTGACATTGAACTTCCCTCAATCTTCCATGTTGACACACTAAAATTTTTTTCTAAAAGATACAAACTTTTGAAGTTACAATGTACCTTTTGTATTGATTCATATGCAGTATGCTTTGCATTTCACTACATCAATCTGATAGATCTTCAATGAAGCTTGGTTGATGTCTCAGTATCTTTTTCTTTAGTGAAATTAGGTATGGGAATAGCACCTAATTTACCTCTTGGATACATAAATGCATCTTAGGTAAAGCCTTCATAAATATATCTACTATCTACTCCATGGTGTTCACGTATTCTAATCTCACCTCTTTCTCTTGAACCAATTCCAGTAGGAAATTATATTTGATTGCAATGTGCTTTGTCTTTGTGTGTATCACCAAATTTTTGGATATATTGATTACACTTATATTATCATGATAGATAACCACTAGTTCCTTGATTTCCTCCATTCCTAATAATAATTTATTGATCCATATTATGTTCAAACAATTGAATGTTGCTACAACATACTCTCCCTCCACTATAGATTGAGAAATACAATTTTGCTTCTTGGTTGTCCAAGACACTATCATCTTTCTATGAAAGAATGCTACTTACTAGTACTTTTTCTATCATCAATGCTTCCTGCCCAATCTGCATTAGTAAATTCTATCAACTCAAGATTTCCTCCTTTCTTGTACCATTAACCATAATATTTAGTTCCTTTTAGATACCTCAAAATTATTTTTACTACTATCATGTTATTTTCTTTTGGATTAGCAAAAAATATTGTAACTATGCCAACTGTCATTGCAATATCAGGTCTAGTGTGTATTGCATATTGAAGTTTTGCAATCATTGGCCTATATGTAGTTTGATTTACCTCCTTTGAATCATCATTATTTGAGAGTTTATGTCTAGTATACATAGGAGTTCTAACTAGTTTGGAATCTTCCATTCCAAATACTTTCAATGTTTCCCTTATGTATTTTTATTGAGTGATGTATATGCCACCCTTCATCTGATAAACTTTTAGATCCACGAAGAATTTAATATCTCCTAACATAGAAATTTCAAATTCTTTCCTCATTTCTTCAACAAATAACTTTCATAGCATCTCATGTCCTCCCAATATGATATCAACAAAAAATATTTATGGAAGCAATATTTTGTCTTGAGGTCCTTCCTTGATATACAAATTGTTATTAACATTTTTCTTTTCAAAACCAATTCTTATGAGATATCCATGCAATATTTCATACCATGTTGTAGGGTCTTTCTTTAATCAATATAAAGTTTTGTGAATTTTTCACACCATGTTTATTTTTCTTGGATTGAAACTTCCAACTGATTAAGGTTACTTCTTTATCCGAGAATTCAAGAAAGTTGATTTAACATCCATCTGATATACTTTGAATCCCATTTGTGTTGAATATGGTAGAAGTATTCTAACTCCTTCAAGTCTTGCAATAGGGGAAAATGTTTCCCCATAGTAAATACCTTCTTCTTGAGCATAACATTTTCATACTAGCATTTCCTTGTTCCTTGTTACTTCTCCTTTCTCATTCAACTTATTTTTGAATATTCATTTTGTACCAATCACATTCTTATCCTTAGGTCTAGGAACAAGAGACCAAAAATTGTTCTTTTCTACTTGCTCAATTTCTCCATTCATTGCCTTTGTCCAACCTATATTTTCTAATGCACATTCTAAAGATCTAGGCTCAAATACACTAAGAAAACATGTACCTTTTAATTTTTTCTTTATCATTATTCCTTTTATCTCTCCTCCAATTTTTTTTTTAGGTGCATGATATCTTCTAACACATTTAGTAAGTCTTGGGTCTTTCTTTCTTGGCACTAAACATGGTTCACTTGGTTTTCCATCATCTTTTATCTTCTAATTAGGCTCCTCTAGCTGATCTGACTATAACTTGGGTTTCTCTAACTGTGAATCAAGTCGTACTGCCTATATCTTGGATTGAACTATCTATCACTCGAATGCCTTTGTTTGAGACTCAGGTTGTGTAGTGCCTCTAGTGTTTGCATTATGTACCCTTATTGATTTTTGATTTGAGAGATTCTTGATACTCTTATTTATGTACTTTGAGATGAATTGAGGGTTGGATGTTATACTTTGATTCAGTACCATAGATGCTTTACTACTATGCTATTCATTTTATCATTTTTTCATGTTAATTTCATTTTGAGATAATAGTAGATCTATGATGATATCTAATTATCTGGTATATGGATATATTTTTCTAATTATGTTATGCGATGAATTTTATGCTATGGTGATTTACTTCATTCTTGTATCTTTATGCTTTATACTATTGTGAGTGATGCAAATGGATTAATTAGGTATTTCATGCAGTATTGCTTTGGCTATGATAGTATATGCAATTGCACGTGATCATGTGCTTTAGTATGCATGAAATATATCCCTAGTAGTGGCACATGGAGTTAGTGTTTCAACTATTCATATTTTACCAATTTCATCCTTGTATGATTGATGTATCATTATTTAATTATATAAATAAAAACTTTTGGTGATTATTAAATTTGAACTCATTTGCATTATGTGATTGGACTAGTGAGCATGTCTGTGTATTTAGAGGTTCACATTGTCGTGAAAGTTGTTAAGTTAGTTTCTATGATTTTGGGTTTTCAAGAATTATATCTTATTAAATTTAATTTTTAACAATTTTTCCTTAAGTGAATTCATGTTATGAAGAATAACTTGTTTTTGTTTGGATCAATTCAGAGTCTAGCTAGTCCAATTGGCTATTTTCCCTAATTGATTATTCACTTGGAATGTGAATAAGTTTGGAAAGAGGAATTTAATTCCTCAATTTTTCTATTTTGGAATTTAGAAATTTGGAGAAATTTTCTAAAATCCTCTTTTGATGGATTTCTTTTTCGTCATTCTGGGAGATGTGAGCATGGGATTTTTGTAAGATTAGTCTTATTGGATCTGACTCAGGGAGACCTTTCTTTTCTGTCACTTTCAATAGTTTTGATAGATTATTTATTTTATCAACCTAAATTTAGTATTTTCCCCTTTTGCTATTAGGTGAGGCTTTCTAGCTTTCTTGTTTCTACTTTGTTTTAGCTTTTGTTTCTTGTAGCAGTTTGTTAAGAGGTTGAAAACTAGTGTTCCCCTGCATTTGTGTTTGTTGGTTTTGCCTGGTTGGTCGGTTATGAATATTTTTCCTATTTTTAGGATGGGGGTTTGGGGTTTTACACTATTATGCTTGTCATTTTTTCATACGGTGTTCAAATTAAAATATTATTGGATTTTTGAGGTTTTTGTACCCAAAGATCGAATGGGTTTTAATTTCAAAATTTTTCATATTTTGGGGTTTTTACCTCATTTTGCATGCTCCCTTATTTTATTAGGTTTTCTTGGCATAAATAGGGCCATGGACTAGTATTATCCATTTGGATGTAAGTCAAACCTTTATTGCACTCTTATGTTGCATTGGGGTGCATGTTGCATCCGTCCTCTCGAGTCCTTTTTTGGTTGAGTGACTTTCTGCTTTGTGTTTTCATCTAGTCCTTTTGTTATGATCTTCATGATAGTGGTGCACCACACATGAGTATGTGTGCATATATTTTTTAGGTGACTTGTGAGGTTCAATCTTCTATAGTACTTTTGAAAGTTATGATCATTGGAATTGGGTTAGGAATTTGCATGCCTACAAGAACTCATCATTGGATGAGCATAGGTAGGGTAGGGTAGCATATGGAGTGGTCTTCTACCTTGCAGCCTAGCATCATGATGCCATAGGGTTGGTAGAGGAAGTTTTAAGTGATAACTAAATAAAAAACTAGGTGGTAATAAAATTTAATTTAATAAAACAATGCTTTAGTGAGTGAGCCTTCAATTGGGAAGTTGAGTCGACACAGATCCGAGCTTGGGTTTGTCAATGCCAAGCAACTCTCCATGATGTCAGTCCCTATTTAGTAACTCATTGAGTGTCTGAACAAGACCTATAGTTTATGCATTGTCTATGTCTTAGTTTTAGTCATCATACTATCTGGTCTGAGTTTTAGCCATGGATGTTTTCTTTATGTGTGTTTGTGGTTGGGTCATTATCTCCATCAACATGTTGGGAGTGGGCCTACATGTTACACATGGTTGGGAGGCATAGCTACCTATACCACTACTAGGGACCAATGTATAGAGATAGTCTTTCTTCCTAGTGTGACTATTGTTGGATGTTTTCACTTGGTGCTTCAAGTTCTAGAATATGTTTTCTTATGATTTATGCTTTCATTGGGATGCTTGTATATCGTGTTTAAATGATCTTATTTATTGATACATTTCATTATTTTGATGATTAGCATATGATAGATGATGTTATCTGTATTCATAGGATTATCTTATGCTTTACTTTTAGCATGTTAGGCTTCCTTATACTTTAGTTGTAGCATGTTTTAGTAGTGACATCCTTATCTAATAGTATTGAAAATCTAGTTAGTAGCTTGGGATGTTACACATGGGGGATGGCTAGGACCCACAATGGTCTTATGATGCTATTATGGTTGGGAGGAACCATTTTCTTAGTTTGATTTTTCTACTCATTGCAATGTTATTTCTATTTATTTTGATGTTTTTTTAGTACACTATGATGTTTCCTTCTTTACTTTCTCTTCACTGCTTGTTAGATGGTTAGATGTTGATTTAAAGTATCACCTAGTATTTGTAAAAACTTGTTTGGGTAGGTAGTGGGCACTTTTTGGTAAGATCCAAACTTTTTGGGAAATTTTTTGGGTAACCTACTAGGTGTTCTTCAATCCTTTGGTGCCACATTTTGAATTCTAAATGTTTTTATTGAATTTAGTTCTACATCTTTCATTATTAGTCATTTTGGTCAGTAGTGGCATTTGGCGATCTATTGGTGTCAGGATTTTTGGTTAGTCTTCTATTATGATCTTTGTAATCCTCATATGTTGAATGTCATGTGCATTCATACTTTAAAAAAAAATATCTTGGCTTATATTTATCCTTTCTTCCAAGGATCTCTAGGTGGGGCATTACATCTATTATCAAAGCCCATGTTGCAACATTGGGATTTCTATGTTATGCTTCCACTATGGTTTTGTTTTCCTTTGTGTATTATTCTATTATGGTTTCTTATTTTATATCTTTTTAGCTCATGGTTTTGACTCTTATGCTTGTTATCTAACTATTTTAACATTATCTTGTTGTTCCCATAGCGATACCTCTTGCACATAGACCCAGTGGTTGTGGTGGTACCTATAGCGATAATCATGGAGAAGAACATCGAGAAGAGGGACATCAAGAAGGAGAGGGAGAACAAGGTAATAATGATAATCAAAATTGCATTGGGGCATTAATGCTAGTGCTTTAGGATATTCTTTCTCAGTCGGGCCCTCATATTAAGGAGCTCCAATAGGATCATAATTAGGAAGAGGGATCTCATCTTGGAGATTCCCATCATTCAAAGCATAGAGAGGAAGAACGTGAACATGAATGTTTTCGTACTTCACAAAGTAGAAGAGGGAACCATTAGGGTGGTAGGGATCACAACAATGAGGATTCCATCATGAAGTCTCCTTATTAATCCAAACTACCTTTGTACAATGGTAAGGGAGGTGACCTCAACACAAACTTGGTTATTGGACATGGAGCACTACTTCACCATGTACCCATATGGAACCAATTTGAAGGCATGTTGTGCTATTATTTAGATGAGGGGACACACATCCATTTGGTGGAATATTGAGAGTTAGAAGCTCTAGATTAGTGTTATAGATCTCACTTGGGATATCTTCAAGGAGAGTTTCGATGAGAGATTCCTATCTCCTCAGTTTAGAGAAGCTCACACTAATGAGTTCCATGCAATCTAGTAAGGGAACATGACTATGGATTATAAAAAACTGATTCTTTAAGCTTAGGAAGTATTCTTGCTACAATCATGATGATTTAATTTTATCTCATAATTTCATCTAAGGCCTTAAGGATGCACTCATTGGACAAGTTTGTATGCATCAGCCTAGAACTCTTGTTCTCATTGTTGAGAAGGCACATATTGCAGAGGAGAATTTGGCTAGAGGTTTTAGTATTAGATCTAGTTCTTAGAACCAAAGTACTCAAAATTTAGGGTAGGATATATATTTCACTGAATCCTTAGGGAAGGGCCAAGCCCAATCTGAACCTTCTCAGAGTGGTAAGCATCATGGCCATTAGTGAGGATATTGGCCCAAGGGTGAGCATTCTCATGGTACCTTAGGAAAGAAAGGTGATAATCAGAATTGAGGACATAAATCTTAGCAAGATCATCCCCCTTAGAGTGCTCAATAGAATTCTAGCAGGGGTAGTGCACCTTATCCTAGTGCTACTAAGGGTGGTTGCGAAATAGGTTCCAACTTTGGAGGAAACTATTATTCTTGTGGCTACCCTAGCCATAAATCCTTTGAGTGCTCCATCAAACACTAGGTAAGGGTGCAACAAGATCTTAGCCTACTATAGGAGATGCTAGTAGGAATCATAGAGTCTTTATGGTGGTTGACAACTATCAAGTGGATCATCGAGGTATAGTAGTCGAGGCTACAAGTACATTACATGGTATTTACTCTTCAATTTTTTTTTACTCTAGTGCTTTAGATTCTTTCATATCACCATATCTTGTTCAATGATCTGGGCTAGTGGCAACGTGTCAAGTTAATAGGTGGAAAGTTGAGTTAGTCAAGGGTTCTAAGGTGGTTGTTGAATTGTTACTTAGAGGTTGGGTTTTGAATTTGGGAACCTTCACTACCATAATGGATCTATGCATTCTACCTCTAGGATCATATGACATTGTGTTGGGCATGTATTGTTTAGCCACCCATTAGGTAAATATCGATTGTTGTCATAAGATGGTATAGTGTGTTGGTGACATATGTGGGTAGGTGGAACTTTTGGGAGTCTCAAGACTAGCCTCACTTCAATTGATTTCAACTAATTAGCCGAAGTAGAGTGTGTGGAAGGGTTATCAGTAATTTCTTATTTTTGTTAGTGATCTTGAGGAAATGAATAGCCATATGGTGACACTTGATGATGACCCACTCCTTTGTGAGTATGTCAATGTGTTTCCTATGAGACTCCGAGTATGCCACCATAGCATGACATTGATTTTCAAATTTATTTTGTACCAAGAGTGGAGCTAATTTCATGAGCTCCTCACCGCACTACTCAAGAGTTGAGTGATCTCATATTATAGTTGGAGGAATTATTGACCAAGGGCCATATTCATCTTAGTGTATCCCCATGGGGTGCACCAATCATCTTTTTGAAGAAGGATGGTTCTTTTTGTTTCTGCATTGACTATTGATAGTTGAATAGGGTGATAGTGAAGAACCATTATCCTTTTCTAAGAATAGATGATTTGATTGATCAAATGAATAAAGCACAAGTGTTCTTGAAGATTGATCTTAAGTCAAGATACCATTAGCTTTGTATCCAAGAGGTTCATATCCATCAAATAGCTTTTTGTACATGGTATGGGCATTATGAGTTCACAATTGTACCCTTTGGGTTAACCAATGTGTCATCAATATTTTTGAGTTTGACGAATGAAGTATTTCACACTTACCTCAATTAGTGTGTCATAGTATTAAATATTGATCTATTTGAAGACTATGGAGGAACATGAGGTCCATTTACATCAAGTATTTTATTGCTTGAGAGACCATCAGTTATATGACAACTTGAGTAAATATGGATTCTTCTAGTCAGAGATGAAGTATTTGGGACACATCATCACTAGTGATGGAATTGTAGTAGATCCAGAGAAGATTTGTGCTATCATGGATTGGTTGGTACCCACTAATGTCTCATAAGTTAGTAGTTTCATGGGATTGGTAGGTCACTATTATCACTTTGTGAAGGATTGCTCACAAGTAGCTCATCCCATCACTTCTCTTCAATGCAAAAGGAAGAAGTATGTTTGGTTAGACCAATGTGAAATAGCATTTAATTCTCTTAAGGAGTGGTTAAATAGTGCACCAATCCTTGTAGTGCCTAATCCTATAGGTGATTTCATCATTTTCATAGATGCTTTGTTGGAAGGCGTGGGTGTGGTGTTGATGCAAGATGGTTGAGTGATTGCATATGAGTCTAGGAAACTCAAGGACCATGTGCTTAACTACCCCACTCATGATTTCAAACTCATGGTTGTAGTGCATGCCCTTGTCTATTGGAGGCTTTTTCTTTTGGGACACAAGTTTGAGTTGCATGGTGATCATAAGAGCTTGTAGTATATCTTTACTCAACAAAACTTGAATGCATGACAAAATCACTGGATGGAGTTCTTGTGCAAATATGAATTTGATCTTCATTACATTAAAGGGAAGGAGAATTTCATTGTAGATGCCTTTAGTAGGAGACAACATGAGGTATTAGAGTTGTCATTGGGAGTATATTTGCAAGGCCATATCTTGGAGGCCTTTCCTAGTGACACTTGGTACTAGGAGGTAAGGGAGAAGATCGAGTCTGGACATACCCTTGAGGGGAGATTTTTAGGTTGCCTGAGTTTGATGGACTACTATAGTACTTGGGGCAGAATCATATCATGCATTGTATTCTACACATCTTGGTGTGAAGAAGATGTATGTTGATCTCAAATAGCTATACTTTTGGGTAGGGATAATGTGCAATGTTTATGATTCTATTGCTAGATTTCTTGAGTTCCAGAGAATGAAGGAAAAGCATTAGCATATAGTAGGTCTTTTGCAATCACATACCATTCTAGAGTGGAAGTGGGATATGATATCTATTGATTTTATCATAGGGTTTCCTATGTCATCATGGAAACATGATTGCATCATGGTGATAGTGGACAAATTGTCCAAGGTAGCACATTTTTCACCATGAGAGAATCCTACACAGCTTATTCTATAGCACATGTTTTCATGGTGGATATTGTTCATCTGCATGGGATTCCTCATCAAATAATTTGGGATAGAGATCCAATGTTTACTTCTACACTATGGACACCTCTCTAGCATGCTTTGGGTGCACACCTCAATTTTAGTTCAGCTTATCACCCAAAGACTAATGGTTAGACTAAGAGAGTAAATTAGGTTTTGGAGGATATGCTTTGCATGTATGTTATGGATAGGTAGGTGAAGTGGGAGGATTATTTGCACCTTGTTGAGTTCTCATATAACAATAGGTATGATAGTTCTCTTGGCATATCACATTTTCAGGCCCTGTAAGGTAGACCATGTTGTACCCCTTTGAGTTGGGATCACTTAGAGGACCAAGTTCTTTTGGGTCTAGAGATGTTTTAGGATATGGAGCAATAGATTGTTCACATTAGGGAGAATTTGGTTACTAATTAGGATAGGTAGAAGAAGTATGCAGATGCCTATAGGTTAGATCATCACTTTTATGTTGGTGACAGGGTTTTTTTGAGAGTACATCTGAGAAAGAACCCCATCCATTATGGGAAAGGCTCTAAGTTGGTGTCACATTTTTTTGAACCATTTTAGATCTTTGAGAGGATTGGTCCTATTTCTTATTGACTAGTTTTTCCACCTAGCCTATCATGCATCCATGATCTTTTTCATGTTTATGTTTTGAGGTAGTATATTATAGATGTGACCCATGTTATCGATTGGGATGCTTTGCAGGTACCAGATGGGCAACTTACTTTGGAGCCCTTTCATATCCTACAACACTGAAGACTAACCTTATGAGGTTAGGACATCAAGTAGGTAAGGTTCCAATGGGACTCAAGCTATGAGACCTCTACAACTTGGGATGATGCTACATGACTGATGGGATTGTACCCCTATCTTTTTATTGGCTTCCAAGAGTAAGCCTATGCTAGTGGAGGAGGATGTAGTGCCTCTCATGCTTGTATTTTTTACCCTTGTTGATTTTTTATTTAAGAGATACTCGATACTCTTATTTATGTACTTTGAGATGACCTAAGGTTCAGATGTTATACTTTGATTCAGTACCATAGATGCTTTACTACTATGCAATTCAGTTTATAATATTTGCATGTTGATGCCATTTTGAGATGATAGTAGAACTGTGATGATATCTAATTATTTTGTATTTGGACATATTTTCCTAATTATGTTATGTGATGGATTTTATGTTATGGTGATTTACTTCAATCTTGTCTCTTTATGCTTTATGCAAATGTGAGTGATGTAAATGGATTAATTAGGTATTTCATGCATAATTGCTTTGGCTATGATATTATATGCAATTGCACTTGATCATGTGTTTTAGTGTGCAAGAATTATATCCGTGGTAGTGGCACATAGATTTAGTGATTCAACTATTCATACTTTACAAATGCCATCCCTGTATGGTTGACATATCCTTATTTAATTATTTAAATTAAACCTTTTGGTGATTATTAAATATCAAACCATTTGCATTATGTGGTTAGACTAGTGAGCATGTTTGTGAATTTAGAGGTTTGCATTGTCACAAAAGTTGTTAAGTGATTTTCTATGATTTTGGGTTTTTAGGTCTTTTATCTTATTAAATTTAATTTTTCGCAGTTTTTCCTTAGATGAATTCCCATTATGTCGAATAACCTATTTTTATTTGGGTTGATTTGGAGTCTAGCTAGTCCAACTAGCTATTTGTCCTAATCGACTATTCACTTGAAAAGTGAAGAAGTTTAGAAGGAGGAATTCAATTCCTCACTTTTTCTATTTTCAAATTTAGAAATTTGGAGAGTTTTTCTAAAATCCTCTTCTAAAGGATTTGATTTTTGTTCATTCTATGAGTTGTGAGTATGGGATTTTTGCGAGATTAGTCTTGTTGGATCCGGCTCGGGGAAACCTCTCTTTGTCATCACTTTCAGTAGTTTTAGTGGATTATTTATTTTATCAACCTAATTTCAATTTTTACCCATTTTGTTGTTTTGTAGGGCTTTCTAGTTTTCATGTTTCTGCTTCATTTAAACTTTTATTTGTTGTAGCAATTTTTTAGCAAGCTAAGAACTAGTGTTCCCCTTTGTTTCTATTTGTTGGGTCTACCCAGTTGGTAAAGTATGAACATTTTCCCTATTTCTAGTATGGGGTTTAGGGTTTCACACCATTATGTTGGTAATTTTTGCATATGGTATCTAAACTCAAGTATTATTTGATTTTTTGGGTTTTTGTAGCCAAAGGTCAAATGGGTTTTAATTTTGAAATTTTCTAGTTTTGGGAGTTTTTACCTCATTTTTTGTGCGACCCAGTTTTTTAGGTTTTCTTGGCATGAGTTGGGTCTTAGGCCTAGATTAACCATTTGGATGTCATTCAGACCTTTATTGCACATTTATGTTTTATTGGGATGCATATTAAGTCCATTTTCCTAAGTCTATTGTTAGTTGAGTGACTTTCTACTTTGTGTTCTCATCTAGTCCTTATGTTATGATCTTAATGATGGTGGTCTACCACACACAAGTACATGTGTGTACACTTATCAGGTGACTTGCAAGGCCTGATCTTCTGTAGTACTTCTAGAAGTTATGCTCATTTGGGTTTGGTTGGGAATTTGCATGCCTACGAGAACTCATTGTTGGATGAACATGGGTAGGGTAGGGTAGCATATGGAGTGGGCTTCTATCTTGCAGCCTAGTGTCATGATGCCATAGGATTGGTAGAGGAAGTTTTAAGTAAGTGATAACTAAATAAAACACTAGGTGGTAATAAAATTTAAGATAATAAACCAATGCTTCAGTGGGTGAGCCTTCTGTTGGGAAGTTGAGTCTGCACAGATCAGAGCTTGGGCTTGTCAATTCCAAGTGACTCTCCATGATGTCAGCCCCAACTTAGTAAGCCATTGAGTTTTTGACCAAGACCTATAGTTTATGCATTATTTATGTTTTGGTTTCAATCGTCATACTATCTAGTGTGAGTGTTAGTGTTGATGTAAATAAGTATTTACTTATTACACTTTACTTAAGTTTACTTAGGTTAATGGATTATTTTATTATTTCTTAGGTGAGACACTTAGGAGTTTGTCTAATCTTATAAGTTGTCATGTTGACAACACTAGAGTTTGCATAATTAACTAAGTTTCCATGTAGACAACATAGTTTTTTGCACTCCTATTTTAGCACATGGTGGCTACAACATAATTTTGTGTGCTACACCTTTGTAGGCTTATCTTCTCATCATCGTACTTACTTTTTTGCTTAATGGAGGTGTTGATCTAAATTTTTGCGTGATAAAATTCCATTGTCTAGGTATAAAAATCTAGATTGGAATCCATTAATGGTGAATAGTGTTTCTAGCTAAATCTTCCTTTTTGTTAGCTTGTAAATTTTTTTGTTAAAACCCTATGTCTCTTTCCATTTAAAAATTCCCTGGCACGAAAGTTTAAAAAAAAGGGGGGGGGGGGATAAGCGAATATTCTTTTCTCGCCCATTTTGAGGTCATGGTTCAGCCTTTTTGAAAGAGGCTTTATCCTACTGTCAGATCTTATTTGAATCTACGGCTGTTGCATACTCATTATAGCAAGATGCTCAAATGTTTCACCTAGTGAGGTAGTGACCATCGGATAACTATGTTGTGATACTAAAAAAATGAAGTCCAACACCAAGAATTGTGACATTATGACCACGTGTTATGTCCCAGGCTTGTTAGTTTTCGAAATAAATGCATATAAAAAAAATTGGAAATGGTGTCATTGGAATTCAAGTCTCTCGAGAAATTTGCTAAGTCGCTATCAAAAAATCCATGCAACTTGTCGGTGGCGACATAGCGAATGCCAAGATTTTGCAAAAGGCGGTGGTCTTCTAAAGGTTGATGTGACCATAGAAAATTCCATGCAGACTTATAAATATGCATGACTACCTTTTCTAACACCAGTATTAATTCGTAAATTTGCAATCAATGTATGTTTGTTCTCCATCACTAGAATTGAGAATCCGTCGAAGGTCGCTATATCAGTAGCTCGAATAATGCCAATTTTTTTATAGCGACATAGCGAAGGCTCGGTCATGACAAAAGACGATGTTCTTTTATAACAAGGAATGATTTTGAGGATCCTGAGGAAAATATTGTACATTATTTTCTTTAATTTCTATGCAAGTTGTGTCACTTAGAGTTTTATTTCCTGGCGTCGATTTTGATGTTTACCAGGAGGTTGTTGTATCGCTAGCCGAATAGTTGGTAATTTTGCTAGTAGCAATGTAGCGACTGGTCAAAAAGTGGTGATGTAATAGAAAATCCTCAAAGGTGGGCCCTGAATGAGTGACATGATAAAGCTGAATTGTGCAGATCAAATTATACGGTGGTATCCTACTGAGCACCTATAAGCCAAAAAATTTGGATTCATTGGAACTAGCTATATCACTAGCCAGGAAGTTAGTATTTTTGCCAATAGCGATGTAGCAACCCACCTAAAAGTCATGAAAATGGCAAGGCCAACAACATGTGATGTCATTAAGAGATAAAAAAATACATATGTGTGCTACTGTGTTGAGCCAGCTCAGTGATAGTAGTACCTGGACACACTCCCCATGTATAAAACATACACAAAATTTTGATCGTCAAATCAAGCATGGATAAACAATACTCATTAACTTGCTATGAAGAGATGTGTGAAGATTATGTATAGTGAGTTAGTGAGTGAGGGACCCACCATTGTTTTGTTAAAAATTGTTTCAAATATTTGCCACACGATCAAAGAAAAATTAGTGGTTATTGCTAGCTCACTATGGAAAGGTGCTTGAAAGTTATGTATAACGAGTTAGCGAATTGATGACACATGTCCTTGGTCATTCGTGGGCCTAGTTTGAAATGCTAGCATTGAAGAAAAGGTATAGATGGAGATAGTTTATTGGTTTGATTGCCAGCGTGCTAAGAAGAACATTGAGTCAACCTAGTTTTCATTCCTGGATCACAGGATTTTTCAAGGATCAACAACACAAATTTGAAAGGAAGTGCGATGCTACTCTTTTTTACTATTCTGCACATTTATGATGAATGAAAGCTTTGCATGTGGGAGAAATAGAGTATAATATAGGGGATTTTCATTAATTCCAGTCCCACACAAACAAATATTTCATGTTTTCTAAGCACAAGAACCTGTTGATCATATTGTGTTAAGCCTGGTAAAGACATAAAGCGATTCCTGATCTATACAAGAGCAACTATAGAAGTTTAAAGAAGAATAAGTATGGCAAGTCAAGTAAGTACTTATATATAACCTCTGTGACATTCTAATTCCTATTATTATGATCAAGATGCCTCCTAAGAAAGCATTCTCTGGGAAAGTTAATTATATGGATAGGAATGTCCACGATGATTTGTTAGAATTACTCCCAGAATCCACTACACAGCCTACACAAGTTAAAAGGTTAATTTCCTTAAACCCTAGTTTGAAAATTGTTGATGGCTTATATGACAAGGGGAACTAGGTTAGGGATGCAATAACTACTCAAACTGACCTTGTTCTATTTAAAAAGTGGTTTTCAAAAAGAAAGTTGTTTTCCCCTCATGCTAATATATGGAATTTTGATTTGGGAAAGCTAGTAGTTCCAAGTGTTCTCATCAATTATGATTTGCTAGAAGTCATTGCCAAGAATTATGACCAAGCTATTAGGGTTGTGAGAACAAATGATGGTGTGCCTCCGGTTTCAATTAGCCTTGAAAAAATTATAGAGGTTTTTCACCTAGAAACATTGTCAGATTACCATGTGCCAATCAATTTGCCAAAATTAGAGAATGAATACAAAGCAAAGAAAGATGTAATTAGGGGAGGTGCATTGAGGGCACACATTGGTACTATAGGAACTCTACCAGTAATTACTGCAACCTCTAGAGAACCTTTCAAGAAGAGTCCTTTCACTTCCTAGGCTATAGAGATATACAAGACCCTATGCCATGTTTTTGGTGAAGATGAGCAGGATTTCATGCTCATTGGCCTTATGTATATGATGGTTCAAATTGCTTCTTTCACTATAGATGTTATGTTTTATTTTGCCTCCTTTTTGGCTAAAGAAATTCACATTGGTTTAGTTGGAATTGCGAAAGGAAAAGTGTAGAAAAATTTTGGCCACTATTCTCTATTAATGCATATGTTCTTGTTCAAGGGGGTGACATATTTTGGTAATGAGATGGAATTGAACAGAGAGGAAAATGGGGAAGTACTACCAATCCAATTGTGGAGTGTAGATATTACCTGGGATGCAAATAATGCTAGTTTTGTCATATTTGATAGGTATTTTGCTTCTAAATTGAGATGCCTCATATTGAGTGACAATCCCAGAATTCCCAAGGTACTAATGAGTCTCATTAGGCCTATGGATAGCCCCCATAATTTGAAAGTTTCACATAATTGGGGAGATATCATCCCTTACTTTGTTTCTACTATTTTTAGAATTTATGGTTTTAAAGGGAGTCCTCATGTCTTGCCTTACCAAGTACCTTTCAAGGTAGGAATGCCTAAAGTTTTGTGGCAACTAGGAGGAGTAGAAGAAATGTTTCTGTTGAAGAGGAAACTAGGGTCAGTTTTCCCTACCTGCACAGTGGCCCGTCAGTTTTTGATTACCAAAGGGGGTTGGCTCTTTTTGCATAAAATTTTGGATCAATATATGATGGCTGTCTCTCATCCCCATTTTTGTGATTCTGAGGGATTTTTCAATTAGACCTTGAGGCATAGGATTAAGCTGGGACAAGTCAAACATGATTCATATTATCCAGAGGACATTATAAGGAATGAATTCTCATTACAGGAACAAGAAACTAAAAAATAAAAAATGGAGAGTTTATTCCTAGGTCCTAGAATTCATTCATTCTTTTGATAAAAAATATAGTCCTTTAGATAATGCTAATACAGAGGCTAAAAGAATAAATAAGCTCATGAGTAACTTCCTTGAAATAATGGAAGCTATGAATGACAAGAAATAATTTTTTATTGATTCTTATCCTGATAAGGCCAGAGAAGTCATGAGGAGGTTGGTTATCACTCCTAACATAGGAGTTGGTCAAATAATTGTATAGAAGAAGCCTAGTTACACTATAATTCAAAATAAAAGGTCTCCTATAGATAAGGGCAAACAAATAATGGGATCCACTAGCGCAACCCTAAAGGAGAGACCTGATGAGCCTAGTCCCAAGAGGTAGAAGGTAATGAGGGAAGAGAGGCCTCAAGTTGAGGAATATTTTCCCACTCAATCCCCTCTGAGGATTGGAGAAGAATAGCTCACAAGTGAGAAAATTGAGTAGATGGGATCACAGGGAGGCATTTTTATTATCAAGCAGAATTGGATGAAGGTAACCCTCTAGAACCTCCCCTCCCAAGTCTAGACCTAACAATATCTGACTATAGAGGTAGGGAATTGGACCCTGTGTTAGAACAAGCAAGTCATCAATTTTTGGTTGATGATAGTTTTGTGAAATCTAAGGTTTTTCAGTAGTTTGCATGGAGGGCAAACATAAATATTTTTGAGGAAAAATGTAAAAGGTTGAAAATAGAGCATCCAGAAATGGATGAAGCTTCCATCCAGAACCAAAAAATAGAAGAAATGATAAAATAATTTCAAAATATAAGCCCTGAGGATGGAAGGAAAATGGTAAAGGCATCTAACTTTTTATTGCTGCCAAATTGGGATATTGCAGATGCATTGATTTTCAATTCTGTTTCTAATAAATTGGAGTTGCAAGACCCAAATAAAAGGGACTTCCAAGGCACTGCATTCATTGAAGATCAAGTTGCATTGGTCAGTTAGTCATTGACAAGAGGATCTAGAGCCAAATCATCGCAACTAGATGAGTCTGGATTGATGGGAAACATACTTGTAAGAAGGGTTGCTAATACCTCACATGTGCAAGCAGCACATTGGAATGTAGATTCTTCCAAGTTTCTTTTGGCCACTGCTAAGAAGGAGGAACAAGCTATGTCTGAGTTACAAAATAAATATGAGGTAGTTGTGGATGCCTACAATAAAGAGGTAAAAAAGAGAATTGAGCTTGAGAACAAGCTTTTGGGAAAACCTACTAGGCCTAGAATAACATACACTCATCCTCCAGTTGAACCCTTCAAATCCACCTCCCTCATAGAAATACTAGATACACCCCAAAGGCCACAATACTACATTGCTGAAGATTTTGAAGAAGAAAAGGGTAAACTATGGGCTTACATGTAGAGCTGGAGTCAAAATATGAAGATAAACTAAGAAAAGCTCTCACATATTTGGGGGACAAAGTTGAATGGACACTAATCCATGATCAGTTTCCCAGGGTGATCAGTATCTGGGAGGAGTTGAAAGCCAATGATGAGGCTCTAAAGCCTATTGTGAATAAATGGGTAAGAAGGGAGAAAGCAATGACATTTTTGTGTTTCTCTATCATAAGGGGTTCTTATGATCAAATTGAAAAAACCTTTGACATTGTTTATGATCTTGCTGATTTTGACAATAAAAGGATTCATTTGCAAAGAATAATAATAGGCTACTTGAACAAATACAAGAGCCAAAAATTTAGTTTGTTTCCTCATGCCCTAGATAAAAGCAATAATTTGAAAAACAAAGATGAATGGGTGAAGGAACTTGATGATATTTTTTGTTTAAGGATGAATAGAATTATAAATGAAATAGGGCATGCATGGTGGGCTACCACAATAGAAGAAATGGTGAAGGCCCAAATATTCTTTGATTCTTTAAAACAAGAATTTATTGCTATTAATAATGAAGCTAAGTATGTGTTAAGAAGACAGAGATATATTTTGCAATTCAATTGGCCAAATGACACATTTTTTGACAAGTGGACAATAGAAATAGCTCCTGTTGAACAATTTGATGAAGATGAAACTGATAGTGGTGAGGTGCAGAGTGAGGAGATCCAAATCATTGACACCATCACTACTCAAGCCTAGTTGGAAGAAGAAGACACAAATAATCAATCACTTTCAGTTGCAAGCCTAAGACCACAGGATGTTGATACAACCAAGGAAGAGAAAAATGTAGAAGTTACTCCCACCATATAGAATAAAGATGGTGAAAACCCATAGGTGGAGGTTAATGTGCCATCATCGGAACAAACTTCATCATTGAATAATTTTGTAGTTGCATACATAGAGGGATCATAATAATAGCCAACTCAACAACATTATAAGATGTGACAGAAGCTAACCCACCAAAAAGAATGTTTTAATTTGGATATGTTCTATTACCCACATTTTTGTCATTTTGTGATAGGTGTATGTAAATATTTCTTGTAAAGGATAGCTATCATTTTCTCTTAGCCTAAAGCTTGTTGCATCTCACACTATATAAGTGAGATTCTAGGGCTAGAGAAAAGGTCCGAATTCTATTGTTTCTAGGTGATATACTTAGTCTATTTTTCAGTCCAATTTTTGGAGCAAGTTTATGATGTATTTTCTCTGTTAGTTCCTAAGAGTACATGAATATAGAATGATCTCTGTGTTTCTTCCTAAGGTCATTTTGAGTTTACTGTAAATGTATACAATTTTCAAACAAAATGAATGCAAATTATGAGCTATCCCCATATTAGTTCTTTCTAAATTTTGTCTCCTTTTGATTACTTGGTTATCTTGATGTTGTATGAGTAAAGGCTTGTGCAATTGAATACAATCCAGTTAGGTTGTATATCTGTTCTTCACTCCTATTAGTTCAATGGATTAAGTAAAAGCTTTGATGAATTTGATAAGGTTGTTGCAGTAGTAGAAATGATTTTTGAATGATGAATTTTGATAAGAATTGTTGATAATATTTTTTGTAAGGCAACAAATAAGACCTAAGGATTTGTAGCAGACTCTGAGCCTTGATGGATTAGGCATTGGTCAAATTGATTCAGCTAAAAGTGAACTATGTCCTAAATGGTTTTCAAAATGTAGAATTATAATCAATTTTACTTTTATTTCTTGTAGATCTTCAAAGTTGGCTAGTACTTGTTTACATGGAATGTTTTAGCTTTATTTAGTGACTATTGCTGAGAATACATGTAGATCTATAGAAGAATTTTGGCCAGATCTGTTATATGGGATGTGTTTATCAAATTTACAAGAATTATGCATGTATTTGAGGATTTGAGATGAGAATCAAAATGAAACTAAAATAATTCTCATACAGTGTTTCCCAGTCTAGAATCATCCTTGGGTATACCCACCCTAGTTTTGCAGAGCCTAAAGAGTAGAAAACCACCTTTGGTTTTATTGAATTTGGGTCCAAATGGTTTGCACACATAATTGTTAATAGGAATTCGCTAATCCTTAGATTGTGTGAGTGATATCATTTTGGTATTGAGCATTTTTTTAATTAGTAGTTTTAAAACTCCAATAGGAGGATAACCCACACCTAGTGGACACGTACCTGGTTGTATGACTTATCATGTTACTGACTCCTAGGCATTCTAGAAGCATTCCAGAGGCCTTTATATATAGGCACTCCTAGTGTACTTACACATTGAATTGAATATCATATCATTATTCTAATCATACTCTTATGGTCTACTATTTTGCTTGTGCTTAAGTTCCTTGGTCTTGGGTGAATTTTTCTCTAAGGAAAATTCTTACATGGTTTTAGAGTTGAGGGAGATTCTCTTCACATAGCCATTGAAGACCATTCTTTCTTTAGCACCTCGACCTAGATCTAGATAATTTGTAGAAATTGGGAGCATCTAGAGCTAAAATGGACCTCGCCATTGTGTCCAAAACATCAATTCGGTGAAAATCAACTATAATTTTTCCTATATTGTGCTAAATTTGATTTTGAGGGAAAAAAAATTTACAAACTAGCACTCGAAGGCCAATTTGTAATTCTTGTATGATCTTTTATTAAATTTGCAAATTTTATTTCCAGATCTAAAATTTTATTTTTCTTTGTAATTAATTTCAAAATTTTGTAGTTTTCAAAAAAAAAATAGCCCTAGAGGGCCTACAAAGAATTTTTCTTTTGCAGGAACTAGGTGATGAAACCCCTCCCCCTGCAAGCCAAATATTCCATCACCATCTTCAAATCCGATACCTGAATCCACTTCTTGGCCAAGTTTTTTGGCAAGTAGCAATACTTAGTGGAGAGGCCACATCTAGCAATACTGGTAACACTTCAACCATTCAGCAAGCTTTTTTGCTTATTACATTGGTATTTTTTGTTTTAAACACCAAAGAGTTACTTATTCCCATCGATGAGGGATAATCCATAGTCTTTGTCATTGCTTTCTTAATTCCCAGCCACCAAATGCATTCACCTTGGTAATGCTTTCCTCTAGTCCCAACATCAAGAACAAACTCTAGTAGCAATATTTAACTTCATTCACTGACTCTGTGACTTCCTATGCATTTTCAAAAGTTCTTGACCCTAGCAAAAGTTTTTCTCCGGTCGAGATACTGTCAATGACCATGCAATGCATGTGCAGTGTCCTCCACTCTGCCACACATCTAATGAGAGTTTGCACATAATAGGTCACTTGTCCTCCCATATCTCCATGTCTACAGTAGCACCTATGTAGACATAGTCATCAATCTAGGAACCCTCCACCACCGCGTATGTAGCCAGTCAACCGAAGACCCTATTAAGTCACTGCCACATGGCTCCAACTCTGAGCTAACTCAACTATACATGTCACAATCCATAGTGAATATAGTTATCATTCCATTAGAAATACCTCATCAAACAAGGACATGTGTCAAATCACCAGCCCATCCATTTGTCTTTTCCATATAGATCCATATTGTTGACTCAGCCACTGATGTCATCATCCATACTACTGACGTCAAAAGTGACATCATCCAAGAGGTCGAGTACACTAACATCATCATTTTCATGAGCCTTAAATTGATGTTCATCTAACCATCATCTAGAGGAAATTATAACTACTATAATGACCATTTAACCATCAAATTTAGCCTCATCTTTTGTTGATTAGACCCCTCTCTAGATTCATTTTTGATTTGGCAGTCCAACTTTGGGAGGCCATATTTCAGTCATCTGGGCTCCAAATCAAGTGCAATTTTTTTAATATTTTGGGTAGAATTTTCTAAAAATTTTAGTGGTGCCAATTTTTTTTGGTTTTGGTGCATGGATCTGTCTAAAATTGTGTCTTTTATTAATTGTACCTATCCAATCTTGCATTTTGCAACTTTAATTGCTCTATACAAGCTCATCTAGACTCAAAAATAGTTTCTATTTTTTTGGAAAGTGTATTATTTTTTGTGTAATTTATAGATCTACAATTAGATTATAGGCTTGTGTGCATAAAAATATTACTTTTAGGATTAGGTCCTTTTCTAGATTGTAATGCTTTGATATAACTTCATAATTGTTGTATATCTGAGATACATTGTAATGTTCCAATTTTGTACTCCATAAGGAGGTTGTAAAAGACAAAATTAGAAGTCTAGAAAGGCCAAAATTAGCAAGTGGCTGTTGCAAATGCACTATATATAGAGTGCCAAAAGCATCTTTTTTGGGGGGGTTTCTTGGTTGAGTGAAAGTGGGGGTGTTTCTTGGTGTTGTGTTCTTCTTTTCCTATTCTTTTCTTTCATTTCTTGCATCATGGGAAATTTCAAGTTTTCAAAATTAACACCACATAATTGTACTAAATTGTCTATTAAAATGTGGTCTCACTTAATGCATAATGAAGTTTCACAATATGTAGTTGGTACCCTTCCTAAACCAATAGGTGATCAATTATCTAGAAGTGAAATCTCTACTTGGAAATCTATAGATAGGAAAGCCCTAGTTAATATTTGTTTGAAGACAAGATTGTCTATTAGATATAGAAGTCTAATGCATCCAAGGAAGCCTGGGATACCCTCCAAAACCTATATGGTGAAGTTTCTAAGGGGGGTATTTACAAAATTGAAGATGAGCTTGTCTCCCAAGATCCTAAGACATTTGATTCTATGTAGGATTTTATCATAAAGGTGAATGAATTAAGAACAAAGCTTGATGATAGTGGTAGTCCTATTAAAGATGGCTGGTTAATCTATCTCATTCAAAATAAGCTCTCATCTGAGTACTCCACATTTGTTTCTTATTATTACACCACAAAGAATACATTAGGTGTTGCCTATCAGAAACTCACTTTTGATCATTATGTTGAACTATTGGATGAAGAAGAAAAGAAGTTACAATCAATCAGGATTCTCAATTTGACCAAGTATAAGGCATTGGTGGCAAATAATGAGGGTTCTCAAACTTTAAATAAAGGAAAGGGCAAGAAAAAGAAGTGGAAAAATAACACACAAGAGGATACAAAAAAGACAACACCACAATTAAATCAACAAGGAAAGTATTCGTCAAATTCAAACAAGAAGGGGGACACTAATATGGAGAAGAAAAATTTTGCTTATTACAAGAAGTTGGGTCATGACGAAAATGAGTGTTATTATAAAAAGATTGATGGGTTAACAAACATCATAAAGAAACACAATGTTCCACTACCTGATTCTTATAAGAAGAAAGGATCTTTATCTTTAGATTCAAAGGGCAAAGGGCAAGCACTTATGGGAAACTCAAGTTCTTTAGCAGAATGGATTCTTGACTCAAGTGCCTCATATCATATGGGTTCTTCAAAAGGAGACTTTTATTCATTGAAGTAGTCTAGGGTACCACACATCTTTGTAGGAGATAATACAAAAATGGAAGTTGAAGGGGAAAGGACATGTGAAGTTGGAAAATGAAGAGGTCAAACACGTTTTCTATGTTTCTCACTTTGTGCAAAAGTCTCCTTCATGTGCTTTATTGATTCACTCCAATTCACAAACCAAATTATGGCAAGAGTGGTATGGACATCTTGCCTTTCGCTATCTTCATCAACTTTTCTCACAAAACATGGTCAAAGGTCTACCTACAATCAAGTTTTCTAAGGGTGAATGTTCAACATGTTCAGTGGATATGCATCTAGAGGAGAAGTTTGATAAAAGGAAGTCTTCAAGAGTACTAGTTATTCTTTAGCTAGTTCACATGGTACTATCAAGTCCTTTTGCAATGACATCAGCCAGCTAGAGTCACTATATACACACTTTCATTAATTTTCATACTACACATGGGTCTACTTTCTTCATCACAAGAATGAAGTGTTGGACAAGTTTCTATGTAATGCCCCACCCGAAAATCCTTGGAACAACGATTCAATACAAGCCAAGATTTTTTTTTTTTACAAGTATGAATGCACATGACAACATCATACAGGGATCCGAAAGATCGCAACGAAAGACTTCACCACAATCCTGGTAACCAATAGATCTCTGAATACCACTACCAAAGTGACAAATGCAAACAAAAGTCAACAACCACCACATACAAGATGAGGGCTCAGGAAATGACCACTCATCAACAAAACACCAAGCTGGGGTAAAATGTAGAATCTTAAAATTTGGCTAAGCCTAAAATCTTAAAGCCCTGAAAATTGGCTAAGTCTAGATTTTTGAAGCCCTGAAATTTCCTAGAATCTTTATCTTATCTCTGAGAGGTCTGAAACCTATCTCAAAAGATTCATTGCATATATTAAAATATATCTTAAGTATAAGAAATTACTTATACTTAAATGATATATTTTAAACCCCAAAGAATAAACTACAAAAAAAACACAACTAAAATTCAAATTGCATCACCAAGGGATTGAAGAACACCTAAGAGGGTACCCCAAACCATCCTTGAAAATTTTAGACCGGACTAAAAAGTTCTTGCTGCCCACTTGCGTAGGTTTCATAAAAATTGTGCAACACTTTATCAGCACTGTGCGATGCTTTACTAGTATCGTGCAATATTACTCTAGAAGGAGGGCAACACAATCAGGGGTTGGGCAATACTTCTCCAAAAGGGCGTGCGATATTGGTAGTGTATTGTATGACATTTCTTCTAAGGGAGTGTGATATTGTGACGTATCGCATGAAAAACCTCCAAGAGGCGTGCGACACACTTAGGGTGTGCATGAAAGAGTTCAAATGGGCATGCAACACTTTATTATGTCACACCATGCTAACACATGGTTGCCCAGGAAAAGACAAGAAGACCTCAAAGGAAGAACATTAAGCCAAACAGAGTTAGAACCTCCACACCAGGCAGTACCGGAACCACAATTCGAGGCAAGAACACAAGATAAAAGCTAAAAGACAGAAAGCTAGAATCTAACCATCCAAACAAGCATCAAAGGAAATGACATAATGAAACATCATAGTGAACTAAAAGCAACATCATAGTAAAATAGAAATAACATTGCAATGCACAAAACAACTAACTAAGAATGTGGTTCCTCCCAACTGTCAATAGCATCATAAGACCATCATGGATCCTAGCCATCCCCTACGCATAACATCCCAAGCCACCAACCAAATTATCAGTAATGTCGTAATAGAGATGTCACTACTAAAACATGCAACAATATAAGCATAAGAAAATCTAACATGATAGTAGAAAGCATAAGATAATCCTATAGTAGATAACATCACCTAGCACATGCTAAACATCAATAAGCAATAGATATGCTACTACAACAATTCACATCATCTAATCATATGCTAAACATCATAATATGGGAATGCATTAAATAAACTAACATCATCTAAACATGATATCCAAGTATTCCAATGAAAGCATCAATCACAAGAAAGCATACTCCAGAACCTAAAGCATCAAGTGAAAACATCCAGCAATGGTCGCACTAGGACAAGACCGTCTCTGTACACCGGTCCCTAGCTATGATGTAGGTAGCTATGCCTCCCAACCACATGGCACCCATAGGTCTACACCCGCCATGCTGATGGATATAAAGATCCAACCACAAACAAACATAAAGCACAACACCCAAGCCTAACACTCACGCTGGACAATATGATGGCTATAACCAAGAACCTAGGACAATGCAAGGAGTACAGGTCCTGGTCAGACACTCAATAGGCTACTAAGTAGGGACTAACATCATGAAGAGTCACTTGGCATCAAAATCCCAAGCTAAGACTTATGTAGATTCAACATCCCTCAACAGAAAGGCTCTAGCACCCCAAACATTTTATTATCTTAAGATTATTAAAACCTAGTATTTTATTTAATTATCACTTAATTAAAGCTTCCTTCACCAACCCTTCGGGCACAATGATCACCAGGCTGCAAGGTAGAAGCCCCCTCCATATGCTACCCTACCCCACCCATGCTCATCTAATGATGAGTGCCCGTAGGCATGAAAATTCCCAACCCATCCCAAATGATCACAACTTTTGAAAGTAGCATAGAAGATCGGGCCTCGCAAGTCACCTGACAAATGTACGCGCACGTACTCATGTGTGGCGCACTACCATCATGAAGATCAAAACTCAAGGATAGGATGAGAACATAATGCAAAAGATAACACCCAACTAACAGCAAAACAAGAAGGATAGATTCTACACAAACCCCAAAGCCAATAAAACCATACATCATAAAATCACTCAACTGGCCTCAATCCAAGAGTATGGATTCTACAGGAATCCAATTGATGCAATAAGAAAAAACATCATGAACTCACTCAACCGGCCTCAATCTAAGAGTTCAGTTTCTACATGAATCCTAGCGCTCATGAAACAAAAGCAAAGGTCCAAAAGAAACCATAACAATAGGTATCAAAAACACTCAACCGAACACAAATTTGAAAGTACAGATGCGATATGCATCCCAATGCAACAAAAAGTGCAATAGTGGCCTGACTGATGTTCAAACAGATCATCCAAGTCCACAACCCACATTGAGCCAAGAAAACTCGAGAAAATAGGGTAGCAAGAAAAATGATGTAAAAATTCCAAAATTATGGAAAACTTCAAAATTAACCCATTTGACCTTTGGGAACAAAACTTCCAAAAATCTAAAAATAAATGGAATCAGACATTGTATGCAAAAATGGCCAGCATAATGGTGCAAAACTCCAAACCCTCATCCCAAAAAATAGTGAAATGTTCATACCTGCCCAACTAGGTAGAACTAGCATACACAAATGGAGCAGAACACTAGTTCTCAACCTCCAAACAAATGGCTACCAAAAAAAGAAGCAAAAATAGAGAAAAAACAATAAAATAGGAAAGCCCTACCTCATAGCCAAAAGGGAAAAATGGGAATCTAAACCATAAAATAAATATCTCACAAAAGTAGCTAAAAATCATGGCAATCCAAGGTTTCCCCAAGCTGAATCCAATGAGCTCAACCTTGCGACGATCCCATGCCCATAGCTCCCACAATGAACAAAATAGTAAATCCTCATGAAGAGGATTTTGGGTTTTACTCTCCAACTTTCTAATTCAAAAGTGAGAAGTGAGGAATTAAGTTCCTTTTTGGATACTTATTCACTTTTCGAGTGAATAATCGATTAGGAAAAATAACCAGCCAACCTAGTTAAAACCCAAATCGACCCAAATAAAAATAGGCTATTCCTATAAATAGGAATTTATCTATGGAAAAGTTGCTAGAAATTAAAATAAATCAATTAAAAAGCCCGAAAACCCAAAAACACATAAATTTCTAAATAACTTTTGCAACAATACGAACCTCTAAATGCACAGACACGCTTACTGGTCTAATCACATAATGAAAATGAGTTTGGATTTAATAATCACCAAAAGGTTTAATCTAAACATTTAATTAAGGATACGTCGACCATATAAGGATGACATTGGTAAAATATGAATGGTTGAATCACTAACTCCATGTGCCACTGCCAAGGATATAAATCCTGCACACTAAACAACACGATCAAGTGCAATTGCATATAATAACATAGCTGAAGCAATAAATGCATTAAATCACCTAATTTAACCATTTATTTAATTATATTAAAATAATCTATTTACATCGTTCACGTTCGCATAAAGCATAACAACATAGGAATGAAGTAAATAACCATAGCATTAAATACATCACCTAACATAATCAGATGTATGTCCAAATACGAGATAACAATATATCATCATAAAACACACTGTCATCTCAAAATGGCATCATCGTGCAATATGATTAACTGAATAGCATAGTAGTCTAATATCTATGATACTGAAATCAAGGTATAGCATCTGACCCTCAAATCGTCTCAAATGTAAATCATCACATAAGTAACATTTAATATCTCTCAAATCAAAATATATCAAGGTAAATGTCGTAGCACATAACTGAATAATCCAACCTGAACAATCCATTTCTAATTACTTAAGCATTAAATAATGATTGTTTAAAGAATCAACAAAAAGGCACTTAAAACACATAAGCAAACTCAATCATAAACATGACTAATTACTGCTACAGGAACTAGTCCAGTATAGCATAGTAAAAAATACATAGTGCAATCTTTGCACGCATCTCAAGGTAATCATGAAACAACCTCATGATACCACATCGATCTTGGTAACCACTAGCACAAACCTCAATGAACCATAAATTACATCATAATCTCATAGATCAGTCAAAAGCATAATCAAAGCAATTGATACAAAAACATAAATCCAATCACCTCAATGGTGTAGACCATTCATGGTCACAATCATGATCCATCACAACAAAAGATCAACAAGGTTACATCCATTAGGATGACTTAAAAAATTCAAATGGGAGAGGCACTACATCATCCCCCCCAAAGACTAGGCTTACTCCTAGAAGCCTGCAATCCAAGAATAGAGACCAAACACACCAAGAACAAAATTGAAAGCGAGCAATAGGAATGGCTCAACAACTCTCTACAAGTCAAACCCAAATCACTCCAACATTCTCAAACCATCACGTTAACCCCCAAATAGGTTAACCACAAGAGAATAGGTGTCTCATAGACACAAGGTCCTCCAACAAGGAACCTTCTATGTGCTAGGAAAAACCCATCTAGCCATAAAGTCAACAATACAAGGTAAGGAACAACCCTCTCTACCTCATCAATAGGTGCCAAACTACAACATGCACCAACCACATGACCACAAATCAAGGTCAAAACATAGCACACTTCCAACAAGAGTTGGAATCATGAGGAAAAACCATCCCAAATTTCCAAGAATACTATCATGTTACACATGATCATTCTGGAATCCACGTAAACTCACCCTTAGAACAAAGAGGATGAAATTTTACTAACAAAATTACACACTCCAAAAGACTACTCACCACCAAGCGTAGGAGCACGACGCCTCACCATGGCACAAAATCTCAACTACCACTGAAAACTAGGGTAACATAACCCAACTAGACAAGATATCACCTTCTCACAAGGTTCAAAGACTTTTGTCAGTGGACACAATCATGTAATGCCTGCATACCAACTCATAGGATGGTAACATGTGTCCAACAATACCATGTCCCTCCAGCACCATTCTAGGAAAACTACACCCAATCTACTGCTAAACTCAATCTCTAGCCTCAAGTCAATAGTTAGTGAGAAAACTTGACTGAGACAATCCACATGAAGATATAAGCTTAGGGAGAAGGATACTATAGAGTATTAGGAATGAGAGGGAGTCACTCTCAACCTCTGCACAAAATCAGCCCAAGACACATTAGGTAACCTCACAATTCCACCAACCATCAACATACTCATTTGAAAATGCTAACTGAGCTAGTGGCATAACCACACTAACCTACTCTCTCAAGAGAGAAAGAATACGGAGATGCAGCAAAGACAACATCCAAAAAGAAGGATCTAGAATCATCAAAGAATTGAGTCACTCCCAAATTACAAGGCAACATCATCCTTCAACAAGAAATGCTCACAAACCACACTTCACCTCACAAGGGTGGGTCAGAGCAATAGGAAACACACAAACCCAAGCACGAACTCCAACAAGTACCTAGTAGATTATGTAGACAAGATAACTTTTCCATTATGAATAACATGAAGAGTTAAACTTCTCCAATGGCCATAAATATGATATGTCATGATTGAATTGGCCTCTACTCAAAAAGGTACTCGAAACATCGATCAAAAATTCCAGAAGCCATATCTTCACCTCCAAACTTAGATTGGCTCCATTCGAAAAGTGTCAAAAAGATATTGACAAAGACTACAACAAGATGGAGCTTTAAGAGACCTAAGACCTATGATCTGAGTCACCACTCAAAAGAAAACCACAAAGGAAAAAACAACAATCTTGGCCACCAAGACAATCGACAGACAAAATGTCCAAAACCATACAAGAGCACACATGCCCAAAACAACATAAGATATGGAATGAAAGGTAATTCACACATTGAAACCATCATTACTTATCTCCCATGATTTCATTTAATAAAACATTACATAAGCACTAATGCATAACGAAACTAAAAGATTTTCAAGCAAGGGTCCATGAGTCACCATAAAACAAGTACATACCTTTCAAGAATTAACATTAAGTTTAATCACCATTTAAACCATTTAATTACTTTAAATTTACATTTACTACACACACACTAGCATGTTCTCTATGATATTTTCCCTTGTGCGTACTACCATAGGTTCGAGAGGAACATGATAGAGTCACAATACACAATTGGGTAGCAATAAAACACATCTAGAATAGTCATCAGAAAACAAAAAAAAAAAGCCCAAATGGGGGAATTATCAATTACAACAATAAGCACCAAAAAGAGCTCATTTCAACAATAAGTCAAATGTGACAACTATCACAAAGAGAGTGATAGATAAAATTTGATCACTACTCCAAGAGAGGAAAATACTAAAACCCAATGCTTTCCCAACAACATGAGGAAAGTACCTCCAGCCAAATAAAATAAGGCATCAAACAAATCACATTACAGGTGATGACTGAGTACAGTCACACAAGAGAGATAAATCACCACACAATGCTAAGGAATACATCATCCTAGCAATGTTAGAGAACACACTCACACACATCAAGCAATATCCCATCAATAATCTCATGGATATGTAGACAACAATAATTTCCATGCAATGCAATATTTAGATAACCATCAAATTAATATAGTTTTACATAAGCTTAAGAAGCAATCAGATTGGGGACTTAAGTCATTAACCAAAAGATACAATGCAAACCTATTTCTTTGCAATGATTCACCATAACACTTATTTTCAATGAAAATAACCATTTCATTATTATAACAACAAAATAAAGAATCACAATTAGATTCATTCATTTACTTACAATTAGGAGAAAATAGGGAAACAATGCACCTACTCCATAAGGATAAATGAAAAGAGGCACTCAAAGCCAACACATGGACACCAATCAATGGTTCCATCCAAAAAGGGTTACACAAGCAACCAACCAAACAAGGCACACCAATTCCACTAAAAAAACTAGGAAGACTCACTCCCTTCTCCACACGCTGATCTAGTTGCCTCTACTAGATAAGCAAGTCCATCACAAGTAGATACCAAAGAATTGAAGATCATGATTTCTCACCAAGACACTCGCACTCAACCAACGCAGCAACAACTACATGGGCAACATAAACATAGAGATGCCAATGTTTGAACATGGGCTCTGATACCAGATGTAATGCCCCATACAAAGATCCTTGGAAAAAGGATTCAATACAAGCCAAGATAAAAAGAAATTTTACTAGTATGAATGCACATGACAACATCATACAGGGATCCCAAAGATTGGAACAGAAGACTTCACCACAATCCCAACAACCAACAGATCTCTGAACACTACTACCAAACTGACACATGCAAACAAAAGCCAACAACCACCACATACAATATGAGGGCTCTAGAAATGACCACTCATCAACAAAACACCAAGCTAGGGTAAAAGCAGAATCCTAATATTTGGCTAAGCCTAAAATCCTAAAGCCCTAAAAATTGGCTAGGTCTAGATTTCTGAAGCCTTAAATTTTTTTATAATCATTATCTTATCTCTGAGATGTCTAAAACCTATCTCAAAAGATTCGTCACATATATTAAAATATATCTTAGGTATAAGGAATTACTTATACTTAAATTATATATTTTAAACCCCAAAGAATGAACTACAAAAAAAACACAACTAAAATTCAAATTGCACCTCTAAGGGATTGAAGAACACCTAAGAGGGTACCCTGAACCATCCTTGAAAAGTTTGGATCGAACAAAAAAGTGTCCACTGCCCACCCACACAGGTTTCATAATAATCGTGTGACACTTTATCAGCACTGTGCAATACTTTACCAGTATTGTGTGACATTTCTCCAGAAGGAGGGTGACACAATTAGGGGTTGGGTGATACTAGAAGTGTATCATACGACATTTCTTCTAAGGGAGTGTGATACTATGAAGTATCGCATGACAAAACTCCAAGAGGCATGTGACACATTCAGGGTGTACATGACAGAGTTCAAATGGGCATGCGACACTTTATTATATCGCACCATGCTGACACATGGTCACCCAGGAAAAGACAAGAAGACCTCAAAGGAAGAACGTTAAGCCAAACAGAGTTAGAACCTCCACATCGGGGAGTACCGAAACAATAATTCGAGGCAAGAACACAAGATAAAAGTTGAAAGATAGAAATTTGGGATCTAACCATCTAAATAAACATTAAAAAAAATGACATAATGAAACATCATAGTGAACTGAAAGTAACATTGCAGTAAAATGGAAATAACATTGCAATGGACAAAACAAATAACTAAGAATGTGGTTCCTCTCAACCGTCAATAGCATCATAAGACCATCATGGATCCTACCCATCCCTTGTGCATAACATCCCAAGCCACTGACCAAATCATTAGTAATTTCATAATAGGGACATCACTACTAAAACATGCAACAATATAAGCATAAGAAAATCTAACATGCTAGTAGAAAGCATACGATAATCTTATAGTAGATAGGATTACCTATCACATGCTAAACATCAATAAGAAATAGATATGCTACTACAAAAATTCACATCATCTAATCATATGCTAAACGTCATAATATGGGAATGCATCAAATAAACTAACATCATTTAAACATGATATCCAAGCATTCCAATGAAAGCATAAATCACGAGAAAGCATACTCTAGAATCTAAAGCATCAAGTGAAAACATCCAACAATGGTAACACTAGGATAAGACCATCTCTGTACATCAATCCCTAGTAGTGGTGTAGGTAGCTATGCCTCCCAACCATGTGGCACCCATAGGTCCACACCCACCGTGCTGATGGAGATAAAGTTCCAACCACAAACACACATAAAGCACAACATCCAAGCCTAACACTCAGGCCACACAATATTATGGTTGTAACCAAGAACCTAAGACAATGCAAGGAGTACAGGTCTTGGTCAGACACTTAATAGGCTACTAAGTAGGGACTAACATCATGGAGAGTTGCTTGGCATCAAAAGCCCAAGCTAGGACTTGTGCAAATTCAACATCTCTCAACAGAAAGGCTCTAGCACCCCAAACATTTTATTATCTTAAGATTATTACAACCTAGTATTTTATTTAACTATCACTTAATTAAAGCTTCCTTTGCCAACCCTCAGGGCACAATGATCACTAGGCTGTGAGGTAGAAGACCCCTCCATATGCTACCCTACCCTACCCATGCTCATCCAACTATGAGTGCCTGTAGGCATGCAAATTCCCAACCCATCCTAAATGATCACAACTTTTGGAAGTACCATAGAAGATCGGGCCTCACAAGTCACCTGACAAATATATATGCACGTACTCATGTGTAGTGCACCACCATCACAAAGATCAAAACACAAGGACAAGATGAGAACACAATGCAAAAGATAACACCCAACTAAAAGCAACACAGGAAAGATGGATTCTACACGAATCCCAAAGCCAATAAAATCATACATCATAAAATCGCTCAACTAGCCTCAATCCGAGAGTATGGATTCTACATGAATCCCAATGATGCAACAAGACCAAACATCATGAACTCACTCAACCAGCCTCAATCTAAGAGTATGGATTCTACATGAATCCTAGCACTCATGAAACAAAAGCAAAGGTCCAAAAGAAACCATAACAACAGGTATCAAAAACACTCAATCGAACACAAAGTCAAGAGTATAGATGCGACATGCATCCCAATGCAACAAAAAGTGCAATAGTGGCCTGAATAATGTCCAAATCAATCATCCAAGTCCACGACCCACATTGTGCCAAGAAAACTTGAGAAAATTGAACAGCATGCAAAATGAGGTAAAAACCCAAAAATTATGAAAAACTTCAAAATTAAAACCCATTTGACCTTTGGGCACAAAACCCCCAAAAATCTAAAAATAAATAGAATCAGACACCGTATGCAAAAATGGCTAGCATAATGGTGCAAAACTCCAAACCCTCATCTCAAAAAAATAGGGAAATGTTCATACCTGCCCAACCGGGTAGAACTAGCATACAGAAATGGAGGGAAACACTAGTTCTCAGCCTCCAAACAAATGGCTACCAAAAACAAAAGCAGAAACAAAGTAGAAACAATAAAACAAGAAAGCCCTACCTCATAGCCAAAAGGGCAAAATGAGAATCTGAACCATAAAATAAATATCTCGCAGAAGTAGATAAAAATCACGGCAATCCAAGGTTTTCTCGAGCTGGATCCAACTAGCTCAACCTCGCGACGATCCCATGCCCATAGCTCCCACAATGAAAAAAATAGTAAATCCTCATGAAGCGGATTTTGGATTTTACTCTCCAACATTCTAATTCAAAAGTGAGAAGTGAGGAATTAAATTCCTTTTTGGATACTTATTCACTTTTCGAGTGAATAATCGATTAGGGCAAATAACCAGCCAACCTAGTTAAAACTCGAATCGACCAAAATGAAAATAGGCTATTCTTATAAATAGGAATTCATCTATGGTAATGCTGCCAGAAATTAAAATAAATCAATTAAAAAGCCTGAAAATTCAAAAACACATAAATTTCTAAATAACTTTCGCGACAATGTGAGCCTTTAAATGCACAGACAAACTTACTAGTCTAATCACATAATGTAAATGAGTTTGGATTTAATAATCACCAAAAGGTTTAATTTAAACATTTAATTAAGGATACATTGACCATATAAGGATGACATTGGTAAAATATGAATGGTTGAATCACTAACTCCATGTGCCACTACCAGGGATATAAATCTTGCACACTAAACAACACGATCAAGTGCAATTGCATATAATAACATAGCTAAAGCAATAAATGCATTAAATCACCTAATTTAACCATTTAATTAATTATATTAAAATAATATATTTACATCACTCACATTCACATAAAGCATAACAATGTAGGAATGAAGTAAATAACCATAGCATAAAATCTATCACCTAACATAATCAGAGATATGTCCAAATACCAAATAACTAGATATCATCATAAAACACACGGTCATCTCAAAATGGCATCATCATGCAATATGATTAACTAAACAACATAGTAGTCTAATATCTATGATACTAAAATCAAGGTATAACATCTGACCCTCGAGTCGTCTCAAATGTAAATCATCACATAAGTAACAGATATCTCTCAGATCAAAATATAGCAAGGTAAATGCCATAGCACATAACCGAATAATCCAACCTGAACAATCCATTTCTAATTACTTAAGCAATGAATAATGATTCTTTAACAAATCAACAAAAAGGCACCTAAAACGCATAAGCAAACACAATCATAAACATGACTAATCACTACTACATGAACCTAGTCCAGTGTAGCATGGTAAAAAGTACACAATGCAATCTCTGCACACATCTCAAGGTAATCATGGAACAACCTCCTGATACCACATCGATCTTGGTAACCACTGGCACAAACCTTAATGAACCATAAATCACATCATAATCTCATCGATCAGTCAAAAGCATAATCAAAGCAACTGATACAAAATCATAAGTCCAATCACCTCAATGGTGTAGACCACTCATGGTCACACTCATGATCCATCAAACAAAAGATCAACAAGGTTGCATCCATCAGGATGACTTAGTGAAGTCAAATGGGAGAGGCACTACATTCTAGCCTTCAAGAGTCATGTTGAACAAAAATCAAGGAAAACCATCAAATTTCTTAAGATGGACAATGAAAGTAGATATGTGAACATAGGACTTAAAGACTTTTACAAATTTGAGGGTTTTGATCTTTAGAATCCACCAACATTCAATTTGTATAAGATAGATGTTGTAGCACTGAGCTTACAAACTCTTAAGTCTATGCCAAGTTACATGATACAAGAAAAGTCTAAAGAACCATCACTTAAAGTCAAAGCTATAAGTAGTTCCAATCACATACTTAATAGGTCTCCCCATAATGCCTTAGATGGAAAATTCCTTTTGAGGTATGGTGCCCTAGAAAACCAATTGTGAAACACTTCAGAGTTTTACGTTGTCTTGCGTGGGTAAACATATCTTCCAAGGGATACAAGGCACCACCACCAAGGCCTTCTACTTTAATTAGATATGAAGATAGTGTTAAGGCATATAGAGTTATGGATCCTAAGAAACATGAGGTTTTTATAGAGAGGAATGTACAGTTTGAGGAAAGTTCACCCAGCTTATCCTCTAATTCTCTCTACACTTCATACACAATGGAAACTGATAGTGACACTAGTGATAGTGATTCAATAGACTCAAATATGTGGGATCATATTGATAGATATAAGAAGAGGTCACATCATTAGCATATTCTACATGCATATATTGCCACAGTGATAGGTCCAACATAGTAGGGTACACCTAGTCATCTACTTCTAGCATTAGTGGATGACTTCTTGATAGATATTTCAAGTTTATCTGTGGAGTCCAACATAGCAGATTTGGAAGACATCATTAATGATATACATATTCTCTTTGATTATGAAAATCCTTCTTTAGTTGTTTTGAGGGCTCACTCTAACCCTCATGTCCATTCTCTATGTGAGCAATCTTCACAGATTGATATGATTATGGATCCTTATGGATAGTAGTTGTAGGAGGTAACTTTATCATTTGAGGAGATAGTTGGTTCTTTGGGACAGGTTCTACATCCATCCTTACTAGATCCAACATTTTTCTTTTTAGCAACATTAAAAGGGGTGACAGTTAGTATCGACACAAGGACAGTTGGGCAGGTGTCAAAGGTATCATTGATTATTGATATTTTTTCTACACATAGGGGAAGCATCTCATATGTACCTATGATATTGTTTATTCCAAAGGGAAGGAACATTATTCAATAGTCTTGGATCATCTTCTACATTGGAGCAGCTATCACTAATTGACACTTTACATTTGGGGGGTGGACTACCTTGTCTTCTTTCTTCTTCTTTCTTATGAGGGGAACCTTTTCCTTCTTTGGGATTGTGTTCTTCACATACTTCTCTTTTTTATATATTTGATGTATGTCGTAATGGGGGGGTCTTGATTACTCCATCCATCCATGCATCTTGTTTTTCATCTCTCTTTTTGGGGGAGGGTTTTTCCCATTAGGTTTTCCCTCTTTCTCCACTTTATGAAAGATTGCATTGCATTGTGTACATGGGTACCTAACATGGCCTAGTAGTTGGGACCCATCTTGCATTTCATCCTAGCTTTCATAAGCTTAAGTGCATTCTCCTAAGTTGCACTTAAGGGGGGGTGTTGGTGTAAATAAATATTTACTTATTACTCTTTACTTAAGTTTACTTAGGTTAATGCATTATTTTATTATTTCTTAATTGAGACACTTAGGAGTTTGCGTACTCTTATGAGTTGTCATATTGACAACACTAGAGTAAGCAACTCTAGTTCAACACATGGTGTCTACAACACTAAAGTTTGCATAATTAACTAAGTTTTCATGTAGACAACATAGTTTTTTGCACTCCTATTTTAGCACATGGTGTCTACAACATAATTTTGCATGCTACACCTTTGTACACTTACCCTCTCATTATCGCACTTACTTTTGTGCTTAATGGAGGATAACCCACACTTGGTGGACATGTGTCTAGTTGTATGACTTATCATGTTGCTTACTCCTAGGCATTCTAGAAGCATCCTAGAGGCCTTTATATATAGGCATTCCTAGTGTACTTACACATTGAATTGAATATTATATCATTATTCTGATCATACTCTTTTGGTCTACTATTGTGCTTGTGCTTGAGTTCCTTGGTCTTGGGTGAATTTTTTGATGAGAAAAATTCTTATACTTAGCCATGGATGTTTTCTTTGTGTGTTTGTGGTTGGGTAATTATCTCCACCAGCACAATGGGAGTGGGCCTATAGGTTCCATGTGGTTGGGAGGTGTACCTACCTATACCACTGCTAGGGACTAGTGTATAGAGATGGTCTTTTGTCCTAGTGTGAGCATTGTTGGATTTTTCATTTAGTGCTTCAGGTTCCAAAGTATGTTTTCTTGTGATTTATGCTTTCATTTTGATTCTTGTATATCATGTTTGGATAATGTTATTTATTGATGCATTTCCTTATTTTGATGATTAGCGTATGATAGATGATTTTATCTATAATCATAGGATTATCTTATTCTTTACTTTTAGCATGTTAGATTTTCTTATGCTTTCATTGTAGCATGTTTTAGTAGTGGCATCCTTATCTAATAGTACCAATTATCTAGTCAGTAGCTTGGGGTGTTACACAGAGGGGATGGCTAGGGCCCACGATGGTCTTATGATGCTATAATGGTTGGGAGGAACTATGTACTTAGTTTGGTTTTTCTACTCATTGTGATGTTATTTCTATTTACTATGATGTTGTTTTAGTATGCTGAAATGTTTCCTTTTATACTTTCCCTTCACTACTTATTAGATGGTTAGATTATATTTCTTTCTTTCAGTATTTGTTTGAGTGTCCTTTGCCCCGTTATGTGGATCTGGTACTCCCCAGTGTGGAGGTTCTAAACCCTATTTATCTTTCTATTTTTTCCTTAGAAGTTTTTTTTTCACTTCCTGGGTGACCATGTGTCAACATGGGGCAATACAATAAAGTGCCACATGCCCATTAGATTTTTGTCATGTGATACTGGAAATTATTGCATCTCTTCTGAAGAAATGTCATGTGATACTTTCTAGTAATGCACCCCCATTGGAGAAGTTTTGTATGATACTTGTAAAGTATCACACACCCTTGAGAGAAGTGTCACCCAAACCCTAAAAGTGTCACATCCCTTCTTGAGAAATGTCACGTGATACTAAAAATTATCATCTAGTGCTAATTTAAAGTATTGTCTGGTATTTGTAAAAACTTGTTCAGACAGATAGTGGGCACTTTTTGATAAGACTCAAATTTTTTGGGAAGTGTTTTGGGTACCCTCTTAGGTGTTCTTCAATCCTTTGGTGCTGCATTTTGAACTCTAAATGTTTTGATTTGAATTGATTTTTATGCCTTCTATTGTTAGTCATTTTGGTTAGTAGTGGCATTTGGAGATCTGTTGGTGTTAGGATATTTGGTTAGTCTTTCATTGTGATCTTTGCGATCCTCATATGTTGTATTTCATGTGCATTTATACTTGTTCAAAAAACATATTATCTTGGCTTATATTTATCCTTGTTTCCAAGGATCTTTAGGTGGGGCATTAAAGGTTGTATTACCAACTATTGATTATTTGCAATAGATTGTAGTAAAATCTCAAGTTCCTCCTCATAGTACACAAACTTTATGTAGTCTTTAGGTTCCTTTCTACTCTATTCTTCACTTCTTTATACAAACTCATCAATCTTCATATTTGAACTTTCAATGACTTTGTGATTAACAAGATTCAAACATTTATATGTCTTGTTTTTATTGGAGTAACCGAGTAATATACCTTCCTCACTTTTTGCATCAAGATTTTTCTTCCTTACATCTTTCAAAATATAGCATTTTCTTTCAAATACTCTAAGATAACAAACATTACGCTCATAACCATACCATAATTCATAAGGTGTTTTATTTGTACCTTTCTTTAGTTGAGCTTGGTTAAGTGTATGAAGTGTTGTGCTGGTTTCTCTCTCCAATATTTTGTGTAAAATTATTCTTAGTCATTAGTGTCCTTGCACATTCCATGATGGATTTGTTCCTTCTTTTTGCTATAACATTTTTCTCCTGAGTTCTAGGTGACGATGCTTGTCTTTTGATTCCTCTTTCATCGCAGAACTTATTGAATTCATTTGAGATGAATTTTCCTCCTCTATTTGATCTTAGAAATTTTAGATTCTTCCCTATTTATTTTTCAACTCTAGCCAACTATATTTGAACTTTTTAAAAGCATCAGATTTAGCTTTTAAAATCATTATAGTCATCATCCTAGAATAATCATCAAAAAATAGAATAAAATATATATCTCCATAGTAGCTTTCCACACTGTTGGAGTTGAGGAAAGCCAACTCCAAAGATACCCAAGATCACCTGCATGTGAAAACCTATCAAAGAGAAGCCAAGGAGAGGAAGAACATGGATCAAGGGAAAAACCCTAAATGGACATGAGAGACCACAAGATATTGAAACACAATGAAAATGTATTTACAATATGCACAATGCCTTATATTATGTGATATGAAATTACAAAGAGGGAGCCCGCTTATAAAGAGCTCATGGAAGCTTGTAGAACAAGCTAGAAGGTGGTAGAAGATAAGGATGACAACTCAGCACATATCCACAAAAGGTGGAACATGCTAGAAGGGAACAAACTCCCATGTTGTCAACAACTAACCACTACAAAATATTAAATAAATGCATTTACCTAAGTAAGCTTAAGTAATAGAATAAATAATTAGTAAATTAATTATTTACTCTAACACCCCCCCTTAAGTGCAACTTAAGGAAATGCCTTAAGCTCACAAAACTAAGATGAATGCAGAATGGGTCCCAACAACGAGGCATTTTAGGTACCCAAGTATAATGCAAGAAAATGCAACCTCTATAAATAGGGAAAGAGAGAAAAACATGTGGGAAAAACCCTCCCCCAAAAAGAGGTAACCTAGTGAAGAACTGAAGACGTCTTCAACTAGGGAAATGTCCCCTAAAACAAGAACAAGGAGTGATCATGAAGAAGCATTACCGAAGCATGAAGAAGCTATAAATTGTCAAACTACTAATTTGAAGAACCTTCATGGAAGAAGAAAGCATGAACTGAGCATGTCTATATGGTAGATGATCCATCTCACCGAAATGCATAGGTAGCCAGCCACTGCAATCGCCTTGTATATAGGATCAACCACTGAATACATAGTTCACACTCTCGAACCATTGAACCACAGATGCATTAGAACAACAGCATAACCCCCACTTAATTCAGATGGGGTGTGATGATAGGCAACTGAGAAGGTGGACCAAAATCTCCTACACACAAACCAAGAACGACAAGAGAGGGAAAGAGGTATAGACACCTATAAAGACACGGTCAAATAGACTCTGCATGGGGCTAATGTCATGGAAGGGACACTCACTTGAAAAAGGGAGAATGCCTAAAATAGCAAACAACTATCCCCCCATGGTGCTTTATGAAAATAGTGCATGTACAATAGACTCAAAACAACATTCATGACCCCCAAGATGTAAAAGTGGCACTTTATCTTAGTGCGATACATAAAAGTGTTTCAAAATGATCACTACAATGATCAAAACTGAAAATGCGCTGATACAAAAGAAATTACAGCCTAAAATAAAGGAAACCATGCTAGGAAAATGATCATCAACCCTAAATTACTCAAGATATCCACCATATAGAAAATATGCCAAAACTATGATAGAAAGAGCATGGGCCAAAAATTTAAGAAAATGACCACATTTTTGAAAAAGTGACAGCACCAGCTTTCCAAAAATATAAAGTTTTCAAAAAATGGGCATGGGATGCAAAAGATATGCTTTCCAGAGTCAAAAATAGAACTTCGGACCTCAACTAAAAAAAAGGTAATAAAAAACATCAAAACCTAAAAATACCTACACCAAAATCTTCGTCTTAGAACCATCTTTTTTATGCTTCTTTCGGATCAGAAAAATACTTCCATATGCTTAAATTATGGCCAAAAAAACCACAAGTAGCTCCAAAACAGAACTAGGAGAGGTGCATGCAAGCACTGATGATGCAAGTGCTGATGTCAGCAAGTGAGGCAATTAAATTTGACAGTTCTAGGTTGTTGTGACAAAAAAGAGTGCCACATGGCATGCCATGTGCTAGGTCCACGTGGCAGCCATGTGGCAAAAAGGTTGGCATGGCAGGGGTGACATGGCGGGTCCACTTGGCAAGGTGCCATGTGGCCCCTAGGTCACATGTCACCCCCACAATGGCTGCAAACACTGACAATGGTGACTGTGCAGCTAAATCAAATGAGCTCCATGTGTCAGATTTTGATTAGCAGCAATTACTGATAGGAATCTACGTAGACTGGTAGAAAGCCACGCGGGCGGTGACTGTCTACTAAGCTGGCAGCGGAGTCTAGAGGCGGAGGTAGAGTTCACCGATGGTGTAGCGTTGCAGAAGGGAGGCATCATCAAAAGGGAGGTAGCCTAGTAGAGAGGCGGTGGCCACGAAGCAGTGGTCGCACAGAGGCTACACCGCGGCTGCGCTACCGGTTGGGGCAGCGCCTGGGTGGTGCAACGGCGGCTGCTGGGTGATGTAGTGGTGGCCGCCTAACAGCTCTGATTTTTTTGTAAAAAATTGCAATAAATGTGAAGATCATTCATACGACAACATCCAAGGGGCCTAAAAAATTCTCCAAAATGCCCTGTGTCCAAAAATGGAAAGTTTTATATGAATTCTGACTGCAAACAGCCTTCCGGATCCAATGGTGATGTTTTTTTGGGCCCAATGTGCTCCAAAAAATTGCTCTACCCCTGATTTGAAGAAAAATTACACAAACAAACTAGGGTTTGTGACTTCAAATCATGGCTTCAAAATCCTTCGACAAACAGCAACAAGAAGGCTTTGATACCATGTTGGAATTGAGAAAAGCCAACTCTGAAGACACCCAAGATCACCTACATGGGAAAACCTATCAAAGAGAAGCCAAGGAGAGGAAGAGCGTGGAGCAATGGAAAAACCCTAAACGGACATGAGAGACCACAAGATATAGAAACATAATGAAAATGTATTTACAATATGCACAATGCCTTATATTATGTGATATGAAAATACAAAGAGGGAGCCTACTTATAAAGAGCTCATGGAAGCTTGTAAAACAAGCTGGAAGGTGGTAGAAGATAAGCATGACAACTCAGCACATATCCACAAAAGGTGGAACATGGTAGAAGGGAACAAACTCCCGTGTTGTCAACAACTAACCACTACAAAATATTAAATAAATGCATTTACCTAAGTAAGCTTAAGTAATAGAATAAATAATTAGTAAATTAATTATTTACTCTAACACACCTATTGGCTCACAAATATTTGTATGAACTAGTTCCAAAACTTCTTCAGAATTGTAGGACTTACTTCTAAAACTTCTATTACTCATCTTACCAATTTGACATTGTTTATGCATGCCTACTTAGTTTTCTTTAGATAAGGTGTATCTCTAACTCTTTTGTTCTTTCTTATAGTAACTAGGTTATCAAAGTTAACATGACACATTCTTTTATGCCATAGTCAACTTTCCTCTATCTGAGCAAGAAATCACTTTTAGTAGATCTAGGTAAAACAAATTTCCTTTTGTCTAATTTATAGTTCCAACCAAGTTCCCTTTACCATCCAATAGTTTAGCTTCGTCATTCATGAATTCAACCTTGTATCCTATATTATTCAACTGAGCTACACTTTGTATATTATGTCTTAATCCTTCAACCTAGTAGGAATTTTCATATTTGATAACTTGAGTTAATGGTATGATTCCTTTTCCTTTAATATAACATGGTTCATTGTTTCCAAATCTAAATTTTCCCCTATCATAGTGTTCTAAATTTTAAAACTTAGTTTTCTCACTCGTCATGTGATGGAAACAACCACTATCTATGATCCATGTATCATTTTTTCTAACATGAGACATAAGTGTCATCTTTTAATTTTCCTTATTATCAGATTCATCTTTAAAAAAATTATAAACTACTTCTTCTACACATTATCATCACTATCAAAATCTTTAGCAACGTAACAAGTTTTCTTACCTTTGTTTCTGTAGTCCTCATAGCTTTTGATATCTTTCTTGTCTTTGAACCTATTATTCCTTTTCACATCTTTTTTTTTTTTTTTTGAACATCTTATAGCAATATGACCAACCTCTTCACATGAGCAACAAATTAATAAGATTTTTCCTCTAAATTTTCCTTTCCCTTTTCATACACTTTTATCACTTCTATAGACACTCTATAACATTTCCCACATATAAAATGCAGTAGGACAATCTTTGACCTCATCAAACTTAGAATAGTTTGGAGAGGAAGATATATCAATCATCATTATATTGTGATCCTTTTCCTCTTTCATTTGCTCCACATTCATAGGTTTAGGTGGTGGAAAATATTTATTTTCCAAGTACAATAGACCAATACAACTAATGCTTGATAGATGCAGCTTCATTGACTCCTACCATGCTGAAAAGTTATCATTGTTAAGCATAGTAATCTCCTTCCGTAATACATCTTGATCATTATCTTAGGTTCTTAAAAACCTTCCTAGCAAGTACCAAATGCTCTAATACCAATTGTTGGAAATGTAAGAGTGTAATTGAGAGGACAAAGGTGAACCAGTTACCAAAAAAATATTTCATATCCCTAGATGTCAATTAAAACTTTCCACTAATCATGCAATATTTTCCAACTCAGTTAACACTAGAGTATTACTAGCACTCTGTTAACAAAGAAATCTTATGATTATTAATCTATTCTAACTTTTAGTAACTTAATTACAAAAATATAAAGCATAAGAAAATAATATGAATATAGATGACACCAAGATTTGACGTGGAAACCCAATTTGGGAAAACCACCATGCAACTAGTTACAATGTTTTTCACTATTTTGAAGTGAGCCCTATTAGTAGACAACCTTGTTAAAAGTTATAAAACTTACCATTAAGTATGGCCCTATTAGAGGATTTAGATGACCATGTTAGGAGTGGCTTGGTTAGAGGTCTTCAAACACTTCAATCATGAACTATCACCTTTTTATAGGATTTACAAAAGGATTATTTATTCAACTCTGTTAAGAGATTTCTGTACTACTACAATGGTTAGAAGGTAGCAACAATTTGACCTGATTTATGAAGAAACTATCTTTGCAGATTTAGTTCTCTTTTTTGACTTTATCTTTGGATCCTTCTTGGTCAAATGTTCTTTGCATCTTATCTTTCACACTTTCTTTCTCTACCTTTTCCTTTGCTCACATATCCAACTTATTTCATAACCCACATCTTACACATTATTCTCATAACTTGACCTTTCTTATTTATCATAAGCTAAGACAAGTTGTCTTGAATACCCTTCTAAAATATCAATAAATATCCAAATAGTTAGCCCCAATCAACATAATATTAGACACTTGCATTCTACTATCACTTGGTCAATATTGGGATTGAGTTCATGGTCAATATTGACTTGTTTGATGACCAACCACTTGGTGAATATTGCAAGCATGATTCTCTTCAGTAACCAACTGCTTGGTTAATATTGAAAAAAGTATTCTTTCTATGAATGCTCAATTAATTTTGAGATGTACAAGGTTAATAATACAAACTCTATATTGCTCACTTATTAATGAAATTTATGTAAAATCAATGACAACATACAATTGAAGAATTTTTTCTAACACAATGCACATAGGAGACCTAATGATACTTCTAGACTAGGCTATGTTGAGTTTCTCTTAGGTGTTGAGAAAGGAGAATCATCAAAGCAAGGAAAAAAATTAATGTGAATGTTAAGACAAAGAACAAGAAAACTACATGTTATCATTATTGACAACCAGACTATACAACAAATTGTAAGATATAAAAATATGGATTGAAATGGGATTTAGTGTGACGCCTCACCTAAACCATCATAGTATATATGACATATTTACATTATGATACTTCTAATTCAATTTTTTGATACACTTTTGAGACTATAGGGTTATGCCATTTTAATATCTACATTTTGATGATCCATACATTAGGACCTAATTGGTATAATTAATTATTCTATTTTATGTTCTAAATTATTTCACTTGCTTTAGTAGACACTAAATTTGTAAAAATTCTTGAATGTCAAATTATAATGTTTAAATAGAAATTAGCATTAAATGATAGATTTTTATATGTAATATAACCTAATTTATGTTCCTAGTGACTTAATAGTCATGGATTTAGTATTTCATCACTATGATAGAAAATAGGGTATAAGGTTGTTCAGAATGTTATTCAGGTCATGTTAAGTAAAGATCAATATTGAAATGTAAGGATTGATATTTTAACGTTTCCAATATTCTACATGAAAATGATTTAAAACAGGAAAGTTAATTTGAAATGATGAAATATGCAAGCCTAATGTTGAATGGGACAATGATTTATTACACATATCTATTTATTGATGACATTATTTTCTTGGACTACTAATGTTTGAGCTTAGTCTACAAGAAGTGGAACCATGGAAATTATTGGGGGAAACAAGTTCCAAACTCATGTGAACAAGATTTAGCCAAGGCAAATCTTTAGAAGATTCAAAAGCCTCGTCATGATGTATTTTATTTCATCAATGTAAGATTGCTTGTGCGAAATTTCTAATCTCAAAGATGCATTAGGGACATGTCATGATGATGTTTAATGTGCTTGTATGGGTCACTTGACACTTGTGGATTTTTTTTTATTAATGATATGTCATCTAGGGTTTTGGTCATGGTGGCATTTTACCCTAAAACTAATTAGCTTGTTAATGATTAAGTAAATCCACTTGACAATGGGAAGGATGGGTCATTAGCAAAAGGAAATTCGAATTTAGACTTGGACAAGGTTTTGAAGGGTCATTAGGTGGTCCCAAGGTGCTTTTTGTGTGAAAATAAGCTACCCATATGAGAGTATAACATTTTAAGGACCTAATTTTGACCATGTTAATGCCTAGGTAGCCTAGGGGGCCCTTTTACCCATGCATTCTTCCACCAATTCGAAAATGGATTTGTCACATGAGTTCTTCCCCATGTTTTCACTAAGTCAAAAATAGAAAACTTAGGGGGAGACAATTTTGTAAGAGGAAGTGGCTTGGTGTTTTTGTCAAAATATTTAGTAGGAAAGCCTTTTTAAAGAGTCTTGGACAAACTAGTAGGGTGTTAACTCACTCTCTAAGTTTAGAGATAGTTAGGTTTTTGGAGGAGAACTAAGGGAGCTATTCATCAACTATCACTTCCTTTAGCTTGGACCAAGGTTGGTGTTCAAACCATGACCATTTTTCTTTTAGCATTGCATAATGAATCTACAAGCATGGAGTGTTGTTAGGGGATCATGTATTGTTATTGTGAATCTTTGTATTGTGTTGTGGTAGTCTAATTGTGCATTGTGCTTCATGTAATCTCTTGATTTTCTTTTTTGATCTCCTTGTTTTCTATTTGAATGTCAAGTGTTAATGGGTGTGAAGCCTTCACTCATGCTTTGGGAAGGGAAGAGAAGTCCATGGTGAAGGGGTTAGTTGGGCTTGAAATATAGTTGAGAACCTTGGAGTATGGGCTCCATTGTATGCCATATTCATTCATATCTTGCTTGGGGGTGATAAGGGAAATGATGGTGTAGAAAGGAAGTTTATGGAGTATGGGATTTTAGGGATGCTATAGCTAATGGTAGTATGTTTGGAGGATGTTTATGAAAGCCCCAAAAGGGCATGAAATTTTGTTATTGTAGATATGGTATGATATGGAAAGTCTCATATTTGAGAGCACACCTTCACCCTATGTTCAAGGTTCTATTGGTGAACCATTGTGAAATACCCTTGGGATGGAATTGTTCAAGTGGTGTAATGTGATTTATATGCATTTGTAAGATTGGAATGAAACCCAGTTTGAATATGTTTTTCCTTTGATTAGTGGGTGGCTTCATAAGAAGCCTGGGATGGGTGGTGAGCCTCCATGGTTCCAAGTTTTGTGTTGTTTTGCAAGATTTTGAGAAAGTAGATCCTATGAAGAGATTTGGGTTTCACCCTTGACAATGTAAGAAATCAAGTGTTGTGGAGAGACTAAGCTTTCCATGTCATCTCATTATGTGATGTGATATTAAGTTCCCATTGTTGCTTCATTGTAATGTGTATAGGATTTTCTTCCTATTGCATATTGTTGTAAATGTGTAAAGTAATGTTTGAAAATTTGTTTATGGTTGTCTTTGCAAAAGAAAGATTGTGGCACTATCATAGTTGTGTAGGAAGGATAAAGATTATCCTATGTAAAAGATTATCTAATATTGTGGAGTATCATATTGAAGTTATGTAAATGAGCCATCCTTCTTATGTTGATCTATAAATCAATTAGTAGAAATCATTCATAGTTTGTTTGTGGGGGATATCCATATTGATATAGTTCACTCAATTCAAAACATAAGTGATTGACTTGTAAAATCATATGTTATGTATTTGATACAATGGAAAGAAAGTTATTATATTTTGATGGTTCATTGTATATGCATGGAAATTGGTTCATTTTTTTTCAAGTTCTAATAGATCCTTAGATGAGATATATCTTATAGTAATATCAAATTTGAAAATTGAAATTAGTAAGGAAGTCAAATTAGATTATTGAAAACTCATAAAAATGGCCTCCTAAAATGAGAAAGGAGAGAAATGCATTAAAGTTATAGTGAAAATCCTCCTGTAGCTACATTTTAACTCTTTGGAAATTGTATGGGAGAAGGAAAATAATTCCTCTCCCCAATTATAGACAATAAAATAATCATAAGCTTGAAACAAGCATTGTGTCCTATCAACTAAAGAGATCCGCCAAATAAGGTTGTAGACCATAAGATTTTGAAAAAATATTATGAAAATGCCAAGCATGTGACTGCATGTCATAATCCACAATAGATATAAAATAAATAAAGAAAATAATTAAGGAAAAAATAATAATAAAATAAATACCTATGAGGAAATGTATGTAGTAATTATATTAATACATGGAATTTCCTAAATAAAATATCTTGAATAAATATTACCTAGCCTAGGTGGGAAAGTACTCGCATGTTCAAACTTTTAAAACAAATATATATTTGTTTTAACCCTTGGAAAATCCTTCCCAAGGCTGACCTCACCTTGGTTGCACCCCATAACATCCCCATCTCACATGTGGAAGGGAGTCCCCACTGAAACAACTCTACTCACATCCTCCTAGTGCATGAATATGGGGAGAAATTAAGTTAAAACTAAAGCATAACCTAGATAGGAGGAAAAGACAACCTAGGAAATTAGGTAAAGCTAACCTCTTATTTGTGCATGGGAATGGGTGCCCAAAAAAGCCCTCTTAGAAGTAGGCATCTCATATCCTTGTCACATGTTAAATTGGGACTGGGGCATTGCCTAGGATGGAGTTGGGGTTGGTGAAGAAAAGTAATGATTAGGGAGGGATAAAAAAGTCAAGCTAGAGTAGTAGATAGGTAGTATAGGTATTGGGGATTACAAAACACCTTTTTTAGATTATAGTTTTATTTTGAAATATAATAGGGATGTGTAAAATAAAATAATTAAAATAATTAAAAATAACCAAATGTTAATAGAGATTTTGGGTTTAAAGGTTGATGTGGTTATTTAGGAAGTGAGTAATGGTTTGTCATAGATGAAAACCTAGTATGGTATATATACTAGTTATGCTATTAGTACTTAATATTGCATAATATATATTTTCATGTAATATCTTATAATATTAATTCATCTAGTTAATAAATGAAAGTACAAAAATTAGATCTAGTAGTGTATTCATAGACTTATGTAGTCAATATAAAATAAGTGTTAATATATGATACATCCTCATCATAATTGAACATATAATTTGTGAAAGACATAGGTTAGTAGGGAAATAAGTAATTTAATCTGTTATGCCAAGAGGCGTAACCTACAGTGGCAGAATGGGGGAATGAAGTGGTGTGACCGTGTTAATGTTAACTTTTTCATTTTGAAAATTTAAGGCCGACTATGAACTTATTAATATTGAAAATTTAAGTCTTATGTATTGTCACATCTCGTAAAATTAATGATATAAATATAGAGTATACATTTAAGAAAATACACATTTCAATAGAGTAACAGTACAAATATTCAGTGCAATTTTATTTATTTTTTAAATGTAAGTAACAGAAATCATAGAAAACATACTCTGGTTGTATATTGAGATTTTTATATGTTTTTGTTATTTTTTTTCAATCAACTATTTTCTAGGTTTCTCTACATTCACCATGTTTCTGACTAAAATATGTATTGTACATGAAAGGAGAGGTGGCTAGCATTTGAACGATTTGAATAGGATTCAAAGTATTTGTAAATTCAAGATTTAAGTGACAATTTCCTTCGAAAATTTTCATACACATAGAAATCACAACCGAAATAGCCCAATACGGCACAAAAATGACAATCCATAATCAAAACGGCATGATGCCCTAGCAAAAATGACAACCTTTTGTAATAGGCCAACATCCAATACTAAAAACAACTATAAATACGTAGTCTAATGATAAGACTATTCCATATGCAACTCAATATTAGGCCCATTTATGCTTGGTATCAATATTCTCATTTCCACTGTTGCAGAAGCTTTTTTCAAATCAGCTACAATTTGATTGTTGAGTTTTGGACAACAGCTTCGTAGATTGATTGTTACAAGTCTTAATAAATCTTAGCATGCCCACTTCATTATCAATCATCGTGCATACAAAGTCCAAAAACAATTCTTTGAGATTTGGAAAACCTAAGTCTAACCCACTGTCTATCTCTCTTCCTGGTGCCATAGTTTGTTTTTCTGCAGAACACTGCAGTCCACAAACGTAAGTCAAAAATTTTGAAGAAGAGGTAGAATAAAGTATGCACTCAGGATAAAAACAATAAATCTACCTTTAATAGCATATGCTACCTTAAGTATGGTTAGTTTTTCAAGGTTGGTAAAATTACTCAGCGTGTTGAGAAAACTAGAGACACAAAGCAACTTGCATTTTACAACATAAATCTTCCTCATTGTTCTAGTAGCTGACATACTTTCAAGTAACCAAAAGTGTGATATGCTCACATCGTAGAGAGATGTAGGGAAGTTCATCATCAATGCACCAAAATGACAAACTCTTAATTCAAGTTGCATCAATTGAGGGTAATCCAAAATTAACAGTTGGAAGGAGCAATAGAAAACGTTCACATATTTGAGATGTTGAGTACATAATTTGAAGTCTCCTAACCACAAGCATCCACTGAGCTCCAAATTTTCAATCTTTGGGCATAGAGCTATAAATTTGTCTATAATATTTTTCCAAGTGTCTGTAACAATAACGTTTAGACAACATGATACGAGGCAAAGAAAGCCTAGAGAATTAATTTCAGACAAAACCCGTATGAAAGTGACAAAGGCAAAGCACAGTAGAAGGAAATTCGGTAAATAAAGATCATCATGTTGATAAATCTCCATGAGAATTTTGATTCTCCAAAACTAAATTCTGAGCCTGTGACATTCACACAAATTGAAAATGTTAAATTTCTGAGAAAATAGAAAAGAGTGAAGAAACCATGAAATTCCAAAAATTCAGAAAAAGAGTGGAGAAATCTTGAAATTATTAGGAATAAAAATTGATCAAGAGATTTACTAGAAAAGATGAGCCCTCATTCACACAGACCCAAAAAAAGAGAAAAAATGAACCATGCCAAAACTGATGGAAATGTTTTAGAATAACTGAGAGAGGGGGGTTGGTGAATTAGTTATCCAAGGTCTAAATGCCCTAATAATACTTTTTCACTAATTATAGTGAGCCCATTAAAGTACTCATCCATCCAAGTTTAAAACAACTATCTTAGCAAGTTACAACAAATCAACATGCAGGAATAAAACATGCAAGATCAACACATGACATATAGTGATTTACGTGGAAACCCAATTTGAGAAAAACCACCAGTAACATGCTACTCAATTCTCACTCTTCTGAAGTGATGCCCTATTAAAGGCCTGCCTTGTTAAAGGCTTACAACACACTGTTAAATGTGACCTTCTTGGAGAATTTCACCATACTGTTAGGAATAGGCCTGGTCAAAGGACTTTGGAACATTCACTTGGAATGTGACCCTGTTAAAGGATTTACAACATGGCTATTCAACCAACCTAAGTCCATAGGATTTATACTAACTGTTACAATTGCTAGAGAGTAACAATAAGAGCTTTTGATCTAATACAACTCACAACATATCTTGCAGATTTCAGATCACACTTCAGTTCAATCCTTTGCTTGGCTTCAATCATTGTGGCTCTAATAGCTTGTTTTACTTTCAAGCTTCATCTCCTTGAGTCTTCTTGCTCATCATACCAATGCAATCATCTCTATGGTCATCTATCAAAATAGAGTTTATGTGCTCTCTTCCTCCTTAGCACCTTCTTCAACACTTCATGCTTTCATGTTTGACCAACTCTTTTTCTTCGTGACCTTATGACTTCTTAAATAGAAATCTGGAATACTTTTCCTGCTTGATTCTCCCTCTCCAACTTTAGGGTTTCCATAGATTAGGTAGGATACAATGTATCTATCCCATATCTCATTTTTATCTAAAAACTTCGTCTAGAATCTAGTTGTATTCACCAAAAACATTTTACATAGTGTTCTATGTCACTAGCTCATCATTCTTATCTTCTATTTGGTTCACAAAATTCTAGACAACAACCATGTTGGCTCAGATTTGGCGAATCTTTGACTTTTTAAAATAATGCATCAGCTCAACACTTTTGACTTTCTGATGCTCGGCACATGAACACAACTCGGCACTTGATCTTCACTTAGCACTTGATCTTTACTTGGCACTTGATCTTCACTCGCCACTTGATCTTTACTTGGCACTTGATTTTTACTCGGCACTTGATTTTCACTTGGTACTTGATTTTTACTCAACACTTGATCTTCTCATATATTGTCAATACATCATTTTATCATTGTCTTAATTGATCTTTGCACTTCATTCCAAAACCATAACTCAACCTTTCTCGTAGGTGCTTTTATTACATCTTATTGATTCCTCATCAATCAACTAAGTGATAGTGCTTGGATCTTATAAGCAATTGCCATTCCAACAAATAGTAGGTTTGACATCAATGACAAAATAATGATTGAACACATTTTGTAGCAACAATATCTTTCATATAATGATCTGTTTCAATCAGATTACAACAAAAATCGTGACCTATTTTTCTTATAAATAGATGTAATGAAATAGAGCTTTTTTTTCCTACCAGTAATATGAATTAAAAACTAAAAAAATCTGTGAAAAAAAAAACAATAAAGACAATCAGGCATTTTCTTAATGGTAATATAAAATGAAGATCATATGGTAGGCATTTGCACGGTGGGTTTAAGGGATAAGGGATTGTATCTTGTATTTTGTCAATGCTTCTAATTTATTCAAATATATTTGTAGTTATTATTTGAGGGGAAAAAATTAATTAATAATAATTTTTATTTAAATATTTTTTAATTTAATTTCAGAAATATAAAAATTATTCAGATAATGAATACTAAAAAAATTCATATTAGATTTAAAATGAAATGTAAATGATTATTTAATTATGAAGACTTGGTTATTTAATTTTCATTAACATATATGTTTTGTATTCTTCATTATTACTCATTTACTACAAACATTAATACACTTATTTGTTCATCTCCCACTTTAATACTTGCAGTAGCTTGGCCTTGGTTAATCTTAGAATGCCTAGTCCAAGACTAAATTTTAAGAATGAAGAGTAGTGAAGACGGTATCAAAGAGAATATGCTCAAAATTATATGAGACAACAATGTGAACAAAGGAATAATTCTCAAAGAGAGGAAGTTACAAGTCCTTCAAATGAAGAGAAACAAATACAACAGAGAGAATATGCATCAAATTATATGAGACAACAACATGAACAAATGACTAATGTAGAAAGAGAGGAAAAAAGAAATAATCAAAACCAACCTGATAGAGAAAGACATGTCAAGCGTAGGGAAACTATGATAGTGGAAGAGATTGAAGAAGAAATGAGACAACATGCAGATAAGATGAGAGCACATCATACACAAACATCTTAGGATAATCAAAATATAGTGAGAAGACAAACAAAAAGAGCTATGAGCCTAAATGAGTTGAATGAAAGAGAAATACAACAAATACAACTATGTAAACGTGACTCAAATCAAGGAAAGGCTCAATCTCATGAAAATGGTGGGTTTAATTTTTATGGGATGAATTCTATGACAATAGATCATGTTCTACAAACACCAACTAATCAAGTAGAGGATCTTATGAATGTTGATTCAGGCAATTATAATTTACAACAAGAGTTCACATCACAAATAAGATGACAAAGACAATTGAAAAGAACACAAAATAGAATGGATAGGGTGACAATCAATACTATTCAAAATAACAGGATTGACTTGAGGACATTACAAATAATGTTTTGAAATGGACTAGATAAACTTGCTATGCCAAGTATGTGCTACATTTGTCAAGAAAGTTATATTTCAATGAAGGTTACATGGGTCCCTAAAGGCCCTATTTTTCATCGATGTCAACAAGAAAAGAATGAACATCAAATTTTAGTATCAAACAACATGGATCCTAGTCCACAACCATTACAAATTTCTAATCTAACACAAATAGAAGAAATGTTGATAGCACGTATCAACCCCATTCTTCAAGTTACACATGTAACTAGAGGTCAATTTAAATATAGAGGGCATACCATAAGTTTTCCCCAAGAAGTAAGAGAAGTAGCCAAAATCTTACTACATCTCATAAAATATTTACCTATTATCATTGTTCACAAGAAGGATCAATGTGGAACAAGTTATAATTTTATAGCAATAAAGAGAGGGTTTATAGAGCACTTAAATTTAAAATAAATCATGATAAGTTCTATAGAGATGTTCAAATTGATGAAAATGCACTTAGTGAGCTTACATCCAATTCAGATGACAACATCTTTGATCAACTAAACTCCATTCATATGGAATTTGATTTAGATGCAAATGAATATGTATTTACAAGTCCAATAATGGAGATGGATCAAGGAAATATTATCAATCATACTACATCAATGACATCTAAACCACCAAATGCATGAAGAGAGATGAAACTAATTCATGCATGGATAAATAACCCAAATGTAGATCTTGGACCACTAATTGATTGGCTAGGGATTGGAACATCTCCAGTGAATGAGTATGTCACAAAAGGATTACTTGATATGGCTTTTCCAACACTATTTCTAGATGGAAAATGCAATTGGATTGAACCAAGATTGAGAAGAGTCTATCTTCATGAATTTGTTAAGAATTTACTTTGATATAGAGATCATCACTTTGGATGACACCCACGATTTAGTTATTATATGATGAATATGATCATGCGACATCATGAACAAAATTCATCAGCAATATTTTCCAAAAAGAGCTTGCAAGATATGCCATTCATAATCAATTAGTTATAAGAACATATAGAAAATGTCCCTCACTCACATCTAGTAGATTGCTTGATGCATTTTGGTACAACTCTAAGGAGTACAAGATCTTATTGGGGAAAGTGTCAATCTGAATTAAGTGATCTCTTGCACCAACAATTTTCTTTACTTTGAGTGCAGTGGATATGTTTTGGCCTGACTTACATGCATTAATGCTAGGAATAGAACCATCTAATCCACAAGAAGCACAAAAATGGCGATGAACAAATATTATTGACTACCCACATATTGTTGCATATTATATACATCTAAGATATACAATGTTTTGAAATGAAGTACTACTAAAGGGAACGAAAGTAAAAGATTTTTGGTCAAGATATGAATGGCAGCATAAAGGATCACCACATGTGCATGGATTCATATGGTTAGAGGGAGCACCTAACATAGACAGCCTTAATTGGAGAAATCATGATGAAATCAAGATAGTTAAAAAATATTTTGATTCTATTATACATGCATGGAATCCAAGGGGAGAACCACATCAATGAAACATACAGGTATGATACCAATTCTTCTATAGGTATTCAACATATATTATGATTTTTTATTTTTTTACTTAATAACATGTGTTATATCTTCAATAATAGGTCCTACAAAATTTTACACAACATCCATGCCTTCGAAATACACAACTACTAAACCAAGTAGACTTTGAACATGATTATGAAGAGTTGCTCAATTGTGTTGAATGCCATACAATATGCAAAGAGGGAAAATGGTTTGTAGGTAAGATAATTATATAGATTCTTTTTTTTTTTTACTAAGAAATGAAAAAATAGTGTACGAGCTAATAGTTTTCTTTATTTTTTTAGGTACAATGTACCATGGCCATTACATCTAGATGGATCAAGATTATTCGAAGATCCAACAACAGGAGATAAAATATATGAACCAGCAAGAAATGATGATCAAGTAAACACACATTATCATACAATACTTCAGTTATGGAGAGCAAATGTAGATTGGCAACCTATTCTTTCAAGACATGTTGTAATGAATTATATTGTGAAGTATGCAACAAAAGCATAAAAGAGTTCCGAGACATATCATCAAATATTGGTAAGACTTGCAACTATTGAAAATCCAAATGAAGTAGCATCAAAGGCATATAAGAAACTACTAACTAAAACCCTGATTGAAAGAGACATTGGTGCACAAGAAACATGTCATATGTTATCAGAGTTGCCATTAGTAGAAAGTAGCAGAGTATTTGTTATATTGAATGTTTGAAGAGAGGTGTTCAAGCTAGTGATAAAGAATGAAGAAAATGATGATGAAGCTCACCTATAACTTTTCATTGAAGGATATATGGATAGACCATATGCAATGGAAAGTGTCACACTAATAGATGCAGCTAGATCTCAGACTTATAACTCTAGAAGAAAACAAGATAATAAATGGCAAGCAAGCACAATGGTAGCTATTGTGAGAGTGTTTCCAAGATTTACAAATATTCCTTCACAAAACTCACAAAAATGGGTTGATTTTTATTGGTTAGAGTTATTATTGTACAAACCATTTCGTAATATACAAAGAGATATTGGAATATATGATACTACAATTGTATCCAATTGGGAATCTCTTAATTATAATCCATGGCATGTGGATAGGTGGACTATTGAAAATGAATATGAAAATAATGTTGAAACTCATGATGATTCTGAAGATGAAAATGAATTACCAAATAATCAAAATATAATTGAACATGAGTGGGAGATAATATCAAGACTACATTGTGGACAAATGATGGATCTAACAAAAATAGATATGTTGGGAAGAAGAGATATTGACAGATAAAATCCATGGAGTGCAGAATATCGAGGAGAAGAATACACAAATAATGCAATAAATTTTATCAATGCTATGAAACAAAATGATTTACTTATACCTGAAGATATGATGATGAGTATATCATATGAAACTTTAGGTGCTAAGAAAAAGAAAGCACTTGATATTATTATGACACATTATAATCAAGGTGAACATGTCATGCCATTATGTATGATAATTTGAAAGGAACAGTTGGAATAGGGAAATCATATCTAATTCAAGCCATTCGTCGAGCTCTTTATGATGCATCAACACCACAAAGTTCTCCCCTATTATTATTAACACCAACTAGAATTGCAACTTTTAACATTGGTGCATCAACAATTCATTCAACTCTAAGAATTCCTCTTACAGATTTTTCTAACTTACAAGGCACAAGGCTCACAACATTACAAGAAGAAATTCAACATATTAGGTACATATTAATTGATGAAATGAGTTTTATTGGTCAAAATTTGTTATAAAATATAGGTTCAAGATTATGTCAATCTTTTCTAGAAAATTCAAACATGAATTTTGGAGGAAGATCGATTATTTTAGGAGATTTGGGACAACTACCTCCTACTAGTAACAAACCACCTTATGATAGTAATGTTCATGCAAAGTTATTACGGGAAGAGTTTTAAGATTATTGCTACTTTGGATAAAGTGTTTAGACAAGAAGGTGAAAGTGAAGACCAACAAAGGTTTTGCCAATTACTCACTAATATATGAGATGCAACTCCAACTATAGATGATTGGAAATTATTAATGACAAGGACAAATGTTTTGCTACCCAAAAATGTTGAGGAATTTGATAATAATATTCATCTATTTGCAAAAAATGATAATGTTCATAACAATAATAGAAAGAAATTACATTCACTAAAAAAACCAGTTGCTTGAAGCATTGCATCAAAAGAAGGAAGTACTAATCCAGGGGGAGGTGAAAAAGATGAACTAGATATTGAATTATTACTTTCTAAAGGTGCAAGGGTCATGTTAACATATAATTTATGGATTGAAGTAGGACTTGTCAATGGAGATCTGGGATACATTTGAAATATCATATACAAACCTGGAAATGCCCCACTAGATCCACCAACATATGTTATGGTTGAATTTGGCAATTACTCTGGAAATCTATTTGAAGACAGAGCTCCAAAATTAATTCCCATTTCTCCAACACAAAGAGGTTGCACACATCAATTGCCCTTACGTTTGGCTTGGGAATTAACTATCTATAAATCACAGGGATTAACACTTTCTAAGGCAATGGTTGACATTGGACCAAGAGAAAGGACAGGACTAACATTTTTTGCTATATCATGAGTTAAGTCTTTGGATGGACTTCAAATTTCACCACCATTTTCATATGATTGTTATGAAAAGATGAAGACAAGGAAGCAAGTTGTGAAAAGGAAAGCAAAGGAGGAATGACTCAAATCTATGAAAAGAGATTAATTGTATGTATTATATATACTATATTTCAATATCTATAAAACATAATGGATATGATAAGCATCATGCTTTAAAAAGAATAATTTAGATTAAAAATTTAATAGATTTTAGTTTTACATGTTGCATTGAGGATGCTACTAGCTTAGATATCTTTATACATCTATCTAAAACACACAGAGAGATATCAAGCTCGTGGCGCCTATTTCAATAAAGATAGGCACCTAGAGCTTGATATCTCTCAGCATGTTTTAGATAGATGTATAAAGATATCTAAGCTAGTTGATAAGTAAAGATCATGAATCATATGAAAGTTTAGTAGTAGGGTTGTTAAAATTAAATATTAATTGATGATTAAATTTTAGAATATTTATTATTAATTAAGTGCATTAATAGATTTTTATAACTCTTGCATGCATACCAAGAATTACTTGGTGCATAGAATGGCTATGTAGGATTAGTATTGCTTATGAAGATATCCTATAAAGTATATTTAGTCTAAATTATAAGTCAAAAAAAGAGATTATTATAAGAATAATAGTGTTAAAAATAATAGTAATAATAGTAATAATAATAATAAATAAATAAATCATAATAAACAAATGAGTAGTTGATAATTGACTTAAGAAGCTAGTTGGTAGTACTTAGTTCATAAGGTATCAATCTAGTCGAGGTTAATCAAGGATAAAATAGAAAAAATTCATTAAAATAGTTATACCCTTATAATAATAAACTAGAATGGAATTGGAAATAGAATGTAATGAGTGGAGGTTATGAATATATATAGTAAGATGACCTAAAATCAAAACATCTAGGACAATTATAAAACATCTTCACATTCATATATGTAATGTCTTAATTTTAAGGATAGGATGTGAAATTTGAAATGATAACATCATCTACGTCTTGTGTTTTTCAATGAATGTTAGAAAACTATTTGGTCTCCCTAGAAAACTCAAAGTACAGTATTTGGACTAAATAAAATTCTTCCACATCAACTAAAATTGATTATCTCCAACTCAATGCTCGATTAAAGTAACATTCCAATATTCTCAAGGGATATGAGTTGTTATACTCCAAGCACCCCATAGTTCAATAGAATATTCATAATAGAATATAAGTATATGTTTATGCACTATCCTTTAGTTCACCTTTCAAAAAAATTAAAAAATAAAATAAATTGTTGGTTTTGTTTTGCCTTGTAAATTTTGGGCATGAAATTTAGAATAATGCACATGAAAGATACCCTAAACCCATATTTTACACTTACATATGAATTGTAAGGGGATAGAATGTAAATCTAGAAATTCCAATATTGAAATGAAGAAATGAAAGTACTTACCTCTAAAAAAGAACCTATTGAAAACCTTGTTAAATTGTATCAAAAACTATTGATGTTTATGATCCTAACCAGAAAATGTGAGATCTACAAAACTCAAAAATATTTTTATTTTCTAGGCTAGATCGACCTTGACCCAAATATTGGGTAAGATCTTACCCCTTTATTTTTTACCTTAACCTACAATTCCCTAATGAAAATTCTATTTGCAGATCTTGAAAGTTCAACGAAAAGGGTATTCATATCTGCATAGATATTCCTTGTCTCACACCTGTATCTACAAGAAAAAGGGATTTTTTGTTTGGATTAGGGGTTTTATTTGGTCAAAACCCTATTTGGAACCAACCTTAATAATGAAATTGAAATAGAGAATACTAGCAAGTAGTAGAAGTAGATCTAACAACAAAGCTATGACATTCAATAGATATGCAATTGTATTTGAAATTTAAACAAGTATGTCGATATGAAAGTTTGGACTCAATAATCTAAGTCAAAACCATAAATGTAAATCAAAACCTCCATGATTATATGCTTGAAATCCACCTAGAGGGAAGATTGAATAGATCTTGAAGATGAACAAAGGATCTTGAAAGAAGATCACATCATGATGAAGGATAGATCTAGGGTTTGAATGATGAATCTTGAATGCTTCAACCAAATTCCTTCAAAGGCTTGAATGCTTGAATCCTTAATCTTAAATGAAGAAATTGAATGCTTGAATGGGTGAATTATTTCTCACTTTTTTTTGCTAGATGAAAAACTTGATTACTTGATCATGAAAAATGGATACGAAAATGAGAGAGGTAGGCTTCCTTTTATATTAGACTAGGGCACAAACTTCTAGAGAGGCTGACATAGGAGAATTAAATATTAAGTCTTAAACCCTAGAAATAGACCTAGATTAAATATAATTTGAGGGTTTACCACTCTAAAGCCTGAAATAGCTGACTTGAAAGAGGGAAAACAAAATTGTGAACTTCCCTCTACATCTAGAAAACTTTTTGCTAAAAAGGGGGGCATGGTTCAAGGTCGAGGTCAAGTTTGATCTAGATCAAGGTTGAGGTTGTATTTATCTAGGTCAAGGTCAAGGTCGACCTTGACCTAGGGGTTTAGGGTCCTTAGTAAATGAGCTAGAAGGGAAAAATAGTGCCAAGGGAGACCATAATAGATCCCTAAATAGGCACAAAATATGGGAAGGGGAAAGAAAATAGGAGACAACTTGATGAAGGCCAAAACATTGCCTAAGGAGAGCTAAACATTCTAAACATGGAAGTGCTTCCATTTTAAGATGACACACAAACATGCATAGGAGAAAGATTGGTAAATCATACCCTAAACCTAAATTCAATGGTTATTTCTTTAAGTACAAGCAAGGTCATCAAGAACATGAATGTATATCAAAGGTCAATAAAGTACCAAACACTTCTAGATTTGAAGGTTACTATTACACATGTCAGAATTATGTTCATAAGTAGATTGCAAATTTAAGGCAAAGAACAATTTGACACCCAAAGGACAAGGCAAAGCACCTAAGCAAAGTAATAGAATCAATTGGGATTACAATACATGGTACAACTGTCAACTATATGATGAGTGTGCACATATTGCAGCTAAATGTGTTAGAACACATTTCAAAGGTAAATCTAAAATTTGGATGAATGGTAGTGTGGTATGTTATCACTATCATATGATTAGTCACTTGAGAAGAAACTATAGGAATCAAGTACTACAGTTCAATATTGAGTAGAATGGAGGCAAAAATCAATTGGAATTGAACAAATGAAAAGCCTTAAAGAGAAATACCCTATTATTTCTCAACTAGTTTAAATTATGGAGAAGGTAAATGATAAAGATGTTGACTTGAATGAGAATTTGATGCAGTGGATAGCCATAAAGTTTGAGAAGAAAGTGATAGAAAAAGTCCCCATTGTAAGTGCAATAAGGAAACTTCACTTATCAAATCTTGTAAATAATGTAGAAGAAGTTATCAAGAATAATCATCATTTATACAAAAAGTTATCTGATGCTACATTCTTTACAAAATAAAATGAAGAGATCATAGATAGACAACAAGTAGATTTGAAGCCAACATGACATTCTTTGAACATGGACGGAGGTTCAAGTTCACTTCATTTTAATAGATTAATAATTTCCCAAGTGATGCTAGCAGAGTTGATGGCTAATGATGGAAGAATAAGGCCTAAGCTTATCTATATTCAAACAATGTTGACACCTCACCTAGAGGTTATGTAGAGAGAGCTTCAATTTACAAAGAAGGTAGTATGAAAAGATTCAATTCTCTCTAATGTTGATAGTTTGGTGGATCTAGCTACTATGCTAGAAATCAAGATTCAAATTTTCAATGTGTAAGGACAAATTAGGATCATTCTTTAGCCATGATAGTACAAATTCATAAATCAGTTTTAGATAAGTATGGAATTACCAATACTCCACACTAGCAACCATTAGTGATAAAACCAAGGTGGAATGGTGGATATGATCACATACATAAAGAGGGATAATGGACATGATCAGGTGAATAAAGGATCAGATGAAGAAAGTTTTTTTGTAGAGATGAAAAGTAGTTTGAATTTTTGCATGTATATTGTTGGAAATGAAGAGAGTAATTGAGAGGAGAGGGTTGAACTAGCTACCACAAAAATAATTCCCTGTCCCTACATGTCAAATACAATTTTTCACTTATAATACAATTCTTTATCCAACTTGATGAAAACTAAGTTCTTGATATAACTCAATTAACAAAGTAGTCCTATGATTATTAATTTGTTTTAACCTTTAGTAACTTAGTTGTAGAAACATAAAGCATAAAGTATAAATCAAATAACATGAACACAAATAACACTATGATTTGACATGGAAACCCAATTTGGGAAAACCACCATCCAACTAACTTTATAATATTTTTCACTCTTTTGAAGTGAGGTCTATTAGGAGCCCAACCTATTAAAGGTTATAATACATTCTATTAAGTATGACCTTGTTAGAGGATTTAGTTCACCCTATTAGGAGTGTCCTGGTTATAGGTAAATTCAATCACTTCAATCTTGAAATGTCACCTTGTTAGAGGATTTACAATATGATTGTTAAGTCAACTTTGTTAGGAGATTTCTTCACTACTACAATGGTTAGAAGGTAACAATAACTTGACCTAGTTTATGAAGAAAATTATTTTGTAGATCCATATCTATGTTTTTCTTGATCTTTGGGTCCTAAGAGGTGATCAATGAACATACATAGGAGATATGTTATCAACATATTAGTGCAAACCAAAGGATCGGGTACCTATACATTTTAACAAGTGTAATCAGGATTTAAATCTCTTAATAGAGTTGTCCTAATGGGCCTTTGTAATCAGTTAAGAGAGAACTTAGTTGTAAGGTTAAATCCTCCAATCAAGGTAGATTGAAGAAGTATTGTAAGTTATTTACAGGGAAGACCCCTCGAAGGGTAGATCATCAAAAGTGATCAAACTTGTAGCCCTAATAGACACACTTTATTGCTATAATAGTAAAGAAGAAACTGATAGAAAAAATGATGTAGCCCTAATAGACAAATTGATGCAGTGGACAATGAGAAAGTCTGAGAAGAAGTTGATAGAAAAACTCTCCACTGCAATTGCAATAAGGAAAGTTCATTTATCAAATCTTGGAGAGAATGTAGAAGAAGTTGTAAAGAATATTCATTATTTGTACAAAAAGTTATCTAATTCTATATTTTTTACAAAAGAAAATCAAGAACTCATAATTTGAATTCAACACAACATTCTTTGAATATTGACGCAAGTTCAAATTCACTTTATTTTAATAGATTAATAACTGCCCAAGCTAGGTTAGCCAAGTAGGCTAATGATGGAAGAATAAGGGCTAAGCTTATCTCTATTCAAACAACATTGAAACCTCACCTAGAGGTTATGTAGAGAAAGCTTCAATCTACACAAAAGGTAGTACAACAAGATCCAAATCTCTCTAATGCTGATAGTTTGGTGGATCTAGCTGCTATGTTAGAAATCAAGATTCAACTTTTGAATCTGTAAGGACAAATTGGGATCATGCTTTAGCCACAATAGTACAAACCCATAAATTAGTTTTAGATAAGTATGGCATTACCATTACTCCACCCTAGCAACCATGACTATAAAAAAAAAAGGTGGAATGGTGGATATGATCATATGCATAAAGAGGGATAATGGACATGATTAGGTGAATAAAGGATTAGATGAAGAAATATTTTTTTGCAGAGATGAAAAGTAGTTTGAAATTTTGAAGTTTTGCATGTATATTGTTGGAAATGAAGAGAGTAACAAGGAGGGGAGGGTTGAATCAGTTACCACAAAAATCATTCCCTATCCCTAGATGTCAAATAATTTTTTTTACTTATAATACAATTATTTATCATATTCAGTTAAAACTAAGTTCTTGATGTAACTCAATTAACAAAGAAACCTTATGATTATTATTTTATTTTGACCCTTAGTAACTTAGTTGCAAAAACATAAAGCATAAATCAAATTGTTGGATATACAAGTGGGAAGAGAGTAAACTTCTAAAAGGAGGGGGGGGGGGGTGTGGGGGGGTTGAATTAGGAGTTTCAACTTGGATCTATTAAACTTTCACCATTCATCCATCGCATGCATTAATAAACTATCAAAATGTCTTAGCATAGATCCTGCGATTGGCACTTGCTTGCTTGATAATAGATCACCTCTATCCAATCTCTAATTGATCATTCACGATCTACTGTATTAATGTTATATCCTTTTCTATCCTTTTTTTTTTACTTAACTAATTTTGCAATTTACCCTTACTGCTAATTCACATTGAATGCTTTACAAGTTGTCTTATCCGCTCTTCCAATTTTGATCATTCACCCCTTATGCACTATTCTCATCATCATTAAACATTTAGGGCTTCATCCTCCTTAAGAAGACTTTGGTGTCTTAGGGTTAGGTATGAATCTACAATTAAGATTCATCCATTTTTTCACTTAAACCTATTGTGGTCTCCACAACACGCACCCCATTCCTTACTAGGAATGGGGACCCCCTACCTTTCTTTCGACTCCCAGACTCATAGTTCAAGAGTCGGGAGAAGAAAAACTCGATGAAATAAGTTAGAATTTTAAAAGTCAAAAAGTCAAAAAAATAATAATAATAATTTTTAAATTTAAAAAAAATCCCATGTGCGCATGCATATCGAGGCACGTGCGCTTTGCAAAGACAAAGAAGGAAGGGAGGTTATTTAAACCCCCTTCCCCCTTTTTTTAACTTCATTTTTTTTTAGAAGTGCTGAGAGGGAAAGGTATGAAACCTCCCCCCCTCTATGTCCATGTAGCTCTAGCACCCGCGCGCGACTAGAAGAGGAAGCGCGCAGCATACTACCGCAGCAATGCCCTTTTGGGCCACACGCACCATTTGGGTGCGCGATGCGGCTGCTACTATCACACCCTTTTGGGCAAGCTCGCAGCACTGCCATCGTGCCCCTCTAGGACGCACACATGAGGCTGCCATTGTGCCCTCTTAAGCACGTGCACGGCCGGCACGCCCTTTGGGCTACCGCCGTCACGCTTAAACTCCCATTTCTTTGTTTATTTTTTTTATTTTCTTTAAATTTAATTTTTTATAAAGTCAAAAACCCAAAGAAAAAAATTATAAATTTAAAAAAAAAGAAACCACAACAAATTAAATAAGTTTTAGGAGATCATTTTTTTAAAATGTTTTATATATATCCAATAATTAATCATTCTTTCTCTCTTTGTGACGTGTAGGTAATACAATCAAATGGTGTCCACATCTACATCAATAGCAAAACTAGTTGTGTATAAGTTCCAAGGCGTAACCCCGAAGTCACGGTTGCACAATGAACACTCTAAGATCAAAGACACAGAACTTGGACACACAGACTTGGGAGAGTTTTTGAGGGTTTGTAACAACCCAACTGAAAGATCTTCTTTGAGATCTGCCTTAATTTAGTCTAGATTGGTAAATGCAGCATCACATCCTGGGACCGTTCAGTCAGCTAAATTGATTATGACCTTATCTCAACATTTTGTTCCTAAGGAAAGGGTGGTAAAGAGCGTCACTGGGGAAGTGGTCTTAGATTTATGACTTGATAATATCGAGCGGGTTTTTCACTTACCTAGAGCTAATTAGTTTATTAGGCTTTCATATGAAGCAGCTGAGAGGTGGCATAAGGATCATTACTAGGAGGCCATCGACATCATATATTCAGCATACTTCATTGAGAAGCCATCTTGGGGAAAGACAATCAATAAAGTAGATATGACTCGAGGATACATGAAGGATGACATTGGATATTCAATCATTCTCTTGAGCAAAGTTATGGGATTGCCTGCAGGGGGTCATCTCACTCCATTCATGGTTAACTTCATTAAGACCATCAGACACGTAAAAATACCACTGGATTGGGCCACCACACTTAGTGAGAACTTGTGTGATCGGTTGCAGATAGTAAAGGACAAGAAGAAGTTCTATATGACTTCTTATGTGGTATATCTACTTGTAGCAAGAGCCACTGACTATCCCGAGTTATACAAGAAGGGCAGTATGCAGGATCCTAATGCATGGTCATATATAGTTTATCCTCAGCTAGTTAAGAAGAAGCTCTCGCCGCAAAGCAAAGAGTACAAGATTGTCAATGATGCCTTCATCTTTTCCATCATTCGATTCATCGAAGGGGATTATGGGAAGAGATTGTCTTATGAGGCCAAGGCATAGATCATAGCTCTTGGTGCATATTTCATCCAATTCTGAACATTCACATACATTCGGGTTGGTGGTGCATCCATCCATCCAAAGAAGCTCCCAAGATACCCAAGTGAAAAGTTAGTTCTGATGGAAATTTCTCAGCAGATTGAGTCAGCTTATGAGAGGATCAAGAAACAACAAAGGCCTTGTTGGGATTGGCCTTTTATAATAGGAGCATACTAGGTAAAGAGAAAGCAAGATATCTTGACTTTTGAATGGGAATGGGAAAATTATCCTCTCGAAGAATATAACTCTCCTTGGTCATTCTTTGACAATGTTGGTAAAGTGGAAAATCTGGCAGGAAAAGAATTCTACCATGAAGATGCCATTGAAGATCATTGGATGAATGCCACAAATGACTATGATGTTCGTATCAGGGACTATTGTAGAATGACTTTGTATTTAGTGGAGAAGGCTCTCCATTTGACCATCCCAAATGAGATAAGGTTACAGGATTCGTAGGAGCTACTGGATCCCTTATTCAATACAGATAAAGTTGGCGAAAGGCCCATCCTAAATGTAGAAATTGATAGAGAGGAAGTCCAGATGATATTAATCATCAAGCAAGAAATGTCATTAGAATGACAAAGAGTTGGATTAAGAAACCCTTTCCACTTGATTCAATTCTGGATACAGTGATATTCCATGCACATGCTCACCCAAAAGAGGTAAAGGGGAGGAAAGTCATAGTTCCTATCTTTGCGCTCTAGTCTCCTATCAGGTAAGAAATAGTCTACCAGCTTGACCGTCCAGTGGACTACTACCATCCTTCAGAGAAGAAGAAAGAAAAGAGGAAGAGAGCCTCTCCTCAAAGGATCTAGACAGAGCATGTTGAAGAACAAGCCCCTTTGCAACAACATGAATCTACTCCCCAAGACCCCCGAGACCTTGGAATTTCTCATATCTAGGTTGATTTTCCATTACCTCCTATTTTGTCAAGCCAATAAGAAGAGGGAGAGATTCCAGAGACATCCATTCATCTGATGCATGAAGAGCCCGCTTCTCCTATGGTTCCACAGAAGCAAAGGAGGGTTAAAGTTAGAATGAACAAGAGGCAAAGAGTTCGTAAAAGATTAGTGCCTAATCCATTTGTTCCTGAAACCATTCCCAAGGAAGAATCAGATGAGGATGAAACAGAGTCAGATGGGGAGGAAGAGCAAGTGCCTCTATAAGGGAGAACCTGACTGGCCAAAGCCACAGAATTGGAAAGAAAGAAGAATGTCACAAATACCCCACCACCCACCCAAGCTGAAATGGTAGAACTCTCTTCTTCGAAAGATGAAGTACAATGATGGGTGAATGAGCAAAGGGAGCTAGGTGATGATATTCTCTCCATTCCAAATTTTGATTTCATGCCAATGGGAACATAATTGGTTGGAGATAAGATTAGAGATACTCCTACATGTGAATTTCAACAACAAGATTGGACGCAGATGCCACCTGAGACACAAGGTCCTCATTTAATGCCCCCATCTTCACCTCAGGTTATGATGGTAGATAAGGTTTCAGTGACACTTCCACCTCCAAGTTTAGAAGAACATGTTCAGAAGGAATTATCATTACAAGGAGAACCAGAACCAAGGGTTATTGATGAGCCCTTAAAAGAGGCACAGGTAGTAGAATGTATACAACAGCCTCCCCAAGAAGTTGAGGATCAAACTACGGGATCTACAAAAACTAAGACTATAGAAGAAGAACCCTCACAATAGGAGACTCTGAGTAAGAGTGACAAAGGGAAGGATGTAGTTGAACACTTCCCTTCATCATCTAGAGCCAAGGTTATAGAAAGACATATCCCGAGATGGTTCCAAAAGGAAATAATGAGGAGTGCTAAACATTAATTCCTTGCTTCAGAGGATGATATTTGTGACATTCCAGAGATTTTGAACAAGCCTGACTCTCCATTACAGGATGCAACACCATTTGCATTCATTACTACTACTTGAAACCAGGACTTATTTGCACAGGTGGCTCACCCACTGAAAGGTACAGATGAAGAAGCTGACAGCCTTCAGGACTATGAAGTGAAGGATATCATGTTAGGAAATCCTACACGGGATACTTCTCGACAAATGATGACTATGGGAGTCAAGCAGGTTCTTAACCATATGGAACATGATGAGATTGAAATCAGAGCACTTCAGAGGTAACGTGAGATCATGAAAGCATATCTAGCTGAAGTTATTGGTCCTCTTGATTCTGAACACCCTGAGGAGACTTTGACTACCATTCTTAAAGAAGGGGAAGGTGTATAGCTCAGTCCATTTTTGAGAGCTTGTCAGGATTGGCGAGACAACATTAAGGATAGGGGTGTCGCTATAACTACAGGAAGTCTAAAATTATTACATGTTACACAAGAGAATGTTGATAGTATTATGGATGAGGTACGTGTTTGGATCAAGGATTTGCAAACTCTACAGGCCATAAAAGGACAAAGGTACCACATTCTAATTGATGTATACACCGGAGAAGAGCTAGACATGATAGATGATTAGATAGAAAAGATTGCAGAGGGAAATAAAGTGATGGGAACATTGCATGATGAGATACATAGGCTCAAGGACCAAGCCCAAGAGCAAATTTTGGAGGCAGAAAAGTTGTACAGTGATGCATGCTTGGATATTTTTGAAGATGAAGAGCAAGAGAAGCTTTTACCAATTGAGGTAGTTGTGGAAAATTTCAAAAAGACTTTAGAGGAAGCAACGAGTGATGAAGACATCAAACAAGCCTTCAGGACAAAAGAAGCATTGTTAGAGTTGGATACCAAACTCATAGATTTTTCAGAAACTCAAATTGAGGTGGACAACTACAGACAAAAAGTCAAAGATAATATGAGGCTTTGGATCTTCTTGATGCTGCTAAGATTACTAAGATTATAGAGAAATTCAGGGGCAAACATCGAAACATATCTGTAGGATAGAGATGAGCAAAACCCAGATGCCAAAATTTCAATTTTGACACTTAGTAAAATTTTGAGATTTTGACCCACTCGAGGTCCACAGCTCTGCAATTTAGAGGTGCACCAAAAGTTGACTGCGAGTTCCAAAAATAGCACTTTCCATGCATTGGAAATCTATTTCAATGGCAAGTTAACTCTGACACACATCAAGTGAAGGGCCAGCTTCTATTTTTGGTGTCTCTATGCACTTCTACTTCGACTAATGGCTTCCTCCTACTTTTTCTCTCATGCTTTCATTATTTTTGACATGTAAAAGGCTCATGCATCCAATTAATGAATAAAATATGGATGGAGTCCCTCTAAGCACCAATTAGATTATCAGTTTGTATATATTTAGTTTGTTTTAATGTTTTAAAAGCATTTTATTTCATTAAGATATCTCTCACTCTCAACACAAATTGAGGAGACAATTTCTTATAAATACCCCATTGTAAAATGTAAAAAGGGCCGCTATCATTATGCAATAAAGATATGCTTTTGGTGCTAGCATTCAGAGTGTAGTTATTCTTGTCTGAATGTGTCATTGTTTTGTGAATTTTATTCATGAGATTTTGATTGAGCCAAAGGTTTATTGCATTGTTTATGGTTGTGCGATCTTTTAGTTTTGGTATTTGCTACAGATAAAAAAATTCTGTTGAGGTAACAAGCTTAAGAAGAGATCACCCGATTGTGTCTACATAGCTTTTTGTCTCGCATGAGTGCACTTTCTGTGGCCTTGCGATTTGATGAAGAGTGAAACATCATTTGATTTGTTAAAGATTCTCATCGACGATTGCATCAGTGGATTCTAGGAATCGTTGGTCCTATTTTCATTGGTTTCCTATCAATTTCTTCAAAGGTTTAACTCGCAGCATGTTGTGTTCTATAGCTTATGTCCATTTAGGAATTTCAATTTCAAGTTATTTGATTTCATGTTATTTACTTTCACTTTCGTTATTTTCTTTGCTAACCCCCTATTAGAATAGGACCTCATAGTAGTTGCATTGTTAGAGTTGCATTCATTGAAAAATAGAAAATACAAAAATATTGTTCTTTTGGTGTGATATTTTGAGATAGCGAACAGATCTTACTTGATTCCAAGGTAAAAGATTTTTTGGAACCAGCAAACACTAGTAAATTTAGGCCTAATTTGCGACGCGAAAAGGTCTCAATTTCGACACAAGTTGGTTGCTAAAGCCACCAAAGTCATCGTCGGACAAATTTGGTTGATTTTCTACCACATTCATTGCGCGTTAGAATTTTGACTACATAAACATCAATTTACGGACACAAATTTCGTCCATTTCTCTATCCAGCCTAAACTGTTATTTTCCAAATTTCGATGTAAACTTGCCCAATTTTGAGTTGGAATTCTGATGACAAACCCTTAGCCTTTGACGTCGGAGCCATACTCGCGACGTAAATGGTGCTAGTTTGGTGTCTCAATTGCGATGAAGATTGGTCGCAATTGAGACCAACATATGTCGCAATTGAGACGCGCTGTCCCATTTTTTTTTAAAGCTTTGCTCTCATAGGAGCGTTCAAAACTGCACAAAACTTGATTATAAAGCGTAATTGCTTGATGCATGAGAGTCAAGGTATCATGCACATTTCTTCCTCCACACCATTGTTTCGTTCGTCAAATGATTTATTTTATACAAAAAAATGGGAAGGAGGAAGAAATGTGCACGATATCCTGTTTCCACCAAGCAATTATGCTTTACAACTCAAATTTTGTGGAGTTTAGAAGGCTCCTATGAGAGCAAAGGCTTTGCAATAATTGGCACAGTGCGTCTAAATTTTGGTTCCTGCAGGGAAGAATAAAATTAGGAAATAATTATTTATCAGGAATGAAAGCCAATAATTTCATCTATTTTTCAAACAGATAAACGTGAAAAAAAAACTTACAGTCCCAATCACATCATCATAAGAGTGCATATATAACTATAACTATAACTATCTAAAACCAACATAATTTACAAATATCCACAATTCAAATATTATCCCTTGATGTTTTCTTTAATAATGCTCCAATGCCTTAGGGCATTCAGTTAGAAACTTCAAAATTAATGCTATCAAGTTAGATGTTGTTTCATAGCCACCAAGGATAAGGTCCATAATAAGATTCAATATCTCTTCATCCATAATGTATATTAATGCTATCAAGTTAGTTGTTATATTAATAAGATTCAATATCTCTTCATCAATATACCTCTGGTTCTCAATGGAGATGTGCTCCAATCAATAGGAAATGTCATCATGAAGCAGGAGGTGAGGTTGAAGGATTTTATGGAGGCATTCAGAAGTTAATTACAGAGGAAGAGATTTTAGCCTGGAAGAAGTTGTGGCCAAAAGAATCGCTAGAATGATTGATTGTTACATTAGAATTATCTTCATTTAACATTAAAGTTGCATGCATATTGGAATGGCTGACATCATCATTAAGTGTATTTGATGATAGCACATTTGTTTAGGATATATATAGAGAATGTCAAGAGTGTTGTTGACAAGTTTTGTATTTCTTTTGGCTTTAACATTGATCACTGTGTTCCAACTGTTTTGGGCTAATATTTTCTTCACAAATGGTCGATGTATATGAATCTTGTGCCAATAGAATAACTTTTGTTGAAGTTAACCATAATGTATACATATATTTGTAATCATTATAGTCAGGATGACAACTGTTGCAGTTCACTTGCTCATTGAAGAGTTGTTTTTTTATGACGGCACAACAAAATGTTCTGAACCATAGATTGCTTATCCTAAAAATCTTTCATCATCCTTCGAAACTGATCAATAATAATGCAATATATTGTAGTATTAACTATTTAAATTATTCCTGCAAATGAGGAACTTAATATAATTTGATTGAGCAACCTTACATTTTGTACGTCGCCATTTTGTATTATACCTCAAACAAAAAAAAGATGGTGCCATGTGATCAAGACAGCAAAAATCTCTATGGAATGTACAAACCTTGGCACTAGACTTCTTCTCCATTTACAAGGCATTCAATGCTGGAGACAGAACCTTGTATCTACTCCACAAATAATGTGCTTACTAAAGTTGTTGCAGCAGAAAGTTCTCATAGGTTAGTTCTAATCAGGTCTGGTGAATAATATGTGAAAACATCAATACAGCCAAGGCACTAATTTTGCCCCATTTTCCTCATATATGAGAGCCTTGAAGAGAAGCTCGGATAAAAAGAAATTAGTCGTATGGATTAACTTAATAGTAGCAAAATTGAAGAGAAAAATTGTTGGCGGTGAACTACTTAAGCTGCAAATACAAGAAAAAGACTAGTCGCAATGTATGGGCTATCCTAAGTGGTAGAAATGGTCATAGTACAGTGAAGTTCACAGTTTCAATTAATCTAATTTTTAATTAAAAAGAAATTTCACTGTATGGAAATATGAGGGCTTCTTTTACAAACTTTTTTTCAGTTATAAGAATTTTAAGAAACTTTTTTTGTCAAATTTTAAACCAAAAGGATTGCATTGAGCTAATGTTTGAAACTCTACCAAGAGGAAATTGAACTAAGGCATCCAAATCTTAACACACTATATTATAACAATTTCATAGTTAAGAGTTGTGCTTGTAGACAACATCCAAATCTTATCTGGTGGGTGCCTCTCATATTAAATTTTAAAATTATTTTTTTCTAGTTCAACATGGAATGACCTTTCATGTTGGTTAGTCTACTAACCCTAACTCATCTCATCTAGGTCATATCAGATCTTGATAAAGGCTAGTTTGCAACAATTTAACTTCTAATAGCTAGTTTGTAAAAGTAGTTAAAATAACTTGTTAGTAATACAATTATCTTCATAAGGAGGTATAATTTGCATTCTCAGTACAACACTCACCCAAATATGCTTTCAAAAGGTATTTAAACAAAAATTAGATCTTGAAAAAATTAGATATGAAAGTGGAAATGATAATCAGGTCATGTACCTCTTCTTCATCTCGTTTGCACTTGTTTTCCTTAACCTTTCCGTGAAGATTTGCAATGTACTTATCAAATATCTCCTGACAGAAGCTTTCATCACTAATTGTCTTGAATATTCATATCCAATATATTTATAGCTACTACTAGTGTAAGGTACATGATAACTACCTTTAATTACTCAGAATAAGATTAATTCCTGATAGTGGCTCTTTTACCTGTATGCTTCCACATCTTTGAGAAAAGGTATGCAATCCTCCCATTGTGAGGAAGCAACAATTTCCTGAAATGGAAAAACAATATATAACTAATTTATCCTTACATAGATAGAAATTTGTTTATGATAAGAATAGAAATTCATTCATATTTAGGATTTTTAATGTACAAAACTCTGTGAAATTTTACTCCAGGTGTAAAAGTAGTAGAGGAAAAAGAGACTGCATTAGAAGGATTTTTTCCAAAATGAATAATGTAAACCTTCAGAGAATAAAGAAAAGCCATGAAATCATCTACCAGCCTTTCCCTCCTTTTTTCTTCTTTCTCTTCCTTTTCCTTTACTTGTTCAATCACTTCTTTAAACACAAGCTGCAAGCAATACACAGGATGTCAGTAAGACCTAACAAAATCATATATCCCAAAACAACTTGCATTACTTTCAACATTTGCAATCATTTTAGTTTAACCTAATAAAAATCCATTATCCACTAATGAGAATAGACTAATGCATTTGTGATAGCGATTCACTTCCAGCAACTACTTACCAGTGCAAATGAGTCAAAACATAATATAGTTGATGCAATGATCGAATTAGTTAGGAACCAGAGTCATATGGAACATAAGGATAAGATCCTTGTTTGTATAAATAGTAGTTACTAGGAACATAAAAATATGTGACAACATTGTTCAAAGGAAAATACCAAATACTTTTATTGTGAAGTCTTTTGTATTTGAGACAAAAAATCTAGAAATGTAACCAGAACAAACCTTAAGATTTGTTTCAGATGCAGCAGCCAAATCATATAGTTCCCCAATGGAGGCTTTGAACTTGTCAAGAGTCCAGGCTGATGTTACTATGAGCTGCAATCATTACATCAAAAAGATTACAATATATTTTACATCCAATGGAAAATCTTAAAGCACAAAAGGCACACCTTTCCTGACTCCATAGCATCTTTTGTGTTTGATTTGTCCTCCTGGTACTGCCAAAGATACATATTCAAAAAATAGTTACATCAAAGGAATCAAACATGCATTGCCTTGAGTAATAATGATTGCAAGCCTGATTGTGAAAGTGCAATTAAATCCTACAATCAAATCATTAAAATATATGCAACTTTCTTACCTGCTTTTTCATCCCTTCTGCAACATCTTCAAACAAATCCTTGGGTGGTGAACCAGATGTATTTGAAGCAGGCTCTTTGCTTTATGATCCTCCAGTTCTTTGCTTTATCAAAGAACTGGAAGATCATAAAGCAAAGAGCCTGCTTCAAATGAAGTGTGTCTTTGCTATAAGCAGGCCAGTTGCTTTATGATCCTCTAGCAATCTTTGAAATTCATCCTAATTTTTATGTTCTTTTTGGCACAGTTCTTCCTGCATTTAAAAATATTCAAGTCATTCCAATATACAAAAATAAGATAGATGAAAACTATAGAAGCACACTACTCTCTCATTCTAGACAACCTTTTGAATCATTTGTACTTCTTCCTCCTCCAAATCAGATATAACACGTCAAAATTTCAGGATGTTCTCAGGTCATTAGGTATGACAGCTTTTGGAAAGATAAGATGCTCATAACTGAAGCCATTATCCACATAATGACAGAAAACTATTCATCAATCAAGATAAAAACCAAATAGCTTTCCAAACATAGGCATTTCATAGCTATGCCATCTCCAGCATGCCTTCCAAATTCGAGTACAACAATATGGGTTCTAAGATTACACCAAAAGTAGGTCCAAAGAGAAGGTCAGAAAAATTTGTAGGTTAACATGTGTATTCAACACAAGATCACAATTTCCTACAGGAAAGACTTTAAGATAGAAAAAAAAGAATGTGAATTTGAGATTTGATGGGATACCTTGCAAAATCATTACAATTTCAAAGATTCCTAACTTCAGAATTCATAAAAGAAATGGAATAATGTTTTAAGGAAGATCAATTGGGGTTATAAAACCCAAGCATGAAATTGAGGAATAGGACAAAGAATGAAATTTCATTAGTTTATCAATCTAATTTTGTGTTCATGTTTTTTGCTCACCATAACCTTCATACCCATCTCAAATATTATAATGTGAGCAAATGCCGAAAAATCACCTTGGTTGAGCAACTTGTCCACCCTTTTGATTCCCTCCATTGTTGAAAGAACTAAAATATATCAACAAATTAAGTGTTAGTGAAACTACTTGAACAAATGAAAGGGAAAAGTTAACAAATCTTGTACAATCTAAGGGATTTATTGTGAATTAAGTAGACTACGAGATCATTTTATTTCTAACATATGATAATAGATCACACTATTGAAACATTGATATAACAAGCATACAATATATTGAAAAATAACAACAAAAAGCATTACATATTGTAAAAACAATAATATGTACCAGAGATGCAAGGGGTGAGGACGCCATCTCCTATAACCATACAAGTCCCCACAAGGGCTAGTATTAACAAACATCTCTTGGCAAAGTTACTTTGTTCAAGAGCTTCCTTTATCCTAATGGCTCTATTGGGCTGTCTACCTGCAACTTCAAGTGTATATGAGGAGAGTTTCTTGTCTTCTTCCTAGTGATTGGGTATCATGCTGACATTTGCATGGCAGAAAATCAAAGAATAAAGAGAAAACATTCCACCTGCAAAAGAAACCATCCCTTTAAACTTAGAACACATGTTTTCACATAAAAAAGATCAAACTTTGACCTAAAAACAAAGTGAAACTAGAGCTGTTATAATCTTACCATCTTCATTATCATTGGCCCACAATACAATGAAGACGTATTTGATGAGGGGAAAAAGAGTGAGAGAATATATGATCAAAGACAAAGCCCCAAGAATGTCATCAGGATGTTTGATGCCATCAGGAAAAGTACTCGCATACACATAAAGTGGTGATGTTCCTATGTCCCCATAAACCACACCAATACTCTGAAACGCCAATTGCACAATTGCAGCCATGCTCAACATCTGAGAAACAGGATTTGTCATAAAGCAATGTTAGAATAGTTACTAAAATGGTCATAAATTATGTTGTTATAGTAAAATAATACTTTAACTTAAGAGAAAAAAAATATACAATATTAAAACATGATATCGTGCTTTAAAAACTAAAAAGGTACCTGTAACAAAGAACTTCATTTCGACTTGCTAATTGGTTGTCACTATTAACTATAAGCTTATCTTTAAAGTTTGAGCTTCACTTGGTTTCGAGAATAGTTAAATATTCTCTACTTAACATGGCCAACCACATGAAGGTGGAAGCTCATTTGGCCCCTCCCCCCCCCCCAACATCACTCTAAATTCCCCATTAACATTTAATAACATTCAATTCATCCATTTTTTAAATAAAACATTCAATCATTATAATCACATGATAACATTCATTAACACATAAAATTCATAAACACACAACATTCACGAATAATTCATTAACACGCAACATGTTAGGCTAAACCACGGACAGAAACAAAAACTACATGCAAATATAACCAATAACAGAAAATAATAGAACACACAGAAATGAACACAAGGCACCAAGATTTAACGTGGTTCACCCAATCCCTGGGCTACGTCCACCAAACAGCAAGTTCGATCTTATTACAATCCAGTGATTACAACCTGATTACAATCTGTAATCCCTTACAGCTCAATACCGCCGCAAGAACCAATTTCGTATCACAACATTATATCAAATACCCAACTCGAAGCCCTTTTTATACAAGTATTAAACCGCTTTAGGGTTATAACATGTCGGCCATATGTCGGCCATAATATGTCGGCTACCATGTCGGCTACTTCCCAAAAAAAATTTTAACCACCCCACTATTTATGAAGTACGTACAGTACTTTCCTGATCAGTCACCACAATCTAACACAACATTCAAGAGTAAGTCATTCATAAATAATTCATTAACAAAATATTCATTAACAATATTCAAGAGTAAGTCATTCATGAATAATCATCTCTTTTTTTCTTTCTTGCCGTTTCTTTTTTTCATAATTTTTTTAAGAGGAATATCAATGTCCTCGTTAGGATCCCCCTCCTCTACTAGTTCTAACACATGTCTCCTCCTCATCCGTTCAAGAACACCATGAGGCCGCTGCACCAAAGGGGGGTCCACTGCAATAACAAGTACTTCATGAGGTTAAATTCCCACCATTTTATATTAGTGAATTACGAGTTTTTATTTAAGTAAAAGAACTATAAATCAAAAAATTAATTTAAAAGAACAAAACATAGATTTTCTTTACCTGAATGTGCCACATGATCTACCTGCTGATCAATCTGGACATCCTTTGGCACTCATTCAGCACGACATGATTCTATATCCTCAACACAAAAAGGTTACACCAAGTTCAATTAAATATGTTAAATTTTATTAATAATTACATAATTAGTTTTAAATAACAAATGAGCACCTCCATCGACGGTACGATGCACATCAAGGGCTTCATGATGTTGCATATGATCTGTGTCAGGATTAACAGGCTGCATTGCAATGTCATGCACATTATTATCAAATAAATTGTTGCTCAAGTATTCAATTTCTAATATATTTTTTGGCATATTTACCTATTCATATGATGCAGGAGACTGTTCGGTTGGGGCAATGGAAGCTTACCGTAGGCGTTCAGCCACCGCTTCATAGCCTTGCTTGAAGGCAACTTTTTTGTGTTCTTCTGTGGCCTCCAAATTAAAATCAATGCCCTGCATTTTTTTATTAATTAAAAATATTATTTTCATTTTATAAATAATTTTTCTTTGTAATTCATTTATTGCTACTTACAACGCATGCTTTGATTTTTGAATATCCCCCAAAGCCAAGTTTGTGTTGCCCAACCTTTTCCAGCCTCACCTTTGTTGCCTTTGATGTGTCCTGCAACCTATGAAAAGTTTGAAATATGTTAGATGATATAAAGAGAATACTATAATCATTGTGGAAACATTTACTTCACTTGGGTTTGATGTCTTTGGAGGAAAAAATGCGCCACATGTATGGGTTCAATTTCCTGGTCAAAATTCATGGGATATTTTTACTGAGATCCTTGAGAAAGCACATATAGTTACAACTCTAGGAAGTGGGTTTGGACCCGTAGGTGAAGGTTTTATAAGGGTGAGTGTCTTTGGTCATAGAGAGAACATATTAGAAGCTTCATTTGTCAATATATCTTCATTTGTCAATATATCTTATGTAGGATTTATGCCCAGATTGAGATTGAGATTTATAAGAAATTGTGTCAGCATATGAATTACATATCTTTCATATTTACAATAACAAAATTTAAATACCAAAATTGAGGATTATGCGTGGTAGTATGTTGGAGAAATAACTCCTATTTTAGGGATTTTGAGAAAACAGCATAGCAAGAAATATTGAATTCAAAAGGATGAGAATGTGAAGGAACAAGAGGTGCGGGTGAAGGTTCAAATCACATGAAAAGTCATTTGTACACACTGTGAATTTTTTTGTATTTTAAGAGTGCTCCCCCAAGGTAGATGTGTTTGGCTTGGTACTTTGTCTCTTTACTTCACTGATATATGTGTTTGAATTAGTCTACACACAAATAATTAACATGTTACCAAAGCTGATACGCCTTTTGTGAGCTTGCAAAGAGCTAAGGAATGGAAGAGAAAGATTGGAAGCAGGGTGATATCAGGAAAAATCTCTTAATGAGTTTCCATCTTTACAATTTCCACAGGAGAAAAAGCAGGGATTCCCTAAAAAGGATAATCTATTGGTTGGGTATAGACACATAATCCATGTGATCAAAGCTTCAGCAGCAACGGAAAATACTAAAAAAGAAGAATGGATTTTAGATGTGGTGGAAATGCTCAGCTTTAAATTCTTTAGGATTCTCAGACTACATTGTTATCTAAAGATAGAGATTAGATTTTGTGATGCTTCACACTTAAATTTGATGTATAGTGTATATGCACTTCTTTTTTGATATGCAACAAAGCACAAAATGGAATTGATGACAGTATAAAATAACAATCACTAATGACAACATTATATACTATTATCATAGTTAACAAAATACTACAGAATATGGGATTTGATATCTTCAATGATGGATTTCATCAGGATTTACATGCAGATTTGATGCACACATGACCCAAAAGAAAACACGGGATAGGAAACTCAAGATAGCGAGCAATTATTGTAAAAGAAAGGGAAAGTCAACAAGTATAGTGGTCAAGGCATTGCCTATTTTTATGACTCAAAATCTAACATGGTACATCATATCACAAGATTTGGTTGTCACAACTTTGAGTAGGAATTTCTTAGATGAATTAGAGTTTGAGTTCAGTGAAGATAAAATTTGAGAAAAGAACCCATAGGAGACATAGGCTCTAAATTTTTTCACTAAATATGAATAAAGGGCTTCATTTTGTCAATATATCTTATGTAGGATTTATGCCCAGATTGAGATTGAGATTTATAAGCAATTGTGTCAGCATATGACTTACATACCTTTCATCAATAGATAGATTAAATTGAGCTAGTTGAAATTGTTGATACTGAAGTTGAACCCTAAATTTGCTCATTAATGTAGTAGTAGTTAATACTATTGCATACCTTTTTGGATTTTCTAGTGCACTTTCTTTTGGCGGACGTTGCCCTTTCATCTTTGCATCCAAAATGAACTCATTCCATTCCCTCACTAAAACAAAGGGAGGATGCTCGTACTTCGGGTTGTGGACGAGGCTCTTTCTATATGTGTCCCTCACAACCTTAAGATGTCTGGTAGCTTTTTGTAAAAATTTCTTACGATCAAAAATATTACTACCAAACTCATGTTCTATATCTTTGATGAGCTCATCTTTTAATTTTTGAGATTGGTAGTTCCACCTTTTAAGAAAAAACACAAAATTGTTAGATATAGCTAGTATAAGAAAAGACTCGAATGAAAGGAAAAATGTTGCACCAATTAATGATATGAAAAAATAGTGGGATAAAATTAGTTCAGTTATGATGTACAGTAACCTAGTACATATGGTGGGCCCGAATCTTCGCAGCGTGAGGTCATAAGGCCTCCTATAAAATGTATCATTTCCTGCAAAAAATGTCATGGGATAATTAATAGTAAAAACCATTAAAATGAATCATATGAAAGAAGACTCCCACTTTTGGTTCTCTATAGAAAAATTAGTTAGTATCTTCTACTCAAAGCATGAAATTGCAATGTACCAAATTACTAAACTAGAGAATTACTGGTATAGACAAAAGGTCATTGATAATTCAGATGATCCTACCAAACCCCTAATAAAAAGGAATTCCAGAATAATTAAACAACTTGCACAATATGACACACTAAAGGTCATGAGGCTATAGACCTTAAATTATTGAGCTTCTCTTTGTTTTGTGAAAACTACAGCATTCTCTACTTAATAGGGCCAACCACGTGAAGGTGGAAGCTCATCATGGCCCCTCCTAGGAGTCTCTTATGACCCTTTACGACATTTTAAGAGCTCTAAGATTTATTCTTAGGGATCGTAAATGGTTGTAAAGGGTCATAAGAGATCTTAGGACACAACAACTAAGAAATATAATTGTAAGCATCATGGTCACATTTTTTTGGAATCAATGTAATTGAGTTGTATACCCAAGCGACGAAGTGCATCTAGAAAATGAAACTACAACCTATTGGGATTGAGACAAACCTTATAAAAAAAAAGCAGCTAGGAATGATCGCTTGCCAATATCTGTTAAATAGATTTGTGGGAGGACCTTGTATTCATGACCTACACCTTGTATTCATGAGCTAGGAATGATCGCTTGCCAACAATTGTTGAATACATTTTTTGGAGGACCTTGTATTCATGAGCTACAGATGTATTCAGCAACTGTTGGCAAGCGATCATTCTTATAGATGAATTAGACTTGGAATTGAAGGTGTGGAAGTTGCTTTGCATTGCTTGGGTACACAACCCAATTACGTTTCCAAAAAAATGTGACCATGATGCCTACAATTATGTTTCTTAGCTATTGTGAAATCTACATATTTGATAGGAGAAGCATTTGAAGTTTATGTTGTGAATCCTCTAAATAGGGTCAAGATTTGATTTCGGAATGTTGGTCAGATGATTTGAGAGAAAGAATGGACAGACAGATGGAGAGAGAGATAATACAAGTGGTAGAAAGAGCCATGCCATTTGCAGGATGCCACCATCCTTTTGGTAGATCAAAGGAAAACATGGTAAGGACTATAATACACATTGTCCTCAAGAATATTATCTAGGAGTCTTTCTATCACTTGTATTATCTCTCTCTCCATCTGTCTCTCAACTCTTTCTCTCAAATCATTAGACCATACTATTGAATCTTGCCAGGCTATTTGAACAGCTACATGACACTGAAAAAGAAAATCTTTTGTACAAGCTAATATTGTTCAAGTTTCCTCATTATGTGGATGCATATCTACGACCTACAGCCATGGCCCAAGCTCAAAATGAGATCCAAGTAAGCCTAGAATTGATTGGGGAGGCACTTAAGGTGGATAAAACCTCAGTAAATGAGATTACCATGCTTGGCAACCTGGAACTAAAAATAGATGACTGGCTTAAAGCAAAAGAAACAATTAAAGCTGCACAAAATGTATCAGATGGTAAGGATGCTTATGCTGACATTAATTCTCTTGGAAATTGGAATTATTTTGTAGCTCCACACAATGAGAAGAAGGATCTAGATGCGGAGGGAATACATCTTGATAAGGCTAGGGAACTGTATTGTAAAGTGTTGGCTCAGAGACCTAGAAATGTCTATGCTGCAAATGGGGCAAGCATTGTGCTAGCCAAAAGGGGTCATTTTGATATTGCAAAAGAAATTTTCACACAGGTTCAAGAAGTTGCAGCAGGAAACATCTTTGTTCAGATGCCTGATGTGTGGGTAAATCTAGCACATGTTTACTTTGCACAAGGACAGTTTGGGCTTGCAGTGAAAATGTATCAAAATTGTTTGAGGAAATTCTATTTTGGCACTGACACCCAAATTTTATTATATTTAGCTCGATCACATTATGAAGTAGAACAGTGGCAAGATTGTAAAAGAACATTATTAAGAGCAGTACATTTTGCACCCTCAAATTACATGTTATGCTTTGATGTTGGTGTTGCCATGCAGAAGTTTTCAACTTCAACACTTCAAAAGCAAAAACATACTGTTGATGAGGTTCGTCAAGTTGTGTCTGAATTAAAGAATGCACTCCATGTGTTTAGACAACTGTCAGTAGTGCCAAGCCCTCATACACATGGCTTTGATGAGAAGAAGATAGAGTTGCATGTGGACTACTATAAACACTTGCTTGATGCTGCCAAAGTTCACAAAGAAGCAGCAGAACGCGAAGAACAGAAAAGCCGTCAAAAGCTAGAAGTAGCATGCCAACTTGTCCTAGCTGATGAGGCAAAATAGAAAGCTGAGGAAGAATGAAGGATTATGATGGAAAGGAGAAAGCGAGAAGAAGAATTTCGACGAGTGATGCAACAAGAGGAGCAATTTGAACGTGTGAAAGAATTATGGAAGAGTAAGTGTAAGGACAGGGATGATGATGATGATGACGCTGGTCAGTCTGAAAAGAAAAGAAAGAAGGAAAAGAAGAAAAAGAAGAAGGATAAGGATCACAAGGCTTATGATTCTAATATGGAGGAACCTGATATTACCATGGAAAATGAGGCAAATTATATGAGTGATAAGGCAGAAGTTGATATGGAAAATGCTCAAGATCTTCTTGCAGCTGCAAGTCTAGAAGACTCTGATGATGGCGAGACAAATTCTCCAGTTTCAACAAAATCACGAAGGAGACGTGCATACACTGATTCTGAAGATGAAGAACCCTTATAGAAACAAAGTCCGAGAGAAGACAATACTTTTGATGATGATGTCTAGGCTTCCTGAGGATTAACTAAACAAATTCCAAGAGAAGATGATGCATAGAGTGATGATGGATAAGCTACCTAAACATTTAGTCAATCAAATATGCCTTGTCCCTTCCAAATCTGTTTAACATTTTTCCAAGTCAAAAACATCAATTGAATCATCTGTATGGAATCTTTTCTTTTTTTCCATTTATTGTTTTATATGGGCAACCTATTCTTGTCCTTATTCTAGAACATTTTCTATGTTCTTCAATGTATATGCTTTATCTTCCTATCAGATTCTAGATTAGAAGAACACACAATTGAAAATAGATTATCTATTTTCTTGAGGTTTAACCTAACATATTCCAAGATAAGATGATGCATATGATGACAATGGATAAGATACCTCAAAGTTTAGTCAATCAAATATGCTTTGTCCCCTCCAAATCTATTTGACGTAATTAAATGAGATCTATTCAAAAAGCCTCAAATGAATCATCTGTAGGGCATCTTTACATTTTTTTTGTTTATTGTTTTTATGGCAGCCTATACTTGTCCTTTTTTTATATCATTTTTTGCGTACTTCAATGTATATGCTTTATCTTCCTATCAGAGTAACAAGTAGTTGGTGTTGTTGTTTCTATTAGTGTGAATTATGCAAAGTAGCCAATTGTGTTTGATAAGAAACTCAGTGTCAATTCAAACGACATCCATTTCAAAGGAAGAAGACTGTAATCTATTTTTTCAAGCACTTCTTCTTGATGTGATAAATCGGTAGATATAAATAGAAACTAAACTTTGATCAAATTAGTACATACAGTTTGAACCTAGAAGACTTTTATCTAATTCATCAATTGTAGCAATATTAATCATACCAGAATAGAATAATACTGAAAAAATAAATTACAAATTACAATTTTCATACCAGCACTTTTCATGGTGATCCACGAGAATCACCAAATGCATTGCAGAATAAAAATGTAAACATATTCATATTCTTCAAAAGTTTTCAATTGCTTCCATCTAATTAGTTTCACAATAAAAATTCTATGAATCCAAAGTTCTGAATCAGCAAGACAAAATATTTTTAATAAAATGTATGTGTTAGAGCTTCAACCGAAGATTTAATTCTAATAATGAAGCAACATATATACATTCAGGTTTTATACAACAGAAAGAAGGCAAGATTAGAAGGGTTTTAAGCTTCTATGTGCACGATCGTAGCAAGAATGAAAGAAATTTTGTTCATGTAGATTTCATTTTTTTTGTCACTCATAGAGATAAGTCTGAGTCTTGTTTCAAAGCGTAATCCTACAAGAAGGGGGTCTAAAACATAGGAGAAGAAGTAAAAGAGAACCACATATTGGAGATATTACATGCATAACTAAAAAGAAAAAAGTGTATGAGTTTTCAAACACTTGCAGACATACATGATAGTAACCAGACCCAAATAGCTATACTCATGAAATGCCAACAAAAATATATAGTGAGAAGTCTCTAAGAAAATGAAACTTGATTTCTAACATTTGAGATACTTGCATGTGAGTTACAAATTGAAATCTTCTATAGGAAAAAAAGTTGGGTTCAACAATAATAACAGATTTTTAGAACCCCATGATTTTCTTCCAACTCCTTCAATGAAGATGGAAGAATTATATGCAGAGAATAGAAAGGAAAAACATAACTTTTTCTATGGAGGAAATAACCCACTATATACCTTTAAAATGGTGAAGAATGCCCAAATGTTTAGTAGGAAAAGCGACGGATTCTACTCCAAACATAAAAATGAAATGCTATAGGAAGACGATAAGGGGTTTGTTATTATAAAGGTCTGAAAGCAACAGGATACCATATTATCATTACTCAAACATAGTTACCTTCATATAAAAATTATGGAGAATATGGAAAAAAGCTCTAAACAATAGTGGCAAAATCATCCAAAAAAAATTCCAGGAAACTATATGAAGGCTTAGTAAAAGAATCAGTGATTATGTTCAAACCCTAAGGAGAGGCTCTTTGTATTTGAATTTTTCATATTCCAAAATATTGAATGGTGAAAATGATTTGTTTAGGGTTGAAAAAACACAACATATATGCTCCTCAATTCCTTTTTCATAAATTTAGGGGTCCGAGTGCATTGATGGGATTTTATTTTTTCCAAGTCCATGTTAATAACACAAACTGTGGGTGTTTAGCGAGGTCTTAATTTTATGTCCTTAGAAAATGCCTCAATTGCTAAGTGCACCTAGCTACACTCAAAGCTGATTAAAGGAGCAAACGAGCAGCTGAATACAAGAAAAATGTAGTGAAAGCTGCCCATACAACAAATAGAGAGGAAGCTTATTGAAGAGGTTCCCATCTCACGCATAGATTAAAGACGGAGAGTAGGCCAATGAAGAAATTCACACAAGTGATAGAAAGCTGTGGCCACTGCAGGAGATTTCAAGGTGCCAACAAAGAGAAGCCGCGTTAAGAATGTAGCAGGCGTTAAAAGGGAGAAACAAGCTAGCTAGGGGAGGCATTTCCGTAGCAAAGAGTAGCCGGCAGAAAGTTTAAACACCTTTGCTAAATGGGAAGTCAAAAAGAAGAGCAAAAACGCCCATAACATGAATGATCAATACATAGCAATAAGTCACAACAAAGTTTAACACACCCGTGCCCTTGTGCCCTTGTGCCCTTTTCGCGCAAATGTTGACGCAGATGTGCCCTTGTGCCCTTTTCACACAAATGTTGACGTAGACTCACAGACTTGCAGCGCAAATGAAATGTGAATTACATTTTTGCCTTTTTTTTTTGTTTTATGTTGCCATGTTGGTCGCAATTCTGACCAAAGTAATTCGTCGCAATTGCGACCAACACGGGCTAGTTATTAAAAAAAAAAAAAAAAATTCTTTATAACGCAACCAACCAAACCATTTTAAAAACTTGGTCACAAATTTTGGTCGCCATTTAGGGTTAAATCCACTAGTGAAAGGCCTCCTCATGAACATTCACATTAATCTTCTTTTGAGCGGATTTTGGTATGTCGCAAGACAAACACTAAACCTTGGAGTGGATCCTTAAAAAGATTTGCTTTTCAAGAGAGGAATTACACTATGGATTCCTGCCATTGACCTCGTGCAAAATGAATGCCCAAAAAAACTTTCCAATTTTTTGATTGGCTGCATACAATTGCATAGGGAATCTACATATAGATTCATCCTTATCTCCAAAAGATCAAAATCTATCTTTAAGTTTACTCAAAAATAGTTTGCATAGTTGTTTGTGCCATTACAAAAAAAATATTTCCAAAATGTCTCACTTGGCATATGAAGTCTCTGATGCTCAACATACATTGTATTTCTACTTCTAACTCAACACCTAAATTGCTCAGGATCTACTATTTTCTTGGCACTTGAATTCACTTGGCATGGTCTATCTGCTCAGCACTTGACTGACTCGGCAGTCATTGCAACTCAGCATGGTCTAATATTTACATGTTATGCTCAACATATATTACTAGTTTGGCATGAGCTGAGTAAATGGTTTAAGTGTGTTGACACTCACTTGTTAAAACCAATATGAGATCAACTATCTCCCCCTTTGAAATGAGTTTAAAAAACACTTAAATATATAATGTTCTACTTAACTTCTCAAGCATAACACATCCATGGCTCGACTTATATGTAGTAAACTTCAAAAATTTCAAAATTCTACAATAACCTATATACCTCAAAATTCATGACCCCCCAGAGTTAATGTATCTATTTTTTATCCATAGTTTGTGCTTCTCTCTAACTTCAATGTGATGTATCTAATATTCTTTCATTTGATATGCTCTATCATAGCTAATATCTGTATCTGTTTCTAGCTTTTGCTTTCCAAAAATGAATCTCAAAATATCTCAAACATGTATATCACCCCAATGATATAACTTTATTACTAGGCTCCCCCTTTTTTATTTCTTCCTTGCTTTTATTCTCTATTTTATTCTCTTCTTCTTGCTTTATCCCTCACCCATGATTTATCTCTCCAAATGTCCAATTTGTTCTCCCCCTTTTTTGACACTTATTTCAAATGGGCTATACACGTATAGTGTATTTATCCAAAAATGATTTATGGACCTCCATTATGATTTTAAGAGGTACATCCTAGCTGTCACATACAACACCCAATGACTTGATTTGGATAGCAAGCTCAGAAGCAAGGTGTACTAGGCCATCTAGAGTAGAAATATTGGGGTCTTTCTTTAGTAGAGTTTTTGCATAACCTAGTTCCTTGTGTAGTATTTCCATGTGTGGGGTGAGGGATGCCTGAATACATGTCAATTTGGCTCTTATACTAGCCTTGTCTGCTGTTAATATAGCTAATTGACTCTGTGTTTGAAGCAATTTATGAAAAATATTCTCACTTTGAGCATGGTTTTGAGGTAGCCTTATACCTGATATGTTTAGATTTCTCTATAGGCTTAGAATATGATGTCTAGTTTCTTGGGTGAAGAGTGTAGGGTCACACAATTTGGTGTACAATAAGAATATATTCTCAAGTACCTTCTTCACATTCTCAACCTTTGTTGCCAATGCAACTTGAGTGAGTGCTATATCACCATATATTTTTTCAATTACCTTGCTTTGGAATTTCTTTTTAGACCACGCTAAAAGTTTAGCATTAGTATCAATGTCTTCATTATTGACCTTTTCCACTATATCTGACAATTGTTCTAGTAGTGGCTTTCTTTAGGAGTTGGCAAGCTGAATGCATTTAGAAAGATGTCTTTGCCTTTTCCTATGTTCTCTCCTAAGCATTTCTTGATTCTTTTTGTTCTCTAAAGCTTGTTACAAAATGCTTATTTGATCCAGTGTCATTGTATCATAATCAAACTTAGGAATAACAATCTCTTTATCAAGAGTGATATCTCCATAGTAGATTACCTTTTCAACTTTTGAAGAGCTTGAGCCTAGCACTGATATTTTCAATGGTATAGCTTCTATGCTCGGCTTTTGAAGAACTTTTGAAGGAGAAGTCCTTGATGTAGGTAGAGTTACCAATGCCTAGATGGCTTCTTGCTCCTTTACCTCAGGTGTTTGCTCATTTTCTTCAGATTTTCTCTTGTCTAGTACTATGACATGAACAACACCTTGTTCTTGTGCTTTAGGTATAAAAGAATCTATCTATCCTGCTTTCTGCTATTTAGTAGTACTATCTTTTTCTTCTTCTCCTTTTTGCCTCAACTCCACTATGTCAACTTTAACAAATATATCAACCTTGGTAGATGTATCTACTATTGATTGGGTCAAATGTTTTACTTGAGTAATTGAAGGGATGGAAGAAGGTGGTTCTTGTGGATTCACCTTGTGCCTTGTGGCATCAGTTACTACCTTTTAGAGCACATCTATATTAACCAAAACTAGATTATCACATAACTTAGCATGTAATGTTGATTGGTCTAGTATCTTCTTTAGGTCTTCTACAATTAAGGGATTTATATTCTAAGCTAAAAGATCAAAGTCATCTTTTGCAATAATGGTTTTAGTAGACTTGACTATGTCATGTGAGGGACTAACACTCGACACTTGTGTGTCCTACACACTTTGTTCATCTTGTTGTTATTTAGTTGTAGCCTTGTCATCAATCTGCTTTTCAGTTTCCTTCCTCTCTATATCATCTTTCCTATCACCCTTTTTTTTATCATCATCATCATCATCATCCTCTTTGTCATCAAGTTTACCTTCAGAGGAATCAGCTTCTTCTTGTTTAATAGTGGTCAACCTATTGGAGTTCTTTATGGTAAAGAACATATCAGGTAGATTTAAACCTAATACCAAGAAAAAAAGACCAGGAACAAGCCTAAGGATGAGATAAATCCTATGTTTAGCAAGGCTAAATCTCAGTTCTGGACCAATTAACAGAGTCATCAGGACTCACTTCACTTAAGGCTCTATTAAGCCAAGGCAGGCAAACCTAAGGGGTTTATCTTAGGAACTTGATACTTTTCTCTACAAGATTACCCTCTATAGAAGAAATGGTCAATATCCTTCTATAATTTTTTGAAAAACTTCTTGATTGTAGTAGCTAATTACAACCAAAGAAAGTAACAGAAAACAAGCCATGACCGACATTTCTAGCTCTTTAATACATAAAAAGGGAAATTGATGGTCATTTTAAGTTTTGATCTCTCAGTATAACCCAGGTATGCAAAAATAGAGAACATGTATCCTTCAAGCTGATCAATCCCTTATCCAGTGGACATCAACTAAACCTTAACATGCAGATGGATACCTAAATTATGCTCATACATTCATAAATATGATCTATCTCTTTGACTTGCAAATAGAAATCAATCTCCATAACAACCCTCATACTTATGGTGATATCCTTGTAGTGTAACCTGTAACCCTATCAGTATAAACAAGCATTTACTTGGATCTTTGTTCCAATAGAAAATCTATTCTGATATACAACCTTAAGGTGTTGCAATTGAGTTCAAGACCTTAGTTCTTAAGCACAGAACATTGCAAGTGAAAGAAGAACGAGATGAGAATCAGAATGAAACTAAGAAAGTTGAAGTTCTTGCATTAATTTCCTTGGAAACAATACATCATCTACATATCAAAACTCAAAAAATACACAAAGAATGACTGTGTAATATAACAAATGTCCCAAAAGGAATACAATATTATATTCATAACAAAAGAACACTAAGAAAATTGGTATCACAACTATGAGAAAACTTAGGAAATTGGAACCAGATTAGTCTCACAATCCTCCTAAAATCTTCAAAGAATTGGAACCCCTACAATAAGTAGAAAAGGAAGATGTATAGGAGAGAAGATCTTTCAAGAAATGTAATCTAGAATTGACATTTCTCTCACTGAAAGAGTCTTCACTCTGAAGTTGTTGAAACTGAACTTCCTCATCTACTTATAACTAGAAACCATAAATGATGCCAAAATATCTTATATATCCCCACTTAAAAATATGCAAATATCTCATGAAGAAATATCAAGAAATCATCACAATTTGTACTAAGGTTCCAAAAATTTGATTTCAACATGTCACAATTGCTCTACCGTGAAAATCAACTTGTGCTATTGTCAAAAACATAACTACTCCCAAGTGCATAAAAAAAAATTCAATTCATCCTTACAATTGGTAGAGAAATCAAATCAGATGAAAATATCTCTATATCTTATTGCAAATTCATCTACAACATTAAATTTGAACAATTCACTGTGAAGCCCTCAAAATTAGAAAACCTCATGTAGCTGCCACTGGCTGATACCTGCTCAAAATTTGACTTCAAAAGTGGAAAATTCACTCTTTTTTGGTTTTGATGGTATATTACACTATACATTTCGGATGAAAATTGCCCCTCTAAGACCATTCTAAAAAATTGCCTCCCCGACATGAATAGAGCATATTGAAATTGAAAAATTTTAAAAGCTCATATAGTATAACTATATAAAACTTATAAATATTTCAAATTGTTCAAATTTGAAACTCTGTGCATTGAAGTCCTTTGAAATTTGATTTTTAAATCATTTTCCACTTCCCCTTATATCTCCAAGTCTATGTGTCGATCATTTATTCACTGCTCATCATTTGGGTGGACTCGACATATCTTGACATTTGTAAGATATGAAAATTTTGAATATTGTAGCCCACATTATAAGAGTCTCCAATGGCACAATAATGTTTTGATTACTTCACATAAACCTTTTTAATATATATTTAATTATTTAAACCATTTTGAACACCCCTTTGTAGCATCTTATTTCTTTTTATTCCATCCTCCGACCACATGACATGGCTAGACTCATAGCATCAGAGAGGCTTGGAGTTTCTTTCTCAATTGGTCGCAATATCAGAAGGCATAAAAAATTAATGCCCCAATCCTACGCTTGTCGTGGAATTGGGGACCTTTGTTATTTCTTTTACGACTTTACGAAATTGTCGTAACATCAGATAACTTCAAATCACACTCCCCCAACCATGTGACAGGTAGTCAAGGCAATGCTGAGCTCGCAAAATAGCATATGGGCAGGCCTACCACACGAGCAATGGTCTTTGAAAACCTGGGTGTATTTCAAGGCACCTTAGCTTGGAGTGCTGGCACATAAAAATAAAATAAAATCTCTATATATTAACAATGTGGGATAAACTTGAGACCCCTTCTACCTGTGTATGGATGACCCCTTTCCTGGTGAAACCATTGACCCTTCCCTATCAGCATTTGTGATGTGTCTCTTTGCTGCATGTTTGGCAGTCCCCGTTGTTTGGACATTGGTTATTATTTTTATATGCTTCCTTGTCTAACATGGAGACACTATGCTCAAACACGTGAGCTTCCCCAACTTTGACATGGATTGTTCAAGTAGATGCTTGGCTCCCTTTTCTATGCATCTTCCACCTGGTGAGGCCCCCTATTTGACGTGACCTACCCCACTCTTTACTTAGTGCAGGCTGCCCTAAAGAGATCCCTGCAACAACGTGGAGCTGTTACAAAGAAGCCACCTCCTTTGGATGTGGATGTTTGTCCAATGTGTGAGCTTCCATCCAAAATGTGTGGCACCCTGCACATGTCGTCCCTTCCCTAGCTTTAACATGGATTGCCCATACATGTTGTGGCTTCATTTTTACTTACACCTGGAGCTTCTCTCCATAGAAAGTCGCCATTTTGAAACTCTCAGTCGCCTCTCCCTTAAGCTACGACCTGGATGTGGGTAGAGCCATTATTTTCATAATAATATAAGCAAATCTTCACATTGAATACCATGGCCATTGTTGGAGTTCTGAAAAAGCTTGAGATCCCATTCTTGATGTAGATATTAATGGAAGAAGAGACCGCATCCAAGCCGTTCTCATCAATTTTTTTAACAATATAAAAGGGTTGGTGAATAACTTCCACCATTAGTACTACTGCCTGGTCTCCTCATTCTTCCACATGGGGTTAGATGATGAAACACTCCACTTTAACACAAAAAACTCATGACCATGCTGGTGGAAAGTGATTCACAATTAAATGAAAAATTGATTGCATTATGATTTTTTTAAGTACAGATGGCAAGAAAACAATCCATTCCTAGATTTTAACAATCTCCACCTCACCCCAAATTGAAATGGCCTAGAGTATCATATTGGTCCTTGAATCCTTGTACATTACTTATTCATACTCACTAGATTCTGATAAAATGAAAATGAAAATAGCTTGTTGTTGATCTGATTGAATCAGTTGGGCCCCTCATGGGTCCGACTAAAAAAATTTGTTTCCAAACAACTGATATGGAAAAGTGACCTATTGACCTTCCCAGACTAACTAAAAACAAACTTGACCATTGAATCATCATTAAAATTTATTTTAATTCATTTCCGCACTACTGTGAAATTTGTATCAGGAGGCTTGTTGCATGGCTTTAAAAATTGTCATAAACACCTGGTCAAGCTTTGAAACTCTAGATATATTATCTCTCTAACACGTTCAACAGACCTTCCAGATCTCATTGAATGAAAACATTAGGGTCAAAAGATATTAACCTCCAAACATGCCTTCTTGAAAACACGTACAGATAAACATGTCAGAAAGCTGGAAAGTGCATTTGTAAAAGGCTTCACAAATTGGGCAAACAGGCACTTGAGGCTCTGAAAACTAGGGCATTGGTACTTTGTCATAAGGAGAATATAGTTTTGCAATTTGGGCTCGTGATGAATCACAGGACACATTTGGCGAAGGTCTAAAGTTGGCTACCTAGATTTGCAAGATAGTGATCATCAGTAAAATAACATTTTTTGCAAATGGAAAGGCTCTGGTAAAGTGTGAAGATGGATTTTTTAGGACTTGAAAACTAGCACACTTGTAGTATTTTTGGAATAGAATGTAGGGGAATAAACCATTTGGTCCCGCCAATCATAGGTTCAAAGATATGACATCCCGAACAGGGCTCCCAATCAATTTGCGCTTTTGATTACCAATGAAACTTTAAAATTTGCAAGTGGAATCGCATTTGAAAACTAATCAAATGGATTAGTCATAAGCTCAAATCTGGAGCGTAGAAATTCTTTGACTCCTAGAAAATGATATAAAAGGGATTTTCTTATTTTGGTCAACTGGTCAAAAGTTATAGCTTGTCAAATAGGGCTACCCAAAATTATGAACAATATGCAAATTTACAATAGATGCAACTGACCAACTTGAGAGGTTCAAACTGTAGTCAAACGGATTCAAAATGACTTGAAACTTGGAAAATAGGTTCTTTGTTATACATATTAAAAATCCTCAAAGTGGTGAGTCATGAAACATAACTGGGTGAAAAATATTCAAAGGCAAATTGGGCTCTCTGTCATTGTTTGACACTAAGGCAGAAAATGCAAAACTGAAAACAACTCAAAATGGGACTTCACAAAATGGCTTGAAATGTCAATCCATCATCATGGAACACATCGAAAGGCTGAATGAAGGGTGTTAGAAATATAAAACACCACTTAGGCATTAATTCTATAGCTAGGTACACAAGCACAAAAAGCATTCATAGGGAGCAAAACTTGGACTAGGTACTCAAAATGGAAATGCAATTTTGAGAACCAACAATGGCTCTATATGGGGATGCATACCCCTTATGGGCATGGCAAGAAATCATATCTCTGGATGAAGAAGACCACTCAAAAACTTTCTTTGAGCAAACTTTTGAAAACAAGGAAACTAATCTAACTATATTAGATGGTGGCCCTGGGCCACTGAAACTTCTCCAAACCTCTTACCTCTATCAAAAATTTGATTTTCATTTATATTTCTCTGAGGTAAACTGGAAAAAACTTTTCCATCCATTTCACTGGACACCCGAAAATTTTTGATTGACTCAGCTGGTAAAACAAAATAACTTTCCTGACTTTCATAATGCACATTAGGGGCATCCTTAACATAATGCTCACCATGGAAATAGGGATCAGAATGCTCAAATATACTAGGATCAAACTGATAACTCTCTTGAACAAATGAATTATGCATGCTATCAAATTTTGCAAAAAGATTGGACACACCTTGAAAACATGAATCTCCATATACAACCAATTGACAATCAAATGAGTACCCACATTTATACTCATTAATGTCATCCTTATCAATTACTGAGACTAATCCATGGCTCTCTATTGATTCTTCACCATCAGCAAACAGATCAATCATACCAAAATGTTTATCATAAAATTTCATGCAAGGTGCCAGTAGATTTTCAATAACCACTTCATCTAACACCTCATCCTCATAATCACAATTGAAATACTGATTATTTCTTACCTCATATGAATCATTATGAAACTCATCATGAAGTGCCGATTCATTTTCAAAAATAGTTCCATCAACCACCTCATCCTCAAGCTCACAAAATGCAGCATCATTAGAATATTCACTTCCATCAGTGGAAGAAGAACAATATGATTTGTTATAGCAATATGACAGTGTTTCACCATTAAACTCATCCTCTAATAGATCTAAAACCTCCATGTCCTCTTCAAACAATGGATTGATCACTCCATGCAAGGATTCTTCTTGAACATTCTAACAAAAGACGAGCTAGTCATCATCCAAGTCCTCATCATATAAAACATTAGTATAAACCTTACACTCACTTCCTGTTTCATCTTCATGGAGACTCTCAGCATATGAAGAAAAACCAGAATTAGATGAAGACTCACTTTCCATTTCTTCTACCATGCATATAGTATCCATAAATATGTTCTCTTCATTATCTTGTTTAGGATAACCATCATGAAGATACCATGATTCATTCCTAAATCCTTCACTACATGCTGAAACTTTATTGTCTAATGTAAAAACACTTGACACACCTTCCTTGAGATCTTCATACTCAAATTCACTAGTATCAATTGGATTTTCCATTTCTTTATTTTCATAGTTGGAGGACAAATCACTCTCAAATTCTTCATTGACTAACTGATTTTTAAAATGTAAAGACTGAGATGCATTTTCACTTTCAGATTTAGAAAAATAAATCATATCTTCACTTTCATATGAATGTTCACTTCCATTATTTCTTTCTTTTTCTCCCGTTGCATCCGACTCATATGAAGACTTCTCACCATCACTATCCTCATCATTCTCATCTATATGATCACTTTCAAAATTCTGTTCTTCTAACTATAATTGAGATAACCTTGATTCACATTCTTCATCTTGTGTTACCTTTCTATGGAATGTCAGATCAACAACGTCAAACTCATCATTACAGACATAACTCTTAGCCTCCCCATTTGCATAAGACTGAGATCTAGATGTAGCAACTTCATATCTAGAAACATTAGCAACATCATCATGCACATAATCAATACTACAAGAATTCCCTACTATACCTAATCCTTGATCGTCACATTGTTCATTTCTATCAAAGTCTGAAATATACCTTAATGTTGTAACATCATAAATACATGTGTCTTTATTTGCAATAGGCTCATTGTTTTCTACACACACATTCTAATTTAAAAATTCAATCTAATTATACATTACATTATGGGTGTTGACATTATGATCTATATTTGAACACACAACATGATGTTGCCCCTTATATTTGTCTTCATAATATAAGCAAGAAGCCTTAGAGAAATGACTCCTAGTAAGTTCGTACTTCAAATTATTCTCAATGTCCATAGCAGTCATAAAAGCTTGATATAAAGTTTTGGGTCCTTTATCCCTTAATTGATAACTTATTTTCTTATCAAATGCATCCAAGTAAACTATTAGGCATACTTGATCATCTGGTCTACATGTCTCAAGGATCTCATTCAAGTTTCTTACAAATCTGATATTAAACTAAGGAACAAGTTCACCATCCTCAATATGAATCCTTAAAAATTTACTATATGAATCAGATATGCTAACCCTTTCACCGAATTGCTCCATGAAAGTTGAATGCAACTCACTCAAAGATGAAATAGAACACGCTAGTAAAAAGGAAAACCAGTCCCTAGCTTCACCTTCTAAAGTTTGAACAAATAATTTCATGTACACATCCTCTTGATAAATCTCATAGTCACCAATCAAATCACTGAAAACTTGAACATGATGACTAGTTGAAACAGTATGGTTCCCATTGAATTTAGACAAATGTTGTCTAATATCATTAGGAATGACATTTGGGAAACCATAGATACCATTGAAAAGTAAGGGTGTGTATCTCTTGGTAGAAAAAGATCTATGATTTTGGTCAATGGACTGCATACTAGGTGAAAAGAAATCTGCCATCTCATGCAAACTTACAACTCACCAAAATAACTTTCCGAATTTATAACTTGCAGTAGATCTGAAAACTCATCTACCAACTTAAATCTCTAACATATTCTAAGATGTAAATACTTTCTAAAACAACCTTTCATAGAATATGCTGAGATGCATTAAACACTTCTCCTACTTTGTGCTGAAATACCACTTAATGGTGAAAAGTTTCGTATAACTTACTTTCCTAAAAAGAAATCTCAAGAAAGAGAAAAATACCTTATATGTGATGCTTGCAAACCTCTTGAATGATGTGAACAACAATAGATTCAAATATTGTCTTGATTTAGTAACTCTTGCATAACATCACCCATTTTCTTTACAACCTTTGCTAAGGGCCTAAGATGACTTCTTCAAATCTGCATTCCAACTATTGCAACCTACACAATACCCTCAACTTCACAATTGCACTGGTGCAGAGATATAACTTTGAGTCACCACTCACTAAGTGAGAAAAGATTTTCCCAACTTGCACAAAACAACAAGTTGGTCCAAAATTTATAACAGGTATTTGAAAACTCACACACAACCTTGGAAAATCACACCCTTAACAAAGTTAAAGAAAACATAAATTCTTGACCCTTAAAAGCACAATAGCACTTTGAAAATACTTCCAGTTAAATTGATTGACAATGGAAACATTAGTGAAAATACAATCTTTCTTCAACCTTTAAAGCTACTGATGTCCTAGATAAAATGTCACTGGGAGGCATGAAACTTCAGCATGACCTTGTTGTTTATAAAAAACTTTACACATGCCTTTCTTGTAATTGTATTGAATCACCTTTAGATTGCAATACTCTCCAGCTGAGTCGCCATTTTGTTGGAGTTCTTTCTGGTAAAGAGCATATCAGGTAGCTTTAAACCTGATACCAAGAAACAAAGACCAGGGACAAGCCTAAGGATGAGCTAAATTCTATGTTCAACAACACTAAATCTCAGTTCTAGACCAATTAATTGAGTCATCAAGACTCACTTCACTTTAGGCTCTACTAAGCCAAGGTGGGAAAACCTAAGGGGTTTATCTTAGGAACTTGATACTTTTCTCTACAAGATTACCCTCTATAGTAAAAATGGTCAATATCCTTCTATAATTTGCTGACAAACTTCCTGATTGTAGTAGCTAATTACAACCAAAGAAAGTAATAGCAAACAAGCCATGACTGACACTTCTAGCTCTTTAATACATAAAAAGGGAAATTGATGGTCATTTTAAGTCTTGATCTCTCAACATAACCCAGGTATGCAACAACAGAGAACATGTATCCTTCAAGATGACCAGTCCCTTATCCATTGGGCATCAACTAAACCTTAACATGCAGATGGATACCTAAATTATACTCATACATTCAGACATATGATCTATCTATTTGACTTACAAATAGACATCAATCTTCATAACAACCCTCATACTTATGGTGATATCCTTCTGGTGTAACCTGTAACCCTATCAGTATAAACAAGCATTTACTTGGATCTTTGTTCCAACAGCAAATCTATTCTGATATACAACCTTAAGAGGTTGCAACTGATTTCAAGAACTTAGTTCTTAAGCACATAACATTGCAAGTAACAAAAGAAGGAGATGAGAATCAGAATGAAATTAAGAAAGGTGAAGTTCTTGCATTAATTTCCTTGGAAACAATACATCATCTACATATCAAAACTCAAAAAATACACAAAGAATGACTGTGCAATATAACAAATGCTTCAAAAGGAATACAATATGTGTTTCATAATAGAAGAACACTGAGAAAATTGGTATCACAATTGTGAGAAAACTTAGGAAATTGGGACCAGATTGGTCTCACAACCCTCCTAAAATCTTCAAAGAATTGGAACCCCTACAATAAGTAGAAAAGGAAGATATATAGGAGAAAAGATCTTTCAGGAAATGTAATCTAGAATTGACATCTGTCTCACTGAAAGAGTCTTCACTCTGAAGTTGCTGAAACTGAACTTTCTCATCTACCTACAACTAGAAACCATAAATGATGCCAAAATATCTAATAAATCCCCACTTAAAAATATGCAAATATCTTATGAAGAAATATCAAGAAATCATCACAATATGTACTGAGGTTCCAAAAATTTGATTTCAACATGTCATAATTGCTCTGCTGTGAAAATCAACTTGTGTTGTTGCCAAAAACATAAATGCTCCCAACTGCATCAAAAAACATTCAATTCATCCTTACAATTTCTAGAGAAGTCAAATTAGATTTTCAAAATATCTCTATATCAGATTGCAATTTCATCTGCAACATTAAATTTGCACAATTCATTGTGAAGCCCCCAAAATCAGAAAACCTCCTGTAGGTGCCACTAGCTGATACCTGCTCAAAATTTGACCTCAAAGATGGAAAATTCACTCTTTTCCAGTTTCGACGGTATATTACACTATACATTTCGGATGAAAATTGGCCCCCTAAGACCATTCTAAAAAACTACCTCTGGGACATGAACAGAGCATATTGAAATTGATAAATTTAAAAGGCTCATATAGTATAACTATATAAAACTTATAAATATTTCAAATTCTTCAAATTAGAAGCTATGTGCATTGAGGTCCTTTGAAATTTGATTTTTAAATGATTTTCCACTTCCCCTTATATCTCCAAGTCTATGTGTCAATCATTTATTCATTGCTCATCATTTGGGTGGACCCCACATATCTTTCCATTTGAAAGGTATGAAAATTTTGAATATCATGAGTCTACGATATTATGATGAAATCGTAATATTGTATCCCACATTATAAGAGTCTCCAATGGCACGATAATGTTTTGATTACTTCACATAAACCTTTTTAATATATATTTAATATATTTAAACCATTTTGAACACCCCTTCGTAGCATCTTATTTCTTTTTATTCCATCCTCTGACCACACGACATGGCCAAACTCATAGCATCAGAGAGGCTTGGAATTTCTTTCCTACTCATACAACTGGTTGCAATATCAGAAGGCATCAATAATTATGCCCTGATCCTATGCTTGTCGTAGGATCGGGGACCTTTGTTATTTCTTTTATGACTTTACGAAATTGTCGTAACATCGCATAAGTTCAAATCACGCTCCCTGATCATGTGACGAGTAGTCAAAGCAATGCTAACCTCACGACATCGAATATGGGTGGGCTAGCGCACGAGCAATGGTCTTTCAAAGCCTGGGTGTCTTTCAAGAGACCTTAGGTTGGAGTGCTGGTGCATAAAACCAAAATAAAATCTCCATATATTAACAACGTGGGATAAACTTGAGACCCCTATTGCCCGTGTATGGATGAACCCTTGCCTGGTAATGCCATTGAGCCTTTCCTATCAACATTTGTGATGTGCCTCTTTGCCGCATGTTTGGGAGTCCCTGCTATTTGGATATGGGTTATTATTTTTATATGCTTCCTTTTCTGACATGGAGACACTATGCTCAAACACGTGAGCTTCCCTAGCTTTGACATGGACTGTTCCAGTAGATGCTTGGCTCCCTTTGCTATGCATCTTCCACCTGGTGAGGCCCCCTGTTTGACGTGACCTGCCCCACTCTTTACTTAGCACAAGCTACCTTGAAGAGATCCCTACAACAACGTGGAGCTGTTACAAACAAGTTGCCCCCTTTGGACATGGATGTTTCTCCAATGTGTGAGCTTCCATCCAAAATGTGAGGCACCCTGCACATGTCGTCCCTTCCCTGTCTTTAACGTGGTTTTCCCATACATGTTGTGGCTTCATTTCTACTTACACCTGGAGCTTGTCTCCAAGGAAAGTCACCATTTTGAAACTCTCAGCCGCCTCTCCCTTAAGCTATGACCTGGATGTGGGCAGAGCCATTATTTTTCATAATAATATAAGCAAATCTTCACATTGAATACCTTGTTCTTGATGTAGATATTAATGGAAGAAGAGACCACATCCAAGTCGTTCTCATCAATTTTTTAACAATACAAAAGGGCTAGTGAATAACTTCCACCATTAGTACTACCACCTGTTCTCCTCATTCTTCCAAATGGGGTTAGATGATGAAACACTCCACTTTTACACAAAAAAAACTCATGACCATTTTGGTGGAAAGAGATTCACAATTAAATGAAATATTGGTTGCATTATGATTTTTTTAAGTACGAATGGCAAGCAAACAATCCATTCCTAGATTTTAACAATCTCCACCTCACCCCAAATCAAAATGGCCTAGAGTATCATATTTGTCCTTGAATCCTTGTACATTACTTATACATACTCACTGGATTCTGATAAACTGAAAATGAAAATAGCCTGTTATTGATCTGATGGAATCAATCGGGCCCCTCACAGGTTCGGCTAAAAAAAATTTGTTTCAAAATAACTGATATGGAAAAGTGACATGTCGACCTTCCAAAACTAACTAAAATCAAACTTGACCGCTGAATCATCATTAAAATTTATTTTAATTCATTTCCGCACTACTATGAAATTTGTATCAGGAGGCCTATTGCCTGGCTTTAAAAATTGTCATAAACACCTGGTCGAGCTTTGAAACTCTGGATATATTATCTCTCTGACACGTTCAATAGGTCTGCTAGATCTCGTTGCATGAAAAAATTAGGGTCAAAAGATATTAACCTTCGAACATGCCTTCTTGAAAACACCTACAGATAAACATGTCAAAAAGATGGAAAATATGTTTGGAAAAGGCTTCACAAACTAGACAAACGGGCACTTGAGGTTCTGAAAATTAGGGCATTGGTATTTTTTCATAAGGAGAATATAGTTTTACAATTTGGGCTCATGATGAATCATGGGATACATTTGGCGAAGGTTTGAAGTTGGCTACCTAGATTTGCAGGACAATGATCATCAGTAAAATAGCATTGTTTGCAAATGGAAAGGTTTTGGTAAAGTGTGAAGATGGATTCGTCAAGACTTAAAAATGGGCATACTTGTAGTATTTTTAAAGTAGAATGTAGAGGAATAAACCATTTGGTCCCACCAATAATAGGCTCAAAGATATGACATCCCAAACAGGGCTCCCAATTAATTTGCACCTCTGATTACCAGTGAAACTTTAAAATTTGCAAATGGAATCACATTTGAAAACTAATCAAACGGATTCGTCATAAGCTCAAATCTGGAGCAAAGAAATTATTTTACCCCTAGAAAATGATGCAAAAAGAATTTTCTTATTTGGGTCAACTGGTCAAACGTTATAGCTTGTCAAACAAGGTTACCTAGAATTATGAACAATATGCAAATTTACAATAGATGCAACTGACCAACTTTGAGAAGTTGAAAACCTAGTCAAACAGATTCGAAATGACTTGAAACTTGGAACATAGGTTCTTTGTTTTACATATTAAAAATCTTCAAAGTGGTGATTCATGAAACATAACCGGCTAAAAAATATTCAAAGGCAAACTAGGCTCCCTGTCACTATTTGACACTAAGGCAGAAAATGCAGAACTGAAAACAACTCAAAATGGGACTTCGCAGAATGGATCAAAATGTCAATCTATCATCATGAAAGGCATGGACGGGCTGAATGAAGGGTGTTAGAAAAATAAAACACCACTTAGGCATTAATTCTACAGCTAGGTACATAAGCACAGAAAGCATTCATAGGGGGCAAAACTTGGACTAGGTACTCAAAATGGAAATGCAATTATGAGCACCAACACAACCCATAGATAAGTTTTTATATTTGGGTAGATTTCTTGACCGCATCTTTAATATTTTTTTGAAGTATGTTTAAGGCTCTATACTTAGGTGCAAAGCTAACTCCATAATTCCTACTAGCCTTAGCAATCTTCCCTTTTGTCAGTTCTGGAATTACTTGGGCTAAAGTGGTTTCCCTTATTTGTTTTTCTAAATTTAAAAAATAATGTCATTTTTACTCAACTAAGTCATATAGTTTCTTGGGTATTAAATTGGCAAATTCTAATGGTGTAGTCTTAAATTTAGACATCATTGCATATAGGACTTCTTACACTAGATTCTATTCTTCTTTCTTAAGTTTCTCAAAATCAATATGCTTTAATCCAGACAAATCTACATTATTCTTGACATTTTCACACAAATTTTTAATATTAGGAAGTGGTTTGTGACTTATCACTTTGAATTGGCTTATGTCATCCGATTCAGTCCTTTCTTCATCTGAATCTGATTGTGCAACATATTTTCTTCTTTGTTTCTTTTGCACTTGGTCTCCTTGCTTTGTTTGCTTGGATTTCTCCTTGTCCTTTTGTCTTTTGGCTCGTGTGTTGGCTCTAGTGGTGGGTGCACTTGGCTTGGCTTGGCTAGGTTTAGCAATTCTCTTTACCTTAGCCATTGGCTATGTCTTAGCCTTTCTTTTCTTTGGCTCGGCATGTGTGGGTGCTTCCTTGGCTTCTTCTTCCTTAGCACCTTCTGTTTCCTCCTCTTTATCCTCTCCCATGCCTTGAGTCAATGTAAGAGGTCCTTGTGTTTGTTCTTTCTCTTCCTCTTCATCCTCTTCATCTTCTTCCTCTTCTTCCTCATTTGCACCTTTACCAAATTTAGCCTTTATCTTCTTTACTAGCTTATATTTCTTCTTGAGTGTAGAGGTAGTTTTCAACTCCATGGTAATCTTTGATTTTACCATTTCATAGTTGCCAAATATCTTTCCACTTTTTTCAATTTCCTCTGCTAGGAGTGCAGTTATTGTTGTTGATGCTTCATCAACATTAATCTCATACCTAAGTGGCCTTAACCATCTAACCCTTGGTGTGGCAGCTTGTGCAAAGGTGTAATTAGCATCAACTAGAAAACATATATCATTATAATGTTGCTCAACCAATGAAATAGGTATCCTCATTATTTCCTTTATTGATTTCTAAAAATCTTCAAAATAACTTGTCATTAATGATTCAAAAATTTCTCCATCTGTTCAATAGATTCATTGATCTACATTGCTATTGATCTATTTATTTTCTAGCTTATTGTACCAATGGAGGGAAATGTCTTTTGTACATAGAAGAACACATAGACTAGGATTGAACCAAATTTACATTGAACACTCTTGGTCTTTATGATTGCTCCAAGATTTTCCATCAATTGTTGTAGTTGAAGCTCAACCAAATCATAAGTATTATCTTTCTTCACAATCTTGTAGCCAACATCTACAACAATATAGGGTACACTATTCAATCTGCTAGATTGATAGAATTTGTGAGAGATTACCCTAATAGAAAAGTTTAATAATGGATCAGTAATATATCTATTATCATGCCTCCTTTGTTCCATTTTGCCCCTGTGTTTTTCCCTATCACTTCCTTGGAATCACTCCTCAGAGTCTTGTGCCAATCTAGGGTTGGGTAGCCATTAACCCTTTGAATTATCATCTTGGTGATCTTAATTGGTCCACCCTCTAGCCATAAGTATCCATCATGTATTTGACTCAACACAATTCTAATCCATTCAGTTTTGAATAAACTAGGAAAATCTAGGGCACACGTCAAACCCTTCTTCTCAACGATTTTATATTCTTCCTTCTAAATACCATTTTAACATAATATATTGTATGCTTCTCTTATTTCTAAGTCCCTAATGCTACCAATTTTGTAAATATAACATCTCCTTACATCTTGCACCATTATGGCGTTCAATGGGATCATAGATAAGGTGCCAAAAGGATCCTGTTTGTATGCTATGTCGGGGATGACCTTGAATATAGGTTGTTTGACTTCGATATTGACAAGATAAACATTTAAATCCTCTTTCCCTTCTACATTCCTTGAGCTAGACACCATTTGTCAAAATAGGGTTTATGCAAAGTAAAATTGTGTAGCTTAGCTTGTGATAAATACCTTGTAAAATCCAAAGAATTAGTGTAAGATCACTATCAAATTATTTGCAAATATCATGAACAGGTTTTTGAATCACCTTTCACTCTTCTTTCTCTTTGCTTGAATTTGAAATGATGAATAATGAGTGAAGAAAGTTCATACGCCCTTCAAAACCCTTGCGTTTATGAGTAATGATGAAGAAGATAACTTTTCAGCTAGCCAAAAGACAAGGAGTGTTGAAGAAATATATAGGCAAGGCTCAAAGATCCAAGGGAGGAATGGTAGTGCTCTCATGGCCAAAGTATTACAAGTAAATGACCCAAGATAATATGAGGAAGCTAGAGAGAAGAAAGAATGGGAGCAAGCTATGGAAGAAGAATATGATGCTTTGGTGAATAATAAAACTTGGGACCTTGTGCAACTTCCCAAAGGTAAGAATGTCATTGGTTGCAAATGGGTTTATAAAAAAAAATTTAAATCAGATGGTGCTATAGAAAAATTTAAAGCTAGATTGGTTGCTAAGGGATTTAATCAAAAAGAAGGTGTTGATTATGAAGAAACTTTTGCTCCTGTCATTAAAATGAATACAGTTAGAATTATTCTTTCTTTGGCTGCAAGTCTTGAGTGGCATATTCATCAAATGGATGTAAAAAATGCTTTCTTAAATGGAGATTTATATGAAGAAATATATATGGATCAGCCACCAGGTTTTGTAGATCAGCAACATCCTAATCTTGTTTGTAGATTAAAGAAGTCACTTTATGGGCTTAAACAAGCACCAAGAGCATGGAATGAGAAGATTGATAGGTATTTTCAGCTTCATGGGTTTCAAAAATGCAAATCAGATCCAAATCTTTATGTGAAGAGAGTGCAAAATGAAATTATTCTTGTTGCAGTTTATGTGGATGATTTACTCATAGCTGGACCAAATATTGGGTTAATTAGTGATTTCAAATCAGATCTTCAAGGGGCATTTCATATGAGTGATTTGGGTGAACTGAATAATTTTCTTGGCTTGCAAATTAGTAGACTTCATGATGGATTATTTATCTCTCAAGAAAAATATGCTTTGGATCTTTTAGATAAATTTAACATGCTTGAATGTAAGCCAGCCCCTACTCCTTTTCAATCTGGAATTAAGGTTACTAAAGAATGTATTTCCAAGAAGGTGGATGCTACTTTATATAGACAGCTTGTTGGTAGCTTAGTTTATCTAACGCAGTCTAGACCAGACATTTGTTTTGCAGTCAATTTGGTATCCAGATTTATGCAGGAACCAAAAGAAACTCATTGGTTGGCTGCCAAAAGAATTTTACGATACATTCGTGGCACCATTTACTATGGCATTCATTATAGTTACAAGTCTTCAATTTCTTTGACTGGCTTCACAGATTCAGACTGGGGAGGTGACATAGATGATAAAAAATCTACTGGTGGTTATATTTTTTAGCTCAGGTCCAGTCCAATTACATGGAGCAGCAAAAAGCAAACTACTACATCATTGTCCTCATGTGAAGCAGAATATAGAGCAACAAAAGAAGCCGGAAAGGAAGTAGTTTGGATTCACAACCTTTTATTTGAGCTTGGTTTTGCACAAAGTTTAGCTACTCCTTTGTATTGTGATAATCAAAGTGCTATTCAAGTTGCAAATAATCTTGTTTTTCATGCTAAAACAAAACACATTGAGATTGATGTTCACTATATTCAAGATCTTGTTCAAGCAAATTTTGTTAATCTTCTCTTTTGTCCAAGTGAAGACCAAGCAGCAGATATATTTACTAAGAGTATGCTTGAGGCCAAATTTTTGAAACTACGAGGCATGCTCGGCATGATTGAGGTGAACATTAAGGGGGGATAGTCATGTCATGTTCCCCTCTCTTTCTTTTGTTGTAAATAGGTACCGAACAAGGCTGAATGCCGGGACCTATCCTATCTATATTTTTTATTGTAATTTCTCCCATACATTATCACTAGTGGTAGAAATTAAGGGAGGATGTTAGAAATAGTCAACAGTCATGAAGAAATATATAGGCATCAACTTGATTTCAGATTTACTTGACATCCATTAATATTACCATCACTGGACAACTACTATAGACTCATAATCAACTAGATAGTTCTGCAGCTTGGTATCAACTAGCATTCCACTCAGCATACAAAGGAGACATTTCATGCTTGGCAACAACATGAAAACTTTAAAGATTTAACTTAAATTTATAACATCATCTTGTATCTTTATTCATGCTAATGTAGTCTTCTTAGTACTATCACCCTTTTTAGAAATGATGTATGATATTTCACTTGAATATTAGTCCCACATACCTCTTGATTGTTCAATTTGATGAGGTGTGATAACTTGACCCATTGGGTGAAGTGATCCTTTCTACATTTGATGTGCTACAAGCATCTTTCTTTTTCCATGTCTTGTTCATCTCATCTCTGATGTGTTCAACATTTGCCTTGCCTTTACCTTTATCAAATTCACAACTTGGTGCCTTTGACCTGGTTAGACAATGCTTACTAATGTGACCAATCTTCAAATAGCTAAAACATGTAGTTTGACTCAACCATCTTTTGAAGTTACCACTAAAGTGTGTTCTAATACAATTCTCAAGAACATATCCATATTCTTGATAATAGTGACAGCTATATCTTATATTATAATCTCAATTATAAAAGTTTCTATAGCTTCTTACCTTTTTTGGCTTGTTTGATGACCACATGGATTTGGATCTAGGTTCAAAGGTTCTATGTCCATACTTCTGACAGTTGTAGCAATATCCTTCAAATTTTTGTTTACGCATGGCCTTGGTTCTACATTCATGTGTCTAATGACCTTGTTTGTTGCACTTATGACAATGAGTCATGTTCTTAGGCTTGACATTCTAATTTGCATTATTGCTCCTATACAGATTAGTAGTATGTCCTTTCTTTCAAAAATTATGGCAAGTAGGTTTGAAGTTCTTACCTTTGATGTTCCTTTCTTCCACAACTTTCGATGCTTCTCCTTCTTCAATGCTTGTATAGCCTAATCTTGATGTGCCTTTTTTGGATCTAGGGGATCTCAATAATTGCTCCAAGTATTTAATGGCTTCATTTGGCTTATTGAAACTTTCAGCAAATTCCTTTTCTCTTTTCAAATTATTCTACAATTGTTCATTCTACAGCTTCAATGTGGTTATCTCAATGTCCTTAACATTCAGTTCATAGTTGGCATTCATCATTTGACATAGAGTGTCCAATTGCATGTTGGAGATCTTGGTAAACTCTGTTGACTTTTCTTCCAATCTATTTGCCAGAGTTCTTTTGTCTTCTTCAATCATGGCTTTCTTCTTCTGTTCAGTCACCTCACATAGTAGTATAGCTTGTGATTCTTGCTCCAGCTTGAGATTTTTGATTTCCTCAGCTTGGATTCTATTCTTTTCCATTAGATTTGCAACTGCTAGATCAAATTCACTAGAGCTACCATGTGCAAATAGTCTAGTGGTGCCTATCTCTTTTTATAGTGTGTCATTTTCTACAATAGCAATCTCTTTCCTTCTCTTCAAGGATTTCTTTAGTTCCTCTCTTACCTCATTCAGTTGATGTAGTATGAAATGTATTTCAATCTCTTGGTTTTCAATAGTTTTTACCAGCTTGTAGACTTCCATTTCAAAATCTTTCCTCTAAGTTGCAAAGCTTCTCTTTCAAAGAACTAGATTCTGATACCAATTGTTGGATTTACAAGTGGGAAGAGAGTTAACTTCTTGGGGGGGGGGGGGGGGGCGGTGAATTAGGAGTTTAAACTTGGATCTATTAAACTTTCACCATTCATCCATCACATGCATTGATAAACTATCAAAATGTCTCAGCATAGATCCTAGGGTTGGCACATGATTGCCTGATAACAAATCACCTCTATCCAATCTCTGATTGATCCTTCACAATTTGATGTATCAATGTTGTATCTTTCTCTATCCTCAGTTCTTCATTAACTGATTCTGCAATTCACTCTTACTGCCAAGTCACCTTGAAAGCTTTGCAAACTGTCTTGTTCACTCTTCCAATTTGATCATTCACCCCTTGTACATTGTTCTCATCATGGTTAAAAATTTAGGGATTTTTCCTCCTTAAGAAGACTCTGGTGGCTTAGGGTTAGGTATGAATCTATGGCTAAGATTCATCCATTTTGCTACTTAAACCTTCCCATTTTCTAATTGGTTGCATGCAATTGCATAGGGAATCCACATGTAGATTCATCCTTATCTCCAAAAGATTGAAATCTATCCTTAAGTCAGCTCAAAAATGGTTTACATAGTTGTTTGTGCCATTACAAACAAATATGTCCAAACTATCTCACTCGACATATGAAGTCTCTAATGCTTGGCATAAATTGTATTTCTGCTTTTGACTCAGCACCTAAACTGCTCGACATCTACTATTTACTCGGCACTTGAATTCACTCGACATGGTCTATCTACTCAGCACTTGAGTGACTCGACACTCATTGCAACTTAGCATGGTCTAATATTTACATGTTGTGCTCGACATGTTTTACTAGTTTGGCATGAATTGAGTAAATGGTTTAAGTGTGTTGACACTCACTTGTCAAAACCAATCTAAGATCAACACAAATAACATGAACATAAATGACACAAAGATTTAACATGGAAACCCAATTTGGGAAAACCACCATGTAACTAGTTATAATATTTTTCACTCTTCTAAAGTGATCCCTTTTAGGAGCTAGCCTTGTTAAAGGTTACAATACACCCTATTAAGTATGACCCTCTTCGAGGATTTAATTCACCCTATTAGGAGTGGCCTAATTATGATTTTATATTGAATAGATTTTGATCATGACAAAGTGTTTTTGCCAGTAATGTCAAATGGGGAGATTGTTAATCCCTAAGTCATGTTGTCTATTAGTGTCAAACAATTAGTCATTCACAAGGTGGGGTTATTCGGTCATCACTACGACTGAGTCATCCTATAGAGGTTGAGTAAAGGAATGAAGTCTTGTAAATATTCTAAGTCAAGTGCCAAGCAATAGTTACCATTGAGCATGCTAATGGTCATCAAGTAATCACATGATTGTCGAACAAATCAAAGATCACAATAGATCCTGAGTTAGGTAGAGTTTAGTGGAAGTTGAGTGTTATATAGATTGAGTTATCTAATTCATGTTGAGTTAGTGAAGGATGAGGGACATCATGAAGAAATAAGCTTTGTTGAGCACCGGTATGTTGTAAGTGCTAACATAATTTTACATTTTTTCTTGGAATGACACTGAAATTTATGTTAACCATTTTTATCAAGCTGGAAGCATGTTTTGGAGATCAAGGAGGTGATTACACATTTTTTTAATGATCATTAATCCCTAGTATAAGGATTCCACCAATCAAAAAATTGGAAAGCCTAAGTGACAAAAGGATTAATTCTAGTTTGTTAATTTGGATCTAGAAGGTTCACCCAATTATCTATTTAAGGAGGGTCTATGACCTAATTCAAAGAGAGTTGTGAAGGTTGTTGCATGTAGTGAAGTGTGAAGGATTGGATACATGCAAGGGTGAAGGTGGATAAGATAAAGTGTAGAGATCGAGTAGAGCAGTGAAGTGCAGAGATAGAGACATATGAGACCAAAGAGGTGATCAATGAACATACAGAGGAGATATGTTATCAACATATTAGTGCCAACCAAAGGATCATGTACCGATACATTTTAACAAGTATACTCAGGGTTTAAATCTCTTAACAAAGTGGTCCTAATAGACCTTTGTAATCATTTAAGAGAGTACTTAGTTGTAAGGTTAAATCCTTTAATCAAGGTAGACTGAAGAAGTCTTGTAAGCCATTTATAGGGAAGAACCCTCATAGGGTAGATCATCAAAAGTGATTAAACTTGTAGCCCTAATAGACAAAATTTATTGCTACAGTAGTAAAGATTTGTGGGTGTCATCCCCACCATACTTTGACCTTCACATTGTGTAGCTAAATCTTTGTATTTATGTGTTATGAGTTACTTTACATTTTTGTGAGTTATTCATGACATTACATGCTAGATCTGATTGCATTGTAGTAAATGTTAAATTAATTTATATTGATGAGATAAATGTTTATGGTGAAGTTACAAGATTTGCTACACCATTACACCTTTCTCACTATAAAGGATATATGTGTAAGTCATGTTCCCCCATGTACTATTGTAGAGAGTACACATGTCCGATACTCCATGCCTGAATACAACTATGTGAAATGACTTACCAACCTTAAAATTATCCTTCATAATTTTAGTAGAATTTTCTACAAAAATGGAAATAATGATAACCACCTACCTATTTTCTTCAAATTTTCAAAACACAAAATAGAACAAACTATCAAGAAAATGAGTGATGTCCAATGAGAAAGGTAAAATTCCAAAAATTTCATTTAATGGACCAAATTATAACAAGTGTGTAGTATAAACACTATATTCTTGAAACTGCACAACTCCCAATGCACAAATTAATTAAAAGTAAGAAAGTGAAAACTAGAGCCCCTCCATAGGAGGAGGGACTAATTAGGTGGTGGAGAACTTGTACTCTTGAAAGAGAGGTCACAAGTTCAAATCCCACTGGGGGGTAGGGTATGCACGCCTTGTTTGTAGTGCCAAGCACCTCTCGAAAAAGAGTACGAGGTAGTCCCATATCACTGTCACCATATGTAAACCCAAAAACTATGGCATAGTGTCATGGACTATAAAACCCACTTACTTACTTTTTTAATAAATGAAACACACACAAATTTCCTCGTCCCCACTCCAACCCAAAAACATAGGGCCATGTTTTTGTCACATAAAACTAAGTCTATCCCAAGTCAATCTATTAAGAGTCTTTTCAGACCCAAAATCAACTTCAACAAATGGGACAGTATGATAATGGCTAACGACAAGAGGTGTGCGGCGTAACAAATGTAAAGCTTTCCACACAAAAATGAAAAGAATCGTAGTGGAAATAAAATTTCCAACACCCTGTAGAAAATGCTTGTGGCATTCGACCTTTGGAATGTTAATTATTGTTAGTTGGACAGCTGTTATTTCTGACCCGGAAATAGCAGCACTATTTATGGGTAGCTTGGACAGCTGTTCGTCCTTATCTATGAATATCAGTTGTATTTATGGGTGGTTTGGACAGCTGTTTGTCCACTTGCCAAAAATTAGTAAATGGTTATTATTTACTAATTTTAGAGATTCCCTTTTGGACACCTTGCAACCAATTCTATTATTGGCTGTTGAGTTGTCTTAATCTCAGCCGTTGGTTTGTTTTAATCTCGTTCGTTGGTTTACCAACGAGAGTAGTATAAAAAGGGGTCTAGGGGGCATTTGGAGATAAAGGCAGGAAGCTTTTGGAGAAGCAGTTTGCAGTGTTAGCAAACAGTCTTGCAGTATTAGCAAGGAAGCTTTTGGAGAAGCAGTTTGCAGTGTTAGCAAACAGTCTTGCAGTGTTAGCAGAGAAGCTTTGGTGAAGCAGTTTGCAGTGTTAGCAAACAGTCTTGCAGTGTTAGCAAGGGCATAGGAAGAAGCTTTTGTGAAGCAGTTTGCAGTGTTAGCAAACAGTCTTGCAGTGTTAGCAAGGGCATAGTGAAGAAGCTTTTGTGAAGCAGTTTGCAGTGTTAGCAAGGGCACAGTGAAGAAGCTTTTGTGAAGCAGTTTGCAGTGTTAGCAAACAGTCTTGCAGTGTTAGCAAGGGCGCAGTGTTAGCGTGGGGATAGCAGTGGGGAATATCAGCGGGAGAAATTAGGAGGTTGTCGGAGTTCTGCCAGTGAGAGGCAAGGAATTTTGTATCTCTTGATTTGCTGAAGTTTAATATAATTCCTCATCTGTAGAACTGGTTTTCCCTTAGGGGTTTTTCCAGGGACAATTTGTCCGAAAATATTGTGTTCATTGTGTTGCGCATTTCTTTCCGTATTTTATAAGTGAAGTTGCAGTTGTGTTATTCTTCGATATTAGCTGAGAATTTATTTTCAGCAGTTTAATAATCATTTGTGATAGGAGATTAATAATCAGTGACTGCAATAGTTAGATTTTTCACATGGTATCAGAGCATTGTTAAGGGTAGAAGAGTTTTGCCCTAGGAAAGAAATTTTGATCTCTTTAGATTTATTATTGCTTTAAACCCTTGAGATGGCTTCAGCTGGTTTGAGAGATCAGGATAGATTGGATGGTGCCTCAAATTTTGGTGTCTGGAAGGCCAGAATTTCTTTATTGTTGGAAGAGAATGGTATCAAGGATTATGCTACCAGTGGTGTACCTGTACCAACGGATGCAACACAGCTTGCAGCATATAGGAAGGACGATGCCAAAGCGAGGAGGATTATCCTTGATGGTGTCAAGGATCATATTGTTCCACATATCTCAGAGCTAGATACAGCAAAGAAGATGTGGGATGCCATTCTAAATCTGTACCAGAATGCTACCACTAACAGGAAGTTGATTCTCAGAGAGAAGCTAAAGAATACCCGGATGAATCAGGGAGAAGACGTCACAAGTTACCTCACCAGGCTCAGACTTGTCAAGGATGAGTTAGCAGCTGTTGGAGATAGCCATAGTGATGATGAGCTAGTGAGAATAGCCCTAAATGGGTTTACTAAACAATGGAGTGTCTTTGTTCAAGTTGTCAGTGGACGAGATACTTTACCGAGTTGGGATCGACTATGGACTGATTTCACTCAGGAGGAGTTTAGACTAAGTCTTGTCAATGGGGCCAACAAGAGTCAGAAAAATGAGGTGGAACAAGAGAACGTTGCCCTAGCGGGTAAAGGGAAAGCAAAGAAGGGATCTAGCAAAGGATCAAATTCACAAAGTGAAAAGAAGAAGAAGGACCTTTCTAAGGTTAAGTGCTTTGGATGTCACGAGTTTGGCAACTATGTCAGTGATTGCCCAGAGAGGAAAAAGGGTAAGAAGCAGGTGGCAGCTTCAGCAAGTGCAGAAGAACTCTCCAGCAGAATGGAAGATGAGTTTGCACTCATAGCTTGTATGGTTAGCTCAACCTCACAGTGTGTTTGGTATATAGATAGTGGGGCGTCATTTCATATGACAGGAGTTAGAGAGTACTTCTCCAGTTACAAGGAGGAGGACACCAACATCCAGATTTCTATGGGAAACTTGTCCAAACTCAACCCTGTTGGGAAAGGGACTGTTCAGTTTCAGAGGGAGAATGGAAAGATAATTCCTCTTCATGATGTGTTATATGTGTCGGGCTTAGGTATGAATTTGATTTCTGTATCTGTTCTTCAGGATAGGGGGTATAATGTACTCTTTAGAGGGACACATGTGTTGATTAAGCACAAGGATTGGAAATCACCCATAACTATTGGAGTTAGGAGTGGTCACCTTTATAGATTGCAGTTTGATACTCCTAAGGCACTTATGAGCAACAATAATCCTAAAGATCTTGGAGAGCTATGGCATAGGAGGTTGGGCCATATTCATCATGGAGCACTTAGATTGCTTCGTGAGACAGTGACAGGTGTTCCGGAGGTGAGCACAGAGCATGACGATGTATCTAAGGAGAAAGATGTAGATCCCACTTTATATAGACAGGTGATTGGTTCGCTTATGTATTTGGTCAACACTAGACCAGATATAGCATTTGCAGTAAACTCTCTTAGTCAGTTCATGGTTGAACCAAAGAGAATGCATTGGAGAGCGGCTAAGCATGTGCTACGTTACTTGTGTGGTACAGTCGAGTATGAGATCAGATATGTTCGAGGTGAAGGTATCAGGTTGATAGGCTATACTGACGCAGATTGGGCAGGAAGTACAAAAGGAGCACTTCAGGGTGTTGTTTCAGCTTGGGATCAGGAGTTGTATCTTGGTTCAGCAGGAAGCAGAAGTCTGTGGCTCTAAGTTCAGCAGAAGCAGAATACATAGCAGCTAGCATGGCGACATGTGAAGCTATATGGCTTCAAAAGTTGTTAGTAGCCTTGTTTGGTCAAAAGGTTGAGACTACTGTGATACATTGTGACAATCAGAGTTGCATCAAGTTGTCTGAAAATCCAGTGTTTCATGATAGGTCTAAACATATAGATATCAGATATCACTTCATCAGAGATTGTGCACAAAGGGATACTCAGGAGTTTGTGGAAGCTCCTAGGAAGAGTACTAGACAGCGAAGACAACCAGCCAAGTTCAATGACTATGTTAGTCAGTTGGTAGATAGTGAGCCTTCTAGCTATCAGGAATCTGCAGAACATCAGGTATGGCGAGATGCTATGGTTGAGGAATATTCTTCAATAATGCAGAATGATGTAGTACCTAGACCAACAGATAGGGCTGTAGTTGGATCACGCTGGATTTATAAGATAAAGCACGGTGCAGATGGTAGCATCGAGAAATACAAGGCTAGGTTTGTGGCAAAGGGGTTCTCTCAGAAGGAGGGAATAGACTATGAGGAGACATTTGCTCCAGTTGCCAGGTATACTTCTATACGAGCTGTAATCTCACTTGCAGCACAGATGGGATGGCAGATCCATCAAATGGATGTCAAGACAGCATTCCTCAATGGTGAGTTGAAGGAGGAGGTATACATAGAACAACCAGAAGGCTTTGTAGCACACAGCAAAGAGACCCACGTGTGCAGATTGAAGAAAGTTGTTCGACTACAATACATACCTACAGATGAGCAGGTAGCAGACATTCTGACGAAGGCTTTGGGAAAGGCCAAATTTATCTTCTTCAGAGATAAGATGGGTGTCATGCAGAACAACTTCCTCGCTAAGAGGGAGTGTTAATTATTGTTAGTTGGACAGCTGTTATTTCTGACCCGAAAATAGAAGCACTATTTATGGGTAGCTTGAACAGTTGTTCATCCTTATCTATGAATATCGGTTGTATTTATGGGTGGTTTGGACAGCTGTTTGTCCACTTGCCAAAAATTAGTAAATGGTTATTATTTACTAATTTTAGAGATTCCCTTTTGGACACCTTGCAACTAATTCTATTATTGGCTGTTGAGTTGTCTTAATCTCAGCCGTTGGTTTGTTTTAATCTCGGTCGTTGGTTTACCAACGAGAGTAGTATAAAAAGGGGTCTAGGGGGCATTTGGAGATAAAGGCAGGAAGCTTTTAGAGAAGCAGTTTGCAGTGTTAGCAAACAGTCTTGCAGTATTAGCAAGGAAGCTTTTGGAGAAGCAGTTTGCAGTGTTAGCAAACAGTCTTGCAATGTTAGCAGAGAAGCTTTGGTGAAGCAGTTTGCAGTGTTAGCAAACAGTCTTGCAGTGTTAGCAAGGGCACAGGAAGAAGCTTTTGTGAAGCAGTTTGCAGTGTTAGCAAGGGCACAGTGAAGAAGCTTTTGTGAAGCAGTTTGCAGTGTTAGCAAACAATCTTGCAGTGTTAGCAAGGGCACAGTGAAGAAGCTTTTGTGAAGCAGTTTGCAGTGTTAGCAAGGGCGCAGTGTTAGCGTGGGGATAGCAGTGGGGAATATCAGCGGGAGAAATTAGGAGGTTGTCGGAGTTCTGCCAGTGAGAGGCAAGGAATTTTGTATCTCTTGATTTGCTGAAGTTTAATATAATTTCTCATCTGTAGAACTGATTTTCCCTTAGGGGTTTTTCCAGGAACAATTTGTCCGAAAATATTGTGTTCATTGTGTTGCACATTTCTTTCCGTATTTTATAAGTGAAGTTGCAGTTGTGTTATTCTTCGATATTAGCTGGGAATTTATTTTCAGCAGTTTAATAATCATTTGTGATAGGAGATTAATAATCAGTGACTGCAATAGTTAGATTTTTCACATGGAATGCGGTGTTCGAGGGCCAACCCTTTGACAGCTGTCCAGCCAACCATGCACTCTCTGCTATTTATTTCAATGCGGCCTTTTCGTTCCTTCGTATCGTCTTCTTCTTGTGGTTTTGCTCACATAGCAAAGGAAAATGGATCGCGGAGTTGTGTTTTGCTTTGTAATTTGTGTATATCTAATGGACTTTCCTTCTGCTGCTGCAAAATGTGTTCCTGAAAAGTGTGGTTCCATGAATGTGAGCCTGCACCCTTTCTGGCTTCACAATTCTGATGGCGGGTACCCTTATTTCCAGTTGATGTGCAAGAAGAATTCTTCTGGGATTCTCGCTCCATATCTTCCTGCTTGTGTTGCTAATATTACCCACAAAAACTTAACAAGAACTTATCATAGGATTTGGAAGATCAATTACTCAGGCCACGTTGTGATCAGTTCGAGATCTCTTAAAGCTATTTCATGTCTGGGAAGGGAAGAGGAAGGCGCATTGATTTTGTTTCGCTTACCTCATGAGGGGTCATTCACAATTTCCATGTCCAATAAATTAGTGGTTGTTGGCTGCAACACATCCGTAAGTTACGCATATGATAACTTTGGGGGAAAAGCCAGTTGTATAGCAGGGTGTGTCTCTCAAACTGATCCGCCATGCTGCACCTATGGCTGTTGTGAAATTACACTTCTGGAAATCGTGTTATCGAAGTTTCTCCTCTGCAAATATAAGGATGACTGCCTGACTGAGATTTTGGACCCAAGCGTAAAAAGCGAAGAGAACCAGGATCAAATGACTGGTGTGGCTTGTTTAGGAAGAGAATGTCTTTGTGCGGAAGGTAAGGAAAGACCGACCATGAGAGAGGTAAAGAAAAAGCTTGAGGAGATTGCAGGTTCCACAAACCTCATCCCATCAATCACATGTTCAAACGTCCTCACCGACCAAATTTCATGTGAAACTCAAACTCTGTCGACAAACTCAGTGTTTCAGCTCACAGACATGTCTAAGATGCAAGGACGCTGATCCTGATCTAGTATTACATATGTTTTGAAGTTTGCATCAGAGTAAAAACATGACCAGTCTCTACAAGCTAGGTATTATTAGCTATTACTAGTGTCGGGGTTCCAACCGGAGATTACATGATGAATGTATCGTTGGTCCTGGGTTGGGTGTTTCCCTGAATAGTCAGTATTTGTGATGTAGTGCTACTGGTGTGTGACTACTGTTCACAAACATTTCCTTGTTCTTTGCTTTGTTTGTGTTGATCGGTAAAGGTTTAGAAGTTACTGGAAAACTTGTTTGTATCTCTTCTAAACACGAAATGAATATATAGAAAATCAAAACAATGTTATGTGGACTTGCATAATGTTGGCATTGATGTTTGTAGGGGTTTTTATCCATTTGTCAATTATTTGCAATTTAGGGTTATGTGGATAATTATTTTTAGTAGTTAGTTTAAATAAATAAAATTGTAACTTTAAAGTGATTTAGGTTGTTTCGTTGTTTGTAAAATGATCTTCTAATTCTTCTATGGAAGAAAAGTAGCTTGTCATTATTGTGTCATTATTCATTTTACTATATGATATATTCTATAAGAATATATATGATTTTTAATATATATTTTTTATAATAGTCTTAATTATATGTAGATGTAATGACATTCACAATGATTTTAATAATATATTTTAATTCTTATATAACTTTCTAATGCTTAGTTAAAACAATATTTCATAACTTTATGTTTTTATTTAATAAAATTGAGTCTTTTGTTTGGGGGTGGGGAGTTCTTAATAATTGTTTAATATATCTAAATTTTTCATTACATGAGAATATTAAAGAAATTGAATTCACAACTGGGAAAATAGATTGAAAAAAAAATGAATAGATGTAAATTAGCATTAAGAGATGTACACAAGAAGAGGGTGGTGCACCTAGAATTTGATTGATCTATTGATAGAAATGACTTAGATAAGAGTTCTAGATACTACAAAACATAATGCATTATAGCAGAGTTCTAAACCTTGTACACCAGAAATGGCTAGATAAGAGTTCTCGAGTTAAAGTTCTAGATGTGATTAGATGTTATAAAAAATCTGCACTAAATAGTAAGAAATAATGTGGATGTATGGATCAAACTAATAAAAAATATAAAATAAGGTCAGTATCAAGATATGTGAACTAGATAAAATTAAATTGTAGAAATTCTAAGTGTACAAATGAGACTATCTTAAAGACCCAAATCTTCAATTGTATAGATTGGATAGTTAATCATCTACACATATGATAGATGAATGCAAGGAAGAAAATAGGAAAATACATCAGGTTCATGAAAATATAGTCACACAAAATGAAACTCAATCATCTAATACAAACTAATTATGATGACTTTAATAAAATGTGGAATTTTGAATGAAAGCAAAAATAAACTATTAATCTATGAGATAAATTATTATAAGATTAGATGTGCTATAGTAAAAAATGATTAAAAAATCAAAGATCATTTTTCATACATAAGTAAAAGAGCTTCAAAATAAGAAATCATTATTTCAAATAAATCTTATTATTATTTATAATTATTTTTCACATAAAAATAAAATGCTATTCAAATAGTCAAACATAATTTTTCGCATACAATTGGAGAATATAGAGACTCGTATATACCTTTCCACATGAAAATGAAATGAGTTTGAAATGAACAATTACGTGTATTCTTTTGCAACTAGTAAACTTGTGTGGGTAGATGAAGTTGTACGAGGCCCTCTCGACGATTCGAATAAGCTAAAATATTCTCGCAATTTTAGAACGAGAAAAACGGATGCGTACTAGTGAAATGACATTAAAATGGTGATATCTACAACAATGTTCCATGGTAGACAAGTAGACGGAAATAAATGATCTCTAGCACCATTAAAAACTTTGCGTGACAAGAAAGCTAGTGGTCTTCTTTGATTAGTGGAATAGTCTCTCCGTGGAAATTTTCTCTTACGCTTTTGCTGCTATTGATCTTGAGTTTAGGGAGTATTTTTACTCCCATTACTAAATATCTTGTACAAAAATCAAAAGAACATACATCTTCAAAGTATAATATAATCTTTTTGTAAATTGACATCTGGCACTCACGATGTCTATGTCAACATCAAAATGTTAATTTTTAGTCAAATTTAAATTAGTCAAATTTAAATTTAAGATACAATTTTAAACTGATTTTTAATTTAGATATTAAAAATGATAAATTATTGTTTTGATGTCAACACAGACATTTGTGCCTCGTTTGCCTCTGACAAAAGAACAAGAATAGTCCGGAAGGCTAGGGAAACATGGATGAAAGAGCTCTTGTCTGTACAGCGCCAAAAGAACTAGTTTACTATAATTATTACTAGCAAAGACACTCTAGAGTGTAATAGGTAGGTATGCCAAATAGATGTCGAAATTCTTTAAAAATAATTTAAAAATTCCATACATTTTAACACTCGTCCATTTAGGAAATGATTGTGCTTGTGAAATGTAAGTCTCAATAGACTGACAATTCTTTTTAAAGATAGATAGAAGGGAATACAAAGAGATTGAAGAGATGCGAAAGAGATAGAGAGGGTTTGAAAATGGTGAGGCAAAGGGATAAAGGTAGAGAAAGATATGAAGAGTTATTCATTTTTCTGCTTGATATGAGAATCTAATTAGCCAAAAAAGGGTTCTAAAAAATCTCTCAATGGATGAATAAATTTATGAAATGAAACCTATGATTTAACTATTTCAATTTAATTTAACAAAATAGCTGAATATTTTTATATAAAATTTAATAACTATCTTTAACAATGTTGCCAATATAATTATATATGTTTATAAGTTTTAAATAACTTTTTTATTTTAATGAAAAGAAAAGTTGCAATATAAGAATTAAATAAAAATTATGATTATGACAATGTCTATTTTTTAAGAAACAAGTTTGAAAATCATAAGAAAAAAATGTTGTTATCAAACAAAAATATTAGTATAAATGTAGATATTATTTGTGTAAGTTTCACAAATCTATAATAGGCAATCCATTTCTGTAAATTTCAGTAATTTGAAAAACAATAAGGAATTCCAGTTATATGTAAAAAGAAATTCTTGTCATACACAAAATAAGTCATTCCATTATATTGAGAAGACATTTTCTAATTAAACAAAAATAAAATAAGTTATTTGGAAAAGTGAGTCCAAACATAGTTGGAGACTATACAAGGAGAAATTCAAAGAGATAGTGTTGTAAAAGCATTGAACCAACTACCATTTTTCATTCCCTATTTACCAACAATTTTTTGGCCAAGATTTCATTGTGAGGTTAGGGTGTTTAGATGGTTTGAAGAATGGTTTAAATGCATAAATAAACAAATTTGAGTACTTCTTGTAAGTTGAAAGTAATGAGTGGAAAGGCACAAAATCACAATATTGGTGCTAGGTAACGAAAAGAGAACAAAAGGAGGACACAATTTTATCTCTCGTCTCTATCTTATAAATTATTCAAATTTAAAAATATTAAACATTATTAAAATTAAAAATTAAAAATATTTATTTTTTCATAAAAATAAAAATTCAAAAAACATTTTTACTATTATTTATTTTATAAAATTAATTTAATATTAATTTAAATTGTTGATCATTTTTACCTTCCCGCCAAGATTGCCATATTTGAATTCAAATGCAGTAATGTTCATATATTTGAAGTATTTAAATTAGGACACGCAAAATATATCTTTAAAGACTTTACGCTATATCTCATTTCCTAAAGTAACTGTGCACTTTAACCCTTTTGTAGGCCCATAACTTTCCCTACTGTTAGATCTTCTCAGATCTACGGCCGTCACAATCTCGCTTTACCAAGAAGCACGATCTTTAGACAATGCAAGAAAGTGACAAGTGGAGACGTATACATGGTGAGCCCAATTTGGAAGGTAATAATGTAGTTAGTAGTTATGGTTAGAGGCAAAGGTAGTCAGATGAAGTGTTTTGATCTTACGATGAAGTAATGTCGTAAGATCGTAGGTGCAAATGATGAGACCATCAAAGTCACGACAAAGGGCTAAGTTAACCATAATCATAAGATCATAGGGTTAGTTAGCTATATCGTGACATCAAAAGGAAAGATCGAGACTCCTATGTCATGTCCCCTTTTCAAATAATTAAAAAATAATAATCTTTGCTAAGACAGGCAGGCCCAAGAAAGTGAAGTTTCAGAAAAAGGGAGTTAATCTTTGGAAACCGTTGGACTAATAAATGATAATTATTATTAAAATATGTTTCATTAACCTCTCTTGGACGTGAGTTACAGTTATGCCCTTTTTAAAGAGGTTTGGAGGAATTTTGGGGGGGATTCCAGACTTGATTTTCGCTCATTCTTTGTTATTCTTCAGAGGCTGCCAAACCTGTGGAGAAGGAGACCCAAGAACGGGAGTTTGGAGGTTTCCAAGGAGACCCAAGAACGGGAGTTTGCAGGTTTCCAAGAAGGCTAAGGACGGGAGTTTGAAGCCATTCCATGTGCATGCTCATACAGAGTTTGCCTTTGTGCTGAACAGTGTAGATTTGTGGGTTTTTGGGTGTGTTTTTTGCATGAGTTTGGTGTTTTTAGTTGAGCATTTCATATCAGTTTTGGTTGCTGCTGTATTTTAGACTTTAAGCTGTTAAAATAGAGTTGAATATATGTATTGGGACGTGATTAAAATTCTGAGATAGTTTATTAGTGTTTTTGTGGTGTTTCCGGGCATTTTGTGTTAATTTCGGGAGCCCGATGAGCATAGTTTTTGTCCTACATTTGTGAGCTGTTGTGTAAAGGCTATATAGATCTGAAAACATCATTTTGTAGGCTGTTATGCTGCTGGACTTTCTGTAAAAATTTCCACTTTCAAATTTATTAATAACAGGTGAAGCTGTGAAGCTTTTTGGCACTATTTTCGGCATACCCGATTTGGGGTTTCTTGAAAAATTTGGTGGATCTTTGTGAATAGCAGTTGTTTGATTTTGAAAATCTGATTAGAGGTGTGAAATACCATATCAAATCAGAAAAGGGGACATTTCAGTGGTATCAGAGCCATGATCTTTCCAGCCTGAGGGTTTGTAGAAGTTGCAGGTCAGTTTTGACAACTACCCAGATCTTGCATGTCAGTTTTGACAACTACCCAGATTTTGCATGTCATAATTTATGGTTGAAAGTTTCTTCTAATCAGATGCATGTTAAAATTTATGGTTACATTCTACTTCTAATCATTTTCATGTTAGTTCTTGGTGAATTTGGTGGTTGTAGAAGTTTGCATTTCAGTTTTGACAAGTACCCAGATCTTGCATGTCAGTTTTGACAACTACCCAGATCTTGCATGTCATAATTTGGTGGTTGCATGTTGCTTCTAATCAGTTGCATGTCCAAATCTATGGTTTCATGCTAATTCTAATCATTTTCATGTTAGTTCTTGGTGAATTTGGTGGTTGTAGAAGTTTGCATTTCAGTTTTGACAAGTACCCAGATCTTGCATGTCAGTTTTGACAACTACCCAGATCTTGCATGTCATAATTTGGTGGTTGCATGTTGCTTCTAATCAGTTGCATGTCCAAATCTATGGTTGCATGTTAGTTCTTGGTGTTTGAAGAAGTTATATCCTATTGGGGTTACACTCTACTTTATCCAGAATGGACAGGTATAGTACAGAGTCTCAGAGGGAACGATCTTGGACAATTGATAGCCAGAGTCAAAATAGTAGAAAGGATGGTTATTTAGACATTCGAGATAAACTTATGAAAATAAGCCATGACATGTCTAAATAGTTGGTTGAGCACCACCGTATAATGAATGACATGTTATCTGACCCAGCTAAGGTGGATAAGTTGACTGGATTTCTATTTGGCAGATTTTCTCACAGGACAGATAATACAATTCCCAAGAACTTGCATGAGGAGTTTGAGAAACTAGCTGATAGCCAGGTAGAGGTCTCAGATTCTACTTTGCCACAGGAGGTGGTGGGAAAGGATATTACACAGATTGATAGTAACAGTCAACTTGATACTCAAATTGAGACAATTGTTTACAGGTTGTCAAAGGGTGATGCCACAGGTATTCAGGATGGTATAGTTACAACAGGCAGTGACTACAGTGTAGTGGGTTCAGATGATGATTATGAGGATGTTGTTGTGCAGGATGGTGAGATACCTGGTAGAGATGAGCAGACATTGAGTATTCATGACTTTGCTAAGAAAGAGTACCAGGCGCAGTTAGATGCTTCATCACATGAGGTTGAGGCAAGTAGTACTTCACATGATTTATCCCGCCAGTTGAAGGTGAGTGAAGATAGTATTGTGACTTCATTACCTCATCATGATAGGTATGTGGAGTTAGTTGGTATTGGTCATATTACTCAGGTGAGGAGTTTGTTTGAGTTACCAGTTGATTCTAGTTTACAGATATGGACTCGAGATTGTTATATTAGTGTTTGGGATTCAGTTGACTGGAGATCTTTAACACTTTTTGGTAGCAGTGTTTGTTTGGGTGCTATCATGGATTTGATTAGCAGATTACACGGTGTTGTCTTTTCTTGTGCTAGTATCTTGTCTGATGTTGGTATTAGTTTTTATACACCAATGTTGGGCTTTGTTCATATATCCAGTCGGCCATACTTGCTGGAATGTGTTGATGATATTTCATATTTGGCAGTGTGTATAGATGAGTCCCAGGATCATATTGGCATTGATGACATCCAGAAGGATGCAGTGGGCAGTTTTGAAGACTTAGTTTCCTTGGGTATAGAGGAGTTGGACAGCAATGCTAATGTTTTTGATACTCCGTATGTTGATATGAGCTTTAGATTTGATTCACAGGATATGGATGGTAATACTCTAAAGACTAGTAACTTTGAGGACACTCCTTCAAACAGTGCATCGGAGGAGGTTTGTAGGAGACAGTCAAGCCAGTGCCATCATGTGTCTAATCAATTGAGAGTTAGTGACCAAGACATTGCTATCACTTGCCAACATTTTGATGCTGCTCGTCAGTTGTTAGCAGTTTATGGATGGGGTTCTCCTACTAGTGATGAGCAAGGAGGAAGTTATTTTTCCTTGACAGAGATCCACTCTTTATGGGAGGCTATTCGGATTTTGAGACAGAATTATATACAGTTGGTAGCTGACAGAGATTATCTTATGGAGTGGGGTAGTACAGCATATGATGCATTGTTGGCCAAGGAAGATGAGGTGAGTGAGCTTACTGAGCAGCTTGAGGTGACTTCTGAGATTCTTGAGAGTACACAGTTGGCTTTCAAGGAGTCACAGTTTCATTTGGCTAAGGTGACCATGGAGTTAGAGCGACTACAGTCTTTATCTAATTCTATACGGTCACAAGCTATGGTGTTTGGTGATTCGAGGATGTCCATGGCTGAGATTGTCAGAGACAGAGGAGATGGGGATGCATCCATCCTTGATACTAACATTGGCATATCAGGTTCATTCCCACTAGAGTCAGGTTTAGTTGAGTTGGGTATTGTAGCAGATTATTGTATGCCTGACAGGGTGGTGGCCTCTAGTACTGAAGGCACAGAGACTAGAGATGTATCAAAGGTCATGTGTGATGTTGGTGAGTGGACAGTTGGCATGGTTCCTACTAGTAATACTACTCCCTTGGTGATATCTTTGGAGGTAGTAGTCAGTTCCAACATGGTTGATGATCAATTGCAGTTAGTTTCATCTGGATTACAGTCTGAGCCATTGACTGAGATTGGCACATTCTATCGGCATTACACTGTGAGGTACGCTCATCAATTTACCTTTGATGACCATGTTGATGAGATTATGATACAGAGATGTACTTTGGTTCCTAGTGCTTATCATCAGTTATGGAATAGTTTGATGCCTCGAGATGAGAGTTGTGATGGGCACGACATGGCGACAGGTTCTGTAGTTGATAGCTTGATAATACATGACTTAGAGTAGGAGTTTTGGAGTGATGCTTCAGCAAGTGTTGTTATTGATTCTACTCCTTTGGCTATGACATCTCCTGACTTAGCTAGTGATCAGTCATAGTGGGTTGTATCACTTGTTCATGGTGAGCTGTTGACTGAGGTTGGTTTTTTTAATCAACATTATATTGCAGGGTATGTACATCAGTTAAAAATTGATCCTTATGCTGAGGAGTTGATGGCAGGAAAATTTGGTTTGGGTTCCATTTCTTGTTGTTTATCTTGTGATGGCTTTTCACCATTAGAGGTGCATGGGAGTTATGGTTATGAGATAGTGGCCAATAATCTACAGAGTTGTGTTGACTGCAGGAGTTGTACAGTGTGTGGATTCTCCATACTTGGTATAGTTTCATTTGAGAGCATTCACCATTGTTGCAGAGTTGGATTGTACATTCCATATAGGCCAGTGGAATGCATTGATGGTATTTACTATGTTGGTAGTCCACTTTACTTGGGTTTTGATATTCTAAGAGTTTGTGTCTTATGGGTTTTTGACTGTGGTAATGGTGATTTTGGAGTTTGGTTGAGCTATAATTGCCAGTTTGATTATGGATTCCTCTTGGTCATATTGCAGAGGATCTTGCAGGAGTCTGTGTTAATTGGTAGTAGTATAGTTCATGACTACATTTGGGATCCAGGAGGATTGATTGGTTTATTGTTTAGCCATTGCTTGAGGACAAGAAATGTTTGGGAGGGGAGGACTTGTCATGTCCCTTTTTCAAATAATTAAAAAATAATAATCTTTGCTAAGACAGGCAGGCCCAAGAAAGTGAAGTTTCAGAAAAAGGGAGTTAATCTTTGGAAACCGTTGGACTAATAAATGATAATTATTATTAAAATGTGTTTCATTAACCTCTCTTGGACGTGAGTTACAGTTATGCCCTTTTTAAAGAATTTTGGAGGAATTTTGGGGGGGATTCCAGACTTGATTTTCGCTCATTCTTTGTTATTCTTCAGAGGTTGCCAAACCTGTGGAGAAGGAGACCCAAGAACGGGAGTTTGGAGGTTTCCAGGGAGACCCAAGAATGGGAGTTTGCAGGTTTCTAGGAAGGCTAAGGACGGGAGTTTGAAGCCATTCCATGTGCATGCTCATACAGAGTTTGCCTTTGTGCTGAACAGTGTAGATTTGTGGGTTTTTGGGTGTGTTTTTTGCATGAGTTTGGTGTTTTCAGTTGAGCATTTCATATCAGTTTTGGTTGCTGCTTTATTTCAGACTTTAAGCTATTAAAATAGAGCTGAATATATTTATTGGGACGTGATTAAACTTTTGAGATAGTTTATTAGTGTTTTTGTGGTGTTTCCGGGCATTTTGTGTTAATTTCGGGAGCCCAATGAGCATAGTTTTTGTCCTACATTTGTGAGCTGTTGTGTAAAGGCTATATATATTTGGAAACATCATTTTGTAGGCTGTTATGCTGCTGAAATTTCTATAAAAATTTCCACTTTCAGATTTATTAATAACAGGTGAAGCTGTGAAGCTTTTTGGCACTATTTTCAGCATACCCGATTTGGGGTTTCTTGAGAAATTTGGTGGATCTTTGTGAATAGCAGTTGTTTGATTTTGAAAATCTGATTAGAGGTGTGAAATACCATATCAAATCAGAAAAGGGGACATTTCATCCTATGACCGAACGACAAAGCAAATTGTATGATCGTATGGGTAAATTGGTAGGCTTTCAATGCTACAAAATATTGGTGTGTCATAAGATCATAAAGGAGTTTCAAGAAGGGCCTGATTACGATAGGTTGATGATTGTAAGATTATAGAGATTATAAAGAATGCCTTCGACCATTAGATACATTGGTGATTGTATGATCGTAAAGGCTAGGCTCCAAGCTGAAGATAATACGAGGGTTTTGAATTCGTTTGATGATCGTAGGATCATAGGACTTTGAGTTGACCATGAAGGTGTTTCACTTGGCCAGGCTGGAAAATAAAGGGATCTTCAACCAATGAAATTACAGGAAGGGTACAGGATGAAAGTTGAATATGTTTGACTTATTGATATATATTTGATTTGGCAAACATTGAGAATAGTAAAGATGGCTCTTAATGATCAAATCATTCATTTGATCGTCTGGAACTACTTTTTGCTTTCTCCAAGCCTAGTGAATGAATTTTTTATCTTCTTTCAGCTATTAGTTATCCATCTACCCAATCTTCAATTAGGGCTACCATTTCTGTCCCTTCCAAAGTTGAATATGCATATGGAAATTAGATTTTTTGCATATGGGTGCCCACCTAAGAAAATCCTTCTATTTTAGCATTGATGTCTCTTTGTAACTTGATAATAGTGGTTGATTTCCTGGCTTCTAGTAGAAGTTTCTCAATTATGCTTGAACTATAAAAGAAAGTTTTGTACCCTTTCAAAGGGTAGATTTTTTATATGATTCTTTAGTATTACTTCCCATGCATGCTACTATAATTTATTGTGCCTCTAAGCCATTGTAATTCTTTGTTGTATCTCTTTTAGCCATTAACACATTGTTCAAGATTTATTTTCTTCTAGTTAATGTTCTTGTCTATATTCTGCAATTTGCATAATTATATCTATTTTTGGCATTTAAATGATATTGAATGAAGTTTCTTCCTATAGCTTTTTTTGTTGTTTGATCTACATGTGGTTGTTAGATTAAGCAAGATCTAAATCTGTATTCTTTGAGGTTATAACTGGTTAACTATGCATGTATGGGGAGAGATAAGATCAAACACTCTATTTTGGTGCATCACCTCCTTAGAATAGATTAGGTAGTTTTCTTCTATGCATTCCTTCTCCCTTTTCCTCTCCAAGAGTAGTTAGGTGCAACTTGATAGTAAAGGAAGCCAACCTTCTCCAGAGACTCAATCTCAGAGTTTAAGTCCCATAGCTTGGAGGTTGTTTGCATGTTTCACAAGGTTGTCCTTAGATAAAACATTTGGATAAGGGTGCAAGCTTTTGTGACAATAATTTTTGGCATGCTCGGTGGGACAATATTTAGAAGATTTCAAAGCCTACTGTTGTCAAAAGAGAAGAATTTCAAGTTGATGCTAAGAAGATAGTGTTGCTCTAAGTATTCTAGGCCTTCAAGATGCTCATTTCCACAAAGCACTTAGCAACTCTACACCCTTCATATATGATTTCAGACCAAGTTGCAGTGATTCATGCCCAAAGTTGAAACAAGGGCATCTTCTAAAGATAAATTTTAGTACCAAGGGCTTTCATTTTCAAATCCTAGAAGAAGAAAGACTAGAGTATCTTTATCACTAGTTAGCAATATAGAAGAAATGCATACCCCTACAAGATCAATCTCCACTCCTCCTATTGTGAGATCTCAACCTAGAATATCCTCTACTCATATCAATAGGTCACTTGCTTATATGGCTAGAGCTCATGCTTTTTCCACCTTTAATGGTGCAAGTCCTCTTTTGTTAGCCCAAAGACATGACATACCAGTAGCTACACTTAAAAGTATGCCTGAATTTACTAGTGAAACTTCCATCTCTCCCTTAGGACACATTCTAGAGGTTTCAAATGTCTACAATATCCATGGTATTACAGAAGATGATGTGCCTATTAGAATCCTAGCTTCATCTTTAAAATGGAAAGCCCTACAATGGTATAGGGGTCTACCACATAGTTCTATAATAGATTGGGATGGGTTAGGAGTAGGACTATGTAAACATTTTAAGGACAAAAGTGACTATTTGTTACTTTTAGAATAGCTAACTACTATAAAAAGAGCCCCCCATGAATGTATGGCTGATTTCAACTACAGATTTAAAAAGACATGGGACAAAATACCTACTTGAGTGAAGCCTACCCTCGGTAATGCCTTCTTGCATTACCTCAGAGCCTTTAATAGTGATATTACCATTACAATCCAAACCGTGGGAGGAGACATATTACCTGATGCTTATGAAATTCAATAAAAGAAGAAAATATTTTAATAAAAGGAGGAAAGTTAGCTCCAAGGCCCCCTATGCCTTTCTTCCTTGATATGCCAAATCATCAACTAACAATAGCCCTTATTCCTGTTGGTCTAATTTTTCACAATGCAAAAATTTTGGAAAATTTTTAGTGAAAAATCATTTGAGTCTTTGTGTCTTGCAAATTAGGGTTTTGTTCCTTGTATTTTCAAACCCTTAGATTGCCCTAGTTTATAGCCTGGTCTCCGTGTCTTTTAAATTCTATTAAATTCTCAAGGTTTTTCTTCAAAGAATTTCTCAGAAACCCTAGTGCCCTATCTTATTTTACCCTAGCTTTGAAAAGCCCTCAAAATAGTTTTTCATAAAAATGATTTTGAAAATATATCATTTTACCCTAAGTTTGGGCCTACGTGAGCATGGTTTTATTAAAAGCTCATTTTAAAAACTTATTGACCATATTATTTTATTAAGAAATGCACAAAGTATTATTAATTCTGTGTGACCGTTGATCTTGTTCAGATCAACGGATATTGCATTTTCGCAATGTTGAGATGCAAGGCTTTTAAATAAAGTAGGCAAGCAGTTTTTGGACACGTAGCAAGGTGGGGTCGGGAGTTCTTAGTATATGTTGTGGTGTACCAAATTGAAAAGTGATTGCTGACATGTAATTCTAGTTGTGTCGTTAAGGAGGTTTCCCTACCAGATGTGATCAAAGTTTGGTCAGCCATAGATCCTTCAAAGATCAAGGGCTGGCGCAAGCCCACAGTAAAGAACTACTCATTCAATAAGGAATGTAGGAATGCACCTTTGTTCCACATGTCGTAGTGGGGCCACGATTAGGATAGGAAACTGAGTTGTGTCATGTTGTATGCCACCTATGCTTAGCTGGAAGTACTTATGTTACAGGCATGGAAGTTTTAGAGATTAATGTAGTAGTCAGATTGGTTGGAGCAGGAGAATTGAAAGTAGTCTTTTCATTGGCCCAAGTAGATGAAGCAACCATAAAGTGCAAATTTTTTCTTACACCGTTGATCTTGTCTTGATCAATGGAGGGCGCTTGCCCACATTGAAAACTTGAATGAAGTTTAAATAAAGCGGGTATGCGCCATGTGCACATGTGTCTGTGGTGATGTCACTATTCCCAACTCAAAAGGATTAAAGGTATAATCAGTGTCATCGTTGATCTTTCAAAGATCAACAGCTGGTGCAATCCTGCAATATGGAGATGCTCGTTCAATAAGGAAAGCGAAAATGCGCCTGCTTGACACGTGGAAAAAATGATGTCAAGTATTCATTCGCTCAGGAGGTAATATGGGACCCGCTTGTGTGGAGGTTGTCAGAAGGCACAGACTCACATGGAGACTTCCTATTGGTTAAAATGGTTGATTGGGCCTTAGTCAATTGTAAATTTGTGTAGTCATTGATCTTGTCTTGATCAACAATTGGCACTTATCCACTATTTTAAGATGCAACAAATTTAATCAATGCGGGAGAGCGATAATGCGACACATGGCCCTGCTCCTAAGGACATAAAGCTTATTACTTTTTTGAATTAAAGCCATCTGATCTGGTGAAATCGACATATGAGATTTGAAATTCTGATGCAACTTGAGAAAAAACGGCTATTGGAAGTTAATTTGGTTCAGAGCTCATTCATGTGATTCCAATGCTCGAATATAATTCATGATCTCACCATCTATTGAACCACCGAATTGCAAAAGGCTATCAGAATACAAAAAAATTTCCAGAGCCAGGGCATGGAATTTCACAAGGAAATCCAGTGAATTGCAGCAAAGAATTTCACAAAGTAAAGCAAAATTTTGTGGTTAAGTGCTTTTAAAGCTTTTGAGTAGTAAGATTTTGGTGAGATAGAAATTTTAAAATTTTAAAATGCCTCCACGTAAAGAGTTTACTGGACAGACTAATTATCTGAAGCGCTCTGTGCATGATGACTTTTTAGAACAATTTCCTTTATCTGTACATGAAATAACTAAGGGAAGGGATTTGATTCCTAAACACCCTAGGGTAGCCATAGTAGAGGGTTTCTATGACAAAGCTAACTGGGTACGAGATGCCCAGATCTCCACGGGAGGTCTAAAGTTGTTTAGAAAGTGGTTTTCAGAGCAAAAATTGGACACTCCTATGAGCAATGTGTGGGAATTTGACATTGGTAAATTAAAAATCCCCACAGTTTTCTTTGATAGTGATTTGTTGATGGATTTGGCCAAGAAATATGATCCAATTATGGGGTGGGTAAAGAACCATGTTGGGGTAAATCTTTTTAGGGTTTGCCCTGAATTAATTAGAGATGTTTTCAGTCTTAACCCTAACCATGTTATGCATGAAATTATTGATATGGATGATTTTCATGCAAGGTACAATGCACAAAGGGTTTACATAAGAATAGGGCCACTGTAGGAGCATGCTGCTAAAATTGGTACTTTTCTTGTGATTACAGCCAGCATTCCTGAACCATTACTAAGAAGGCATTTTAACCTTAGGGCTCAGGCATTGTATTTTTCTCTTTGCAAGATTTTTGGAATAGATGAAGCCAAGCAAATCCCAGGCTCAATTGTCCTCATAATGGCTCAAACTCTTCAATTTGGGATGAGCACTATTCTAGATTTTGCTACTTTCCTTACAAAGGAGATTCAAAATGGTTTAGTGGGGATAGCACAGGGAAAAGTGGATAAACCTTTCTATTGGTATTCCTTACTCATGTATGTATGTTTGTATAAGGGATTTACCTTTTTCTCCAAGGAAATTGAACTGGAAATAACTAGGGATGGAGAAAGGAATCCAGTTCAGTTGTGGAGTGTGGATATGACCTCAAAAGCTACAAATGCCAGTTATGTGAGGTTTGACATATACTTTCCATCAAAGCTTATTTCACTCTTAGGAGGAGACAGCCTTAGGATTCCACAAGCACTACTAGAATTGGTCAGACCCAAGGACCATGCAAAAGGGCTATTTTTCAGTCATAACTGGGGGGATATAATCCCTTACAATGTTTCAATAGTAATAAGAGTATATGGCTTCTTGGGAAAGCCTCATATTCTACCTTTCCATGTGCCTTTGAAAATAGAGATAGCAGAATTGTTATGGCGGATAGGCACTATTGATGAAAGAGATCTGCCAAAGAAGGGTACATTCTTTCCAATTGTTACTGTAGTGCATGATTTTGTTTTTGTGAAGAAGGGATGGAAACATCTTAACTTATTCCTGGATAGATACAACATGGCAGAGTCTCATGCTAGATTTATTGATCCTGAAGGTTTCTATGATCTCTTAAGAGAGAGGACAAAGGCTTCTCATATGGTACACCAGGTATACTATCCTGAGGATGTTATTAGGAATGTTTTTTCTTTACAAGAGCAGGAATTGAGAAAAGAAAAATGGATAGTATTCAGTAAGACTTTAGAATTCATTAATGCTTTTGACTCCAGTTATGACCCATTAAAAGATAAGAAATATTGGGGAGCCAAAATGCAAGCATTAATGAATAAATTTTCTATAATAATCCAAACCATGAATGAGAAGAAAGCTAGATATGTTGAAGCATATCTAGATAAGGCAACAAAGGTGCAAAGAAGGATAAGCAGTAGAAATCTGGTGGCTCCTGGCCAGTATACCTTACAGAAAAGGGTAGGTTATGTGATGATTCAAAGTGTGTAATAGGCTCCCCTTCATCTGAGGCCAAGACCAGAAATTCCATTAGCAGTTAGTGCTCCAAAAAGGCAAAAATTGGAGCAAGGGTATTCTTCTTCTCAAGTAGAACAATACTCCCCAAGCTAGTCCCCAATCTAGATTGATGATGACACATCTTTAAGGGAACAACTTAGACAAATTGGTGGAGAAGGGGATGTAATTGTTACTTCTACAGACTTGGAGATTGGAGAGCCACAAGAACCTCCTACACCTTCCTTGGACTTGACCATTGCTGATTACCAAGGTAAGGAAATTGATCTAATAGTTTCCCAAGCCTTTGAAAGGTTTATTAATGATGATAATTTTGTAAAATCTAGGGCTTTTCTCAATTTTTGTGGAGATTAAACATGGGAAATTTCAAGAAAACTTGTGAGAAGATAAAGGTAGAACAACCAGACAAACTTGATTCAAATATTAAGGAAGAGGTAAAGTCTAAATTTTTGAATGACTTTTCTCAATTTACTCCTGAACGTAGGAGGTAGATAGTTAAATAATCAAGAGTCCTCCTTCTAAAAAAATGGGATATAGAAAATTCCATTGTTTTTTATTCAGTAAGAAAACAGAGGGATGTTCCACTAAGGATTCCGGAAGAAATATTACAGGCTCATAGAGTAGTCAAGTTTAGTGATGACCACCAAGCCCTTGTTATATGGTCCATGGAAAAAAAGGAACAATACCAGAATGCATGAGATTTCCACTGCAGAGCATACTAGTGCATTGACAGTGTTCAGGGCTGGTGAGATAGGTAGTAAACAAATAATTGGAATGGCACCAAAGATGCTAAAATTTGGTAGCATGGTGTCTGGCCAAGAGGAAGATAAATTTGCCTAACTCAATGCTAGGTTTGAAGAATTTTTGAAAGCATATGAGAAAAGGGGTATGCAAATACAATCATTGGAAAATAAAGTAACTCAAATGGATAAGATTCTTAGGAAAAGAAAATTAGGAGAGTCTAGTAAACCCAGGATTGCATACCCCCGATGGCCACCTGTTGAGCCTTTTAAATCAACACCAATTATTGAGATACCTGATACCCCAGAAAGTCCTTAGTTCTATACCTTAGAGGATTTTCAGAAAGAGAAGAATAAATTATATGCACTACATGTTGAACTAAATGATCAGTATGAAGAAAAATTGAGGCGGGGTGTCATGCATTTGGTAGATAGAATTGAATGGAAATCATTTTTTGATTTGTTATCAAGGATTGCAACCATCAGGGATGAATTGAGGAAAAATGAAGCTACATTCAGACCCCTTATGCAGAAATGGATAGAAAGAAGTAAAGATATCACTACTATGTTTATATCTGTCATTCAACTACCATGTCATCAAATAGAATAGATCTTTGATTTGCTAAATAAATTGAAAGGTTTTGATGAAAAACAAGATTCTTTTCAAAAAAGATTAATTATTTTCTTTTCCAAATATGTTGCAAAGAAATTTGATTTATTTCCCTGTGCTCTAAAAAGTGTTGATAAAGTGAAAGAAAAAGAGGAGTGGAAAAGAGAATTAGATGAAAATCTTTTTGAAAGGATGAATAAAATTACTAATGAAACTGGTCATTTGTTATGGGCAAGGAAAAATGAGGAGCTAGTAAAAGTATGGTTATTTTATAATGATGTCAGGAAAAAACTTGTTGATATAGAGGCAATTGCAAACTCTTTAATAACTATACAAAGAGAGGTTCTAAATTTTGATTGGCTAGAGGACACTACCTACAATGAGTGGAAGGAAAAGTTTATGTCTATAGAACAAACAGAAGGAGATGATGAGGTGGAGGATGATGATAAAGAAGAGGGTACAAAAGTAGAAGCCACCTCTACCATTGATGATAAAGACAAAGAGGATCCTTAGGTAGTAGGAGATGACTCATCACTGTCACATTTGATGGCCACCTATCCCGAGGAACTAGAATGCTAAAGGAATCTGATCATAGTATTTTTGTCTTTCCAAAGGGAATAACAGAAGTAAACCCACATAGGAATGTTCGATGTATTAATCTTTCTGTTACTTGCATTTTGTCTTTTTGTGACAGGTGTGTGTAAATATCTTTTGAAGGACACTTGTCAATCACATTTGCCCTTTGCTTGTTGCAACCCATGCCTATATAAATGAGTTTTCAAGGCAATGTGATGGTCCGAAAACACTTGTATGATTGTTGTTTTCTCTCAAGAAAAGTATAGACAGGCGGTCCAATAATATGTAGTTGTTTTGAGTTTGCTTCCAATTGTACTCTTTGATGATATTGAAATGACAGAACCAGCAAAATGTTCTAGGCTTTTCTTTGAATTCTATTGGCTATCATATTTATCATTCAAAAGGATAATATAAAGGGGTATTTACACTATATTTGTGTCACCGATTACTGTCTCCATTTTATGAGTTTGTTTACTTTGACGTCATTTAAATAAGGTTTAATTGGTTGAATGCAATTTGGATGGGTTGTACGTTGGTTTTATTATTTATTTTAATTCAAGAAATTATGGAAATGCTTCAATAAATTAGTAAGGTTTGTGAGCTTATGAAAGGGATATTTCATAAGGGAAATGGGTGATTACAATTGATTTGTTCATTTACAAGTTATTTGAATTAGATCTCTCGCCAATAGTCAATTTTCTTCCCAATGGATAAGGCACCGGTCACATAAGTCAGAAGTGGGCAAGGGTGAATTCTACTGCTACATATCAAATTATTTTAAAATCAGAACCATTTCATTCCATTTTTTTTAAAGTCACAAATGCTAGTTAGCACTCGTTTGCATATAGTTTTTCGAGTCTTAGATAGCCACTAATTCCAGGAATACTTGTAAACTGATAGGAGATTTATAACCAGATCTACTTATAGGGGATGCATATAGATCTTAGAGAGCTTTTAGAGAAAATTGATAAACTGTCGATGTGCCTGAGGGTAGAAGATGAGAATCAAAATGAAACTAAGATAATGTCATACCATAATTTTCATTAGAATCATCCTTAGGTATACCCACCTTGGTTTAGTAGAGCCTAAAGAGTAGAAAACCATTTTTGGTTTTGTTGAAGTTGGGTCAAAGTGGTTTATTCATGTAATTGCTACTAGGAATTGGCTAATCCTTAATTGTGTGAGTAATTTCACTGTGATATTGAGCATTTTTTTGCTTAGTAGTTTCAAACACCAAGAATTCCTACACCTTCCATATCACACCCCTTTGCTCTAGTCCCTAGAGCTTCCACCTCTTCAAATGGAATTGATGAAATTAAAGAGATGATGAAGTCTATGATGCAAAACATAGATAAGAGATTGCAAGGTCAAGAGAAGAAGCTAGAGGATGGTCTCTCAGTGATGCAAAAAGTTGGCAATAAGGTGGTAACTTTGGAAAGGCAACAGGCTCAAGGTAATAAGGCTCCTCAAATATAATATCAAACTCCAAATAATGGTAGGCCTCCAAATAAAAATCATGGTAACATTTCTTTTGATCATGGTAGGTAGAATGGTCATGCTTCTACTTCAAGTGCAAATCAAAGTAGGGCCATAGTCCCTCAAAACAATATGGCTCAAGATCAAGATTTTTGTCCCTCATGCAATTACTCCTATGCCTATTGTATGTGTCAAAAGGTTGAATCTTATTTGGTTTTGACCACTCAAGAGCCTATAGTAGGACATTCATATAATGAGAGCCAACCCAAAGATGCCTCACATATACAAAGACAGGGTGATTTCTCCTTCATGAATCATCAGGAGGATGAACATCGTAATGTAAACCAAGACTCCATTTCTCACAATACTAGAAGAAAAAGAAGAGTTGTTGAAGATGCTACCCCTCCTCCTCCTAATCAAGTTTCAACATAAGATGCAATACCTCATGTAAAAATAGTGAATGATCAAGCCAATGTCCCTCAAAAATGAAGATACAATAATAACAGAGGAGATGTGAATGACCCTGAGGTTATTCTATCTCAACGTCCTACACATGCAGCTCCTGAGGATTCTACCAAAGAAATTAATGCCTCATTTAGTGTGGTAGAGAAGATGAAGAAGAAAAATGTGAATATGTCCATGTGCGATGTTGTTGCTACTATACCTATGTAGAAGAGGTTGTTGTAGCAAGAATTATAGATCATCAAATGAAAGGATCAACCACCTATCATGGAGAGTGCCACAAGTCTTGAACAACTATCAAAGAAAGGAGAAATGTCTAAAAAGGTTAGACATCCTCCATTTTATGTTTCCCTAATTATAGGGGATAAACTAGTCCATAATTGCATGATTGATTCAAGTGCTAGTAGTTCAGTTATGCCGAAGTGTGTTGATGATGATTTGGAAATGAAATATGAGCCCATTGTTAGGGATGTATTAAAATTGGATGGTCATACTATCAAGACTATAGGGATCCTAAGGCCCTACATGCATGCTCTAGTTGTACTGTAACTCAACATATATTAGTTGATAAGGTTAAGCCACTGTTTTCCATTTGTCTTTCAAGAGATTTTATTGCCCAAATAGGTGGCTACATATCTTTTGATTGGCCATATATGTTTTTTAGAACAAGATATGGCCAAGGCTTTAATCAGAGTAGAGCCTCTATCCCTCCATAATATTGAGTCCTACACCCCTAATCTGATCAATATGAATTGTACTGTCATAGAGATAGATGAGAATGACATAGTAAATGAACCTACTACTTCCCTAGCAGAGACAACTGATTTTCTCTTAGATGAATGAGCTAATGCATACCAATTTGATCCTATATTAGGAAACCTTGAGATAGGCCTTAGTACATACCATGTATCAGAAAAGGATGCTCTTGTCCCTAACCTTATGAAGACCAAAGAAGATATGAGTGGGATATGGAGTATGTACTTTGACAAATCAAGTAATAAGAATGGATCAAGGGTTGGTGTGATGTTGATTTCTCCTATACTAGTAAGGTACTACTTCTCCTTTAGGCTCAAATTCAGTTGTACTAATAATGTGGCCAAGTATGAATCCTTGATTCAAGGTCTTCTACTTGCTCAAAAAAGAGGAATTCAAGCATTAAGTGTATATGGGGATAGTAAGTTGGTGATTAATCAAGTGAGAAATCAAAATGCCACTAAGAATGGTTTGCTCAACTCTTATAAATATAGAGTATGAGATTTTCTTGAAGGTTTCAATGTATTTAATATTCAAAGAATCCCTAGAATGGAGAATAGACATGTTGATAGACTTATAGTAGTGGGTGCATCTTATGATGTGCCAAAGAGCCTTGAAGCTAAAAAGAAGTAGTAGATTAAAGTGGTAGTTAGTCTTATTATTCTTGACAACAACACCAACTGGAAAGTGTTTGAATCTAATGCACAAATTGTAAGTTTCTTATAGAATGAGGTAGAATTCTCAAAGAGAAATTAGTCAAGGTTGCATGGCCAATATTGTTATCAAATCATCAATCTTAGTTCCAACAAGTTTCCTAAGGGTCTCATTACCTTGGAAAGCATCTTTAATCCTAATGACCAAGCAAGGGACAGAGGTATGAACCTAGCTTCTCACAAAGATGATACACACTAGTTGTGGTTGCTAATGGAAAGACCTTAAACATGAGGAAGGTATGTTCTAAAACTAAGAAAAAAAATTTGTTCATCTATGTCAAGCATTTAATGATTATTTTCTTGGACATATGATGATTTAAAGGGTTTTGACCTAAGTTTGTTTCATTATACCATAGATTTAATTGATAATGTCAAACCTGTAAAGCAAAAACAAAAGCTAGTGAATCCTAAAATTGAGCCATTAATGAGAAAGGATCTATTAAAGTTGATTGAGGCTAATATGATTTTCCCTATCAAGCACTCATCATGGGTATTAAACCTTGTCCCTATTAGGAAGAAGAATTGTGAAATTAGATTATGTGTGACTTTAGGGATCTTAATCAAGCCTCTCTTAAAGATCATCATCCTCTCCCTTCCATGGAATAAATACAGTCTAAGGTTAGTGGTTTAGAGAGATTCTCATTCTTGATGGATTCTCAGGTTATAACCATGTGCTAGTTAAGGAGGCTGATAGATACAAGACTGCATTCACCACTAAGGGGGGCACTTATGCCTTTAGCAAAATGCCCTTTTCGTTAACTAATACATGTGCCACCTTCCAAAAGGCAATGGAGATGCCTTTCAAGAACATGATTGAAATGTTTGTGTTGGTATACCTTGATGATATCATAGTGTATTCAAAGGATGTATCAAATCATTTGGGTCATCTTAGACAAGAATTCATAAAATATAGAGAGTATGGAGTATCCTTAAATCCAAGCAAGTATGTCTTTGCTACTAATCAGGGAAATTATTAGTAAACATTGTATCTAAGGATGGTTTGACTATTGATCCAAAAATAACTAAAGCCATAATTTCTCTTTTTCTTCCTAACCATAAGAAAGGTCTACAAAGTTTTCTTGGTAGAATAAATTTTGTGAGGAGATTTATTCCTAATTTCGATACCATGGTAAAACCTCTTACAGCTATGCTTAAGAAGAATATAGTCTTTTCATGGACCACGAAAGGGAAAGAGAGTTTTGAAGAGTTTAAAGAAGCCATAGCTTCAGTCCCTACTCACATCAATTTGAATTTTGAGAAGGATTTCATTCTTTATACCTTAGGTGGTGAGTCAAGCATTTATGTTGTCTCGACTCAAGAAAATGATAAAAATGAAGAACTTCCCATAGCCTACTTTAGTGAAGGCCTTAAAGAGTATGTAGACAAATAGAGTTATGTAGAAAACCAAGCCCTTCTAGTCATAAGAGCTTTAAAGAAATTTAGACACCTTCTATCTCATAACAAGATCCATTTGCTAGTGGCTCATGTTAGTGTGAAGGACTTTCTTTTGAGCAATGACATTAGTGAGAAGAGAGTTGTATGGGTCACTAAGGTAATGGAGTATGATGTTGACATCTAGATCACCATGTTGGTATGAGGGAAAGGATTGTGCAAACATATGACCTCATCTCAGGAATTAGACGAGGAAGTTGCTATGGTATTGACAAGACAACAAGAAGTAAGAAATGATAATCCAATGAGTTAGATAGATGCCATGAAGACCTTCTTAGTAGGAAATGGATATCCTCAAGGGTTGAATAGGGCTAAAAGGAGATAGTTCATATTGTAGTCAATTTCCTATGCTATAGTTGATGGTATCATGTTTAGGAGAGACTTCAATGGATCTTCGCTAAGATGTATTGATGCAAATCAAGTTGATAGAGTGATCAAGGAGCTTCATGATGGTCCTAATGGTGGCCATTTTTTGGCAAGGATAACTACCATGAAGATAATGAGAGTTGGCTATTATTGGCCATCCTTATTCCATGATTGTCTCAGACATGTGAGAAAGTGTGAAAAATGTGCTTTCTTTTTTGCTAGGCAAAGACTTGAAGCTCTTCCTCTTCATCCCATTTAGGTGGATCAGCCTTTTTCTCAATGGGATTAGATTTCATAGGCCCTATCAATCCACCTTCTAGCTCTAGTTAGAAATGGATTCTAGCTACTATAGATTACTTTACTAGATGGACATAGGCGATTACATTGAAGGATGTCGCATAATCTTCATTTTTTGAATTCCTTGATGAAATTGTAACCAGGCTTGGTGCCCCTTCAAACATTCTTTTAGATAATGCAAAATCTTTTGCAAGAGCTTAGATTTGTGCATGGGCAGTTGATCATAATATCTACTTGAGCACATTCTCAAACTACTATTGTTAGAGAAATGGATTGACTAAGTCATCTAACAAGAACCTAACTAGGATTATGAAAAGGACTATAGAGGATAACTAGAGGTGTTGGCATCAAAAGTTGAAAACAACACTGTCGATTAACAGAATAACACCTAAGAGAGCCATAGGAAATTCTCCTTTCATGTTGGTATATGGTAGAGAAGCTAGGCTTCCTATTTCATTAGAGTTTCCTACTCTTGATTTGGTTCATCAGTTGGAGCAAATTGAAAATGATGCTATGTCTATAAGAATGGAAGAATTGATGGAGTTGAGAAAAAAATCAGGACATACAGACCTTAGAAACATATTAACAACAAGTCAAGAAGTCCTTTGATAGGAAACCTAAGGTCAAAATTTTTAGAGAGGGTGATCTTGTGTTAAAATAGGATGTAGATAGGGTAAAACCAGGGAGGCACTCAAAATTTGATACATTATGGAGTGGTCCCTATGTGGTTATCAATTGCAAGCAGGCCAATTCTTTCTAGTTAAGTAGGCCTAATGGTGAAATTCTGCCTATTCTAGTTAATAGAATATATCTCAAGTCCTACTTCTGATGAAGGATGAGTGTTCATGTATATAGTTAGCTAGTTGCTTTCAGCCTTTTCTTGCTTTCCAAGAAGTGCATGAGTGCATGTGTTTTTTTTGCAAAGTTTTTAGAGGATTTTGGTTCCTAGTTTTAGTTACGAGGGTGACTCTATTTCCTAATGGATGCACAAATCATTGCTTTATGTGTAGCAAGCTTGCATCCCCCCTAAGTCACCAGAATTGTTGGTCATTTTTGCCTTCCTACCAAAATTACCATATTTGAATTCAAACATATTAACGTCCATATATTTGAAGTATTCAAATTGGGACACACATAATATATCTTTAAATACTTTAGGTTAAATCTCATTTCCTAAAGTAATTGTGCACTTTAACCCTTTTGTGGGCCTGCAACTTTCCCTACTGTCAGATCTTCCTAGATCTATGGTCGTCACAATCTCACTTTACCAAGAAGCACAATCTTTAGACAATGTGAGAAAGCGGTGAGTGCACATGTGTACATGGTAGGGCCAGTTTGGAAGGTAATAATGTACTTAGAAATTGTGTTTAAAGGAAAAGACAGTCAGATGAAGTTGTTGAGAATAGATGTAGGAAGATTGTTGAAGAAGACTATGGAGAACATATTGATATAATTTTGATCAATATGTTTCAATCATTTTTTTGTCAGTGATGTCAAATCTACTATTTTCTAATAAGAGAACTACTTATATGATTTAAGTACTATCACTTATTTGATTGATGAAGAGGATTTGATCAAAAGGTGTAATAATAGCACCTAGAGCAAAGGTTGAGTTATGATATGTAAAGGAGTACAAGAATCAACTAAGACTATGATAACATGATGTATTTAATAATCTACTTAAGGTCACAAAGTCTAGTTACGCTAAGTGAGTATAGAAGAACAATTTAAACAAAGTTTTTTTGCCAAGCTTGACTGAGTGGATAGTAGGTGCCGAGTAGAGTCAGTGCAAGCCAAGCAGAAAATCAGTTTGAGTCAAGTAAAAGTCTATTCTAGTGTATGCTAAGAAAAATAGTGGATGCTGAGTAAAGTTTAGTTGATGCCAAGAACTAGTAAACTTTAGTTCATGCTAAGTGATTTTATAGAGGATGCCAAGCAATGCAAGATGTGTCAAGCATCAGAAGCAAGTTAACTTCGAGTTGCTACATTATTTGAAAGATTGTGAATTTGATGGATCTAAGTTGATAAGTTTATTTTCTTGGATTGTGTGGACTAGGTGAAAAATAAGATTGATGAACCAGTGGTATAGAATTCAAGGTAAACCATTTTGAGGTGAATTCAAAGAGGATTGAAGGAGAAGTTTCTAGAAGAGATATGAAATATGGGGTAGATTCATTGTATGCTACCTAATATGTCCTAACCCTAAATTGGATGATGGAGAATGAGTGGAAAAAGATCTTAATTTCCTATTTATAGGAATGGCTAGTAAAAAATAAGGGTTGTTATATGCAAGAACCTAAGGAAGACAAGGAGTCAAGGGTTTTGCTTCGTCAACTGACCTAATAGAAGAGCTTACATTGGCATGTTAGGCAAGAAGGCTTAAGGGTACGAATGCTTGAAGGGTGAACAAGCTATTAGAGCTGAAATATGTGAAGGCCAAGTAGAATGGAGGATTGAAACAAAGATCTGTAATCTACAAATGGAGTTGCCAGTAGTTATCACATCAAGCCTTACTATTACTATCTAATAATTGTATCAATCTAGGGTAAATCCTTTGGATTAAGGTTGACCTAATAGTCATTTGTAAATTCTTTAATGGGGTGAAATTCCAAGTGAATGGTCTAAAGTCCTCTAACAAGTCTCACTCCTAATAAGGTGATTGAAATCCTTTAACAGGGTCACATTTAATAGTGTGTATTGTAACTTTTAATAGGGTTGGCCTTTCACATGGCATCACTTCTAAAGAGTGAAAAAGGGTAGCATATTACTAGTGGTTTTCCCAAATTTGGGTTTCCACATAAATCATTGTGTCAAGTGTGTTGATGAATTTGTTATGTTTCATGTTTACATTTCTACAAATTGAATTAATAGTAACCTACAAGTTTTAAGTGATTACATAATCTTATGGATGCATGCATGATGATAAATGTTTTATGGGTTCACAAAGCTATAAAAAAAATATTTATAATACATCTCAACCCTGGATAACTAATTCCCCACCCCCTCTCAATTATTATAAAGTATTCCAATATAAGTGTTCTGATCTTACGATGAAGCAATGTCATAAGATCGTAGTTAGAAATGATGAGACTGTTGAAGTCATGACAAAGGGCTAAGTTAACCATGATCATAAGATTGTAGTGTCAATTAGCTATATCATAACATCGCAAGGAAAGATCAAGGGTATAAAAAATGAATGATGAAGTAGATCATAAGATCATAAGGGCATATTGGTAGGCTTCTGATGCTATGAAATGTTGGTGTCTTGTAAGATCATAAAGGAGTTTCAAGAAGGGCCCGATGTTAAGATAGGTTGACAATTGTAAGATCATAGAGATTATAAAGAATACCTTTGACCATGAGATACATTGGCGATTATAAGATTGTAAAGGCTAGACTCCAACCTAAAGATGATATGAGGGTTTTGACCTCATTTGACAATCATAGGACCATAGGACTTTGAGTTGACCATGAAGGCATTTCACTTGTCCAAATTGGAAAATAATGGAATCTTCAACCAATAAAATTACATGAAGGGTACATGATGAAGGTTGAATATGTTTGACTTACTAATATATCTAATTTGGTGAGTGTTGAGAACAACAAAGAAGGCTCTTAATGATTCGATCGATCTTTTGATCAGCTGCAAACTTTTTTGCTTTCTCCAAGCTCGATGAATGAATTTTCTATCTTCTTGTGGCTGTGAGTTATCCATCTACCCAATATTTAGTTACGGTCACTACTTATGTCCCTTTTGGAGTTGAATATGCATATGGAAATCAGATTTTTTTGCATATGAGCATGCACTTGAGAAAATCCTTCCGTATCAGCATTGATGTCTCTCTATAACTTGATAATGGTGGTTGATTTCCTTGCTTTCTATAGAAGTTTCTTAGTTATGCTTGAATTATAAAAGAAAGTTTTGTACCCTTTCAAAGGGTTGATTTTTTCTTTGATTCTCTAGTATTGCTTCTCATGCATGCTACTATAATTTCTTTTGCCTTTGAGCCATTTTAATTCTTTGATGTATCTCTTTTAGCCATTAATACATTGTGTAAGATTTGTTTGGCTTTGGTTAATGTTCTTGTCTATATTCTATAATTTGTTTGATTGTATCCATTTTTGGCATTTGAATGATATTGAGTGAAGTTTCTTCCTATAACATTCTTTTGTTGTTTGATCTACATGTGGTTGTTAGAATAAACAAGGTTTGAATCTATATTCTTTGAGGTTATAATTGGTTAACTATGCATTTATGGGAAAATATAAGATTAAACACTCTATTTTGGTGCATCGCCTCCTTAGAATAGATTAGGTAGTTTTATTCTATACATTTCTTCTCCTTTTTCCTCTCCAAGAGTAGTTAGGTACATCCTGATAGTAAATGAAGTCAATTTTCTCTAAAAACTCAACCTCACAGTTCAAGTCCCATAGCTTGGAGGTTATTTTAATGTTTCACAAGGTTGTCCTTAGGCAAAAACTTTGGACAAGGGTGCAAGATTTTGTGACAACATAAACTATACTAAAGCCTATATGTATGATATATACCACCAAAGAACATAGAAAAACATGTAGTTAAGCATATATTAAAACAATGATCTTTTAATGATATTTGTTATCTCTTGTAAGTGCCACTATGTTCTTTTACTAGAAAATGGTGTATGAAAATTTAGCAATATATAATAAGAGACACAATGCATCGAAGTTTCTGTCTAAAAGAAAATAGAGATATATAGATTGAATTGAAGATAGAGAAAGGGAGATATGTAGAAAGATGAAGGATGAATAGAGAGAAAGGGACATATGTAGAGAAAGGAGGGATGATTATATATAGAGGACGAGAGATTGAAGTAAGAATATGCACAAATAGATATGAAGAATAAAAGAAAATAAATAAAATATTATTTGAAAATTATATATAAGTTTAGCTAAATCTAATAAATTAAATTAAATTTTTTAATTTTAAATTATTTTAGAATTCAAATATTTGAATTATTAGAAATAAATGTTTATCTTTTATATTTAAAAATGAGTAAGATTAGACTTAATAATAATTTCTATAATTTCTATATTTATTTTTTGAAATGAAGTTTAAATATTGATATTATTTTGTAATTAAATATCAATTTTAGTGTATATGACTTGACTTAAGATTTTCATAAGTTTTTCAGGAAATAAATGAATTGCATAGTTCAAAATTTGTCTTTAAGAAATTAGAAATAATTAATTAAATAATTCTTCTAATTTATTAATAAATTAAATTAAATAAAACTATATAATATAAATGAATAAATATATTTATAATATTTATACATATATCTACTCATTTATATTATAAAGCATAATTGATGTGATTACATGATTGATTATCTTAGACTATACAAGTAAACCTTACATTTAACTTTAAAAAGCTTAAACTGACACATCAATTCTAAGATTTGAACTCCCTAATAAAATATAGTTAAATTCACTCACTCAACAATTAGATGCTCCTTTCTTTTAATATATTTAATCCTATAATAATATTATTTTTAAGAAAAAATTAATCCTAAATATATATAATTCTATCCAAAAATTTGCAACTTCATTATGCTTTTTTGTGTCTTATAAATGAATAAGATGTTAAAAGAAAACTACAAGTAAGAACCAACTCAAATTTAAGGTTACAAACTAGTACATAAACGAAATAACAATTGATAAAGAGTTGCATACAAAACCAAGACTAAAACTACATTAGCTACAAAACAATTATGAATCTTGAAAAGACAGTGTTGTTAAAAACCATCACGACTTTACCATAGTTTTGTTCCACTACAATTTTACTTGCACATGTAATTGATGGTTGACCATAAGAAATAAATCAAAGGTTGTAAAAAAAAACTACTATGTGAAGCAACAATTTTTTTTTGTTTGTTTTCTCTTCTTATTTACAAAAGAAACTTGGGAACAATTTTTAACGCTTTGGATTCAATATTCGTTTGTAGAATAAGCCTCAAAATTAAGTCAAATTTAGGATAACTAAGCTTAGTTGAGCTACAAGGGTTTTCACTATGCTCCAAACCATTAGTTCATGTTGTTTAAGGGATATATTATTCCAAAAAAAAATTGACTCTTCTATTGGATAAATTTATGGTAGGACATGATTAAAATATTGTAGGAACATAATGCATGTCCTTCTAGGAAGTTATCTACACAAGATGGGCTCGATTTGGTGTTCTACATTTAGCACTATCATATTGATGTGTTGAAAAAGATAACTCTTATTTCCTTGGTAATTACATTGTCCTTGTTGTCTAGCTCTGCATTACTAAAGATTGTGTTTTTGCCACATACCTGGAGAGGTGTTTGGGAAAAGCTAATTATAGGTTGTAGAGTTGAATAATTTATTTTTCTGTAGATTTTATCAATGATGAATTTTCATTAGAGATGAGAAGGGAAGAAGTATTATAATATCTAGTTTATTTTGAGTTTTGGATGGTGCAAAATGATGTGCATCCAACCATTTTTGGGCAGAAAACTGACAACTAAAGAATTATTTCTAAATGGAAAGCTTCTACCTCTACGTATTCCTCTATAGATTTTGACATCAATTTTAAACCCAATTCTAGATTGAAGAAAGAGCCCAAAAATGTGACATCAATCCAAAATCCAATTTCAGAAGTGGTATTAAAGTGGCATAAAAAATGTAAATTTTAGTGGAGAATCAATTGGAGAGGGAGAAGAAGACATGAAAGCTCAACTAATGGAAATTCATGCTAGTCTTTCAGAAGCTTCTCTATACATGATGATTTGATTATTTCTTGGGAACTCTATAAACATGATGGTGTAAATCCCAAACCAATCTCATTGAAACCCACTTCTTTTGGTTATGTAAATTATAGGAGCTACAGGCCCCCTTGCAACCTTGTTAAACTTTGTACATAAAAAAAGACTTTTGGAGGATTTATATTCTTCTCTTTCTTTATATTTTACATTAGGCTAGGTACTTGGAAATAATGTTAAGTTGTATGGCCTTGTTTGGGAATGTACAAAGTGCTGAATTTTATATGGCATTAGTAGTTGCACTTTTGGGTATCACCACTTCTGGAGCTTCCTTGTTATCAAAAATTTAATGTGGTTGGTTAGTTGCCCCTGGAGCCAAACACCCGCCTACCCACCTGACCCTCATTAACTCAGTAGGTGATTTGAAATCTAGATGAGAGGGAAAACATTTTACAATAAGACAAAAGGAATGAATCTATTTCATTTGACAAGTTAGAGAGAGCAGAGAACTATAGAGTAGAGCATAAAGTAGTGATCGAAAGAAGATCAACATATCAGATCAAAGTTCAGAGAATAAAAGGAAGTTTTACTAAGAAGATAGAGGTTGTAGCAGCATAGGTCTTGATCTCCTTATTCTCTATGAGTTCATATTATTTTCTCCTGAGAAGCAGTAATTGCTCTAGGTGTATTGTATGTAGCCTTCAGTGTTGTAAGATTAAGTTTAAATTTTTATCAGTTTGAAGTTTTAGTATTTTCTGGTTGAAACCAAATGCTCTGAGAATTTGTAATAGTTTTAACCTAGTTGAATAGAAAGCAAGAAAGTAGGCATACAAATCTTTGTTGTCTCCTCTCTATTCCTTATTGCATGGTGTTTAGTATTTGACAAGTTCATATTTGAAAGCTTCATTGCTATGCTCTTTGCATTTTAATGGTGGAAAATTTTAGACAAAAAGTTTATTATTAGAACACTCAATTCACTCTCTAACTAAATTCACTTGGTCATTGTGTTGGTTGTGTGTTGAGCTTGTCGAGCTCCACCTTCCTTTGTTGACCAAGTTCACTGGTATCTATTGTCCTGAGTTTAGTTGGCATACTTTGTGGTGATTTTCCCCTTTTCTTCCAAGCTCACTTAGTTTCTTTTTGTCCAGTAACTCGATACCTTCTCTCTACCACTCGACACTCTCTTGTGCCAAGCAAAACTATCACTCGATACCTTTGGTTGTTGGGAAAAATTATTGAAGTTGCTATTAATTTCTCACATGTTATAAGAGATTTGAAGCCTCACATCCATAGTGAGTTTAGGAATTTTTTTTTTTCTAGGAAATTGACATGGTAGGAGATGCAAGAAGGATATGGCAATAACCACTATACTTTAATGGACAAAATTATGATACATGGGCAACGAAAGTGAAAACCATAATGGTTGCTAATGATTTGTAGGAGTTTGTAATCAATGGATTCAATGATGTTACAATCATGACATTGTATTTTTCCCTTAGTTGAAAGAATCAAAAAGAAAGGATGCAAAAGCATTAAGTTTGATAGAGACAATCTTTCCCAAGATTGCAACAACAAATTACTCAAAGGAAGCATGAGATGTCCTTGAAATGAACTTCAAGGGGACTAATAAGGCTAGAGTGGTCAAGTTACAGATAATTAAAAGGAAATTTGAGAACCTTCAAATGAAGGACAATGAATCTATTGTAGAGTTCAACACACAAGTCTCCACCTTGATAAACTAGCTCAAATCAAATGGAGAAGATTATGAAGAGAAAAGGATTGTGGAGAAGATATTGAGGAGTTTACTTTAGAAATATGAAAACCTTGTGATGACCATTAGGGAAGCAAAGGACCTTACCACATTAACTATGGATGAGTTGATGAGAACTCTTCAAGTCCATGAGAGCTTGATAAATAGATCAACAAAAACTTCCCAAGAGCAATCTTTGAAGGATCAAGAAAATTCAAGAGGCATGGGGAGAGGAAGAAATGGCTATAGTAGAGGCTCAAGAAATAGAGGTCATGGGAGGAATGGTCAAAGGAATGTTGATGCATAAAGCTCAAGATGAGCAAGTAACCAAGAGGGAGAAAGCACCTCTCAAAATAGCTCTAGAGGAGGTAAGAAGAATTACAACTCAAATAAGAGCAATGTTGAATGCTACTACTATCATAAGTATGGACATTATGCTAGTGAATGCTAGAAGAAGTAGGGTGATTAGTCAAAGTAGAATGCAAATGTGGCTGATGCGAACATGGGAAATGCAAATAATCCAACAACCTTCATCATGTGCAACATTGGTGCAGAAAGTAGCCCTTGGGTATGCTACCTAGACATTAGTTGTAGAAACCAAAGATGGGAAATAATGGAACCATTCCCATGGTGGGAAAAGGATCTATCATGGTCCACACCAAGAAAGGTGACAAGAAGGTGATATAGAATGTATATTTTCCCCTGGTATGAAGCACAATTTGATGAATATTGGAAAACTCATTCAAAATGGTTACAAGATGTTGATGGAAAATGACGAGTGTGTCATTCATGAGAAGGATGGGAGTAGTAGATTACTTGCAATAGTCCAAATGACAAAGAACTAGATTTTCCCTTTGACGATAGAGACATTCTTCTCTTCTCAAGTTAGTGTTGCACCTCTGAAACATGCATGTACAATAGTACATCATCAATAAGCTCTTAGGAGCATGATTGAAAATCCATCCAAGCTTTGGCATCTCAGGTATGAAAATCTTGGCTTTGTTGGTTTAAATTTTTTTGTCCAAGAAAAGAATGGTAGATGGTTTTCCAAGCATAGTAGATTCATATAACAAGTGTGAGGCTTGTATTTTGCATAGGCAACATAGGCTTCCCTTTAATTTTGGAAATTTTGGAAGGGCTAGAGCACCATTAGAATTGGTGCATTCTGATTTGGTAGGCCCTATGCAAAACACTTCTATTGGGGGAGTACTTATTTTATGACATTCATAGATGATTTCAGTCATAGAACATGGGTATATTTTTTGAAGAGAAAATCTAAAGAATTTGATAAATTTGTTGAATTTAAAGCCTTGGCTGAAAAGGAATGTGCACAATATGTTAAGTTCCTTAGATCGGATAGAGGAGAGGAGTATACCTCCAACTTGTTTGTAATTATTTTTTCAAAAATAATGGCATCAAGAAGGAGCTTATAGAAAGTTATACTCCATAGCAAAATGGAGTAGCTGAGAGAAAGAATAGAACCACTATTAAAATGGCTAGAAGCATGATGAAAGAAAAAGGGCTCCCAACTAAATATTGGGGAGAAGCTATAGCAACAATAGTATATTTGATCAATAGGTGTCCCACAAAGTCAATTTGTGACAAGATTCCTCTTGAAGCTTGGTTAAGGAATAGATGGATAGTTGAGCACTTGAGAGTGTTTAGATGTGTAGCATATACACATGTGCCTAAGGAACAAAGGAAGAAGATAGATGACAAAGGTGTGAAGTGTATCTTCATGGGTTATTACTTAGAATAAAAGTCTTACAGATTGTATGATCTTGTCACCAAGAAGATCATCATTTCAAGAGATGTGGAATTTCTTGAAAATCAGTCATGTGATGGTTTGGTTGATGAATCTTCAACCGCTTCAAGAAAAGTTCCAAGTATTGATGAGGAAGAGGAAGAAATTGGTGATGAGCAGGATGATGGAGCAGCAAACATTGATAATTGCAAACAAAGGAAAAAAAGGTAAGCAACCTCTTACATGTCGAGTTACAACTCTTAGTTCAAGATAGCCCTAAGCTAGTATGAAAATTAGTAGTAGCAAAAAATACTAAGAATTTAGATCCAACTCTTGCCTCCCTATTGCTAAGAAAGACTAAGAGTCTAAGGGAGATAAACCAAGATGAAAGGTATGAGGAAGATTATGATGAGATTGTTAAATTGCATTATTTTCTCATAGTAATCCAATTTACCTTAAAGAATCTATGAAGGAAGATAAATGGTGTAATGCCATGGATGAGGAAATAGATGCTATTGAAAGAAATACAACATGGGAGTTAACTAAATTTCCTACCAAGAAGCAAGTAATTGGAGTGAAATGGGTTTACAAGACCAAGTACAATGCTAAAGGAAAAATAGATAGGCATAAGGCACGATAAGTGGTCAAGGGGTACAAGAAATAGTATGAAAAAGATTATGATTAGACATATGCCCCAGTTGCAAGAATGGAAACTATGAGTGTTTTCATAGAAATTGCAGCCCAACACAAATGGAAGGTATATAAAATGGATGTGAAGTCTACCTTCTTGAATGGTGTATTGAAAGAAGAAGTATATGTGGAGTAGCCACTTGGTTATGAAGTTTCAAGTGAAGAATACAAGGTGTATAAATTGAAGAGAGCCCTATATGGACTCAAGAAAGCTCCATGGGCATCGTATAATAGGATTGGCTCATATTTGAAGAGTAATGGCTTTAGCAAAAGTGATGGTGAGCCCACTCTCTACATCAAGACAACAAATGGTAAAGTGTTGATTGTTGTCTTACACGTTGATGACTTAATCTTCACTAGAAATGACAATTTCTTAATTGATGAGTTCAAAGAGGTTGTGAAGAATGAATTTGGGATGATAGACCTAAGTCTCATGAAGTACTTTCTAAGCATAGAAGTAAAACACATGCATGATGGAATCTTCATATCTCAATAAAAGTATGCAAGGAAGATCTTGGAGAGATTCAAAATTTAGAACAGTAAGGCAACCCCAACACCAACAATAGTAGGTTTGAAGTTGAGCAAGAAAGATTGCAACAAAAGTGTGAATCCAACACTATACAAGAGTATGGTTGGAAGCTTGATGTATTTGACAACAACTTGGCCTGACATGATGCATGCAGTAAGTCTGATTTCCAAATTTATGGAAACACTAAAGGATTCTCATTGTCAAGTGTGAAAGAGGATCCTAAGGTATGTGAATGGTACCAAGGGATTTTGGATTTTTTATAGTATAGATAATGATTTTAAGTTGGTTGGTCGCACTTATACTGATTGGGTTAGAAGTTTAAATGATAGGAAGAGAAATTTTAGATACATGTTCCACATGGGACCGGGTGCAATTTCATGGACATCCAAGAAGAAACCTATTGTTTCTCAATCTGCAATAGAGGATGAATACATAGTAGCGAATGCAATAGCATGTCAAGCTATTTGGTAAAGGAGGATCTTGCCATATTTGAATGAAAGGCAAGAAGATGGAACCACAATATTTTGTAACAATATCTCCTCAATTGAACTATCTAAGAATCTAGTCTTCCATGGGAGAAGCAAGCACATTGAGATCAAATATCAATTCATTATAGAGATGGTGGAGAATAGAGATATCAAAATGGAAATTTGCAAGTTTGAGTAGCAGATAGCATACATTTTTACAAAGCCTTTGGGCATTGGAACTTTTGCACACCTAAGAAAGATTCTTGGTGTAGTTGATTTGGATAAGGAATGATCCTTGTTTGGTTTGACTTGGGACAAAGGGGGAGTGTTAGAAATTTAATGCAGTTGGTTGATCACTGCTAGAGCTAAACACTCACCTACTTGCCTACCCTCATTAACTCAGTAGGTGATTTTTAAATCTAAATGAGAGGGAAAACATTTTGTAGTGAGACAAAAGGAATGAATCTATTTCATTTGACCAGTTAGAGAGAGCAGAGAAGTATAGAGTAGAGCATAGAGTAGTGATAGAAAGATGATCAATAGATCAAATCAAAGGTCAGAGAATAGAAGTAAGTTTCAAGAAGAAAATAAAGGTTGGAGCAATATGGGTCTTGATCACCTTGTTCTTTATGAGTTCCTATTGTTTTGTCTTGAGAAGTAGTAATTTCCCTAGGTGTATTGTATGTAGACTTTAGTATTGTAAGTTTAAGTTTAAAGTTTTATTATTTTGAAGTTTTTACTATTTTCTAGTTGAAGTCAAAATCTCCCAAACTTTGTAATAGTTTTAACCTAGTTGAATAGAAAGCAAGCAAGTAGGCATACAAATATTTATTGTCTCCTCTCTATTCCTTATTGCATGGTGTTTAATATTTGAGAAGTTCATATTTGAAAGCTTTATTGTTATGCTCTCTACATTTTAATGGTGGAAAAGTTCAAATACAAAGTCTGTTATTAGAATGCAGTTCACTCTCTAACCGAGCACACTTAGTCATTGTGTTGGTTGCATGTTGAGCTTTTCAAGCTCCACCTTCCTTTATTGATTGAGTTCACTTAGTATCCATTGTTGAGTTAACTTGACATACTCTGTGCCAAGTTTCCCCTTTGTTTCCCAACTCACTTGGTTCCTTTGTGTGCCAAGTAACTCGAAACCTTCTCTCTACCACTTGGCAACCTCTTGTGCCAAGAAAAACTATCACTTGCTACCTTTGGTTTCTGAGAAATTTTTTTTAAGTTGTGATTTATTTATCACACTTGTTGGAGATGAATTCATCTCAAGCATATTCCCTAATTCATGCAACTTAAAACTCACAGAAAGGTTTGAAGACTTTTAACACATATTAGTATTTCCCCAAGGGGGTAAGATAAGTTGTGGTCATTCTTCACCATGAGTTCAGGTTCCATAGTCAAAGATATATAACAATACTATCACTCATGTTCTCTATTGATTTGTCTTAATTATGGAAAAAAATAAGTGATGGAAAGGGTTGTTTATCTAAGTTTACACCTTTCAATTTCCATGGCTAAAAATATCTTGAACCATTTATACAAATTCCAATTTCTACATTAGTTTTTGTTGATCAATTTAGTGCTCTAGCAGAGGCATTCTTTGTCTATAGGATTCTCATGTGTCCATACATTTAGAGTTGTGGGAATTTGGCTTTTGAGAAATGTAGTAGGAAAAAAATAAATCACTTTTCCATTATTTCTTGGCTTTTGTTGAATCCTCTGTAGAGAAGGCTTAATCGTGAGAGATGAATATTCAAGGGGAAGCTTTCAATGTTGAGAAGCAATGCAATATATTTATGGAAGCTTCTAGAATTTTATGGATGAAGCTTTTAAATTTTAATACTTCTTGTAGGAAAATACTATTGCATTCACTTTACCTAAAAATTCAGTTAGTTTTAGCCAATGATGTACAATTATTTTTGAATTAAACATTTTTTTTCCTAAAGTTTTATTATTTAATGATATATTTTATAAACTATATAAATTATATGATTGGCTCAATTCATTTTTGTGTTAAATAGGAGCCCTTTTCTCAGAGTTCCTCCCTATTGCATTTTAGTGGAATATTTTTGGTATGTAGAGATTATAAACTATTCTTAACCTTGTAAATGCTAATGTTTTTTATTTTAACAAAACTTTGCATATCCTTCGCTATTTTTTTTGCATTTGGCCAAATTTGGAATAAAATATTTAAAGACAAAATCCTTTAATATCATTTTTTTTCAAAAATAAAAAATTATATTTTAATTTTGCCCCAATCTTTCATTACAACCTTATATCAATCATATGGATCAATGGTAGTTAATTTTGTAAGTAGGCAAGCCTATGAAAACTATAGATTCAAAACAATATAATTTAATATGTATATGAATCTTTATATCTTCATTGTATTTAATTAATATAGTTGTCTGAATGATATCAACTATATACTATAATACTTATATCACCTTTTAATTTTAATTATCTATTATTGAAACATTGAAAACCAATCATTTCAAATATTCCATTTATTATATTCAAGAAAATACTTAAACTATCTATAACATATAAAATAAAATATAAAATATTAACTATAACTACATATGTATTCTATTAATTATAATTAGATATGTATTTTATTAATTATAACTACATTATAACTATGACGACAAGTACACACCACTATTTGGCACTTGTTTACATTTTTATAATGTTTGAAAATTTATACTATTATTTCTAGAAATTTGATTTTTCAGCCTGCTTGAACCAATGAAAAATCAGAAAAATGTATGTTTTAAAATTATTTAAAAAGGATGTTAATTAATAACTATTATGCTTCTATTTAACAAATTTTAACTCTTTATGTTTATTGAACAATTGACTAAGTCAAATACCAAAAATAAGACAAAATGATTATTATAGTTTTTTGTTCTCAACAATAACTAATAATTCATATTCTATGAATATTATGGAGAGAAAGCAGCTAAAGTAAAGGCATGTCATCTAAAAAAATATAATGTAACTAAATAGCCAAGAGCTGAAAAGGATTGATGGTGGAGGAGAGGGCTTTGCAACTTGTTTCATAGAGCCCTTAAATTTATCCCTAGTATGGGGAATTTATGGCCTCAACTTCACCTAAGAGAACAACATGTGTACAAAAATTAATACCGACAACTTTTATTAACTGCAATGAAGATAATTCTTTTGCATTGCATTCTATGTCAGCAAAAGAAGGAGGCAATTTTTATGGTGGGCATGGGAAAATCTCCATTCATAGAGTAGGTGGAAGCAATGAGAAATCCTTTCAAAAAGCACTGTAGGGATCCCTAGGCCTACCCATAAAGGCAAAGTTTGTTAGAGGCGTCGACCATGAAAACCTTGAAGGAAATAGAGGTAAGGATCTATCATTACCTAATTTTTTCATTAAGCGTAATGAAAATATGAAACTAGAGGTTAACAAGGAAAAGAACAAATTAAAGAACACTACAATCCTTTTTGCTACCACAAATCTATTTAACATGCCATCATGGAATTTTTTGAATAGTTGGTTCCATAATATTTGGGGGAAAAAACTAGGGCATTCTTTCTCCTTTTTACGCATGCTACATAAAAGTCTCTATATTTTGATTATCTATAATTTGGAATCACAAAAGGTGATGGTGGATAAGAAAAATTGAAGGGTTGGGAATGTCAATTTTATAGCTCTTGCATGGCCTCTGGATTTTTGCATTGAGGAGGTTCTTTCTCTTGCCATACCTAGATGGATTATAGTCAAGAATCTCCCTCCATATACCCAGAATTTTATCCCTCAATTGCTAGAACCTATTGGTAGGGTTCTTAGGGTGGATCACTCTCATAATTTAATCCCCAATGTGGATATTAGAGTACTCATCTCCATCTACCCATGAGTAGTTACACCTGATAGTATTTTCCTTGATCTTGAGGACTTTTCTATGAGGTGCCCTATTGTTTACATGAGTGGACTCAATTCTTGCTATCTCTGTAAGAAAGAAGGAAACATAAGGAAAATTTGTCCTTTAATACCTAAGAAACCTAACCCTAAGAAGGGGGCTGATGTTGTGGGACAACCACGTAAAGTCAAGTCATTTATTGTTCTTGGGCCTCCTAAACAAATATTTATTGACCCCAATGCTACCCTTTAGCTAAAGGATGCAGATAATAACAGAGCCTCTCTAGATATTCTAAAAGGTAAATTCGGTAAGCTTTCTTCTGCGTTGGGATCTACTGCTCCATCTTCTCCCCTGGAGCAATTGAAATCTCTACCTAAGGTTACCATCATTGACTTAAGGTTTGAGACTAATCCCCCTACTAATAAGGCTTTTCCTTTGAATGCCCAACAATTAGTGCTAAGATCTATTAATGAAAAAGATGCTAAGTTGAAGAAAGAAGAATTGCACCATGTAGAGAAATCCTTCTCTATCCCCATTTGGGGTAGTTAGGAGCCTATGTCCCATGTTCCTATTACCCCCATTGATCCTTGTATTACAGAGAATGATCAGGAGCTTTCATCCCTTAACAACCCAATATTGGATTGTCTTAGCAAGGATGAAAGACTTAATAACTTTTCTATGGTTATTCCTTCAACCTCCAACAAGCCTTATATGATTGAAGATGGGGAAAAAAATTTGAATCATGCATCATTAGGGGGAAATCAAAAGGAATGTGAGATGCTGTCTGCTAACATCCTTGAAAATGGTGGTGGGGAAGGCTCTACTATTGATATTAATTATACTGAGGAAGCTTTTGTGCTTAACTCTAGTAAGCCCAAGGAAAAAAAGAACTCCAAGAAGCATGAAACATTGATATTGGGTAATGGTGAAGTGATTAGGAGGATAAGAGAAAGGACTTCCTTGCTTTTTGGTAATCCTAAGCCTTGCAAGGTGGCTAGGGTAAAAATGCTTGATTGTTTCAAAGGTTTCTAGTCTCCCATCAAAACTGATAAATAATCGCTATCATGGATTTTCTAAAGCTACCCTCTTGGAATGTCAAAGGATTAGAATCTTTTGACATGAAGTATGTTGTTAAACAATTCCTTAAGTGGATCAAGGAAATTCACATTATCCTTTTGCAAGAAGTGAAATCTATTAGATTTGCACTAGATATTGCCCTCAAATATATTTGGAAGGATGTTGTTTTAGTGTCTACTAATCAGTTGAGATGGAAATATGGGACATCTATCTTAATTGGCCCCAAATGGAGGAAGTCCATTGATAAGAAAGGGAGTTACCCTTGCAATAGAACTGCCTTGGTCTCTTCTAGAAATACATAGTTTGAACTTGGTATTTTTTCCATTTATGCCCCTAATGAGCACACTAATAGGATCATCCTATGGAAATAGCTCTTGTTGTCACAAAAGTTTGCATCCTTGTCCAAAGTTTTTACCTAAGAACAACCTTGTGAAACATGGAAACAACCTCCAAGCTATGGGACTTGAACTATGAGGTTGAGTCTCTGGAGAAGACTGACTTCCTTTGCTATCAGGATGTGCCTAACTACTCTTAGAGAGGAAAAGGAGAAGGAATACATAGAAGTAAACTACCTAATATGATCTAAGGAGGTGATGCACCAAAATAGTTGTTTGATCTTATCTCTACCCATAAGTACACAATTAGAAAGTTATAACCTCAAAGGATACAGATTCAAACTTTTCTTAATTCAACAACCACATGTAGATCAAAAAAAAAAAAATTCTATAGGAAGAAAATTTACTTAATATCATTTGAATGCCAAAATTGATACAATCATGGAAATTGTAGAATATAGACAAAAACATTAACCAAAGACAAAGAAATCTTGCATAATGTGTTAATGGCTAAAAGAGACCTAGTAGAGGATTACAATGACTCAAAGGCATGAGAAATTATAGTAGTATGCATAGAAGCAATACTAGAGAATCAGATAAAGATCAATCCTTTACAAAAATTAAAAAATATGCCTTCATATCTCAGGCATAACTGAGATGTTTTTTTCCTTAAACCAAACTCAACCACTACACTCAGCAATTACTACAAATCTAAAAGAAATTTGATCATGGAGCAACCCTAGATGTAGAATAATCATTAAAACCCTAACTGGAAGAACCCTAGAAATGACAGAAATAATACCATTCAATGCAAAAAACCCCAAAATGGGCTATCAAATAGTGGGAGAAGTGTCCTTCATGTTAGTTTTGGCCTTGCATTTATTTGGAAGTGGTTGGGATTGATCAAGAAGATTAGATCATGCAAGGAAACCCAATTCCCTTTGTTTCTAGCTTATGGATCAACAAAGTTAGTAGGTCAACCTAGTCAAGCAACCAGAAACCTCCACATGGACAAACCATATTATTTCTTTTTTCCACCTTGTGGAGTCTTCATGTGTTTGACTACATCATTTAACTAACCGTGTCACCCTTTAAAACATGATCGCGATCACTTACAATATTGTTAATTTTAATTGAGATGTCAACCTAACTATGCCTACCCAACTGGGCCCACTGAGACATGTGGAAAATCCTTGATATGTCTCTATAACTAAAGATATATCATTTTTCTACAGTGACATAATGAGAGACATTAATCTGCCATCATCTGACAGTGAAAGCAGAAACTAAGAACATGTGGCCCACCAAACTAACCATGTTAGAGACTCAGCCAATGAAATGCCCACTATACACTTATCTCAGCCTAACCCATCACCTTGTCACATTGTGGCCCACTGTAGAAAATTGGACTCACACATACACATAGTGAAATGTCCCTTTGGTGCATGAAATAAAGAACAAGCACTTCTACAAAGTGACAAAGTGATGGCCATGGATCATGAAAAGATCTAGTGGTGGGTGAAATATGAGCCCATTAAGATATTAAATCACTCAAACACTTAGGAAAAAAGGTGATAAGCTAAGTTTAATATAAAATATTTTTATGCTCGATATTTGAATATTTGAATATTATGAATGTTAATTGGGTTTGAATTCCAATATGGAAATTTTGGCAGGAACGCAAAAATGACCAACAACTCTCTAGCTTGTCCAATATCCCATGGAATTTAGCAAGTGATTTCAATATAGTTGAAAAGGAAAAGGATAAATTAGGAAGACTTAAATTAGAATGGAAGGGTAATGAGCAATACTTCTATAATAGACTTATATCAAAGTTCAATCTAATTGACCCCTTTTTGATCTAAAGAACCAATCTAAAGGGATTTGGTTCACATGGTCTAATCTCCAAAAAGGTAATAGAAGGATATACTCAAGACTAGATAGAATTTACTTTGAGAAGAATGTAGTTAGCTACTCTAAAGCCTTAGATGATAACCCTATTAAAGTTCTCTCCATTTCTTTATCAGATCATCATCCCATCCTAGTTGATATTATCAAACTAGGCTCCTTGATCCCTAACCCTAAGAAGATGAAGAGTGCATTTGTGCTAAACTCTTTCCTCTTGGAAGATAAAGAAGTGTAGGTTACTGTGAAGATCATCTAATGACACAACTATTCTATTTTTCAGCATGAAAACCCTGTCTCTAGGTGGAATCAGATAGTAAGCTCCTAGAAGAATATGTTTAAGGTGGTTGGAAAAAAGAAATCCAAGGACAATAGAGCTCAGTAATTGTCTCTTCTTAACTCTTTCCTTATTGTAGAATCTGATGTGCAAGCCCTCCCTTCCAATCCCTAGGAAGTGGAATGAGTAACTAATGCTAAGCATGATCTTAGAGTCTTATAGACTAGAAAGAGTCAATGGGCCATAATCAAAGCTAGAGTAAATTGGCTTAGGATGGGTGATAGAGGTTCAAAATTCTTCTTTAAAATTATGTAAATCAAGGAGACTAAGGATAAGATAGAATGCTTATGTTTCAATGGGTAGATCATCTCAGATCTTGAATGTATCCTCAATACCTTTTGTCATTTTTATGAAATTTTGTTCTCTTTTGAAGACATTGGCTCCAACATGAAGCAAGCTAGGGACAAAATTTCCAATATTATTCCTAGAAAGTTCTCAAAATAGGACTCATTGCTCCTTGGAAGCCCTATATCTCATACAGAGATCAACTTTGCAAATAAATCTTACGGGTAAGAAGAAGGCCCCTAGTATAGATGGTATCACTATAGAATTCTTCCAAACTAATTTCCTATCGATTAGACCAGTGTTGAAGGATGTTTATGGCTTTACTCTCAAACAAGGATCTTTGGTGAAAAACATTAATTTAGGATTGATTAAGTTGATTCATAAAGGAGGAGACAAAACACTTATTAAGAATTGGAGACCAATCATGCTTTTTAATATGGTTTATAAAAATCTAGTTAAAATTATAGCCTTAAGAGTTGAAAAAATCCTTCCTAAGATTATCAATCCTACCTAGAAAGGTTTTATGAAAGGCAGATACATCCTTGAGAACCTCATCACGTGTTGGGAGATTTTGGAGTGGGAAAAAACTTGAACCAAAACGTGGGATGCTATTGATAGACTATGAGAAGGCATATGATAGAGTAGAAAGGGGATTTATTTTAATGATGTTAGAAGCTCTTGAATTTCCTATAGCATTTTGCCATATGGTTTAAACTCTTATGAAGGATACCAAAGCCATAGTGGAAGTTAGTGGGAATGGATCTAATTTTTTCTCACTATCTAGATCGATCAGATAGGGGTGCCCTTTAGCTCCAGCCTTATTTTTTATTGTTGTTGATTCTCTAAACTATCTCCTCAAAGATTGCTCTCATTCCAATAAAGTTTAGGGGCCTAATCTCCCAAATATGGAAGAGATTTCCAATGTTCAATTTGTAGATGATACAACCATTCTTTTTGTTCTAGAAGAGAAGAATATGGAGCCTTTGATGACTAAGTTAGACCTATTTTGTCAAGCCTTAGGCAAAAAAATCTCCATATCTAAATCATGCTTGCTAGGGTGGGAGCTCTCTCCTCCCACTTGGTGTGTTAAATTTGGAAATTCTTGGGGTAAGGGGTCTCTCATGTTGTAAGATATTTGGGAATTCCTTTTGTAGTTAATCCTAATATCAACGATATGTGGAATTGGATCTAGGATAAAATCACTATTAAACTTAACAAGTGGAGCTCTTTATACCTTTCCCTTGCTGGAAGGATTCAAGTATGTTAGAAAATTCTCTCTTCTTACTCCATATACTTCTCCTCAGCCTAGTTGTTTAATGTCAATCAATTTGATTTCCTTCAAAACATTATCATAGATTTCCTTTGGTTAGATGGGAAAGGGGGCAGGAAAACACATGTAGTCATGTGGGATTAGTACATGAAAAGTGTTGAATTTCTTTCTAGTAAAGAATATATCAGGTAGATTTAAACCTGATACTAAGAAACAAAGACCAATGACAAGCCTAAGGATGAGCTAAATCCTATGTTCAACAAGGCTAAATCTTAGTTCTAGACCAATTAACAGAGTCATCAGGACTCACTTCACTTTAGGCTCTACTAAGCCAAGGTGGGCAAACATAAGGGATCTATCTTATTAACTTGATACTCTTCTATGCAAGGCTATCCCCTATAGCAGAAATGGTCAATATTCTTCTTCAATTTTTAGACAAGTTTCCTTATTATAGAAGCCAACTGCAATCAAAGAAAGAAACAACAAACAAGCCATGACCCACAATTCTAGTTCTTCGGTACATAAAAAGGGAAATTGATTTTCATTTTAAGTATTGATCTCTCAGCATAACCCGAGTATGCAACAATAGAGAACATGTATCCTTCAAGCTGACTAGTCCCTTATCCATTGGGCATCAACTAAACCTTAACATGCAGATGGATACCTAAAGTATACTCATATATTTAGGCAAATTATCTATCTATTTGACTTGCAAATAGACATCAATTGAAATAACCCTCAATTGGTTATTGCCACCAAAAACTCTTAATATTTTGAGGGGTTGATGTTTCTTCAAACAATTTGCAGCAAAATTCAGAAACTACTATGATGACCCTCGCTATATGAGTTAAAAAAGAAATGTCGATGCTGAAGTATGGCAATTTGTCGGACACTTGGTATGAGACATAATTAATCCATGATTTGACTCAATCTAAATGCAACTGATTAGTTTAGTAACAACAAATTTTAGAAAATAACTTTATTGCAAACAATTTGAATGGCTGAGGCCTTTGACTTACAACATCAAAAGAGAGTGACCTGACAGCAGCGGTTACCATGAATCGCATCAGTATCCGGAGAAAACATTGCTATCTCAGACGGAATCCTGGCACCCGCACCCTATTCCCTTTCCTTGACGGAGGTCGATCCACAATCTCCACTGGCTCGCGACCCCACTGTCCCCTTATATCGTTACTGGTTCAACCCTCCGCGTCCTCCTTGTTCATGGTGATCCAACAGCTAATGAGGAGAGGATCCTGGTCGGATTTCGAAAGGAGCGCCCGCTAATCCCTTTCTGGCCCTCCGCAAATAAACTCTGCTAATCAAATCGCCGATTCCCAATCATCTGGTCGGCCAACGGATCAACCTTTCATGCCCATAGTGTTCCTAGCAATTCGGTGGTGATGAGGGAAGACGGTGCTGGTTATCGTGCCCCAACGGAAATGTAAAGTCCACAGATAGTATGTAAATCCAGTGCGACTCCGTTCATGAAATCAAATGTTCCCAAACGGATGCATGATCAATCTGCTCCTGATGCATTGGTTGGCTCATCATTTGTTCCTCACAAATACCCTGACTGTTGTTGTGGGCTAAATAATTCTAATTTCTCCAATCCTCGGAGCTCCAAGATGTCACTCCGGCAACGATCCAAAATAGTTTCAGCATGAAATGGCTGAAGACCATCTCCAATGTGCAACCCTTCGGAAGATATCCCACCTCCTCAGTTATGCAGATCTAAGAGAGTTTTCGTTCTCAGAGATCTCATGGGAACTTGCAGACCGATGGCTACAAATTGCCTCAATGGAAAAAGAAAATGAATCCACTAATCACTTGCTTCAAAGGGAGCCCTATGTCCTCTATTTATCTCTTTGCCGGGAAGTTTCTGGAAATTATCCGGAATCATCTTGCACTACAAATATTAACTTTATAAAATTAAATAATTAACTTTATAAAGTTAGAATACAACCTTTATTTAATATTCGAATGAGTAGGCCCCGCTTACTTAATTGGAAGACAAAATCGACCCTCTTCCCATAATTATTTGCCTACGAGAGTCAATGATAGGCAAATCCCCTGTTATAATTATGTTGCTAAGAGAGGGACATGACATCAATCTTCATAACAAATCTCATACTTATGATGAAATCCTTCTGGTGTAACCTACAACCCTATCAAAGTAAACAAGCATTCACTTGGATTCTTTTTTCCAACAACAAGTTTATTTTGACATGCAACCTTAAGGGATTGCAATTGAATTCAAGCTCTTCATTCTCAAACACAAAAGATTGCAAATGACAGAAGCAGGAGATGAAAATCAGAGTGAAACTAAAAGAGATGAAGCTCTTGTATTAATTTCATTAAAACCAATACATCATCTAGATATCAAAACTCATAAATACACAATGAATGACTATATAATATGAAATGCCTCCAAAGGAATACAATACTGCTATTCATAATAGAAGAACACTAAGAAAATTGGTATCACAGTAATGGGAAAGGATTTCAACCAAATTGGAACTACAAAGTAGTTACATTGAATGAAAAATATCCAAGAACTAGATCTGGAAGGTGAATTTCACACGTGTCCCACTGAAATGTCTTCAATTTGAAGTTGCTGAAACTGAAGTTCCTCATCTACCTGCAATTAAAATCATCAATGAAGCAAAAATATCTAATATATCCCCTTTTAATCTACAAAATATCTCATGGAGAAAATATCAAGAATTCATCACAAATTGTACTGAAGCTTCAAAATTTGATCATTGCTTGTCACATTTTCTTTTTCCGAGCAATTCACTTGTGCTGTTGACAAAAACATAATTGCTTCAACCACCCTCAAAAACATTCAATTCATCCTTCAAATTGCTGGAGAAGTCAAATCATATAAAATTATGTCTATATCTGATTGCAATTTCATTTGCAATATTAAATTTGCACATTTCACTGAGAAGCCCCCAAAATCAGAAATCCTCTTATAGCTACTACCAGCTTATACCTACTCAAAATCTAATTGCAAAAATGAAAAATTCACCCTTTTCTAATTCCAACATTATATTACACTATACGTTCCAAATAAAAAATGCCCCCCTGAGACCATTCTAAAAATCAGGCTTCCATGCCATGAATTGAGCTTTAAAACTTGAAAAAATTAAAAAATTATATAGTATAAATTATATAAACTTTTAAAAATATTCAAATCTTTCAATCTTAAAAATCCACGTTAAATACCATTTTGAATTTTTTTTATATATTATATTTCATTTTAAAACCTTTCCCTGATCTCTCCAATCTATTAATGCCAAGTGTCAACTTATGATTCAATAATCATCATTTGAAATACATTAATTAAATCCCCTCCACGATATTACGACAAGCTTATCTCATAGTATGGAGGGGCCAATTTCATCATTTTCACAATATCATGCCTACTATGAATGTATACTTAATATATTAAAATTCCCTTTTTCTAACCTCCCATCGTAGAATCTCAGTGCTCAAATTGGACCCCTCTGACGATTCGACAAGCTTGAATTTGTAACATCACAAATGAAGACTTTCACTCCCATGACCTTACAAAATTTGTAAGATCGTGGGCCATTTTCTCTTATCCTCTGATCCAACGCTGGGTCGTAATATTGCACAGCTCGAGCAACATCCTTCCGACTTGACGATGAAAACCAGTTTGTGCCATGTGTTGCTCGCTATTTGGGCGGTCAAAACTTCTCATATGCTTTACCCGACAAACCATGGGTCCACCATCAATGAGCCTCGGTTGTCTCCAAGTAGCTACCTTTAAGATAACCCAATGAGGAGGTATCACATATTATATAAAGCAAAATACTTGCTCACTTAATGAATGTGGAACTTATCCTATTCAAAGATTTTGACCTCATTACGTGCATGCTCCCCGTGTACTGTGGATGCATTGCCTTCACATTCCAACCATGTGGACTGTCCTTTTGTTGCACTTCTTCTTCATAAATGACATAGCCTACCATACTCTTCTACTACCTCCCATCTATGTAGACTACCCTTTTGCTGCATTCTTCTCTATCATGGTGGTCATTGCCCTACGTAGAGGTCTTCCTCTTCAGCGTGGAGCTAGGAACAACTCCCCCCTCCCCTTTCTCCCTTCTCTGAACTCACAACTCTGCCCCTGTGAAAAGATGACCCTTGCATTCCTTGGACGTGGACTGCCTCTGAAAAGATGGTGTCCCCCTCAAATGCAGTAACCTCCTCTTTTCATTTGTCTCATTCATAGTCTCACCTGTGGGCATGGGCACCCTACACACATCTTGTTCTTTTACTTTTATAAGGAAGGCCATTAACGCATGAGTGATGACATGAAGGTTTGTGGGAAAGTGAAAGCTCAATTTTCAGCTTGCTTAAAGCTTCCATGTTTGGAGATGCTTATTGGCTGTGCTATACAGCCTAAAATCTAATGATAATTTTTTTATCCAAGGGGAGATTGGGTGGCTCAAAGTATTATTTCCATGCTTTGTTAAAGTAATTTTAGCCACACTCACATTTTTTTAAATTTGGGATGCTTCCTTTGCATTAGAAGTGATGTTGGCCAAGGTGCAGCCCCGGCCTCCATGCTACATTCCTTGCCTCAATGGCATTGCACTCATTCTACTTGCCATAGATGTTTTAGAATGTTTCATTGTTTGTTTTTATTTCAACGTCATCATTCATCCCCATGTGAAGCTTATAAAAATATCATTCAAAAGTAAAACAAGAGTGCAACTAGGCATTTGACATAAAGAAATGCCATACTCCCAAAAGAAAGGGTCATTGAAAATAATGAGGATCATAATGCCTTATTAAGACAATCTTTATTTCATGTAGTGCCTACCCTCGTTCACATCTTTTCTAGACTTATCGTTGCTATTATTATCAGATTTTGATGGACTAGTATTATGTTGATGGATTACTGGTATTGTTTTGAGACTATCAGACATTATTTTATGGATTCAATGGTTATATGATGAGATCATTTAGACTTTACATTTCATGCATACATGATGATCATTATACTGTTTTCAGTTATTATTGATGATTGGATGGATGGTTTATTATCTTATGAGTTTTTATCATGGACACTTACCCCATACTTACATGTGTATGGTGTGTGTGTTTTCTTATTGTATGGCATTTCTGATGTGGTTAAGGAAGGGAGTCATAGTCACCTGCTTAGTTGGGATCTACACAATGCACCACTTCCTGCCATTGTCTGTTTAGCTTAGCATTATATATATTGTATGTACATGCATGGTTTTTCTGCAGGTTGTAGGTACTGAGTATCGACTTCCCTGAATTGCCAGGATGAGCGTACCTTATTATACTATCTCAATGATAAGAGAAGGGAGATAAATTCTCAAGTCCAAATCCCAAACCTTTAATCCAATTGTCCTAGTGAGGTAGGACAAGCATCTAGATATTTTACCCACCGAATGTGTCAAATGACATGATTTGTGATTTTTAACCCTTTAGACTAATTTTGAGTAATTTGCTCTATGATGGGTTTTCATATTTTATCTTGGAGGTCTATGGTGAATCTTCTATTAATTAAAGTCTTAATAAATAGATTTAATTAATAAATTAATTATCTGAGGAAATTAATATAAAATATCATGTTATTTGATATTTTGACTATAATTAATTAAATGTGAATTAATTGAGGAAAAGAATTAAATAAAAGGAAATTAATAATTAATAATAATTATAAAATGATAATAAAAGTAATAAATAAATAAAATAATAAAAATTACAAAAATTAAAATGAAAGTTATAAAGATTAAAATGAAAGTTATAAATATTTAAATAGAAATTATATAAAAATTAAATTAGAGTTATAAGCTTGCATGGGAATTAATGCACTTCTCTATTTCTCATATGTCAACAACACGAGGGTTAGTGCATCAATTAAGCACATGGTGTCTACAATCCTATGGCTCATCTTGAAGGTTGGAAAAGACCCAGGCTTAGTTGGTGACACCTTCCAGCTGTTTCTAGAAGCATTCTAGATATAACCTGAAAGCTCTTTATATTCAGGCATTCATAGAAGTTTAGAGAAGAGCATTGGGAGTGCAATTGAAGCATTGGAGGACTCAAGAATTCTGAAGAAGGGAGGAGCTTGCTCTACAAATTTTTTGAGGAAGAGCGATTTAGCATTAGAATTCGGGTAGATTCTTGTGATTTTATTTATGCTATTTTCACATCACGCATTCCCTGTCTTCTTCGTGTCTTCCATATGTCTTTTGAGAAGTTTCATAGTTATATGCATTCTCAATATGGGTAGATTAATTTATTGGAGAATTTTATATGCATTCTATAATGCAAATATTTTATTCTTAAATTGTAGATATAATCTTTGTGGGAAAAAAAAACATACATGGTTATATATTCAGATCTGCATACATACATACATACATACATACATACATACATATATATATATATATATATATGTATGTATACATTTATTATGAATCTATTATAAAAGTTCGAATACATACATACATATATATATACACTGATATATATATATACATATATATATTTATATATAATACACTGAATGAGCGATTGATAAATCGCAGTGGGAAAATTTAATAAATCGCATCGCGATTCATATCGCATGAAACAATGTTTTAAAAAAATGTATATAATAAAATGTCGTGGGCACGAATTGTACCCTATGCTTGCAGAAGGCAGAGGCCTACCATCGCAGGTCTATGGCGACAGGGGTACTACGTACCCGCTGTCGACACAGCACGTGTGACCGCAGGTACTGCATATGGTGTCAATCGAAATTGTTAAATCAATTTTATAAAAAGTAATAACTATATATATATATATATGTGTGTGTATATATATATATATATATGTGTATATATATATATATGTATATATGTATATATATATATGTATATATGTATATATGTATATATATGTATATATGTATATATGTATATATATATGTAATATGTTAATATGTTATTAATAAATTTAAGTTAATATTATTTGATAAATGAGTTATATTAAAGGTTTATTTTCACAATGGTGACTTTTTAATAATTTTCAACTATTAAGATTTAATTGTTTAAATAAATAGTTGATAGTTTGGTGGGGGATGAATCAAACAAATATTATAATTGGAAAATGGATGTTTAGTTGTGTTAAGGAAAACTTTTATTTATCCTAAACAATATATGTGTTCCTCCATTCATTCTTCAAACTTGGAAACCTAAACTGAGATCTCTATATTTAAATTTAAGTTGTAAACTTGGAAAAACCAAAACCTGTGTTTGCATTGTGAATTCTTTATGCTATTGTTTTGGGTTTTGGGTTGACTAGTGTTGACTAGTATAGGACGTCTACCAGAGGCTTGGGGGTTATGTGATTGTGGTGACATGATGATGTTTTAATCTCGATCTTTATAAACCCAACCATGGTTATGTGATAGAATGCTCTATGCATTGTTTGTAATTACTAATTGTTATAGTTGAGATTCTTATGTATGAGATACTTGACTTAACCATTATTTTTGGTCATCGATTAGTTATCCTTGATTATTTTCTAGTCGCCATGATGGGACTAAAATGTGGATTTATTCTTGATGATGTCATGATGTGACATGTTTGACTCAACCATTTTTGGAGTCTTCGATCAATTTGATTTAGATATTTTGGTTATTGAGAACCATTGGATACTTTGATTATTAGTGATACTTCAGTTGCCAATAGAGAGCTGTTGTGTTCATGATTTTCTATGGATGTTTGCTCATGGAGATTTGATGCTTTTATGCATATTTGATGCTTTTATTATGGATTATATTTTGTGATTTTGAGATTTAAGAGTCCATGAGCATTAGGGTAGGATATCTGAATGTAGTGATGGGAAGTGGCTTGCAATGGGGGCTGGGGCCCTAAGAGGCTGCCAGGGTAACTCATTGTAAGTTGGATTAATAAGTGATAACATTCACACCTAATACTAACTGAATGAACCTAAAAGGATAAGTGTTTTGTTCTCTCCCATGCCTTGAGTGCTTGTACAGGCTAGGATGGGAGTAGTGAGATGCATGGTTGTGACCTTGCATTCCATAGTATGCCTCGTCAGTATGAGAGGAAACTAGTGGCTGCATGAAATCAGTATGGACCCGTCGAGTTTAGCTAACTGCCAGGGTAACTTGTACGTGATAATTGCGATGACACTTTCCCGCTTGCATAGTAGGTTCCTACATGTCATTGTGTGCCTCTGGGATTAGATGTCAGATTTTGTGTTTGGAACCTTTGAGTTAGTATACTTTTAGGATTCCTAGACTTATGGAGATTTGTGCTATGTGATTTTGATAGCCTGTTTGGGACTTGAGATTATCTCCTTAGCACGATGGGAGTGGACCACTTAGGTACCACGCAGTCGGGTGGTAGTGTATTTTCCACTCTTATCATTTTGAGATTCATTGAGACATCGTGGCTGATGCGTCCTTCATGATGGTGGATATGTATCCTTTTCATTGATGATTAGCATATGTTAGATGATGTTATCTTATGTTAGATTACTTTCTACATATGATGTTGTATATATTAGGAGTGACATTCCTACGATGTAATACCGATGATCTCTTCGGTGATTTGGAATGTTACACACGGAGGGATGGCTAGGATCCACGATGGTCTAATGATGCTATTAATGGTTGGGAGGAACCGTGCACTTAGTTTATTATGTTTGATCTTTATAATGGATGTATATGTTTTCTATGATGATGTATCATGTGTACCATGTGATTATCTTTACTTTGATGTATCATGGATTAGAATAGGATGATGTACCTTATTCTATGTGTGTATATTCTTTTGAGCTTGTCATACCCTGTGACATGTACAGTGGATGATTGAGTATTTGAAATGTAATGTATAAACATTGGACTTAACATTATTGTTTCGTATGGATGTTGTTCTAGATGGATTCATGTATGTAATTCAATGTTAAGGGATCTTAAAGAATGTAGTCTATTAGGTATGTTATGTTTACTTTCAGATGGACATTACTATTGCTTCTGTTATTGTGCATAAGTTATATGTGGTGTTTACTTTCATGAAAAAAAAAAATGCTACTAAACTTAGTGAAATTCTAGGTTAATTCTTTGGATCCCTTGGCGGGGCATTACATTTGGTATCAGAGCACAAGTTTCTACATTGGGAGCTCAGGGTATTTTGGAACAACTAGAACTTTGAACTATTAAGTGTAATTTTCCAAACTTGATCTAGGTGAATTGAAACAAGACTTGAACTGTTACTTGAATATTTTTCATACTTCAACACTTAGTTTCAAAACTGGAAACTTTACTTAAACCTAAACATAGAACTGAACTTAGTACCTTGTACTGTTGTAGGATGGTATCTTGGACTAGATCTTCTGTTAGAGGCCGTGGTAGAGGTCATGGTCATGGCAGAGCTATCAGTGTCCATGAGTCTTCCCATGAGGGATCGGCTCATGTAGAGAGCAGGGAAGAGCACTGTAGTAGGCAGCAGGATGAGAGCTGTAGAGAGGACCAAGCTAAGTCTGAAGAGGTCGATTTGAGACAAATGATGCAGACTATTCTAGAACATATACCTCCTGTTCAAGAACAGCCTAAAGTGCATCAGACAGAACAAGAGCATAGACCCAGATCTAGAAGTCCTCGGAAGGATCGTCAGAGGTCCATTGTGTCCACTCAGATGAAGGATCTTTCAAGATCCAAGGTTAAGCCTTTTAATGGGAAAGGTTCTAGTTATGTGGCCAAGCAGTGGCTTATTTCCCTCGATAGGATTTTTGCCATGTAGGAGTTTGACAACAATGTTAAGGCAAGATTTGCGATCACCAATCTAGAGAATTTTGGGGCCAGTTGGTGAACGATTGAGGAGAAGAAGTTGGGAATCGATATGAGCAGTGTTACATGGGAATTATTCCTAGAGAGTTTTCGTGAACGATTCCTACCAAAGGAATGGAAACAACAAAGGGCTGATGAATTTCATAATCTCAGACAGTACACTTTGTCAATGATCGAGTATGATCGTAAGTTTTATGAGCTCATGCCTTTTTCAGGGTTCAGCGAAAATTCAGCTCAATTGACACAACATTTTATTAGGGGTTTGAATAACCATATTATTGGGGGAGTTAAGGTATTTGATCCAAAAACCCTCAAGGATGTGGTGCATTGAGCTATCCTTGTTGAGAAAAGTGTCAACCTTAGTCAAGGTGGTTTTGTATGAGCGCCAGCAACATCAGGATCTAAAAGCAACTACAATTCTGGTGGTAACAAGAAGTTTTCTTTCTCTAAGGGGAAACAGTATCAACAACAGTCTCAGTAGACATAGCAACAAAAGGGCTCAACTTCTCAAGCTCAAGGCGGTGGAAAAGGTTCTAGCACCAAGAACAACCACAATGCTCAACGTAATAAACAGAATCAGTCCAATCAGCCAACTTAGAGTAGCCAGTCTTTTGTAAGCAGGAACAGTCGTCAGCAATCTAATGTACCATCTATGGGAAGAGGTTCTGGTAGAAATACAGAATGTTTTTCATGTGGTCAGATTGGACATTATGTAACTCAGTGTCCTCAGCGAGCACCTCAGTTTTTAGGACCTAGACCTACAGTTTCAGAGCCTACAGTTGGTGATGTAGGTAGAGCTCATAGATTTTTTGTAGTAGTTGATCAGCATCAGGAAGATCATCAAGGAATAGTGGTTGAGACCACAAGTGCTATTAGAGGTATATCTCTTGCAGTATTGTTTGATTCAGGAGTTACAGATTCATTTATTTCACCATCTATAGTTTCTAAGTGTAAGCTGGATGCGATGAAGCAACATCGTGGTTGGCAAGTGGAACTAGCCTCGGACATTAAGGTCTCCACAGACTCTATAGTTCATAAGTGGGGGCTTAGCTTAGGAAGCTTTGTTACGGTAGTGGATCTTCGAGTCATACCCCTTGGTTCCTATGATGTGGTTTTAGGCATGGACTGGTTTGGATCTCATAGAGCCAGTATAGATTGTAGGAAGAAGATTATTATGTGCCAAGATGACAGAGGGAATGATGTGCAAATAGTTGGGATACCAAGGCCTATATCTCTACGGATGATTTCTGCTGTGCAATTGAAGCGAATTTTTCGTAAGGGATGTCAGATATTTGCTATTATGGTAAATGATCTTGATGGAGAAGATCCCATGAGGGAGACTTTAGATCACCTGATTTTGCAGGAGTACGCAAATGTTTTTCCAAGTGAGATTCCAGGTATGCCTTCGAAGAGGGACATTGACTTTAGTATTGATCTGATTCTTGGAGCAGAGCCTATCTCTAAAGCTCCTTATCGCATGACTACTCAGGAATTGGGTGAGCTACATCTTCAGCTAGAGGAACTTCTGGCCAAAGGGAGCATTCAACCTAGTGTATCACCTTGGGGAGCTCCAGTGCTCTTTGTGAAAAAGAAAGACGGTTCTTTGCGCCTTTGTATTGACTATAGACAGTTGAAAAAGGTGATTATTAAGAACAGGTATCCTTTACCTAGGATTGATGACTTATTCGATCAAATCAAGGGAGCTACAGTATTCTCCAAGATTGACCTTAAGTCAGGATACCACCAGCTTCGAATTAAGGAGGCAGATATTCACAAGACTGCTTTTCGAACTCGCTATGGGCATTATGAGTTCACAGTGGTACCTTTTGGGTTGACTAATGCTCCATCAGTTTTTTCGAGTTTGATGAATGGTGTGTTCTGATCTTATCTAGGCAGGTTTGTACTCGTGTTTCTTGATGACATATTGATATATTCTAAGACTCAGAAGGAGCGTGAGGAACACCTACGGTTGGTATTGCAGTGTTTGAGAGACAATTAGCTTTATGCTAATGCAACCAAGTGTGAATTCTTCAAATCGGAGGTTCAATATTTAGGGCATGTTATTTTAGGTGATGGTATTTCAGTAGATCTTGCAAAGATTCAAGCAATAATAGAATGGCCTACATCGACTAATGTGTCAAAAATTTGTAGCTTCATGGGTTTAGCCAATTATTATCGTAGATTTGTCCAGAACTTCTCTAGGATAGAAAATCCTATCACTTCTCTTCAAAGGAAAGGAAAGAAGTTTGTATGGACAGAGAAATGTGAGGAAGCTTTTCAAAAGCTCAAGAAACTTTTGACCAGTGCACCGATTCTAGCTGTACCTGATCCAGAAGGTGATTTCATGGTATGTACCAATGCTTCTCTTGAAGGGATTGGGGCAGTGTTGATGCAGAATGGACGGGTGATTGCGTATGAATCACGCAAGCTCAAGGATCATGAGTTAAATTATCCTACACATGATCTTGAGTTAGCAGCAGTAGTTCATGCTTTGACTAGATGGAGACATTTCTTGTTGGGGCACAGATTTGAGCTAGATCATCGTAGTCTTCAGTACATTTTTACTCAGCCTAATTTGAATGCTCGCCAAAGGCGATGGATGGAGTTTCTATGCGAGTATGATTTTGAGGTTAAGTACATTCAGGGTAAGGAGAATGTAGTGGTGGACGCTTTGAGTCGCAAGAGACATGTGGCATCATCGATGACTCTTAGTGTGGATTTGAGTAGTCAGATTCTTCAGGAACTTCCTATGGATTCATGGTATCAGGAAGTGTGTAGAGAGATTGATTTAGGAAGATCTCTGGAAGGTAAGTTTGCAGGTTATGTTCGAGAGTCAGATGGTCTTTTGAGACATTTGGGGAGGATTTATGTGCCATTTTTGGATGAGCTTCGCACCTTGATACTAGCAGAAGCCCATCGTACACCTTACTCAGCACATCCAGGTGTCAAGAAGATGCATGCTGATTTGAAACGTTTATTCTTTTGGTCTGGGATGAAGCGAGATATTGCTAATTTTGTGGCTAGGTGCCTTGAGTGTTAGAGAGTTAAGGCAGAACATCAGCACCCGGCTGGACTTTTGCAGCCTAATCTCATTCCTTCTTGGAAGTGGGATATCATCTCCATGGATTTCATTGTAGGATTACCTATGACAGTTCGATGTCATGATGCTATCATGGTCACCATTGATCGATTGACTAAGATGGCACATTTTTCATGGATTAGGTCTTCCTACACAGCAGCTTCTATAGCTAATGTCTTTATGCGTGATATTGTGAGATTACATGGTATTCCTAGAAAGATCATTTCTGACAGGGATCCTGTATTCACATCTAAATTCTGGACATTGCTACAGCATGAGCTTGGAGCGTAGTTAAACTTCAATTCGACATATCATCTAGAGACTGATGGTCAGACAGAGAGGGTGAATCAGGTTTTGGAGGATATGTTACAAATGTATTTGATGGATAGGCAGACACATTGGGAAGATTATCTCTACCTAGTGGAGTTTTCTTACAATAATGGGTATCATAGTTCTATTGGCATGGCACCATTTCAGGCATTATATGGACGTCCTTGTTGTAAACCATTGAGTTGGGATAGTCTTGAAGATCACATCCTGTTGGGTCTTGAGATGCTTCATGATATGGAGCAACAAGTAGCGCGTATCCGTGAGCACTTGACTACGGCACAGGATAGATAGAAGAAGTGTGCCGATGCTTATAGGACTGATAAGCAGTTTGTTGTGGGAGATAAGGTTTTCTTTAGAGTGCAACCGCAAAAGAGTCCAATCCGGTACGGAAAGGGTTCTAAGCTAGCACCTCACTTTGTGGGACCATTCGAGATTCTAGAGAGGATTGGCCCGGTTGCTTACCGCCTTGCTCTACTGCCCAGCCTAGCTCGCATTCATGATGTTTTTCATGTTTCAGTGCTTCGGCATTATATTCTTGATATTGTACATGTTCTTGATTGGAATGCATTACAGGTAGAGGATGGGCAGCTGGCTTTGGAGCCGGTTTGTATTCTGAAGCAGCGGGAGTTGACCCTCAGGGGTCAAACCATCGAGCAAGTAAGGGTCCAATAGGACCCTACTGATGATTCTTTAGCTACTTGGAAGGATGCAGCTAGATTGAGGGAGTTATATCCCTACTTGTTTGTAGGCTTCTAGGAGTAAGCCTAACCCTAGGGGGGGTGGATGTAGTGCCTACCCTCGTTCACATCTTTTCTAGACTTATCGTTGCTATTATTATCAAACTTTGATGGACTAGTATTATGTTGATGGATTAGTGGTATTGTTTTGAGACTATCAGACATTATGTTATGGATTCAATGGTTATATGATGAGATCATTTAGACTTTACATTTCATGCATACATGATGATCATTATACTATTTTCAATTATTATTGATGATTAGATGGATGGTTTATTATCTTATGTGTTTTATCATGGATACTTACCCCATACTTGCATTTGTATGGTGTGCATGTTTTCTTATTGTATGGCATTTTTGATGTGGTTAAGGAAGGGAGTCGTAGTCACCTGCTTAGTCGGGATCTACACGATGCACCACTTCCTGCCATTGTCTATTTAGCTTAGCATTATATATATTGTATGTACATGCATGGTTTTTCTATAGGTTGCAGGTGTCGGCTATCGACTTCTCTGAATTGCCAGGATGAGCGTACCCTATTATACTATCTCAATGATAAGAGAAGGGAGATAAATTCTCAAATCCAAATCCCAATCCTTTAAGCCAATTGTCCTAGTGAGGTAGGACAAGTATCTGGATATTTTACCCACCGAATGTGTCGAATGACATGATTCGTGATTTTTAACCCTTTAGACTGATTTTGAGTAATTTTCTCTATGATAGGTTTTCATATTTTATCTTGGAGGTCTATGGTGAATCTTCTATTAATTAAAGTCTTAATAAATAGATTTAATTAATAAATTAATTATTTAAGGAAATTAATATAAAATATCATGTTATTTGATATTTTGACTATAATTAATTAAATGTGAATTAATTGAGGAAAAGAATTAAATAAAAGGAAATTAAAAATTAAAAATTAATAATAATTATAAAATGATAATAAAAGTAATAAATAAATAAAATAATAAAAATTACAAAAATTAAAATGAAAGTTATAAAGATTAAAATGAAAGTTATAAATATTTAAATAGAAATTATATAAAAAGTAAATTGGAGTTATAAGCTTGTATGGGAATTAACGCACTTCTCTATTTCTCATGTATCAACAACACGGGGGTTAGTGCATCAATTAAGCACATGGTGTCTACAACCCTATGGCTCATCTTGAAGGTTGGAAAAGACCCATGCTTAGTTGGTGACACCTTCTAGCTGTTTCTAGAAGCATTCTAGATGTTTCCTGAAAGCTCTTTATATTCAGGCATTCATAGAAGCTTAGAGAAGAGCGTTGGGAGTGCAATTGGAGCATTGGAGGACTCAAGAATTCTGAAGAAGGGAGGAGCTTGCTCTACAAATTTTTTGAGGAAGAGCGATTTAGGATCAGAATTCGGGTAGATTCTTGTGATTTTATTTATGCTATTTTCGCATCACGCATTCCCTGTCTTCTTCGTGTCTTCCATATGTCTTCTGAGAAGTTTCATAGTTATATGCATTCTCAATATGGGCAGATTAATTTATTGGAAAATTTTATATGCATTCTATAATGCAAATATTTTATTCTTAAATTGTAGATATAATCTTTGTGGAAAAAAAAAACATACATGGTTATATATTCAGATCTGCATACATATACATATATATATATGCATATGTATACATTTATTATGAATCTATTATAAAAGTTTGAATACATACATACATACATACATACATACATACATACATACATATATATATATATATATATATATATATAATACACCGAATGAGCGATTGATAAATCGCAGTGGGAAAATTTAATAAATCGCATCGCGATTCATATCACATGAAACAATGTTTAAAAAAAATGTATATAATGAAATGCCATGGGCACGAATTGTACCCCATGCCTATGGAAGGCAGAGGCCTGTCGTCGCAGGTCTGCGGCGACAGGGGTACTACGTACCCACTGTCGACGCAGTGCCTACGACTGTAGGTACTATGTACCACAGCAAGAGAAAGAGAGGGTTATTTAATAATAATGTTATACCAAAAACGTTTATGTTAAAACATTTAAAACAATCGATATACATGAAATCGATTTTCATTGTTATTTCATATGATATATATGGTGTCGATCAAAATTGTTAAATCGATTTTATAAAACGTAATAACTATTTATGTGTGTGTGTGTGTGTGTGTGTGTGTGTGTGTGTGTGTGTGTGTGTGTGTGTGTGTGTGTGTGTGTGTGTGTGTGTGTGTGTAATATGTAAATATGTTATTAATAAATTTAAGTTAATATTATTTGATAAATGAGTTATATTGAAGGTTTATTTTCACAATGGTGACTTTTTAATAATTTTCAACTATTAAGATTTAATTGTTTAAATAAATAGTTGATAGTTTGGTGGGGGATGAATCAAAAAAATATTATAATTGGAAAATGGATTTTTAGTTTTGTTAAGGAAAACTTTTATTTATCCTAAACAATATATGTGTTCCTCCATTCATTCTTCAAACTTGGAAACCTAAACTGAGATCTCTATATTTAAATTTAAGTTGTAAACTTGGCAAAACCAAAATCTTTGTTTGCATTGTGAATTCTTTATGCTATTGTTTTGGGTTTTGGGTTGACTATTGTTGACCAGTATAGGACGTCTACCAGAGGTTTGGGGGTTATGTGATTGTGGTGACATGATGATGTTTTAATCTCAATTTTTATAAACCCAACCATGGTTATGTGATGGAATGCTCTATGCATTGTTTGTAATTACTGATTGTTATAGTTGAGATTTTTATGTATGAGATACTTGACTTAACCATTATTTTTGGTCATCGATCAATTATCCTTGATTATTTTCTAGTCGCAATGATGGGAATAAAATGTGGATTTATTTTTGATGATGTCATGATGTGACATGTTTGACTCAACCATTTTTGGAGTCTTTGATTAGTTTGATTGAGATATTTTGGTTATTGAGAACCATTGGATACTTTGATTATTAGTGATACTTAAGTTGCCAATAAAGAGCTATTGTGTTCATGATTTTCTATGGATGTTTTCTCATGGAGATTTGATGCTTTTATGCATATTTAATGATTTTATTATGGATTATCATTTGTGATTTTGATATTTAAGAGTCCATGAGCATTAGGGTAGGATATCTGAATGTAGTGATGGGAAGTGGCTTGCAATGGGGGACGAGGCCCTAAGAGGCTGCCAGGGTAACTCATTGTAAGTTGGATTAATAAGTGATAACATTCACACCTAATACTAATTGAATGAACCTAAAAAGATAAGTGGTTTGTTCTCGCCCATGCCTTGAGTGCTTGTGCAGGCTAGGATGGGAGTAGTGAGACACATGGTTGCGACCTTGCATTCCATAGTATGCCTCGTCAGTATGAGAGGATACTAGTGGCCGCATGAAATCAGTATGGACCCGTGGAGTTTAGCTAACTGCCAGGGTAACTTGTACATGATAATTGCGATGACACTTTCCCGCCTGTATAGTAGGTTCCTACATGTCATTGTGTGCCTCTGGGATTAGATGTCAGATTTTGTGTTTGGAACCTTTGAGTTAGTATACTTTTAAGATTCCTGGACTTATGGAGATTTGTGCTATGTGATTTTGATAGCCTGTTTGGGACTTGAGATTATCTTCCTAGCACGGTGGGAGTGGACCACTTAGGTACCATGCAGTCGGGTGGTAGTGTATTTTCCACTCTTATTATTTTGAGATTCATTGAGATATCGTGGCTGATGCATCCTTCATGATGGTGGATATGTATCCTTTTTCATTGATGATTAGCATATGTTAGATGATGTTATCTTATGTTAGATTACTTTCTACATATGATGTTGTATATATTAGGAGTGACATTCCTACTATGTAATATCAATGATCTCTTCGGTGATTTGGAATGTTACGCACGGAGGGATGGCTAGGATCCACGATGGTCTAATGATGCTATTAATGGTTGGGAGGAACCGTGCACTTAGTTTATTATGTTTGATCTTTATGATGGATGTATATGTTTTCTATGATGATGTATCATGTGTACCATGTGATTATCTTTACTTTGATGTATCATGGATTAGAATAGGATGATGTACCTTATTCTATGTATGTATATTCTTTTGAGCTTGTCATACCCTATGACATGTACAGTGGATGATTCAGTATTTAAAATGTAATGTATAAACATTGGACTTAACATTATTGTTTCATATGGAGGTTGTTCTAGATGGATTCATGTATGTAATTCAACGTTAAGGGATCTTAAAGAATGTAATCTGTTAGGTATGTTATGTTTACTTTCAGATGGACATTACTATTGCTTCCGTTATTGTGCATAAATTATATGTGGTGTTTAATTTCATGAAAAAAAAAATGCTACTAAACTTAGTGAAATTCTAGGTTAATTCTTTGGATCCCTTGGCGGGGCATTACATTTCATGAGTACCTCTTGAAATTCTAATGAAATAAGTTGGGCCCCAAAGAGGGTCCGGCTAATAAAATTTTGTTTTTGAACAACTAACCATGCAAAATATTCCAACAATCATCCCAAACTGATTGAGATCCAACTTGAGCACTAAATCACCATTAAAAATTCTTTTAATCAAATCCGCACAACTGTGAAAATTGTGCCAGGAGGCCTATTACCTAAACTATCATAAACACTTGCTCGGGCTCTGAAAAATTGGAAATATGCCTACAAAATATCGTCACATGATGACATCAGGATCAAAAGATATCAACCTCTAAACATGCCTTCCTAAAATTGCTTGCAGATAAATGTGTCAGAAAACTAGAAAATGCGTTTGGAATTGACTTTGAAAATTGGGCAAATGGGCACTTGAAGATTTGGAATCTGGGGCATTGGTAGACACTAACATAAAGAATATGAATCATCAATTTGAGATCATGATGAATGATAGGATTCATTTGGTGAAGGTATGCAGTAGGCTACCTGGATATGTAGGACTAGAAACATCGGCAGAAAAGTGTTTGTTGCAAATGGAATGGCCCTGGGAAAGTGTGCAGATGGATTCGTCAAGGCTTGAAAATTGACACACTTGTAGTATTTTTGGAGTAGAGTACAATGGAAAAAACTATTTGGTCCCAAAAATCATGGATTCATAGTTATAACATCCCAAATAGGGCTACGAATCAATTTGCATTTCTGATTACTAGTGAAACTCTAAAAATTGCAAAGAAAATCACGTTTGAAAATTGATCAAACGGATTCGTCATAAGCTCAAATTTGGAACATAGTGAGTCTATTACCTCTAGAATATGATTCAAAAGGAAATTAATCATTTGGGTCAACTAGTCAAAAGTTATAGCTTTTCAAATAGGTCTACCCAGAAATATGCACAATTTGTAGATTTACAATAGAGGCAACTGACCATCTTTGAGGTGTTCAAAACCTAATCAAATGGATTTGAAATGAATTGAAACTTGGAACATAGGTTCTTTGATAGGCTTAATAAATATTCTCAAAGTGGTGAGCTATTAATCTTAACTAGGTAAAAGATATTCAAAGGAAAATTGGGCCCTCTATCGTTGTTTGACACTTGGGCAAAAAATGCAAAACTAAAGACTACTCAAAATGGGACTTCACATAATGGTTCAAAATGTCATTTTATCAGGATAGAATGCATAGATTGGTTGAATGAAGGGTTTTAGAAACATAAAATAGCACATAGGCCTTAAAAAGATAGCCAATACATATGCATGAAAAACATTCATAGGGGCTTAAAGTTACTCAAAATTTGGAATAGGCACTCAAAATGGGAATGCAATTTTGAGTGTCATTAGTGGATCTATCTAAGGATGCATGACCCTTGTGGGAATGAAAAGAAATAAGATCTCTAGCTGAAGAAGACCACTCAAAAAAAATTTCCGAACAAAAATTTGAAAACAAGGAAACTATTTTAACTATACAAGATGGTGACCTCGGGCCACCGAAACTCCTCCAAACTTCTTACCTTTGTCAAAAACTTGATTCTTATTTATGTCTCTGTGGGGTGAAGTGGAAAAAAGTTTTCCATGAGTTTCACTAAACACAACAAAGTTCTCAATTAGCTCAGTTGGCAAAATAAAATAACCTTCTTGACTTTCATAGTTCATACTTGGGACATCCTTAACATAATGTTCACTATGAAAATAGGGGTCAGCATGCTAAAATATACTAGGATCAAAATAATAACTCTCTTCAACAAATGAATTATGCTTGCTATCAAATTTGGGAAAATGATTAGACACACCTTGAAAACATGAATCTCCATATATAGCCAGTTGACATTCAAATGAGTATTCATATTTATACTTGCCAATACTATCCTTGTCAATGACTAAAAATAATCTAGGGCTCTCCACTGATTCTTTACAATCAGCAAATGGATCAGTCACATTAAAGCATTCATCATAAAACTCCATGCAAGGTGTAGGCATACTTTGAATAACCATTTCATCTAACACCTTGCCCTCATCATCACAACTGAAATGCTGATTAGCTCTTACCTCATATGAATCATCATAAAACTTACCATGAAGTGATAGATTATTTTCAAAGACAACCTCATCAAGAACCTCATCTTTGAGCTCTCAAAATGTAGCATCATTAGAATTTTCACTGTCACAAATGGAAGAAGAACATTTTGATTTGTTACAGCAATATGATAGTGTGTCACCATTAAACTCATTCTCTACTAAATTTGAAACATCCATGTCCTCTTCAAATAATGGACTGATAACTCTATGCATGGATCCTCTTTGAACATTCTGACAAAAGATGGGTTGATCATCATCAAAGTCTTCACCATATAAAACATTAGTATAAACCTTAAAACCATTTCCACCATCATTGTCATGAAAACTTTCAACATGTGAAGAGGAAAAATTAGAATCATCATCATCATTAATTGAAGACATAACATCCACTTCATCAACTAAGCAAGTGGAATATAAATCAATATTACCCACATTGTCTTCAACAAGATGATTCAAATGACTTACCCACCAATCTTCTCTTATTTTATCACTAGGTGCTTGTGTAGTAACTGTAGAATTATTTATATGTTGATGATTACAGTTACACACAACCCCATGGCTTTCATCTACACAACTAAGTCATTGATCTTTGTAAATAACCTCTTTATCCTCACATTGTGTAAATAATTCCTCTTCTAAACCTTCAACTACATGCTAGTTTATACAACTCAAAGATGGAATTTCACTTTCCTTTTTAGATTTAGAAGAAGAAAATACACTTTCACATGGATAAGAACACTTATTATCCTCATTGCTCTCTTCCTCCCAATCAACATCAGACTCATATGAAGATGAACACGTAGTATCATTTTCCTCACTTTGATTTGAGTAACCACTCTCATCATCTTCTTCATATAACACCTCTTCCTCATATACCAGATCAACAACAATGTTCAAATCACTTGAAACACAACTTTTAGCTTCTTCACCCACGTAAAACTGAGATGAATGCCTTGCAAATTCATGATTAGTTACACTCTCAACACAAAGAAAATCATCAACTAGAGAAGCAACAACTGAAATTAAATCTTCTACATATAACTTATCAAGTGAATCACCCTTAACATCTACTACTGAAGTACGACAAACATATGCATTTTGTTTGAAAAGAAAAAGATCATTTCTCCATTGAAAAAAAGAGACTTCAACCTCAACATCACATGTTTTTTATTCTGAATTTTTAATAAGATTATCTATAATAGCAGAGGAACGTATACACTTATCTACATTTGAATTCTCAACATGATATTGCCCATTAATTTTGACTTCATTAAGCAAGCAAGCAACCTTAGAGAAATGACTCCTAGTAAGTCCATACTTCAAATTATTCTCAATATCCATAGTCATAAAATCTTGATGTAAAGTCTTGGGCTCTTTATCTCTTAACTAATAACTCATTTTCTTGTCAAATATACCAAGGTAAACTATTCGGCATACTTCATCCTCCGGTCTATATTTCTCAGGGATCTCATTCAAGGTTCGTACAAATCTAATATTTAATTGAGGAACAATTTCACCATCCTCAATATAAATCCTTAAAAATTTACCATATGAATCAGATACACTTACCCTCTCACCAAACTGCTCCAAGAAGGTTGAATGCAACTCACTCCAAGACGAAATAGAACATGCTGGTAAAAGGTAAAACCAGTCTCTAGCATCACCTTCAAAAGTTTGAACAAATAATTTCATGTGCACATCCTCATGAGCAATCTCATAGTCACCCATCAAATTAGTGAAAACTTGAACATGCTAACTAGCTGAAACAGTATGGTTCCTAGAAAATTTAGGAAATTTTTTTTTAAGGTCATTAGGAATGACATTTGAGAAACCATAGATACCTTCAAAACATAATGGCATGTGTCTCTTGGTAGAAAAGGATCTATGATTTTGGTCAATGGACTGCATACTAGGTAAAAAGAAATCTGCCATCTTTTGCAAACTTACAACTCACCAAAATAACTTTCAAAATTTATAATTTGCAGTAGATCTAAAAATTTATCTACCAACTTAAATCTCTAGCATGTTCCTAGATGTAAATACATTTTTTGAAACAATATTTCATAGAATATGCTGAGATGCATTAAACACTTGTCCTACTTAGTGCTGAAATATCACTTGATGGAGAAAACTTTCATATAACTTACTGTCCTGAATAGAAATATCAAGAAAGAGGAAAATACGTAAAAATATGATGCTTGTAAACCTCTTCAATGCTATGAACAACAACAAATTCAAATCTTTTCTTGATTTAGTAACTCTTGCATAACATCACCCATTTTCTTCACGACCATTACCAAGGGCCTGTGATGAATTCTTCAAATCTTCATTCCAATTTTTGCAACCTTCACAATACCCTCAACTTCACAATTGCACTGGTGGGTATGTGCAGGATCATGGTGTACCAAACTATGGCCTTAAGTGGCAGTGAAAAATCAACAAATCAAGTTTATGTAAACTTGACACATAATTTTAAAGTGGTTATGGACTTTATATCAAAAAGTTGTAAGAAAATAATCTGTAAGAAATTGAATGTAGTTTCTAAACTACTAGGCCTTATAAGGAGAAAAAAATAATTAACTATTCAAAAGTTTGAATTTTAATGCAGTACTAAGAAAATTTCAGGGCGAAAATAAAAAGTAGGTGTATGTCTGACCACTTTAATCAAAATCAAATCATAATATTTTTTTAATATAATTATAGATATGAAAAGTAGACTCATGCCCGGATGTGACGCATATTTTTTGATATTTTTATTCCAAATAAATAATTAAATATGAATTTTCTACTAAAATTTTTTTGAAAAAAAAAGTCCCATGTCTAACCACCCTAACTAATAGAAAATTTTACCAAATTTAAATTTATTTATTTTTTCTTATACTAGCCGAAGTATAGAATGTGACGCAACTTTTAGATTTAAAAAATGTTATACCATTCGAAAGTTATAGGTATTTTTCAATCAGTATGTCAGTCAACACTTTACAATTATCTTCATTGATAATTAACTAATAAATACTTATCGAACTCAAAATTTGAAAGAAATTATATTGATGGAATCTAGAGAGCGATATTAAAAAACTCTTCATTTTATTCAATTTCGATAAAAATAACATTGTCAGATGGCTACCCGAAGTTTCACTATCACTAAAACCCTCTTCAAACATGTCTTTTGCGTTGACTGGGTAGGCTTGGTAAATACCAAGCCTAATCGGATATTCGATTCTAAATCCAATATCCGATATGTTGCGATTGGCAAATTCAAAATCCTAACCCATTTTGGAGGGAAAATTGGGTTTAAACATCATAGCTTATTATTTATAAATTATTTCAGTTATATTACTATGTAAAGACGTATTTTACTACCATATATATATATATATATATATATTAACATAATGTAAAGATATAAAATATACTCTAGCAATATATAATAATATATTATGTCAATCTTATTACAATCTATAAATATAATTAATATTATTATTATTTTTACTAAATATAATAACGTAATATATATATTTATATATAATACGTATTATATATTATAATATTAATATGTATGTTATTAATATATATATATAATAACGTAATATTTTCATTAAATATAATATGTATTATATTATTATGTTAATATGTATAATAATATATATATATATAATAACATAATATTTTCATTAAATATAATGAAGTAATACATATATATATGTTATTAATATATATAATAATGTCATAGGTATATTATATATGTTAATAATATACATATCTATTATATTAAATATGTATACATATTAATATATATGAGTCAAAAGGGGTCATAGGTCAACCATTGACCCCCTAATGACGACATATGTCCTTAAGGGTCCTAGGAGCCCTAGGGACATATTACAATGGTTAATATGGGTCAAAGGGGATCATAGGGTGACCTATGACCCCTTTTCACCCATTAAATGACGATATTGTCCCTACGGGTCCTAGGACCCCGAGGGACATATTTGAATCGTTCATAAGGGTCAAAGGGGGTCATAGGGTGACCTATGACCCCCTTTGACCAACTAAACGACGACATATATCTCCAGGGGTCCTAAAACCCCTCAGGACATATTCGGATGGGTAATATGGGTCAAAGGGGGTCATAGGTCCCTTTGACCCATTAAATGATGACATATGTCCCTAGGGGTCCTAGGACCCCTAGGAACATATTCGAATGGGTAATATGGGTCAAAGGGGGTCATAGGGTGACCTGAGACTCTCTTTCACCCATTAAACGATGACATATGTCTTTAGGGGTCCTAGAACCCCTAAGGACATATTCGAATGCGTAATATGGGTCAAAGGGGGTCATAGGTCTTTGACACATTAAACAATGACATATGTCGCTAGGGGTCCTCGGACCCCTGGAAACATATTCGTTCATATGGGTCAAGGGGGTCATAGGTCATTAAACAATGACATATGTCCCTAGGGGTCCTAGAACCCCTAGGGACATTTCAAATTGTTCATATGGGTCAAAGGGGGTCATAGGGTGACCTATGACCCCCTTTGACCCATATGAACGATTTGAACACCCTATGACCCCCTTTGACCCATATGAACAATTCAAAATGTCCCTAGGGGTCTTAGGACCCCTAGGGACATATTCAAATCATTCATATGGGTTAGCGGGGTCATAGGTGACCTATGACCCCTAGGGACATATTCAAATTGTTCATATGGGTCAAAGGGGGTCATAGGGTGACTTATGACCCTCTTTGACCCATTAAACGATGACATATGTCTCTGGGGGTCCTATAACCCTTAGGGACATATTCAAATTATTCATATGCATCAAAGGGGGTCATAGGTACATCAAAGGGGGTCATAGGGTGACCTATGACCCCCTTTGACCCATTAAATGACGATATATGTCCTTAGGGGTCTTGGGACACCTAAGGACATATTCGAATCATTCATATAGGTCAAAGGGGGTCATAGGGTGAACTATAACCCCCTTTGACCCATTAAACGATGACATATGTCTCTAAGAGTTGTAGAACCCCTAGTGAGATATTCGAATTGTTCATATGGGTCAAAGGGGGTCACAGCGTGATCTATGACTCCCTTTGACCCATTAAACGACTACATATATCCCTAAGGGTCATAAGACCCCAAAGGACATATTCAAATTGTTCAAATTGGTCAAAAGGGGTCATAGGGTGACTTATGACCCCCTTTGACCCATTAAATGACGACATATGTCCCTAGGGGTCCAAGGACCCCTATGGACATATTCGAATGGGCCATATGGGTCAAAGGGGGTCATAGGGTGACTTATGACTCCCTTTGACCCATTAAATGATGACATATGTCCCTAGGGGTTCTAGTACTCCTAAGAACATATTCGAATCGTTCATATGGGTCAAAGGTGGTGATAGAGTGACCTATGACCCCCTTTGACCCATTAAACGATGACATATGTCCTTAGGGGTCCTAGAAATTCTAAGGGCATATTTGAATCGTTCCTATGGGTCAAAAGGGTCATAGGATGACCTATCACTCCTTTTAACCCATTAAACGACGACATATGTCCAAGGGGGTCATGGGACCCCTAAGAACATATTCGAATCATTCATATGGGTCAAAGAGAGACATAGGGTGACCTATGACCCCCTTTGACCCATTGAACGATAACATATGTCCCTAGGGGTCTTAGGACCCCTAAGGACATATTCGAATGGGCCATATGGGTCAAAGGGGGTCATAAGGTGACCTATAACCCCTTTTGACCAATTGAACTATGACATATGTCCCTAGGGGTCCTACGACCCCTATAGACATATTCGAGTCATTCATATGGGTCAAAGGGAGTCATAGGGTGACCTATGACCCCTTTGACCCATTAAACGATGATATATGTCCCTAAAAGTCCTAGGACCCCTAGTGACATATTTGAAATATTCATATGGGTCAAAGGGGGTCATAAGATGACCTATGACCCTTTTTGACCCATTAAATGACGATATTTGTCCCTAGAGGTCCGAGGACTCCCTAGGACCCTTAGGGACATATTCGAATCGTTTCTACGGGTCAAAGGGGGTCATAGGGTGACCTATGACCCCCTTTGACCCATTAAATGACGACATATGTCTGTAGGGGTCCTAAGACCCATAACGACATATTTGAATCGTTCATATGGGTCAAAGGGTGTCATAGGTCACCCTATGACCCTCTTTGACCCATTCAATGACGATAGATGTCCCTAGAGGTCCTCCGACCCCTAGGGACATATTTGAATCGTTCATATGGGTCAAAGGGGGTCATAGCATGACTTATGATCCCCTTTGACCCATTAAATGACGACATATGTCCCTAAGGGTCCTAGGACCAATGGGACATATTCGAATCATTCATATGGATCAAAGGGGGTCATAGGGTGACCTATGACCCCCTTTGACCCATTAATCGACGATATATATCCCTAAGGGTCCTAAGACACCTAGTGACATATTTCGAATGGGCCATATGGGTCAAAGGGGGTCATAGGGTGACCCATGACCCCCTTTGACCCATTAAACTATGACATATGTCCCTAGGGGTCCTAGGACCCCTAGGGACATATCCAGATCGTTCTTATGGGTCAAAGGGGGTCATAGGGTGACCTATGACCCCCTTTGACCCATTAAACGATGACATATGTCTTTAGGGGTTCTAGTACCTCTAGGGACATATTCGAATTGTTCATATGGGTCAAAGGGGGTCATAGGGTGACCTATGTCGCCCTTTGACCCATTAAACAATGACATATGTCTCTAGGGGTCCTAGGTCGCATAGGGACATATTTGAATCGTTCATATGGGTCAAAAGGGGTCATAGGTCACCCTATGACCCCCTTTGACCCATTAAACAACAAAATATGTCCCTAAGGGTCCTAAGACCCATAAGGACATATTTGAATCGTTCATATGGGTCAAAGGGGGTCATAGGTCACATTAAACGATGACATATGTCGCTAGGGGTCCTAGGACCCCTAGGGAGATATTCGAATCGTTCTTATGGGTCAAAGGGGGTCATAGGGTGACCTATGACCCCCTTTGACCCATTAATCGATGACATGTCCCTAGAGGTCCTATGACCCCTAGGGACATATTCGAATCGTTCCTATGGGTCAAAGTAGGTCATAGGGTGACCTACGACCCCCTTTCACTAATTAATAGACAACATATGTTCCTAGGGGTCCTAAGACCCCTAGTGACATATTCAAATGGGCCATATGGGTCAAAGGGGATCATACGGTGACTTATTACCCCCTTTGACCCATTAAATGACGACATATGTCTCTAGGGGTCCGAAGACACCTAGGGACATATTCGAATCATTTTCATGGGTCAAAGGGAGTCATAGGGTGAATTATGACCCCCTTTGACTCATTAAACGATGACATATGTCCTTAAGGACCCCTAGGGACATATTCGAATCGTTCATATGGGTCAAAGAGGGTCATAGGGTGACCTGTGTCCCCATTTGACCCATTAAATGATGACATATGTCTCTAAGAATCCTAGGACCCATAGGGACATATTTGAATCATTCATATGGGTCAAAGAAGGTCATAGGGTGCCCTATGACCCCTTTGACCCATTAAATGATGACATATGTCCTTAAGGGTCCTAGGACCTATAAGGACATATTCGAATCGTTCATATGGGTCAAAAAATGTCATAGGGTGAACTATGACCCCCTTTGACCCATTAAACAACGTCATATGTCCCTAGGGGTCCTACGACTCTTAGGGACATATTCGTATCGTTCCTATGGGTCAAAGGGGGTCATAGGGTGACCTATGACCTCCTTTGACCCATTAATCGATGACATATGTCCCTAGGGGTCCTAGGACCCCTAGGGACATATTCGAATGGGCCATATAGGTCGAAGGGGGTCACAAGGTGACTTATGACCCCCTTTGACCTATTAAATGATGACATATGTTCCTAGGGACATATTCGAATCGTTCTTATGGGTCAAAGGGGGTCATAAGGTCACCTATGACCCCCTTTGACCTATTAAACGACGACATATGTACGGACCCCTAGGGACATATTCGAATCATTTTTATGGGTCAAAGGGGGTCATAGGGTGACCTATGACCTCCTTTGACCCATTAAATGATGACATATGTCCCTAGGGGTCCTAGGACCCCTAAGAACGTATTTGAATCATTCATATGCGTCAAAGGGGGTCATAGGGTGACCTATGTCCCCTTTTGACTCATTAAACGACGATATATTTTCTTAGGGGTCCTGGGACCCATAGGGACATATGACCCCCTTTGACCCATTAAACGATGACATATGTCCCTAAGGCTCCTAGGACCCCTAAGGACATATTCAAATCGTTCTTATGGGTCAAACGGGGTCATAGGGTGACTAGTGACCCTTTTTGACCCATTAAAAGATGACATATGTCCCTAGGGGTCCTAGGACCCCTCGGGACATATTCGAATCATTCCTATGGGTAAAAGGGGGTTATAAAGTGACCTATGACCCCCTTTGACCCATTAATCAATGAAATATGTCCTTAGGGGTTCTAGGACCCCTAGTGACATATTCGAATGGGCCATATGGGTCAAATGGGGTCATAGGGTGACTTATGACCCCTTTTGACCCATTAAATGACAACATATGTCCCTAAGGGTCTTAGGACACCTAAGAACATATTCAAATTATTCTTATGGGTCAAAGGGGGTCATAGGGTGACATATGACCTCCTTTGACCCATTAAACAACGTCATATGTCGCTAGGGGTCCTAGGACGCTTAGGGACATATTCGAATCGTTCCTATGGGTCAAAGGGGGTCATAAGGTGACCTATGTCCCCCTTTGACCCATTAAATTACAACATATGTCCCTAGGGTTCCTAGGACCCATAAGGACATATTCGAATTGTTCATATGGATCAAAGGGGGTGATAGGGTGACCTATTACCCTCTTTGACCTATTAATCGACGACATATGTCCTTAGGGGTTCTACGACCCTTAGGGACATATTCGTATTGGCCATATGGGTCAAAGGGGGTCATAAGGTGATTAATGACCCCCTTTGACCCATTAAACGATGACATATGTCTCTAGGGGTTCTAGTACCCCTAAGGACATATTCGAATCGTTCATGTGAGTCAAAGAGAGTCATAGGGTGACCTATGACCCCCTTTGACCCATTAGATGATGACATATGTCCCTAGGGGTCCTAGGACCCCTAGGGACATATTTGAATCATTCATATGGGTCAAATGGGGTCATAGGGTGACCTATGACTCCTTTTGACCTTTTAAACGATGACATGTCCCTAGGGGTACTAGGACCCATAGGGACATATTTGAATCGTTCATATGGGTCAAAAGGGGTCATAAGGTCACCTATGACCCCCTTTGACCCATTAAACGACAACATATGTTCCCGTTCCTATGGGTCAAAGGGGGTCATAGGTTGACCCATTAATTGACGACATATGTCCTTAGGGGTCCTAGGACCCCTAGGGACATATTCGAATAGGCCTTATGGGTCAAAGGGGGTCATAGGTCACCCTATGACCCCCTTTGACCCATTAAATGATGACATATGTCCCTAGGGGTCCTAGGACCCCTAGGGACATATTGGATTCGTTCTTATGGGTCAAAGGGGGTCATAGAGTGACCTATGACCCCCTTTGACCCATTAAACGACAACATATGTCCCTAGGGGTCCTAGGTCCCATAGGGACATATTCGAATCGTTCATATGGGTCAAAGGGAGTCATAGGGTGACCTATGACCCCCTTTGACTCAATAAACGACGACATATGTTCTTAGGGGTCCTAGGACCCCTAGGGACATTTTCGAATCATTCTTATGGGTCAAAGGTGGTCATAGGGTGACCTATGACCCCTTTTGACCCATTAATCGATGACATATATCCCTAAGGGTTCTAGGACCCCTAGGGACATATTCAAATGGGCCATATGGGTCAAAGGGGGTCATAGGGTGACTTATGACCCCCTTTGACCCATTAAATGATGACATATGTCCCTAGAGGTCTTAGGACACCTAAGAACATATTCAAATCTTTCATATGGGTCAAAGGGGGTCATAGGTGCCTTTGACCCATTAAACAATGACATATGTCCCTAGGGGTCCTAGGATGCCTAGGGACATATTCGAATTGTTCCTATGGGTCAAAGGGGGTCATAGGGTGACCTATGACCTCCTTTGACCCATTAATCGATGACATATGTCCCTAGGGGTCCTAGGACCCCTAGGGACATATTCGAATGGGCCATATTGGTCAAAGGGAGTCATAGGATGACTTTTGACCCCCTTTGACCCATTAAATGATGACATATGTCCCTAAGGGTTCTAGGATCCCTAAGGACATATTCAAATTGTTCCTATGGGTCAAAGGGGGTCATAGGGTGATCTATGACCCTCTTTGACCCATTAAATGATGACATATGTCCTTAGGGGTCCTAGGACCCCTAGGGACATATTCAAATTATTCATATGGGTCAAAGGGGGTCACAGGGTGACCTATGACCCCCTTTGACCCATTAAACGATGACATATGTCCCTAAGGGTCCTAAGACCCATAGGGACATATTCGAATCGTTCATATGGGTCAAAGGGGGTCATAGGGTTACCTATGACCCCCTTTGACTCATTAAACGATGACATATGTCCCTAGGGGTCCTACGACCCATAAGGACATATTCAAATTGTTCATATGGGTCAAAGGGGGTCATAGTGTGCCCTATGACCCCCTTTGACCCATTAAATGATGACATATGTCCCTAGGGGTCCTAGGACACTTAAGGACATATTTGAATCATTCCTCTGGGTCAAAGGGCCTTTGACCCATTAATCGACGACATATGTCCCTACGGGTCCTAGGACCCCTAGTGACATATTCAAATGGGCCGTATGGGTTAAAGGGGGTCATAAGGTGACTTATGACCCCCTTTGACCCATGAAACGACGACATATGTCCATAGGGGTCTTGGACCCCTAGGGACATATTCGAATCATTCCTATGGGTCAAAAGGGGGTCATAGGGTGACTTATGACCCCCTTTGACCCATTAAACGATGACATATGTCCCTAGGGGTCCTAGGACCCCTAGGGACATATTCGAATCGTTTATATGGGTCAAAGGGGGTCATAGGGTGTCCAATGTCCCCCTTTGACCCATTAAATGATGACATATGTCCCTAGAGGTCCTAGGACCCATAGAGACATATTCGAATCGTTCATATGGGTCAAAGGGGGTCATAGGGTGACCTATGACCCCCTTCGACCCATTAATCGACGACATATGTCCCTAGGGGTCCTAGGACCCATAAGGACATATTCGAATCATTCGTATGTATATGGGTTAAAAAATGAAGAATATATATACACTATTTATACTATTTTATTATAATAATAATAATAATATAAATAAATATTAAATATTAATATTATTATATCTATAGTAATAATAATAATACTATTATAGCTATAATAATAATATATATATTAATACTATATTGTAGCATAATAATAATAATATAAATAAACACTAAATATTTACACTATTATATCTATAGTAATAATATTAATACTATTATAGGTATAATAATAATATTAATACTATAGCTATATTAATACTATATATTAATATTTATCTATATTAATACTATTATATATTAATACTAGTATACTATTGATACTATTATATATTAATATTACTATACTATTAGCTTAGTAATAAACCAAAGTTGGTTTCCCTCCAATGATTTTCATAATATTAATATAATTATGGCAAAGGAGGGAAATTATAGCAAGTTTTCCCTCGAAAAATTAATCTCAATATTACAACTCCATTCAGATTGCAATTTTTGTTCACATAACATATAGACATACCCCTAATAGTGCGAAAGATAACCGAAATATTATTAGAGAGTATCATTTTTTTATGAGTGATGATAGATCTCACTCTCACAAGTTTGTGCAACATTGTTTTGAGAATTTTTTTGATTTCTTACATGAGCATGTAATTGCTATGGATAGACATATCATTTGGTCAGATAACTATACAGGTCAATTCAAAAATGCTCGCATGTTTTATTGGTTGTGTAGGATGCACATAGAGAGAGGGGTGCCTCATATTTAGAGTTTTTTTAAGTCCAACCATGGAAAGGGGGAACATGATGGAGCAGGGGCATGTGTGAAGAGAGATCTAGTTAAGGAGCAACTGAAGATTTCAACAACAGAGCTTCTTGATGCTCGTAGCATTATTGATTGGTGTAGTTTAGCATTATCACAAGGGGGGAGTCTTGATTCAGTGGTACGTAGGTTCTTTTGGTTGGTTGAGGAAGGGTCCATAGGTGATAGATCAAATTGTGCTACAGTGAGAGATTCATCAAAAATGCATTCATTTCGGAGCTCTGATTCTAGCACATGGACCATTTGGACATGATAACTAGCTTGTTTTTGTCGTACTTGTTTTCAGTGTGATTGGGATCACTGTGAGTCAAGTGAGTGGGTGGACACATGGGCTCCACATTATCTTACTCCATTTTCTATCATAACCTCTATCAAAAATGATGACATGGAAAGTTCACTTGAGCATAACCATCTATCATATCTACTTCAGCCAGGATAGGTCTTTGCATTGGTTACACCACAGGGGAATGATGAGAAATCCGATTATTGCTTAGCACTTTGTGTAAGAGGCAAACAAAAACTTGCACAACTGATCACAGATGATGATGGATTCACATATCCTACTGGTTCAGTGGTTGTTGCTGGAACATGGCTGCAAACATACATGCTTAGAAGGAACAAAATTCCTGCATTTGAAGACTATCAGAAGCACAAAGTAATTCTCATATATTCGCATCTTATTATAGCAACAAATGTAAAGTTATTGAAGCATCAAGGAAGACCAAAAGTAAAAGAACTTTTTACTATTGCTAATGCTGATCATGAAGCCCTATTGGAGACCCTAAAATAGAGAGAGGACCCTATTGGAATACTCGACTAGGTATATATACTTCTTATGTTATTTTTTTCATAATGATTTAATGAATTGATGATTATCTTATTTAATACAATAAGTTACTAATTTTTTTATGATATTGGAATGTAGGTACATCATGAAGAGTTGGAGGGGGGTGGTATTGGGGAGAATTTCTAAAATTTATGATGTATTATGATGTAAAATGTGTACTTTTTTTGTATATGGTTTTTGTATTTTGGTAGGTTCTTTGTAAGGAATTATAAGAGGAAGATATTGAACAAGTTCTTGCAAATCATATTTGCATGTGATACAAGGCTATAAGGAAAATTTTAAGAGCATTTATAAATATATGAAAGATAATTGCATGCAGATATCTCGTTACAAATTTGGTTTTTTCCTTATTTGACATAAAGTTGACATTATGATTATTAAAACTATTTTTACCAAACTAATCAAATAAGAAAAATCTTGAAAGTATGGATGAACAATTAGAATACTTGATTTCTTTCATTTTGCAACCAATCATAGCATTTGAAAGCATAAAGAGTCATAATATTGTATAATGTTTTGAAAGACTTTCATATTGAAAAGTTGTATGAAGGACATTTGGGATAAGCCATGAAATCCATGAAAGAAGATAGCATGTAGGATACACAATTAAAGCCAATAAGCAAGATAGCACATGCATAATGACATGATATGAAGTTGGATATGAAGGCTATGAGTGAATGAGAAAGTAAAATAGGGAATCTCATGGATAAGATAATGGTTTTCACCAAGGCACATTTTTTAATCTTCTTTTCTTTTCTTTTTAAAATTTTTTTAGAAATAGGTCAACTATTTTCAAGTTAGATAGTGTTCCTAAAGGAAAGATAAGTTATGATAAGCCAAGACCATAGATAAGTATGCTCAATGATGTTGATAGGGTGAATAAAGTGAGATGATAGTGGGATAAGAGTTCATTCCTTGGAAGGATTGTATGAGTATGGATAGTAGGTAAGTGTAGCTTTGAAAACATTGCATAAGGGTAGGTTACAAAGTGGGGAAGATCAAAATTTACACACACCTTGGAGGGTTTCTGAATGATGGAGGAATCATGGAGGAAATGGATCAAGGTTTAGATGTATGAGCTGGTAGGACAATGTTAGAAGAATATTGAGTGGAATATTTGTAAGCTTTTGAGAAAGATGTTTGGAAGAAAATGGAGTGGAAGCCTTTGGAATATTGAATGTCAACTTAGATTTATGTTCAATATTAAAGTCTTTCAAGAGAGACTTTGGAGAGCTAAAGTAGAAAGTGTAGGAGAAGGTTTGAATACTTTAGATTAGATGGATAAGGACCAAGGATAGAATTATGAAATGCAAAGGGATAGTGACTAGGGATTTCAACATCTTTAGAGTGAGTAGCATGACCACAGTCATCAATAGACTCATGAGTACCTTTTATAGGAGAAATACCTTTGATAGGAGTGTTTGAATCTTGAGCATAGTTTTGAAGTGGATATGGAGAAGTAGAACATGAGGGGACACTTTGATCTTGACATCTTTCTTTATATAGCATAGAAAGATCACTTTTCCCATAAGTTTTAGTAAGCTCAATGGAGGTAGTGAAAATGGTATCCTCATCATATGTAGGAGGTGGGTAACACACAGGATATAGAAAGGTGAAATTTTGGATGAGATGAAAAGGTGTTTGATCTTGATCTTTATTTATATATTTTTCCTTTTGAGAGTCATCTTGATATGGAGCACCTTCTAAGGACAAGGGAAAATGTGATGTGTGCATGATAGAATCTTAAAGCAATAATGCAAGATTAGCTAAAGTGGGCATAGTAATCATAGTATTGCATGAATGTTGAGGATCTTTAGTATTAGTAGCATGGAAAAGGTTTGCAGACAAGTGAAGGTTAGCTTGATTTTCTTTTAGTTGTAGCCCTTGAGGGTACGTATGGTCTATATGGAAAGAATTAGGTTCTTTGTTTGGTGGAGGCATTTTCAAAAGCTTTGGCACTTTAGGAGGTTCATTAGTGTTATAAGAAGTTAAGGTGTCAAGGAAATCATCACTTGACATAGGTTCATCAACATGATCTTGTGAAACATGAGTCATTAGATGTATCAACAATCCCATCATAAATGAGATCTTTGATTTTATGTTTCAACACTATGGAATCTTTAGTTTTATGAAATTTTCTTCCATGGAAGTGGCAATAATGATAATTTCTCCACCATGGAGGTTTGATTTTGGGTTCATAAGGTTTAGAGTTGTGTAGTAATGTGATAGATTCATTATCAAGAAGTTTTTGCAAGATGTTATCATGAGAATCTTCCAATGGAGTAAAAGTTCTCTCAAAAATTTCTCCATGATAATTTTGTTGTTTCTTAAGTGAATAGAATGCATCCATGTCTTAATCACTATCTTGGTCAAAGATAGGTCCATAATGAAAGTTTGGCATAGGCTCAAAGGAGGTATCACTTGCTTGTTCTCTAAAGAGGTCGTTAGATCTAGAAGGTGAAGATATTTGATGTCTTGGCGTAGAATATGTAGACCTTGAAGAAGATGACCCGTGTGTATGTAAAGGTCTTAAGGGAGATTAATTTAAGAATGCAATATTCTCCTCTAACCTTTTCTCAAGTTTAGAATTGATTTCTATCATGTGCTTAGAGAGATTAAGGTAAGAAAGTGTAGTGCCTACCCTCGTTCACATCTTTTCTAGACTTATTGTTATCAGACTATGTAGACTAGTTTTATGTTGATGGTTTAGTGGTGTTGTTTTGACACTATCAGATATTATAATAAGGATTCAGTTGATATATGATGAGATCATTTAGACTTTACATTTCATGTATGTATGATGATCATTACATTGTTTTTAGTTATTAATGATGATTAGTTAGATGGTTTATTATCTCATGTGTTTTATTATGGATACTTACCCCATACTTGCATGTGTATGGTGTGCGTGTTTTTTTATTGTATGGCATTTCTGGTGTGGTTAAGGAAGGGAGTCGTAGTCACCTGCTTAGTCAGGATCTACACGATGCACCACTTCCTACCATTGTCTGTTTAGCTTAGCATTATATATTGTATGTACATGCATGATTTTTCTACAGGTTGCAGGTACTGAGTATCGACTTTCTTGAATTGCCAGAATTAGTGTACCCTATTATACTATCTCAATGATAAGAGAAGGGAGATAAATTCTCAAGTCCAAATCCCAAACCTAAAAACCATTTTTCCTAGTGAGTTAGGACAAGTATCAAAGTTGAATACCCACCGGATGTGTCGGATGACATATTTCGTGATTTTTAACCCCTTAGATTGATTTTGTATGATTTGTTCTATGATGGGTTTTCATATTTTATCTTGGAGGTCTATGGTGAATTTTCCATTAATTAAGTCTTAACAAATAGATTTAATTAATAAATTATTTATTTGAGAAAATTAATAAAATATCATGATCTTTGATATTTTGTTTGTAATTAATTAAATGTGAATTATTGGGAAAAGGAATTAAATAAAAGAAAACTAAAAATTAAAATTAATAATAATTATAAAATAATAGTAAAGTAATAAATAAAATAATAATAATAAAAGTTATAAAAGATTAAAATAAAAGTTATAAAATTTAAATAGAAATTATTGGAGTTATAATCTTGCACGGGAATTGACATGTGTCAACAACACGGGGGTTAGTGCATCAATTAAGCACAAGGTGTCTACAATTCTATGACTCATCAAAAAGAATTGGAAAAGACTCATGCTTAGTTGGTGACACCTTTCAGCAGTTTCAAGAAGCATTCCAAAGGTTTCTTGAGAGCTCTTTGTATTCAGAAATTCATAGAAGCTTAGGGAGAGGGTGAAGAGCAATTGGAGCATTGGGGGACTCAAGAACTCTGAAGAAGGGAGCTTGCTCTGCAGGTTTTCTGAGGAAGAACGAATTAGCATCAGGATCTGAGTAGATTCTTGTGATTTTACTTATGCTATTTTTGCATCATGCATTCCTGTTTTCATCGTGTCTGTTTTATGTGTCTGAAACTTCTCTATGATTGAATCTGTAATTTGAAATTGGAATCTAGATATGCTATTTAGTTGAGAAGAAAATAATAGAAAAACCCTAGATCCAATTAAGGAGAAATAATTAGATATGAATCGGATTTGGGTTCGAATTTATATTAAATTAGAAAGACACGATTTAGAATTAAAATAGAAATTTTATGGTGAAAATTTGAATGATTAGATGTAATCTTTCTATCAATTATATTTTTGGATGCATATGAATAAACCCTTTTATGGTTAAATTTAGAGAACAATTATTTTTAAAAGGAAATTTTTAATTCATCACAAACTGCCCTGTCGCTGCCCCTTGGATAGACCCGAACTTAGTCATTCATAACTTTTTATTGTGATCGAATTTATTTGATCGCTTCAGTCAAAATTGGCGCGACTTGGCCCTCTCCAACATATTTCAATTTCAGCCCGATCCAACGGTTCATTAGGGAGATATGGCCGTCGTACTGAGACTGTTTTATTCAAGGACAGATATTTCTCCATTTCCCATAACCAAGAGTTCTTTATGCTAAAACTTCACAAGAAAAAAATAATATACCAAAGCATGGAATGGATTAAAGATATTATTGCAATCTTCCCTTAATAGAATCTTATTAATATGCATTAGTTTTATATAGTTTATTATCTAATCTAATTAAATCAAATTTAATTAAGATTAGTTAATAGTAGAAGAAGTGTAATTAATTATTTTTTTTTTGCAAAAAGAGGGGTAAAAATTTATTAAGACAGAAAGGAATACAACAAGGAGAGCTCAACAAGGAGCTCGATCCTGAGCAACAAGATCATCAAATTCTTGCACCATCTCAAAGGACAGTTGCCCCCTATCCCTAATATTCCAACCCGGATCATGACTAGAAGCCCATTTGGCTAAACAATCAGCAGGTCTATTTCATTCTCGCGGAATATACTTGAACCTAATGAACTGAAAAGAGGAAGAGAAGAAAAGAATATGCTTAACAATAGTGGCCAGCTGCCAACTAACATCCTCAAGCTCTTGCGAAGAAAGCATGTTCACCACCACCTGGGAATCAGACTCACAAATAATATTACTCCATCCCCACAAGAAACACTGTTTCACAGCATATAAAATAGCCTGAGCTTGCATGAGATTGTTAGTATAATCACCCTTATGAATTAAGAAGAAAAATTTAACATTCCCAGAACTACAATGAGCCACTTCGCCAATACCAGCCGGACCAGGATTCCCACGAGAAGAACCATCAGTGTTAATTTTTAGAACTCCACAGGGAGGAGGAGTCCAGTGCCCATCCCGGTTAACCCGACCCTTCCTCTGATGGTGAAGCTGCCTGGACATAGAAGGAAACCTAAAAGGGTTTGTGGTAAACCTAGTGTGACTCGAATTGGAGTTGATGCGTAGCACTGGGATCATTAGCCTAACACTACGCCTCACGACTCGCCTTCACACCAACTCGGCTACTCACTCACCCTTTGTAATTAATTATTAGTCAATCTAAGTAAATGAATTTTTAAATGAGAAAAAATTAAAAGAAAAGAGATATTAATATAGTGGAATTTTTATAATGTATATTGAATACTATTTAATATATATTAAACAATTTTATAGTTGTTTAACGAAGATGATAATGTTAAGAATTTGGAGATTATTCATGTTAAAATCTACAATGAGTCTTATTGGTTTGTGATAGGGATCTTTTTCAAACAACGTTTATATAGACAAAATATTATTAGTACAATTAGCAAATGGAGTCTAATAGTTTTGAGGAGAAACTTTTATCTATCAAACAAATACATGGGTTAGGAAAAACATGAAATTTCTCCACTTAATATAATTTGGGAATACGTAAACTGAGACTTCTAAATCCAAATTTGAAAACTTAGCAAAACCAAAACATGTGTTTGCAACGTGTATTCTATATGCTTCTTGTTTTGGGTTTTGAGTTAACTAGTGTTGACCAGTCCTAGGTTGTTACCAGAGGCTCGGGGGTTATGAGATGTGTTAGCATGTTGATCTTATTTGGTCTCAATCTTTATAAGCACAACCATGGTAATGTGATTGTATGCTCTATGAAATATTTGTATTTACTGTTTGTATTTGTTCATCAGTCTTCATGTGTGAAGCTGAGATGTATGTGTATGAGACACTTGAGCTAATCATTTTTGAGTTATCGATCAGTTATCCTTGATTATTTTCTAGTCACCATGATGGGACTGAGATGTGGATTTATTCTTGATGATGTCATGTTGTGACATGTTTGACTCAACCATTTCTGGAGTCTTCGATCAGTATGATTGAGATATATATTTTGGTTATTGAGAACCATTGGATACTTTGATTATCAGTGATACTTTAGTTGCCAATAGAGAGCTGTTGTGGTCATGATTTTCTATGGATGTTTTCTCATGAAGATTTGATGCTTTTATGCATATTTGATGATTTTATGGATTATCTTTTGTGATTTTGAGATTTATGAGTCCATGAGCATTAGGGTAGGATATCTGCATGTAGTGACGGGAAGTGGCTTGCAATTGGGGCTGGGGCTCTAAGAGGCTGCCAGGGTAACTCATTGTAAGTTGGATTAATAAGTGATAATATTCACACCTAATACTAACAAAATGAACCTAAAAAGATAAGTGTTTTGTTCTCGCCCATGCCTTGAGTGCTTGTACAGGCTAGGATGGGAGTAGTGAGACGCATGGTTGCGACCTTGCATTTCGTAGTATGCCTCATCAGTATGAGAGGATACTAGTGGCTGCATAAAATCAATATGGACCCATGGAGTTTAGCTAACTGCCAGGGTAACTTGTACGTGATAATTGCGATGACACTTTCCCACTTGCATAGTAGGTTCCTACATGTCATTGTGTGCCTCTGGGAAGTAGATGTCAGTTTCGTGATTGGAACCTTTGAGTTAGTATACTTTTAGGATTCTTGGACTATAGAGATTTGTGCTATGTGTTATGGATAGCCTATTTGGGACTTGAGATTATCTCCTCAGCACAGTGGGAGTGGACCACTTAGGTACCATGCGGTCGGGTGGTAGTGTATTTTCCACTCTTATCATTTGAGATTCATCGAGACATCGTGGCTGATGCGTCCTTCGTGATGGTGGATATGTATCCTTTCATTGATGATTAGCATATGTTAGATGATGTTATCTTATTCTTATATTTGCATGTTAGATTACTTTCTACATATGATGTTGTATATGTTAGGAGTGACATTCCTACTATGTTAATACCGATGATTCCTTCGGTGATTTGGGATGTTACGCACAGAGGGATGGCTAGGGCCCACGATGGTCTAATGATGCTATTAACGGTTGGGAGGAACTGTGCACTTAGTTTATTTTGTTTGATCTTTATGATGGATGTATATGTCTTCTATGATGATGTATCATGTGATTGTCTTTGATGTATCATGGATTAGAATAGGATGATGTACCTTATTTCACATATGTATATTCTTTTAAGCCTTCATACCCTGTGACATGTATAGTGGATGATTGAGCATTTAGAAATGTAATGTATGAACATTGGACTTATCATTATTATTTCATGTGGTTATTGTACTAGATGGATTCATGTATGTAATTCAACGTTAAGGGATCTTAAAGAATGTAATCTGTTATGTACGTTATGTTTACTTTTCAGATGGACATTGCTATTGCTTCCGTTATTGTGAATAAGTTATGTATGGTATTTAATTTCATGTAAAAAAAAAAAATGTTACCAAACTTAGTGAAATTCTAGGTTAATTCTTTGGATCCCTTGGCGGGGCATTACAGAAAGATTATTTGTCTCTTCTAGCTCTTTGTATTGAACATATAGATCTTGAAACTCTTTAGTGGCATGGAGGATATCATGATCATCTAGATTTGGTTGAGGTTTGGTAGCACAAGGTTTGAATACGATAGTGGTAGATAGATAATAAAGCATGAAGGAGACTAGAGGAAGCTAATAAGGTGACACAAGATAACTTGATGTCCAAACTAGAGAGGTAGAGTGTTCACATGTCAAAGAGAGGTATAAATGAATGAGTGACTTGTCAAAAAAATTGTCCAAGTAGGTTATAACACTAGTGACTCAAGTCAAGAGCTACGAAAAAATCTCAAATAGCAATGTAGATAAAGAAAGAGAGATGACAAGTGAACAAATTTAAGTGTAGTCAATAGATCAAGGAAACCATTAAGTGAAAGAAATTCTTAGTATGCATATCATAGACCATGAAGTTAGAAAATACCAATAGCTCTAAGACCAAAGAGCCATTTTAAGCATGTTCAAGCACTAGAGACATAGAAAATCAAAGTCAATTTATGAAACTCCCCTTAGCAAAAAAATGCAAACAAATATTTGCACTTGATGTTTTGACTTGGTTGAAAATTTTTGACAATAATTGATAATATTTCAAGCTTGATGTTCAAAAGAAATTTTTTTTCCAAGAAAGATAGTGACACATGGAGTAGTCTTCAAACAATCAAGGCACAAAGCAACCTTTCATGATACAAGTCAAAGGGGTCAACCTTTCTTGACAACTTTTCAAAATCTAACTCCTAACAGCTACAAGTCAGTGCCATTAGCTCCGAGTGGGTGGGTGAACCGTAGTGACACCCTTGTTCCAACCATGGAGACCATCTATCATCTTTGGCCATCCCGTACCGAGGAGTCCCCAAGGTTCTCTAAGTGCATTTTGAGGTCGATCTTCTGAGGGTCATAACTCGGAGCTCGTGAGGGCTATCAATAAACTATCAAATACTATAGGACGCTAATGTTGAGGCCTAAAATAACCTATCTCATTTTTGAGAGATCACATTCTATTTAGATTTGGCACAACGATCTCGCTCGATGCCAAAACTCGCAGTGCGCCTCAATTCATAGGTGCACCACAGTGTAACTTTGAAACTGTTGATCTTGGCATCGAATCATCAGTGGCATTAGCTCTAGATGGGTGGGTGAACCCTAGTCACACCCTTTTTCTGGCCATGGAGACCATCCATCATTTGCGTCCACCCCGTACTGAGGAGTCCCCAAGGTTCTCTAAGTGCATTTTGAGGTCGATCTTTCGAGGGTCATAACTCAAAGCTCGTGAGGGCTATCGATGAACTGTCAAATGCTACAAGACAGTGATATTGAGGTCTAAAATAACCTATCTCATTTTTGAGAGATCACATTCCGTTTGGATTTAGCATAGTGATCTCGCTCGATGCCAAAACTCACAGTGTGCCTCAGTTCATAGGTGCACCACAGCGTAACTTTGAAACCGCTGATCTTGGCATCGAATCATCAGTGCCATTAGCTCTAGATGGACGGGTGAACCCTAGTCACACCCTTGTTTTTGCCACAAAGACCATCCATCATTTGTGGCCACCCCATACCGAGGAGTCTCCAAGGTGCTCTAAGTGCATTTTGAGGTCAATCCTTCGAGGGTCATAACTCAGAGCTCGTGAGGGCTATCAATGAACCATTAGAGGAGACAAGTTTGTAAGGATGGAGTAGCATAATGTTTTTGCTAAAATAAGTTAGTGGGAAGGCTTTATTAGAGGGTCTTGTCCAAACTAGTGGGGTGTTTTCCCACTCTCTAATTTTAGAGATAGTTAGGTTTTGGAGGGAGATTAGGGGAGCTCTACTACAACTATCCTTACCCTAGCTTGGACCAAGGTTGGTATCTCAAACTTGCTTCTTTTCCATTTCTTTCTTTTAGCATGGTTAAGCAAATATGCAAGTGTGGAGTTTATCAATGGAGTATGCATTGCATTTCATTGTGGAGTAGCATTCATGTGAGTGCATGAATGGTGTTCATTCCATGTAGATTAGTGTGACACCATTGTGCATCTTGTTGTATTGTGACTCATTGTCCATATCTTTCAATGTTCATGTTCCTTATGATTTTCAAAAGTCCCTTATGTTGCCCCATTGTGATGGAAGGAGATTGTATCATTGTTACCTAATGTACATGTAGAGGAAATAATTGATAAGGTTGTATATGCATGTTTCATTTAGAGTTTATATTGTTATGAAAGCATTGGTATGAGTCACAAATTTACTTTGACATCATTGTTATCATTTGAAAATGTGAAAAAAAAGTTTTCTCCTTGTGGTATTCTAAATGACTAGTTGATAATAACAATCCATAGATGTTATGTGATACCATTGATTGTATAAATTTAAAACTTAGTAGATTGCTTACAATCTTGTTGTGCACTCTATAATTTGGAAGGAAAATTTTATGTTCATATCACATGCATGGAAAACATTGATTTTAATTACCAAGCTTAATGCAATTCTAAGCAAGGAAATCATCAAATTAATTTCATGATATACCAAAATGAAGTTTGTTGTAAGAGAAGACATAATAAAATCTATGAGATACATTGTTGTAGGCATGCATTTTCCTCTTTGGAAAATGTATGGTAAAGGCAAATAAATCCCTTCCTTAATACAGGGCAATAAAATATTAAAGAATATTCCCAGATTCTAGATTGCTATCCAATAAAAATAATAATAATAATAGCATATAGAGACTAATGAGTGTCCTAGACTAATATATTTTCTAAGTGACAAAATGGTACACATTACAATCTTGTGAACTCTAAGTCACATCCAACACTCAAATAATGAATTAGTAATTAAATAAATAAAGGCATATTAGTGTGCATGTTAGAGAATATGACAAATTTAAATATTTAACTCTAAAATAAAATAAAAGCCAAGATTGATCTTGACCGCCCTTCTAGAGTAGCCCCCAACATTTCCTAAGCCATCATAATGCAAAAAAATTTCTCCACTCCCCAAGGCATATTGTTAAATCTGACATTCATTCTAACATGTCATGTCAAAAAATTTATCCTTCAGCTTGCCTCCTTGAAAAGGGGTTTCATCCCCATTAATATACTTGAGTGCATAGGAGAAAGGGTTTATGTCACATCCTTGTCTTATGCACTAGTCATCCCCTCCTTGCAGCCATGGTCACGTGTTCCCAAGCATAGGTAGTTGGCTTGAAATTTCTTGCAAAAGTGGTCACGTGTTCTCAAGCATAGGTAGTCAACTTGAAATTAAGGGGGAGTGGGATAGCAATCCCAAGGGATGTTTACTTAGGAGAATGTCAAGTTGACATTTAATATGACTTGTTCACATTAGGATTGTTGATTGGAGGAATGAGAAAAAGATGTCCTAAGGCTTGGATTAGTCAAAATTCTACACATGACCCACGTGGGACCTTGTGGGGACCACATGTAGGAAGAAATGTGGCCTTGGTAAGAGTTAGGGAATGATGATGATTTAAGATAAATAGGACATTCACCCTTTAGATTTGTTTTTATTTTTATCAAATAATTATTTAATCGTTTCAAGTCTCGAATAGAGGATAATGACACTTAGTGTATTTGAGCTTAGTTTAAGGGTAATGTTTACATCAAGGGGCTCATTTAGAAACATGTAACAATTAAACCATATGGTAATGGAAAAGCTCAATATAGGAAAATAAATTAAATGAAATAAATAAGTTTACGAGAATGCATATATAATTGAACATGATGTTAAGTACAGAGGGTTTAATTAAATTAGTGTTAAGATTGTAAATTAGGATAGTTGGAGGTACATATAATAGGGTTAATATGAAGTAAGTTGTCGGAATGATGGGATTGGAGAATCAAGGATAAGGATGGATGATGGATTAAAATAATAACTCAAATCTAGTTTTATCTAGTCAATAAAGCACATTGATAGATAAGAGTTACTAGATAGAATTGAATGCATGACAAACCTGTGTAGATGTTGGATTTAATGTCAAGTGAATTTTATATTTGGCTTGAGGGAATGTTAGTTAGATAATGAATGTTGTGGATTTGATTGAAGATATTAGTAGAATATCAAAGTCGATAGAATATAAATACCAATTTCAAAATGTAGTGTAGGAATAAAGCATTAGTTAGCTAGTATGTAATAAGGGACAATAGGCATGTCATTAGAGGTAGCTCATCAGCTCATGTATCCTATGTATAATTAATGATAATATGATTCATGTACACCACATTTTACTACGTTAGTTACATGAAATGATGAATACATATATGTCAGAATGACAAGCTATGTTATATACAAAACTTATTTATATGCTTGCACCTAATCCTTGCATAAATAATTCATCTAACAAATGTAAATTGACAAACTCAATACAATGGTGTAGTAGGATGTGTTTAAATACAAATCGTGAATTATTATTGAGTTAAGTACTTTGAATTGGCCCTTAGACTTACTAAGAGTTCCTCATTTTATGTGCTTACTAATTCGTACTATGAAACTACTTTGAATCTTAACATGCTTTGATAATAATAATATTGATAGTGAGAAAGTGAGCTTATGGTGAATAATTAGATTTAATAATGTAAAAAGTAAATGTAATAGTATAGTAATTAAAATAGTAAATGTAAAAGCATAGCAATGTAGCTAGATTAGTTAGTAGTTGATGAGCTAGATAGTTAGTAATTGTCTTTTGTTAGTGTGAGTTTAATTTATCTATTGAAATAGTAATTTTTGTGTTTAGGAAACTGTAGTGAGTGCTAGTTTGGTGAGGAAGCAATGTTGATAGAATGCACAAGAATGACTAAATAGAGTAGAGAGGGAGAAAATGACTCAGTATTAGTCCAATCTTCGAGAGGACCTGTAACCAGTAAGTTATGGATGCAAGCACATGATACACATTTGGCACATAAAACAAATTGTTTATTCCATAAGTTGTGTAACTAATGTGTTGAATGATGGATACTATCAATGCAAGTGGCCCCTTCTCCATCATGTAGACTTCGAAGCTACCTTTGGGGCATATCTTTTCTAATTTCCAATGGTTAGATCTGATATAGTGTGGTAGATAAGTGCACATTTTCTTATTTGACTAAGGGTGCTCATGTGATGAGTACTAAATCTAAATTCTCTAGATACGTGTGTTTAATCGATTAAGATATACTACACTTCCACACCATATAGTAACTATCACATTAATATATATTGTAATGATTAAAGAATGTGTGTACATTGGTAATGACGATAATAAGTAATTCTGATCCCCTTCCCTTACATGCTAGAATCATGACCTAGTCCATACGGTACAACCAAAAGACCCTAATAGAATATTAGTATTATAGGCTTGTTAGGATATGAATTACCTCACTAATTTATGAGTGTTGTATCTTGAACTTTCTCGTTTGATTCGTGATGCTAACTTGAACTAGACTATCATCCAATCTATTTGAAAACCACCTATGACTAAAATGTTACAACCGGATGACACTATCCACATGAGCCTTGAACTCCTATTCAATGATAACCTTGTTTTACAATATGTAATTTCTTATGACTTCATAAGCTACAAAAAAAATAAAAAAATTGTTGTGTTTTTACTAGTAAAATTTAGGGCATGACACATGATCCACAATAAATTAAACAATACTAGATACTAAATTAATATGTATATCATTGTGCACATAAATGACAAAAATATATATCAAAATACATGTATCCATAGACAAAATTTTACACAAACATATATCAAAGATCATGTATCCATAGACAAAGTACTCAAATATATATCAAAATACATAGATCCATATACAAAATGTGGCTGTTCATGCCATCAGAATGTGTATAATATCAATGTCTCTATATACAATGTGGCATATGCCATCTCAAAATGTCTCATGATGCATCCTACGAAAGCTATTCTATCCTAGGGTGCTGGTGGATGATCAAAATGTAGCCTCTTTGCTACACTAGGTGGATCGGATGCCTCCTACATAAACAAAAAAGGAAAACCCAAAGTTAGACTACTAAATTTATATGATTCTACGTATCTAACATTGAATTACTCAAATGCATAATGATCTTTTCTGTAATGGACATTAATACTATCAAAATTTCATAATAAATACCTCTCTCGTCGACCTCCTGCACTGGTCAAGAGTCCTCTCGTATGCCCTCGGCAATGCCGGTACCTCTCTGATTGTGGGTTGTATATGTTCAAATACCTTTGTCATATGAATCTACAATTTAAACTATAACATTATAATTCATAGCATGCTAAATTTATAGCATATTTAATCATGAATTCAAACTACAACTTACTATTATAGGCTCCTCCTCAGGAGTGAGTGGCCGTGTCATCAAATCTACATAACTATCCTGTCAGACCTCATGTGCACTAGGGGTTTCCTATGAGATACAACATAGTAGTTGTTAATATCACAAAAATTAGTTTTGAATTTATTTATGAAGATAAGTGATGCAGGAGCATCCCATGCTCATCAGGGAAACATTGAAGATCCAAGGCATTACAGAGGTCATGGATCATTTCTTGAAGTCAATTGGGCAATCTTTGCACCAATTATGGCTCATGGAAGCATACAAAGTTATAATGTTGGACTCATATGTGGAAAAAAGTTGTAATTGGGCATGAGATAGGATTTTAGGATTTAATATGGTAGATGAGTCATTTGATAGGTTCATGTAGGTTGTCATGATCATATCTTGTCATTAGACAAGTCAAAACGTTCAATAAGCCCATTAAAAACATAGTTTAATAGTTAGAAATTTGAATAGTAACGGTTATGTATTTTTTGGAGGGAAACTCCATAATTTAAATTTTATGAAGAGTTAACAAATGAAACTGATTGGAGGTAGTTGAGGGGGTTACTAACGTTCTCTTGAAACTTATAAATTGTGATTGTATGGCTTGGAGGGTCAGATTTGTATGGACTGTCTCACAAAATTGAATGAAAATGCTTGGTTTTCAAGAGCAACTTGAAGAATCCTTTGTTTTATAAGTGCTTTATGATATTGGAATTAGTGGTAATATCATCTTAGATATTTAAATGCATGTTGAATGCTGAAGGAGAAGTTTTATAATTGAGTTTTGGGGTTTGAACAAGTAGGCCCTGGTTTTTAAGCCATTTTAAGGAGGGTTTTGAAGTTTGGGTATTTAGGAGTGTGACCAAGACCTATAATATTGAAAATCCTTTGATTTAGATCATTAATAGAGACTATAAAAAAGGATTAAGTCAGATTGCAAGTTTGAAGGGTACTTGCTTTGTAAAAGTGGTCTAATTAGGCCTAATTCTGAGACAAACTACCCTGTTCTGTACAATCTTTCCAAAGGAGTGATATCTAATTTTTGGATATGTTATAAAAATCAAAAAAGGGTATTTGAAAATCTAGTTTATTTTCTTGGTTTTTTGGAAAGTTTGGGAGAAAAATTAAGAAAACAGGGTCTGCTGATCCAAAGAAGAGAATAGCCTAGTAAAGGGCAAAACTGGTCTCTTTTGTATCTACTAAAGATTTGTGGGTTTGGAAACCTTAGAAAAATTTTGGTTGAAGTTTTTTAAGGTGTGTAGAGGTGGAGGGAACACTTGGTGAATGTAAATCCAAGTTTGGAGTCTTTGGTGGCATTGTGTGCATTTGGGAACACCATTGAAACATAGGGGTTGGGTCCATATTGTGCATGAATTTTCAAGTTTGTGGGTAGATCCTCCATCCTCTACATCAAACGGTATTAGAGCATCAACAAGGTCTTTTGGGAGTAGATAAGTTGTAGGTTTCGTCATCATAGGAGTCTTTGTCATCCTTAGTGTGCTGGTCCCTTTGTTGAAGCCTTGGTGTGTCTAATTCCTCCTTGTGTGTCCCAGAGTTGAAAGGTACATAAGTGGTCTTCAGAGATTTTTTTGGTGAGGAAAGAAAGAGAATAAATGAGTTGGCCCTTGGGAAGGAAGAAAACTTGTTGTGAAAATGCCTCCTAAAAATCAAATGGCTAGAGAACTTGAAGAATTGAGAGAAGAGTTGGCAAGAGAGAAAAGAGAGAGGAGAGAACTTGAAGCATCTAGAGTGAGGGAAGAAAGACAGATGAGAAGAGAGAGGATGAAGCTTATTGCAAGGATAGAATCCTTAGAAAAGGAAAGGCAAGAACCTAGAGGAGAAGAGGTTAGAGGAAGAAATCATGGAGAGAACCATGAAGAAGAAGAGGTTGGTAATGCAAGGTAAGAGCATGAGACAACAGATGATCCTGAAGAAAGGAGATTTATGAGAATCGTTAAGGCAGTACAAGGTAATGGTGGGAAGAACCATATTGATTTTCCAATATACCAGGGTAAAATGGATAGTGAAGAAGTGTTAGGGTGGATAGAGGCCCTTGAGAACTACTTTGATCTTGAAGACATAGAGGCATATAAGAAGGTAAAAGTAGCAAAAGCAAGACTAAGAGGAACAACACTCACTTGGTGGACTAGTGTTCAGAATGAGAGAGAGGAAAGGTGGTGCAGGGCACCTAACCTATGTGGCAGGGGGGAACAAGTATCTATGTTGCCGGACACCTTGCCACTCCATGAAAGCGAGGATTCAAGTAGATTAGGAAGTTGGAATAAAGATTTGGTCCATATTTTACAAGTTGGTCTATGTTTTGTAATAAAGGCACATGTAAGGCCCACAAGCATTTTGGTGTGGTTATAAATCAAGTGACTTCATGGGACCAAAAGGCCTTAGAATAGGGTATTTAGAGTCTAAACAGTATTAGCAAAAAGTGGTTGTTTATTTGTTTTATGGTTGGGAATGCTTATATGGTTGTTCCAACGGTCATTCGGACCTTTATATATGTCATATGTGATCTCAATTACAAGGGGGAGATTAGAGTGTATGGTGGTTTGGAGAAAAAACAATAAAAACTTTAATTTTTTGGAAATTTATTGGTAATCACTCGGCTGTTACACTGGTACGGATCTGTACGGAAATTTTATGATTACTAAGTGTATGAAATAGTTGCAGGGGTGAGTTAGGAAACTTTTGGTTTTGGTTTGACTCAAAAAGGAGTTGGCATTTAAAAGTTATCTGCATTTTAGTAGAATGTGGTCTGAAAAGCCTTATTTCCTAGACCCTTCCACAAATGCATCCCTAACTTGCATTCCCACTAGTGGCACCCTCTAAAATTGAGAGATATGCAAGTTAGGAGACTAGGCAACATAATACCAAAGGTTGGAGGCCTAGAGAGAAGGGCAACTATTTTTCCAAGTCGGCCCTAGGTCAAGCAAGCCCATGTGCTTGACCAATTTTTGTAAGGTAATTGGTGACAATCATGGTTGCAGGTACTTCTAATCAGTTTGAGTGCTGGAGTGTGATGCATTGACTATGTTGGAGATTTCCTTAAGTGTTTTGGGTCTTGGGAACCCACCTTGCCCATTCTTCCTTGAAGCCCTAGCCTAACTTGATCAACTAGGCCTAGGTACTAAGAAGCAGTTTGGAGGGTGCTGGAGCAAGATCAGCCCAAAAGCTTTTGGATTCTTAGTAGGTACCAAGAAGGGTGTTTGGACCTATGGAGAAGTCCCTATGCTGTTAAGGGATACTGGGAGAAAAGTGCAAAGAAGCTAATTGGAAGGCTACAAGGTTTGTAGGCCTAGAAGTGCAAAGGTGTGTTGAGAGTTTGGTGGAACCAAACAAATTGATGATTTTGGGTTGGAACAGTATGTCCATGAATGTCTCCATTTCTGGTGACAGTTGGTGAGGCTTTTGAAGTGGGATTGCCTTGTTTGGCTTGGAGGTTGAGTATACCTAGAGTGGGTAAGAGGACTTGTGAGAAGTCCTAGAATCCTAAGTTGGATTGTGACAACCATTTATTGGCTTGTGGAAGGTAGTTGCTACAGACTCTGCATCAAAAGGGGATTGAATAAGATTTTCGATTGGGAGAGAATGAAGACCATGGTGAGAAATCAATTCTTGCCATCTGATTTAGCAATCCAAATAAAGATAAGAAGGAACAATTTGAAACAGAGGGATATGGATGTCATGTTCTATACTGAGCAATTCCATACCCTGAGTATTAGGGGAGGACTGGAAGATGAAGATGAGAAGGTGGCTAGATAAATTAATGGCCTCAAGTACAATATTCAAGATGAAATAGGATTGAATGTACCAAGGACACTTGGAGAATGTTTTCAGTTAGCAATCCGAGTAGAGGAGAAGTTGAAAAGAAAGAATGAGAGGCAAGAAAATTAGAGAGGAAGTGGAACAATGAGAGGAAGAGGTGTAAGAAGTTAGTTTGACACTTCAAACAGTCAAGACAAAGATAAAGGAAAAGAGATTACATCTGAGACAAGAGGAAGTTTCAGAGGAGGAAGATTTGGAAGTGGAAGAGGTAATAGTGTTTTCATAGGTAAATGTTTCACATGTGGAGGAGTAGGAAATCAATCCTACAAGTGCCTTGAGAAAGGTGTGGATTTCAGGAAGGAGGAGAGGAGAGTCACCTTGACCCAAGGAGAAGAGGAAGAAAAGAAGTATGATAATGCAAACCTTGAACTTGAAGGAGAATCTTTGATGGTGAGAAGAGGACCACAAATGTAGTAGCAAAAGGAGACCAAACCATCCATTTTTAGGAAAAATTGCATGAGCCATGGTAAGATTTGTAAGATGATAATAGACTCTGGTTCCTTTGATGATTTAGTGTCTTATGAAATGGTAAATAAACTAGGATTGAAGAAGTATCATATTGATAGACCATATAGGGCATCTTTGGTTAGTGATGCACAAAATATTGTTGTAAGGGAGCAAGCAATAGTGGATTTCTCTATAGGAGAATATAAAGATCAAGTTATATGTGATGTCATTCTAATGACATGCTACCATGTAATCCTTGGAAGGCCTTGGAAAGCCTCAAGGAACCCTATTAATTTTGGCTCATCAAATGTTTATATAGTACACAAAGATGGTGTGAAGTTTAAGCTAAATCCTTTCACTAGTCATGATGAGGAAAGAGTTATTTTTTTTGGCAAGAAAGAGTTTTTGGACTTGCAAGAGCAGAGGGAGAGTAAACATGATATGACAGATTTGCCACTAAAGCCATCTCTTTTGGTTATGAAGGATGAGATTGTTCAAGACAAAACTCAGAATTCTGCTTACAAGCATACAATGACAGCAAAAGGAGTGATGATAGGAATAGTATGGTTTCCTTTGGTGACGAGAGTGAACAAAGAAGTGAACATATCCATGGAGGATAAGAGACAGGGTCAGCATGACCTCAGACAACAAGTTATTCAGCCTTTGTCAAGGATAAAACATGACTATTCACAATCAATAGGCAGTAAGGTTACCATGACTGGTAACAAGGATCCAATGCTTTTTGTTTCTAATGATTTGTATGCAGGTGTGCAGGGTAATACATTGCAGGTGGAAAGTTACAAACATCCCTCTAGAAGGATGGGAGGAAAGAAGATAGTACCCCTTAAATCTTGGGACAAGAGTTGCTTTGAAGGTGGGGTGTTTGGTGCAGGGGCACCTATTAAATCATTTAAGAGAGCCTTGGTACCAGATGAAGATAGAGGATCAAAGACATCATTGATTGTTAATTGGGATGTATTAAAACCAATAATGGAATTATGTAATAAACAATGTACTTTGAAAGACAAAAGTCATAAAAGTCCTAGTAAGGACCTAAGGGCAACATGATGTAAAATGGCCAAAAGAGCCATATGGGGTAGTCTTATGATAGTTTCATACTTAGTTGCATTTAATAAATCCATATGACCAATTTTGAGTCAATGGAATAGTTTAGAAAGTTAGGGAATGCATAAAAACTATAGTTTGAAATTTGAATTTCAAATTCAAATGATCATATTAGTTTTGGAGGGAAATTAGTAATTTGGTATTTGTTTGAATAAATAAACCTTTGTAACCAACTTGGTCGGTTGGACAAGTGCATATAAGCCTATTTAAGTTGTAATGAACATATGCAAGACATGAATCATTATTGGTATAGAAAAAATCACAGAAATTGTATAGAACAACAATCATACTTTCCTCTACATCAATAAGAAAAATAAAAAATAAATGATACTTATACATACAATGGGGCTCTCTGTGCGAATGGAAATCCCTGATGATCTAGGATGCCGAATCTGTACAGGCTCATCGCTAGTAGCCACACCCTATATACAATAAAGAATGTAATTAAATGAGATTACCACAAAAATTTTACAAGAATGCATCGATATTTAATCAATTAGAAAACATCTAATTACCTTTCCTTTGTCAGTGCATGCTGGCTCACCCCCTGCACTTTGTCCCCCCGGGGCAGGTGGTATCTGCAAGATAAAAGAAAGTTTAGCAACCATATATGCTACAATATCAAATAGAAAAAAAAATGCGAACACAACATAATGTACCGTAGATGTCTCAAGGCCAAATGAAATGGCCGAGAGTGTAGCATCATCTATCTGTCTGAGCTCCTCCTCGGTCATCAACTAAACATGAATGAAGATCACATACATGTAAAAGTCAGTATGGCTTAAAAATTAAAATTACTCTATTATAAAAAATTAACTTTAAATCGCATATTTCATAACAAAAAAATGTATACATGTACCGACATCGAAGGAGTCCATGCCTCTGCATTCCCCTCCTCTCTCGCATCAAGGTTTGTAGCCTCTGCACGTGTATACTCAGGAAGATCACCTATGAGACCCAAGCAAATATTCTTGCATGTAATGCAAGTGTGAGGCACACAAATGTGTGATGAGCTAGCCGATGATGAACTGGCACCAACATCATCAACACGAGGAGGCAGGACTGACCTAGCCTGAGATATCATTAGGCTACTCAGCCTACGAATGGCTCTGATGGTCTGAGAGCTAGCCTCTGCCATAATATTTGGATGCTGCACTTGAGGAGGGGGGGAGATATCAGGGGGGGACAAAAGTTGCCAAGTTTCTTCCGCTGGGAAGAGGGTCTATCCTGAGGAGCTCCTAGTCCTAAGCCCATGTTGGGCTTCATGCTCCAATAGTTCACTTTAAGTTTCAACACAAATTTTGCATATAATTTTCTAAGGAAATAAAATGGTATGTCTAAATTGCCATGTGGAGGGATATCAAAGACCATCCACCAACGATTCCAAAAATTTGAACGTATGGCATCATTTGTGCACCATTTAATCGATAGTTTGGTTTTTTTTGGGTCAACTGGTATACCCGTTTTTGGGTTAGCAAAAAGGCTAGCCAAATCATCTTTGCTTATGTTGAGGGCTGCAACCTCATCATAATCCAAACCATCATCAAACATCTAGTGCATTTTATCACACCAATGAAGAGCGGCATTTTGTTGGTTCACAGGGGTTTCAATGTTATCCACTATGGTGTTTAACGTGGATAACATAGGAGCCAGTGCAGGTACATTATTATATGTTCTATGCAAACCTCTCAACTCGGTGAGATTTTCATTTATTAAATCCTCGATTCGAGGAGGGTTTTGAGGAGGTAGAGGATCATTTGGTGGATGGTTTTGTGGGGATACTAGATCGTTTGGTGGTGGGTTACAAGGAATATTATTCCCTGCCTCAATGTCATCATTTTGATCAGCCATTCCTATTGAATTGCAAAACGTAATATATATTAAAAAAATCTAAATTTAACCATTTTTGTCAAAAAAAACCCTACATTCAACTAAAAAAAATAAAATCATCCTAAAATCTATTAAATTTAGGTTAAAAATGAGTTGGGGGAAAAAAAATACTCGAATATCTGATATCTGATCTCGTATCCGATATCCGATCCACAGTGGTAATACTGGCCCCAAATTCACGTAAAATGAGGGCCCGCGGGTTTGTGATTTTATTTATCCAATGTGCAGATATCGAATATCCGATATTATATCAGATATCCGATATGTCCCAAACATATAACATATAATATATATTACATTATGTTACATTATATATATATTTTTATTATATTTTATATATATTATATTAATTTACTATATATTATAATATAAAATATTATATTATATAATAATATTATTATAATATTATATTATTATAATTTATAATATATTATACCTTTTTATTATATATTATATTATAAGATATTACTTTTTATTATTATATTATATCTTATATATATATATATATAATATTACATTACTATATATTATAATATATTAAATATTATATTATATTATTATAATATAATAGTATGATATATTATTTAATATTATTATTATTTAATATGATATATTATTTAATAATAATATTATATTAAATAATAATAATAATAATAATAATAATAAATAATATATCATACTATTATATGATAATAATAATAATTATTATAATAATATCAAATAATAATAATAATAGTGGCATAATGTCACATGTTGGTTATTCGATTTAAACTCGGATATCCGATATTATCGGATATCCGATGTCAAATCGGATATCCGATATTATATCAGATATCCGATAAGGCTTGGCCTTACCTTCCAGGTTTGGTTCCTGGATAGGTGGAAAAGAGTCAGAGCGGATTTTGAAGCGCTTTTAGGCATCTTCAAACTCTTTTTTTTTCACATCGCCACTTTTTGGCACATCATGGTCCTGCACATACCCTGGTGCAGAGATATTACTTTGAGTCACCACTCACTAAGTGAGAAAAGATTTTCCCAACTTGTACAAAACAACAAGCTGGTCTAGAATTTATAATAGGTATTTGAAAATTCATACACAACCTTGGAACTTCACACCCTTAACAAAGTGAAAGCAAACATATTCTTGGCCCTTAGATTCACAGCAACACATTGTGTTCACTTGTTTGTTACTAATCTCCAAAGTTACTACTATCAAGAATAAGGCACAACTAAGAGACACAAATTTAGCCAGGAGATGAAAAACAACTTACAATTTCTTACTATTGTAATGATTTCATTATGTCTTCCCTAGCAAAATCACCATTTTTTTCGAGTTTTTTCTGGTAAAGAACATTTCAGGTAGATTTAAACCTAATACCAAGAAATAAAGACTAGTGACAAACCTAAGGATGAGCTAAATCCTATGTTCAACAAGGCTAAATCTTATTTATAGACTAATTAATAGAGTCATCAGGACTCACTTTACTTTAGGCTTTGCTAAGTCAAGGTGGGAAAACCTAAGGGATCTATCTTATTAACTTGATACTCTTCTATGCAAGGCTATCCCCTATAGCAGAAATGGTCAATATTCTTCTTCAATTTACCGACAAGTTTCTTGATTATAGAAGCCAACTACAATCAAAGAAAGAAACAACAAACAAGCCATGACCCACAATTCTAGTTCTTCACTACATAAAGAGGGAAATTAATGTTCATTTTAAGTATTGATCTCTCAACATAACCCAGGTATGCAACAATAGAGAACATGTATCCTTCAAGCTGACCAATCCCTTATCCATTGGGCATCAACTAAACCTTAACATGTAGATGGATACCAAAAGTATACACAAATATTTAAGCATATGATCTATCTATTTGACTTGCAAATAGACATCAATCTTCATAACAACTCTTATACTTATGATGAAATCCTTTTGGTGTAACCTACAACCCTATCAATGTAAACAAGCATTTACTTGGATTCTTTGTTCCAATAGCAAGTTTATTTTGACACACAACCTTAAGGGATTGCAATTGAGTTCAAGCTCTTCATTCTCAAACACAAAAGATTGTAAATGACAAAAGTAGGAGATGAAAATCATAATGAAACTAAAAGAGATGAAGCTCTTGTATTAATTTTATTGAAACCAATACATCATCTCCATATCAAAACTCAGAAATACATAATGAATGACTATATACAATGGAATGTCTCCAAAGGAATACAATATTTTTGTTCATAACAAAAGAACACTGAGAAAATTGGTATCACAGTAATGGGAAAGGATTTCAACCAGATTGGAACCACAAAGTGGTTACACTGTAATGAAAATATCCAAGAAATGGAACCCTTACAAAGAGTAGAATAGGAAGATATATGGGAGAGAAGATATTTCAAGATCTGGAAGGTGAATTTGACATGTGTCCACCTGAAATATCTTTAATTTGAAGCTGCTGAAACTGAAGTTCCTCATCTACCTGCAATTAAAATCATCAATGAAGCGAAAATATTTGATATATCCCCTTTTAATCTACAGAATATCAAGAATTCATCACAAATTGTATTGAATCTTCAAAATATTATCTTTGCTTGTCACATCTACTTTTGCCAGGCAATTCACTTGTGTTGTTGACAAAAATACAATTGCTTCAACTGCCCTAAAAAACCTTCAATTCATCTTTCAAATTGCTAAAGAAGTCAAATAAGATAAAATTATGTCTATATCTGATTGCAATTTCATCTGCAATATGAAATTTGCACATTTCACTGAGAAGCCCCCAAAATCAGAAAACCTCTTATAGCTTCTACCAGCTAATACTTGCTCAAAATTTGATTGCAAAAATGAAAAATTTTCTCTTTTCTAATTCCAATAGTATATTACACTGTACATTTCGAATAAAAAATGCCCCCCTAAGACCATTCTAAAAATCAGACTTCCATGCCATGAACTGAGCTTTAAAACTTGAAAATTTTAAAAAGTTATATAATATAAGCTATAGAAAATTTTAAAAATATTCAAATCTTTCAATCTTAAAACTCCATGTTAAATACCATTTTGAAATTTGCTTTTATATTATATTTCATTTTAAAATCTTTCCAATTTATTAATGCCAAGTCTCGACTTATGATTCAATAATCATCATTTAAAATACATTAATTAAATCCCCTCCACGATATTACAACAAGCTTATCTCATAAGTATGGAGGGGCCAATTTCATCATTTTCCCAATATCGTGTCTATTATGAACATATACTTAATATATTAAAATCCCCCTTTTTCTAAGCTCTCATTGTAGCATCTCGGCGCTCAAATTGGACCCCCCCCGACCATAGGACAAGCTTGAATTCGTAACGTCACAAATTAAGACTTTCACTCCCATGACCTTACGAAATTTGTAAGATTGTGGGCCATTTTCATGCATCCTCCAATCCTACGCTGGGTCGTAAATATCACGCAGCTGAAGCTGCCATCTCCTTCGGACCTAACAATGAACCCCATTTTTTACCACATAATGCTCTCTATTTGAGCGGTCAATGTTTCTCATAGGTTATACCCAATTGTGGGCCATTTTCATGCATCCTCCAATCCTACGCTGGGTCGTAAATATCACGCAGCTGAAGCTGCCATCTCCTTCGGACCTAACAATGAACCCCATTTTTTACCACATAATGCTCTCTATTTGAGCGGTCAATGTTTCTCATAGGTTATACCCAATGGGCTACGGGCACACCAGTAATGGTGAGCCTCAGTTGTCTCCAAGCGGCTGCCTCATATACAACCCCATGAGGAGGTATTGAATATTATATAAAGCAAAATACTTGCCCACTTAACGAATGTGGGACTTATCCTGTTCAAAGATTTTGACCTCATTGCGTGGATGCTCCCTATGTGCTGTGGATGCACTTCCTTCACATTCCAACCATGTGGACTACCCTTTTTTTGTGCTTCTTCTTCATAAATGATGTAGACTACCATACTCTTCTACTACCTCCCATCCACGTAGACTGCCCTTTTTCTACATTCTCCTCTATTGTGGTGGTCATTGCCCTACGTGGAGGTCTTCCTCTTCAGCATGGAGCTAGGAACAACTCCCCCCTTCCCCTTTCTCCCTTCTCTGCATTCACAACTCTGCCTCTATGAAAAGATGACCCCTGCATTCCTTGGACGTGGACTGCCTGTGTAAAGATGATGTCCCCCTCAAATGCAGCGACCTCCTCTTTTGATTTGTCTCATTCATACTGTCGCCTGTGGGCATGGGTGCCCTGCACACATCTTGTTCTTTTACTTTTATAAGGATGGCCATTAACGCACAAGTGACGACATGAAGGCTTGTGGGAGAGTGAAACCAAATTTTCAGCTTGCTTAAAGCTTCCATGTTTGGAGATGCTTATTGGCTGTGCTATACAGCCTAGAATCCGATGATTGTTTTTTTATCCAAGGGGAGATTGGGCAGTTCAAAGTAATATTTCCATGCTTTGTTAAAGTAATTTTAGTCACACTTACATCTTGTTTTATTTGCGATGCTTCCTTTACGTTAGACATGATGTTGGGTGGGGTGCAGCCCCTACCTCCATGCTACATTCCTTGCCTCAATGGTGCTACACTCATTCTACTTGCCAAAGATGTTTTGGAGAATTTCATTATTTGTTTTTATTTCAACATCATCATTCATCCCCATGTGAAGCTTATAAAAATATCAATCAAAACTAGAGTGCAACTAGGCATTTGACATAAAGAAATGCGATATTTCCAAAAGATAGGGTCATTGAAAATAATGAGGATCATAATGCCTTATTAAGACAATCTTTATTTTGTGAGTACCTCTTGGTGATCTGATGAAATCAGTCGGGCCCCAAAGTGGGTCTGGCTAAAAAAATTTTATTTCCGAACAACTGACTGTGAAAAATAATCCAATGATCATCCCAAACTGATTGAGATCCAACTTGAGCATCAAATCACCATTAAAACTATTTTTAATCATTTCTACACCACAGTGAAAATTGTGCCAGGAGGTCTGTTGCCTGGCCTTAAAAATTGTCACAAACACTTGGTTAGGCTCTAAAACTCTAGATATATCATCTCTCTAACACATTCAATAGGCCGACAAAATCTCATCACATGACGACATCAGGGTCAAAAGATATCGACCTCTAAAAATGCCTTAAAATTGCCTGCAAATAAACGTGTCAAAAAACTAGAAAATGCGTTTGGAATTGACTTTGAAAATTGGGCAAATGGGCACTTGAGGATCTAGAATTTGGGGCATTGGTAGATACTAACATAAAGAATATCAATCATCAATTTGAGCTCATTAAAAATCATGGGACACATTTGGCGAAGGTCTGAAGTTTGCTACCTGGATTTGCAAGACTAGAAACATCAGCAAAAAAGTGTTTTTTGCAAATGGAATGGCCCTGGGAAAGTGTGCAGATGGATTTGTCAAGACTTGAAAATTGGCACACTTGTAGTATTTTTGGAGTAAAATGAAATGGAAAAAACTATTCAGTCTCATTGATCATGGATTCATATTTATAACATCTCGAACAGGGTTACAGATCAATCTACATTTTTGATTACCAGTGAAACTCTAAAAATTGCAAACGGAATCACGTTTGAAAACTGATCAAACAGATTCATCATAAGCTCAAATCAGGAATGTAGTGAATCTATGACCTCTAGAATATGATGCAAAAGGAAATTTCTCATTTGGTTCAACTAGTCAAAATTTATAGCTTGTCAAATAGGGCTACCCAAAAATTTGCACAATTTGTAGATTTACAATAGAGGCAACTAACAAACTTTGAGGGGTTCAAAACCTAGTCAAACATATTTGAAATGACTTGAAACTTGGAACATAGGTTCTTTGATAGGCATGTTAAACATCTTCAAAGTGGTGAGCTATGAATCATAACTGGGTAAAAGATATTCAAAGGAAAACTGGGCCCTCTAGCACTATTTGAAACTTGGGGCAGAAAATGCAAAACTAAAGACTACTCAAAATGGGACTTCACAGAATGGTTCAAAATGTCACTTTATCATTATAGAATGTATAGATTGGCTGAATGCAGGGTGTTAGAATCATAAAACACCACATAGGCCTTAAAAAGATAGCTGGTACATATGCATGAAAAATATTCATAAGGGGCTTAAAGTTACTCAAAATTTGTAATAGGCACTCAAAATAGGAATGCGATTTTGAGTGCCATCAAAAAGTAATGAAATTAGATGCCTAGGGTTGAAAGACCTTAAAAAACAAGCGACAACTCTAGTGGTCAAATGGATTGTAAAAGTAGTCCCAGGGAAGGAGCCATGGAAGGTGCTAATAAGACATAATCTTAGTAGAGGGCATCCTTGTGGTGCCGAATTTTGGGTAAATTTAAATACTCTAGACTTCCTAGCTCTGGAATCAAGGACCCTAGTTGGAGGCTCTAATGTTTTCAGGTCCTTGAGGAAGAGTTGAGCATATGTTAGACCTTTTCTTGAAAAGATTTAGAGAATAGAGTAGGGAAATATATGGTGTGCTAATGAGTCTATTTGGTGGAACCTAAAAAGTAACTTTGCACCTTTGGCTATGGTTCAAGGATGCTTTGCTAAGAAATGGGCTAGGGCAGGCATATGCACATTTGATAATATTCTTTAGAATGACATGCTGATCCAGTGGGATGATCTCAAAGACAAATATCTTTTTCTCCCTTCCCAGTGGAGGACATATTGTCTAGTTGAAAGTACCATGGAAGAAGTTGATGTTAGAATCCTTTGTTGATCTCCCTTCACATGTTGTTTCTTCCTATAATGGCTTGACTCTACCCCCTTTGAGCTTGTCATATCCAAATATGTCTGCTCTTTTCTTTCATCTTCCACAAGTATCTTTGACCACCTTAATTCCTACTAGAGCCTTGACCTTACTATTGAGTGGAAAAAATCTTGTCTAATTTTTTGTCCTGGCCCATTGAACCTAAAGTCACTTTTTTTATATGGAGCCCTTCAAGAAATTGGGGGGAGAGTATAACATATGTTCCATATGTAGATAGCTTGAATATGTCCTCCATGTTTTTTTCCACTATCTCTTTGCTAGGGAGATTTGGGTGCTATTTGGATTCAAACTAGATGGTAATTTTTCTAATGATAATATCATTTTTAGAAAAATTTGTGGAAGCAATAAATGGTTTAATATGTTTTGGTCTATTCTTTCCTCTATTATTCTTTGGTTTGTATGAAAATATAGGAATAATGACATATTTTAGAGTAAAAGTAGATACCTTACTAAGTCTCTGAGGAGACTCATATATGTTGATGTTTCCTTGTAGGTCACTATTGTTATCAAGATAAAAGAAAGCTTGTTCCTCCAGTTGCTAAAAGATGGGAAATGTATTCTGGAAAGGAAAGATCTTGTCCATGGGTACACTACTACTAAGGATGATATTAATCTTTTCAATATTCCACTTTCAAACATTACATAGAAGTTGAATCAAGAAGGAACCACTACTACATTTGGCTCCAAATTGTGACAACATGCCATAATAATTGCGACAACCACTCGTCTCCCAAGTGATAGTAGCATGAATTGGAACCCATCAGATGGGCATCAAACTTTTGCTATCGCAAATTGTAATGGCAAGGGCGTCTATCACAATGGAAATGGATAAAGTTGTCATAACTTGGAATAAGGAAAGGGCAAGATGTCATCTTTACATCATCTCAATTACTATAGTAGTTCATCATAATTGTGATGGCTAAAGGTTTTAGTTTACCATAGAACTAATGGCTAGCCATTAGAGAATTTGTCACAAGTGTGATGTAAATGTGACAATAATGATGTGGGAGCAATGGCTATCCATCTGAACAATATGTCACATTTGTGATGGCTATGTGAAAACAATATTGTGAGAGTGACAACTATCCATCAGAAAAAGCTGTTGGAATTATGATGGCTTGTTGTATTAATAAAAAATTTGGCAGCAAACATTGAATAAGTCTTCCCAGATTCCCCAAAAGGACATCACAAAGATGCTCAAAGTCATCTATGATGCTCTAGGGAAGAAAGTGAAGGAGATGTTCTTGGATGCAACATGTTTCTTCATTGGAGAAAGAAGTGCAACCATTGGACAAGAATGCATGATCACTTGAGGGACATGGGGATGGACATTGCAAATGGATAGCTACCATTATACCTTTAGTCTCCAAAGTAGGTTATCGAGGTGAAGTTATCATTCACATATAATTGTGTATAGGGTTCTATTCTCAAAACTTTAAAGCTATTTGAATTATAGTAGCATTTACAATAGCATATTGAATTTTGGCATCCTTCTACATTGCCTAAAACTAATAGAATCACACAATTAGTTCTCATGAAATCATAGGTTAATATTGATCCTGGTTTCAAGAATGGTTTAATATTGTCTAATAATCAGGGCCAACCACATGAAGGTGGAATCTCATTTGGCCCCACCCCTCCCTAACATCTAAATTCCCTGTTAACATCTAAAATATTTAAGAAATGATCAATGTTTAAAGTACAAAAAAAGGTTTTAGACATACAAAAGTGACATCATTTTCCCATCTTTTGGTGCATGACATTTTCTTGTTGCATTCAAAATAAGATTCTTCCACTCTAAATTAAGAATGTATGTATAGCTGTGTTATGTATGCATGGACAATAGGTGGAGCTATAAAAAGCCACCATGTTTACATTTATTTAAAAATTATATGAAAACCTCTAACAAAAATACAAACCTATTGGAGCTTTTCAGCTCCACTAGATGTCGTATGCATATGAATTGAGATTGTATATTAAACCATGGCATCCTTCTACATTGCCTGAAACCAAGAGATTCACATAGTTAATTGTCATGCAATCATAGGTTAATGTTGAGCATCACTTGGTTTCGAGAATAGTTTAATATTATCTACTAATTAGGGCGAACCGCATTAAAGTGGAAGCTCATTTGACCCCACCCCCCCAACATATAAATTCCCCATTAACATATAAAATGTTTAAGAGAGGATCAATCTTTAAAGTACAAAAAAAGGTTCCAAACCTCTAGAAGTGACATTATTTTCCAATCTTTTGGTACATGATATTTTTACCTCACATCCATAATAAGATTCTACCACTCAGAATCAAGAATGCATGTGCAATTATGTTCTATATGCATAGATAATAGGTGGACTTGAAAAAACACAAAATGATTACATTTATTTAATAAGTCTATTAAGTTTTTAAAATTATAACCATCATGAACAATATTTGTGATGGTCTATAACTTAAAACACCTAATTAAAGACCTCTAAAAAAATTAAAACATGTGTTTTGTAGCTCCACCTGATGTTTTATGCATATGAATTGAGATTGCATATTGAAATATGATCTCCTTTTGTATTGCCTGAAACCAAAATATTTACACAATTAGTTGTCATGCAATCATAAGTTAATGTGAAGGTGGAAGCTCACTTGGCCCAACCCCCCCAACCCCCACCCCTCCAACATCTAAATTCCCCATTAACATCTAAAATCTTTAATAAAGGATCAATCTTGAAAGTACCTGTAATGTCCTCATTGCTTCCTGCAACTCTCAGGGGAAGTACATCTCCAATGATCATAAGCAATTCATCACACAGGTACATCTAAGAATGTCATCATCGCTCCTACATAAAATGAATCCAATATTACAAAATTCCCTCTAAGCCATAATAGTTCAAGTGAAATAAACACATGAAAAATGAGAGAGAAAAAGAGGAATATACTTACCAATAGGCATTGTCATTGCATCTATGGCCATGGTATATGTTGAGTGAGTGTTTTATTTTTTTATTTTTATTTTGTGTTGTGCCAAGATATCTTTGTTTATATACATACATCCATACAAAGACATGCACATATGTGTGTGCATGTATAGGTACATATATATACATATTTATATTTATGTATATACATATATAGAGATTACAAGGGCACAATAATAAGATGCAAAGATCACAAGGGCACAACAAAAAAACACCAATCACAATGGCACAATAACAAAATCCTAGATCTCCGCTGATCTCCATGATCCATAAGATCTCTTTGTATATATACATACATACTATTGACATTTCAGTCATGTTTGTTATTAGTGACATACACTTATACAAAATGTAAGTATCTACCGAGCACATTGTATAGTTAATAGTGTTAACTAAGCATTTTAGATGCTATTGAGTTCTATAGTTGCTATTGAGTCCCTTGGATAGTATTCAGTTTGTACTAAGTAGTTACTACAAAGTTATTGATCAGTAGTGTAAACTGAGCATCATAGTATATGTCAAGTTCATCAGTACAAACTGAGCTGTGCAGTTCTTACTGAGTTCATAGTTACATCAATGAGATTCTAGTGTTAACTAAGATACTCAATGTTAACCAAATGACTCAGTTTATACCGAGCTCATAGTGATAGGATTGATCAAGCTATGTAGTGTGAATTAAGTGATTCAATTTATATGCTAAGTTTCATAGTATTCACTGAGTAACTAGTGCACACCAACTTTAAGACTACTTGGAAATGATTAGTATGGACTGAGATTCTACATCTACCATGTGCATGACGATGCCAAGCATTGATAGTGGATGTCAAGTATCAGAACCTCACCAAGCCAGTCTTTAGAACCTGAGTTCCTGCAGTTGGGATGACTTTGTGATTTTGTGTAAACTTGTATTGTGGCTGAATTTGTAATTTCTAAATTGGATTGGTATATATGTAACATATTGTATCACATCCAATTATATGGAATAATGTAATGTAAAAAGTAGAGAAGAGAGAAGAGTGAATTACAAAGGCTACAATAGTATAAGGAGAACCAAAGATTTATATATCATAGCAAGGTGATTTCTATACTTAAAGGAATCTCATTTAGTAAACCAATTTGCAGATCAAAGATCAGCTATTGTTTCATCCTAACAAGTGGATCGATCAAATCTTTTAATAAGGTAGACCTTACAATCTTGTATAAATCTCTTTACCGAGTGCATACTTTATTGTATGTTTGTAAATCCTTTTGCAAGGTGGACCTAGCAGTCCTTATTGCTCCTAATAGGGTAGATCATCATAAGTGATCATTGTAAGCCTTAACAAGCTGACTTTATACTGCAGTACTAAAGCTTGTGGGTATCATCCCCACCCCTGTTTAACTTTCTATTTGGAAGGTTTCCGTGTCACCAAATTATGTGTTAAAAGTGTTATGTATGCTTTAATATTTTTAGTTTCTCATGCATGCAATTACATAAAAATACACATGAAGGATTAATTGCTAATTAAGGTTTAAGTTTTATATGTTACTGATTCACCCTCCCTTCTCAGTAACTTAGCCTATCATAATATTTCCAACAATTGGTATTAGAGCGTTGTGGTTCTCAGAAAAGAAGTTTAACAACTTGAGCAAAGATCAAAGGCTATGGAGGCATTTAGACTTGACAAGGCTATTGACAGCGAGAAGCTAGATTTGGAATTAGCTATTGGACAACTTAGGAAAGAAAAAGAGAAACTCTCTCAATCCCTAAAAATAAGAAAAGAACTTGCAATCTAGATAAATGACTAATTTTACATTGAACAAAGAATTGAAGACAATACCAATTCAAGCAATTTAGATGAAGTTGATGAAGCAATCAAAGAACTACTTGAAAAGAATAGTACTCTGAAAGAAGAGAGAACACTAAGAAGAGAGCAAGAAATTCAGTTAGTAAGATTGTGTGAAGTCATGGAAGAGTAAAACAAAAAAAAGGAAGAGATAGAAGGAAAGAACAATGAAATTCAACACCTATCCCTTCAACAGAAAAACTTCATTGATCATCTCACCAATGCAAATGAAGAAATCATGAATCTAAGATCAAAGAATGAAAGACTTCAGAATGATCAAAACATTGAAAGGCAAACAAATGAGAGAATGATGAAATCTCAAGTAGACATGAATCAGTTGAATGAGCATAGTCATTACAAAAAAAAAGGAAAAGTAGGAATTTGATATATAGAAGAAGGTGAATCATCTAAGCAAGGAGCTCAAAAGAATCAAAGACCTACTTGCAGTCACTATGGTAAGACATGCCATACATCAAACAAATGTTGGAACAATGGGAAAGAAAAATTCAGTGGTAAGTGCTACAATTGTAATCAACATGGACATAGGGCAAATGAATGCAAAGAGAAACCTAAATTTGAAGGCAAATGTGACAAATGTAAGAAGCATGGGCACAATTCATTAGAATGCAAAACTAAGATATTGAACCCAACAAACCAAATTGTAAAAGATATATTTGGTAGGGATTATAACACTTGGTGTAGATGTCATTACTATGGAGAATTTAGACACATTGGAATGAATTGTGTAAAACACCATATGAGGACAAGAGATACTACCAAAAGATGTTTTATTTGTATAGAACTTGGTCATCTTACCAAAAATTGTATGAATATTGGAAGAATTAAAGATGAAAATAAGGCAAAAGTTTATAACATCAGAAAGAAGATGAGACAACAATGGGTTCTAAAATCTTATGAAAATATAAGTCTGAGCATTAATGAAGATGTCACTCGAGAATTGGGTGACTCCACCATTTTCACTTGATCTCTCATAGGAGAACTGGAACTAGGATCTTGAAGAAATTATCTCACATCAGTTCCAATTAGTAAGGTTGAAAGATTCAAATCAGCATTCAAGATGCAAAGGGTTCACCGAGTAAAAGATGCCAATGGTTGCCATGCAAGGTTAGGTTACTATCTTACCAAGCAAGGTAGGGTTGTAGACCTTGCCAAGCAAGGTTGAGAGTAACTAAGTTTTGTGTGGTTACTAAGTCATGGAAGACTCTATTGAGAATTCAATGCAAGCATAGTGGATGACACTTTGTCATTTGAACGAACAATCATACCAAGCATTTATGGAGAAATTTGATGAAAAAGGGTGAAATTGAAGTCATTTCTCATTGCAAATTTTTGAGAGCTATTTGCATAGAGAAATTTTTAGAGAATTGAAGTGATTTTAGAAAAAAATTATTGAAGATTTTCATATTCTCTCAAACCCTACTAAACACAAAAAATCAAAGAAAGGTTCAAACATGTTAGTTTGAGGCATGGAATGGAGGGCACCATACATTTAAAAGTTAACTCCTTCCATTGCAAAAATCCTAGATCCAACCAGAGCTCAGTCACAAATTCCACCAAAGGTATTGTTAATCAACTATATTCATTCACATTTCAAATGTGCTATTCAAGATAGTGTAATGCTAGAGATGGATGAATCGTTGAAGGAATTATGCATTAATTTTGTGTTAAAACTTGAGCACCAACATCTTGAAACTAAAGGTTTAACTCACATTAAGCATGTGCCATGAGAATTTCAAGTAAAATGGATAAGATATATTCTCAATCAGGTGCACAATGGTTAGTTATGGTTGGAACAACCTATTTTGATAACTAAGAAGATGATCCCTAGGATCCCTGTCTTCCCATGTTGACAAAAGCCAAAATGACCAAAATCCTAAGTTGGGTCAAACTAGAGAAGAAAACCCTTGCCAAGTGGGATGGAAGGGGAATGAAGATCAGTTGTGTTACTAACATGGAACTCAGGTTTGGGATACATGCCATTGCTTACAAGATATATAGTTTGAGAAAATTAAACAACATACCATGTGAAGCAGTGGATTTGGCATATAAGGTGATAAAAAATAACCTATCACTTGACCTTACCAAGTTGTTGCTGAACCAGTTCAACAAGAACATGGAAAGTATAAGAACTTCCACTAAAAATCCATGTAGGTTTAGTTCACTTTTGACTTTTTTATTTTTCTATGTGAATTTTTTTTTCCTATCTAAACATACAATAGTTTGGAGGAAAGATGTACTTATTCTTTATTGGATTAATGAGTATATTGATGAAATGGGAGAGCACTATATAACTATTATGGATAGCTAATTTGATACATTCAAAGAGAATATGAATAATTAATTTAGGATTCCTAACAAACTAGTTGAAGACTATAAAGATGATGTTTGTTTCACGGTCGATAGTGACAAAGTATACATTCAGGCATGTAGACCAAGGATAGTATGGGTAAAGTCCCTTGGTTATGAAGTAAACATTAATGAAACCAAAGACATTATTAAGGCATTTATTAATGAACCTATTGATCCTAAAGCTACATACTTTAGCACGTATGATGAGGCAAAGGCTAGAATTGAGCTTGAAATCAAAATCCCTCAGGCTGTCAACAAAGGAAAGAAGAGGATTGCCAAACTGAAAACTAGTTCCACTCTTCTATTGACTAAAGGCAAAGGAGAAGATGAAGAAGTAGAAGATGAAGAAAAATCAGAGGAAAAAGAGCCATTAAGGAAGAAAGGTAAGGTAATTATTACTAATCCTTCCAAAAAATCTATTGCTGTGTTTACAAGAATATCATCTAGGAAGAAAGTAGATAAAGAAGGATGAGATGTAATCTTCAAGAGGCCTCCACCTACTTTTGAGGAAAGGATGAAAGAATCAGAATCAAGATTTGGCATAACAAATTTCAAGGTGCTAAAGTATGAGATCAAGACTATAGAAGAGAAAAAGCAAATAAAAGATATATTAATAACTAAAATGGGTAAGTGGAAATACTCCCCAAACCAACTTACCCAATAGATTCCTAATGTTCTAATGGAGAAGGTCAAGCCAAGATGGGAGAATGCCATGAAAAATGCATTAGATATATATGAGTAGACCCTGAGGCAATTCATGCCAATTTTAGATGACAAGGAGGTAAAGGAATCTTAGAAGAAAAATGAAGAAAAGCTTACATTTAGATTCAACACTTGTCTTGTACTATTGAATGACATTGAGCATGCAATAATGAATGCTACAAACACATGGAAGAATATTTATCTTCTTCACAAGTTAAGTGATTTTTTTGTTAGTGTTAGTGATAAAGATGATGATGATGATGAACCAAAAAAGGATGAAGAAATTGATGATGAAGAAGTAGCTCATTTTGATAATGTAGATGATGATGAAGAGGAATAGGGGTAGGAAGCTATCGAGGAAGATGTATAAGATACTGAGGAGGCCAACCCAATAAAAATTGTTGCAGTGGTCATAGCCTCACTTCCTCATTCTCAAAGCAAAGTTTTGAAGACATCAAGCCTAGAGAAAGCTTTAGCAAGATTGATTGTCACAAGCATAGTTAGCCCAAGCACTCAATTAATTTTTGCATCCATCCATCTCAGCATGACATTGACAGAAGTGACAAGAACTTCATCTATCGAGTAGCCAAAACTTCTGTCCACATCAGTTTTGGTAACTCTAGGTATTTTTACTATTGGTATTTTGAAAATAAGTGAAATATCTACATTTTTAGTGAGTCCTACCATTTCTACAATTATTTACATTCCTAGCATGCAATTAATAAGTGCAAAGATAGTTGAGACCAAGCCTCAATTGAGCACAAGATTTTTGAGTAAAGGAAAAGAAAAGGAAGAAGACATAAACATTGATGAGGAGATTGTTATTCTCAATTGGGACATCTCAGATCTCAATCTTGATCAGATGCATGTTTTTGGAGAAATTATTCAAAAGAAAGCCAAGCAATAGAGGCTTGGAGAATAAAGGAATAAGGAATTCTAGATAATTGATGATGCAAAGAATATCCTTGTAGAGTCTCTAAAAATAGAGGTTGATACTTCTTAACCAATTTTGAACCAGTTAGTAGAGGTAGTTCAAAATTTCAATAATGATTTAAATGGATAAGAAAAATTGTTGCAAAGAATTGAGAAGAAGTTTGAGAAGAAGGTTTTGGAACTTATTGCTCAACAAATTGCTATCCATCAAGTAGAATTATCTACTATTCTAGGCTCATTGGAGACCTCTTGCAACAATGTATCTTTACTATTCGGTAAACTCTATGATATATCAATTTCACTAAGGAAATTAAAGATAAACTATTAAAGATTGATGAGAATATGAAGGCAAGTGCATAGCAGTTGCAACTTGACCCAAGCTATAACTTTTCCCATTACACAAAGATTAGATTCTTAACTGATATCTAGGTAGAATTGTTGAGAGAAGAGGCAAGAATAAGAGCTATATTGATAGATATACAAAATATGATTCTCCCAAACATAGATGAATTATAGAAACACACTGTACATGCAAAAATTCTCATCCATGACAACAACTTCTCCATTGTAGACCATATAATAAAAATTTTAGTAGAAGTGTGGATTACATTGCACACATGCAAGGTGTTGCAAGAGAATTGGGACAAGACTTTGGCACTTATCTTGAAGGTACATTCATATTTCTTGTCACATTTTGGCATTACTATATAGTATCTATAATATAATCTTTAGCATTAATGTTAAAAAGGGGGAAAAGATTGAAGATTATAGATAAGATGTACATTGTATAAAGGGGGAGAAGATTTATATAGATGTATTGTTAAAATGGACAAGATATATATAAAAGAGAAGAAAATGTATATATCATATGTGAAAAGATGTAAAGTATACTATGTATTATGTATTTGGGAGCATTACTATATTATTCATGTATATAAATACATCTCATGCAAAACCAATTTTGAATAATCTCAAAAACAATATACTCTACCGAGTTGGAGACATAATGTGATGGATAAAGATGTTCTTGAACATTATAAGTGTTTTTGTTACTAATTCCAAAGGAGGAAATTGTTGACATTTCAATAATGTTTGTTATTAGTGACATACACTTAGTCAAACTATAAGTATCTACTAAGAACATTGTATAGTTAATAATGTTAACCAAGCATTTTAGATGCTACCAAGTTCTATAGTTGCTACTGAGTCCCTTGGATAGTATTTAGTTTGCATCAAGTAGTTACTACAAAGTTATTGATCGGTAGTGTAAATTAAGCATCATAGTGTATGCCAAGTTCATCAATGCAAAATGAGTTATGCAGTGTTTGTCAAGTTCGTAGTTACTATGATAAGAGTCTAGTGTTAACCAAGCTACTTAGTGTTAACCAAGTGACTGATTTTATATTGAGCTCATAGTGATAGCATTGATCAAGCTATGTAGTGTGAATCAAGTGATTTAGTTTATATGCTGAGTTTCACAATATTCACTGAGTCACCAATGCAGATTGAGTTCAAGACTACTTAGAAATGATTAGTATGGACTAAGTTGTGAGGCCTCACCCCGACCCATCATAGCATGGATATGTTATTTATATTTTGATATTTGGGATCATGATATGTTGATATTTATTTGAGACTTGATGGACAATGCATTATTTTATTTATGCATTTTGATACTTAGGTAGTGTTTTACATTATATGCACTTAGAAAATGTTATTGTGTAAGAAATGTTGGAAAATATATGGATGCAATTTTATGATAGATGTTGAATTGATTATGATGCTTTATGAGATGAGGGATTATGATATGTAGAGAAGTGGTTATGATGATCTATGATACATAGATAAATGATAATGTGATTTTGATGTTTATTCAAAATGCAGATAGATGTTAATTTGATGGCTTATGATATACATATTTGATATTCTAACATCTTGGATGATTTAAATGGAAATTTAACAAAATTATGGTAATCACTATATGCATTTACCTTATACATGTTATATGACTCCTTGGACTACTGATGCTCAAGTTTATTGTGCAGGAAGTGGAACCATGGAAATTCTTGGGGGGAAACAAGTTCCAAACCTTGTGAACACAATTAACCAAGGTGAATCTTTGGAAGATTCAAAAGCCTCATTGTGAAAGTATTTTTCTTTGTAATTGTATGGTTGATTTCTTGTGAATGTGTTTAATCATAACCTAGATGCATGAAGGACATGTCAAGAAAAATCTAATGTAATTTTTATGTGTCACTTGACACTTGTATAGTCTATGTGTTGATGATATGTCACCTAGAGTGTTGGTCACAAGGTCACTTAATCTTGGTCCTCTTCCTTCCTTTCAATTAATGCTTAAGTACACCCATTTGGGAGAAAGTGCTAGGATGGGTCACCATCATGTTGTAATTCGAATTCAAACTTGATAGGGAATTTAGGGGGCCTAAATGGGATCCTAGAGTGTTATTTTGTTGTTAAAGAGTCACCCAAATGGTAGTATAGTAGGTTAGGGGCCTAAATTTGATTATTTTAACATTTTCCTAGCTTTGGGAACCCCTTAAACAAAGCCAACTTGAACCAATTCGAAATTTGAGTTTTTCCATGATAGAACCCTCACAAACCCACTTGGTCAACCTTCTTATTTTGGAGGAGCAACAATGTAAGATGGGAAGGCTTGATGTTTTTACTAAAAAGGGGTCAGTGGAGAGTCTTTTAGAGGGGGAGTGACAAGTTAGTGGGTTGTTCATGTTGGAGTTGAGGAAAGCCAACTCCGAAGACGCCAAGATCACCTGCATGCGAAACCTGTCAAAGAGAAGCCATAGAAGGGGAGGAGCATGGAGCACAGGCAAAATCCTAAACGAACATGAGAGACACCATGAATGCAAACACAAGAAGAAATGTATTTACAATAAGAAATGATGTGATGTTGTTATATTGTAAAAATACAATGAGAGAGAGCTCGAATATAAAGAGCTCATGGAAACTTGTAGAACAAGTTGGAAGGTGGTAGAAGATAAGTGTGACAACTAGAAGGGAACAAACTCCCGTGTTGTCACCAACTAACCACAACATGCATTAAATATAAAATATTAAATAAATGCATGACCTAAGTAAGCTTAAGCAATAGAATAAATAATTAACAATTAATTATTTACTCTAACACCCCCCCTTAAGTGCAACTTAGGAAAATGCCTTAAGCTCACAAAACTAAGATGAAATGCAAAATGGGTCCCGGCAACGAGGCCATGTTAGGTACCCAAGTACAATGCAAGAAGAATGCAACCTCTGTAAGCGAGGAAAGAGAGAAAACCACGTGGAAAAACCCTCCCCCAAAAAGAGGTAAGAACCCAGTGAAGAGCTGAAGAAGTCTCCAACTAGGGAAAATGTCCCCTAAAACAGGAACAAGGAATGATCATGAAGAAGCAACATCACTGAAGCATGAAGAGCCACAAATCTGTCAAACTGCTGATCTGAAGAACCTCCATGGAAGAAGAAGGCACAAATCGAGCATGTCTATATGGTAGATGATCCATCTCACCGAAATGCATAGGTAGCCAGCCACTGCAATCGCCTTGTACATAGGATCAACCACTGAATACATAGTTCACACTATCGAACCATCGAACCACGGATGCATTAGAACACAACATAACCCCCCCTTAATGCAGACGGGGTGTGATGACAGGCAACTGAGAAGGTGAGCCAAAATCTCCTGCAAACGAACCAAGAACGAGGAGAGAGGAAAAGAAGTACAGACACCGATAAAGACACGGTCTAACTGACTCTACATGGGGCTAATGTCGTGGAAGGGACACTCACTTGACAAAGGGAGAATGCCTAAAATAGCAAACAATAATCCCCCCATGGTGCTTTATGAAAATAGTGCAAGTACACCTAACTCAAAGCAACGTTCATGACTCCCGAAATGCAAAAGTGACACTTTATCTCAGTGCAAAATAAAAAAGTGCTTCAAAATGATAGCTACAATGATCAGAACTGAAAAAGAGCTGAACCAAAACAAAGTACAACAAAAAATAAAGCAAACCATGCCAGGAAAACGATCCTCGGGCCTAAAACACTCAAAATATCCACCATAGAGCAAAAATGCCAAAACTATGATAGAAAGAGTAGAGGCCAAAAGCGAAAAAAAAGGACTACTTTTCTGAAAAGTACACAGAACCAGCTTTCTAGAAATATAAAGTTTTCAAAAAATGGGCATGGGACGCAAAAGATATGCATGCTAGAGTCAAAAAAGAACTTCGTACTTTGACAGAAAAAAGGCAATAAAAATGCATCAAAACCAAAAAATACTTGCACCAATGTCTCCGTCTCAGAACCAGCTTTCCGGCGCTTCTTTTGGATCAGAAAAATACCTCCGTATACAAAAGTTATGGCCAAAAAACCAAAGATAGGTCCAAAAGCAAATCGAGAGAGGTGCATGCAAGGGCTGATGCAGTGTTGACCTCATGGTGACGCCAGCAATTTAGGGCATTAAATTTGACGGCCCATCAGCCGTCACCACAAAAAAGGATGGCACGTGGCATCGCCACGTGGTAGTATGGTAGATGACGTGGCTGACGTGGCAGGGGCCATGTGGCAATGTGCCACGTGTCATGCACAGAATGGTAGCAAAGGCACTGACGCGAACTGCAAACTGGCAGGCGGAGGCGGGAGGAGGTGGCCGTAGGGGCGGCAGACGCAGAGGAGCCACCGGCAGAGGGCGGCGGCCGAGCCGCGGTGGAGCGCGGGCGGCGCTGCTTGCTGCGGGCTGCGCGCAGGTGGCGCGGCGGCGGTGCGCCCCAAATTTTTTTTTTGTTTTTCTCAAGCCCTACGTCCGTACGATCCGTACGGCAGCGACCTTGGAGGCCTTAAAAAATTGCCAAAATTGCCCTGTGTCCAAAAATGAAAAGCTTTATATGAATCCTGACTACAAACAGCCTTCTAGATCCATTGGTGATGTCCGTTTGGGCTGAAAATGCTCCAAAAATTTGCTGACCCCTTGATTTGAAAAAAAAATGCACAAACAAACTAGGGTTTGTGACTTCAAATCATGGCTTCAAAATTTCTTCAACAAAGCTGCAGCAGGAAGGCTCTAATACCATGTTGGAGTTGAGGAAAGCCAACTACGAAGACGCCAAGATCACCTGCATGCGAAACCTGTCAAAGAGAAGCCATAGAAGGGGAGGAGCATGGAGCACGGGAAAAACCCTAAACGGACATGAGAGACACCATGAATGCAAACACAAGAAGAAATGTATTTACAATAAGAAATGATGTGATGTTGTTATATTGTAAAAATACAATGAGAGAGAGCCCGAATATAAAGAGCTCATGGAAACTTGTCGAACAAGCTGGAAGGTGGTAGAAGATAAGTGTGACAACTAGAAGGGAAAAAACTCCCGTGTTGTCACCAACTAACCACAACATGCATTAAATATAAAATATTAAATAAATGCATGACCTAAGTAAGCTTAAGCAATAGAATAAATAATTAACAATTAATTATTTACTCTAACAGGTCACCCACTCTCTAATTTTAGAGAAAACTAAGTTTTGGAGGGAGATTAAGGGAGCTCTACTACAACTATCCTTACCCTAGGTTGGACCAAGGTTGGTGACTCAAACATATTCTTTTATTCTTCTCTTTAGAATGGATAAGAAAATCTGCAAGTGTGAAGTGTTATCTATGGAGTATGCATTGCATTGTGAATCTTGTGTTATGAGCTTTGTCATTGTGTTGTGGAGTAGTGAATGAGTCTTGTGCTCTTGGAGATTTTTCCTTGGTTTTGCATGCTTTCTCTTTATTTGTTTTTTTGATTCTTGTTGACTGTGATTTTGGGTGTGAAGGCTTCACTCACCCTTGGGAGGGAAGAGAAGCCTTGGGTGAAGGGCATAAGTTGGGCTTGACATTGCAGTTGAGAAAACTACCTCATGAAGAGGGTTTGTTAATATCATGGAGTATGGGCTCCATTAAGGCCATAAATCCTGTTGTTTTTGGGAGGTACAAGGAGGTTTTGGTGAATGAGGAGGAGATGATATGTTTTCAAGGCCTTGAGAGGCAAATGCAATGGCAATATGTTGTTATGTTATGGCGGCCTTAAGAGGCAAAATGCATTGGAAATATGTTATTTATGTTGTTATAATATCTCCTCTTTGAAGAGCCCACCTTCACCAAAAATTTTATGATTCCAATGGAGAATCATTGTGCAAGCCATGGGAGGGTTTTGTTTGTGTTTTGTGTAGTGTTTCATGTAAAGTTTGGTGATGTATGTGCAACCCATTTGGTTCTTGTTTCCCCTACTTAGTGGGTGGCTTCATAATAGCCTAGGTTGGGAGGTGAGCCTCCATGGTTCCTTTTTATGTGTGTTATGTGTAGGTTTGGTGAAGATGCATGCCATTAAGTATTAGGGTTTTACCCTGGTCAAAGTAAAGAAGATCCCAATGTGTAAATGAGGCTCAATGTGCATATTTCTCAATGTCCATTTTCCTCATTGTTCATATTTCTCAATGTTCATATTTCTCAATGTTCATGTTTCTCAATGTTCATGATTTTGGAAAGTCTCTTGTGTTGTCTCCTTGTGATAAAAAGAGATTGTGCCATTGTTACTATGTGAATATGTAGAAGGAAGAATTTGAGAATACTATATATGTATGTCTCCTTGTTAAGAAATGATTATTTGAAGTTTTATGAGTAATGAAAGAATTAGTATGAGATTTAGAATATAATGGCATCATTGTTACCATTTTAAAATTGTGGAAGGAAGTTTGAAAGATTGTATGCTTATAATTTACTTGTAATGAAATTCTCTATGTTAAATTTCATGTGTTTTTGATAAGGTAAACAGGTTTTAAGGGGTCCTGAAACCCATAAGTTTAACAACAAGACAGGCTGAAAATAATGTTAAATTTCATGTGTTATGAAGAAACGTTGTAGATAATTCTTATCATGATGTATTGTAGATCTATATTTTATAAGTGACATTTAGAGTAATGTTATGAACATAGTTGGTAAGATTCAAATGTAAATGTTGCATGGAGAAGTTGTAGGTTGAGCATTTTATAACTTGAAGAAAATCATCTTTCTTGATAAATCATTGTATATGTTTAATCATCTATTCATTTGGATTTTCTTTGAAAATAAAAAAAAAAATTGTTAAGAAGACAAAGCCATATTTCTACAAATATGTTCCTTTATAGAAAAAAAATTGGAAGAAAGTGAAGAATTACATGAGTAGAAAGAAAGGAAAAAAAGAGAGAGTGCATATTTCAACCTTGTTGTAGCTCTACATTTTCCTCTCTGGAAAATGTATGAGAAATGATAAAAAGACCCTTCCCTATTATATTCCCTTAAAATATTCAAAAGAATATTCCCAGAACAAGACAACAATAATAAAAAAATAAAGAGGAGCCCTTAAGCTATAACCAATAAAAATAGATGATGTGATCTAAGAGACATTCTTTTTGAAAACTTAAAAATTATAATAATTCTATATTTCAAATTTAGACTATGTCAGATTGTAAATAAAAATAAAAATCTTAGACTATGATTCTAAAAGACTACACCCACCCTATACACCAAGTTTACTACTAAGTATCCCCACATAAAAGAAAAAAAATTTCAAACAACATCACAAGAAAAATAAATATAATACTACACCTCTTCAAGGCATTCATCCACGCACCCTAGGCTTTCTGGCAACGACTACCTAGATAGGAGGATCGACTGCCCGGATGCTCGAGTTTTCCCAGTCTCGTATTCCTGCCGTACGCCTTGTCAGATGATCTTGCCTTGTTAGATAGTACCTATCTAATACTCACTTTCTCCACAATCAAGCGGACAAGACACCAGCCACTGCACTTTTTTAAAACATTAAAACAAACATCCAAAAACATATCTTTTACTTGATTCGTTTGCTATCCTTATATGTTGGAATATTTATATTGTATATTAATTTTAAAAAATATTAATATATTAATTAAAAAAGATATTAATGTTGCGTAAAAGATATTAATGTAGGCTATTAATGTTTGAATATTTATCTTGTAAATATTTTCTATAACACAAACTCATTATATTTATCCTATATGTTGCATGTTAGCCTCTTCATATTGTTTTGGTTGATGTGATATTATTTTATGAAAAATAATTCAGATTATATGTAATTTATTCCCCTAATTTGAAGGATTGAAGAAAAGACTATAAAGATATTTGTATCTTTGGTTTGAGAGTTAAAACTGTGATTATGAAAATCAAAGTTAGATATGGTATTATATTAGGGGTTAGACTGCTGCATGAATTTATTTTAATCATTTTAATATATTGTTTATATTAAATTTTTCTTTCAAGTACATTTATATTTCTAGATAAATTAGATGATATAGATTTGATTCTTAATTAAAAATATTTTTTCTTTTAAACAAAATAATATAAATAATATAAATATTTTATCTTTATTATTTATAAAAGAAAAGAATGTATATCTAAATATGACATTTAAATCAAATATCTACTTCTTTTAAAATAATTAAATTGATGAATAGTCTCTTTCTATTAATATAATAATATATTAGATTGGGAGATACAAGATACACTTGTCCTGTTCAAATGGTAAGTGTAAGTGTTTTTATTTTATTTTAATTTTAATTTTGTAAGTGTTCGTTTTTACTTTAATTTTAATTTTATATATACATTCATAAAATAGTTTCTAAGTACTAATATTTTTTATGTTTTTAACATTTAAAATATAAATATATTTTATTAAGAAGTAAACAAAATATCATTTTAAAAGTAAATTGATGATTTTTATATACATTGAAAATGTTGCCTTTTAATTTGCTTCTTAACTTGAAATTGATGTAATGGAGAAAAATGTTAATTTTTTTTATTTTTGTGTAAACTTGTATTGTGGCTGACTTCGTAATTTATAAATTGGATTGTTATATATGTAACATATTGTATCACATCCAATATGATGGAATAATATAATGTAACAAGAAAAGAAGAGAGAAGAGTGAATTACAAAGGCTACAACAATATAAGGAGCAACAAATATTTATCTATCATAGAAAGGTGATTTCTATGCTCAAAGGAATCTCATTTAGCAAACCAAGTTGCTGATCAAAGATGAGCTACTATTTCATCCTAATAGGTGATAAGCCAAATCCTTTAACAAGGTAGACCTAATAGTCTTGTATAGATCTCTTTACTAAGTGTATACTTTATTGTATGTTTGTAAATTCTTTTGCAAGGTTGACCTAGCATTCCTTATTGCCCCTAATAGGGTAGATCATCATAAGTGATCATTGTAAGCATTAATAGGCCAACTTTATGTTGTAGTACTAAAGCTTGTGGGTATCATCCCCACCCAGATTTACTTTCTATTTGGAAGGTTTCTAAGTCACCAAATTGTGTGTTAAAAGTGTTATGGATGCTTTAATGTTTTCAATTTTTCATGCATTCAATTAGTTCAAAATACACATGAAGGATTAATCGCTAATTAAGGTTTAAGTTTTATAACTTACTGATTTATCCCTCCCCTTTTTGTAACTTAGCCTATCATAATATTTCCAAAAACATACATACATACACATGCATACATACACATACATATATACATCCTTTGCATGGTTTAGAGGTAATGTCGTTGTGGTAGAGGCTTTTGCAAGGGAATGAGCCTTGTGATTATGGCATTTACACAGAAGCAGAACTTACTTCTTCAACTCCCTACACCCAAATCTTAATTGAAGTTATTCTTATAGTAGTGAGAATAGATGCTAAAAATTCCTGGGAGCCAAGGGACCCTAAACTTATGCTACATTTTCTAGAAACATGGGATAAGTTACCACTGGCTTCAATACTTCATAACATTTTGGATCATATAGTGATGTCCAAATTTACAACAGGAATCAATACCTGGGATCCTTGTAGGGAGAGCATGCCAATACTTGTATGGTTAAATACTTGGCTTGCATTGTTGGGCTAGCGTATGGTACCTTTATATCCAACCATTCATTATGAATTGAGGAATGTGCTTCATGTCTAGAATTCAAGTGATGCATTTGCATATGTAATTTTATCACCTTGGAAAGGTGTATTTGATCCTGCTAGTTGGGAATAGTTGATTATGTGTTTTATTTTACCTAATTTGATGATAGTTTTATAGGCATTTGTAATCAACCTAGCTAATCAAAAGCTAGGCCAATTTATGTGGGTTATGGCTTGTTTCTTTCTAAAAATATCTTCTATGATATGTTTTTATAAATTTATTGTGAACTATTCCCATTTTTCCTAGTTTGCATTATTTTCGTGCAAAATCTTTAGGTAAGTCACTTAGCACAGGTTGAGTGAGTTTTATTGTTTTGTTATTTGGATTCTGGAATATGTGAGCAAATGGATCAATTTTTTTGTTATGCCAAGATCTCTTTGTATATATACATACATGGGCACACACATATGTGTGTATGCATGTATATATACATATACATATACATATACATATACATATACATATAAATATACATACATATATATATATATATATGTATGTATGTATGTATGTATGTATGTATGTATGTATGTATGTATGTATGTATGTATGTATGTATTTAGGTATGTATGTATGTATGTATGTATGTAAATACATACACATATATACATAAATACGTATATACACACAAATAATAGTAATGTATGTATTGCATCTGCATTTTTTTTGCCATTTCTTATAAGAGTGTTTCAAGCTTGGAAACCACTTCAACATCCTTTACATGGTTTAGAGGTAATGTCATTGTGGCAGAGGATTTTGCAAGGGAATGAGCCCCATGATTATGACATTTACATAGAAGCAGAACTTATTTCTTCAACTTGTTACACTCAACATTTCACTGAAGTTATTCTTCCAACAGTGAGAATAGCTGCAACGAATTCCTGGGAGCCAAGGGACCTTGAACCTATGCTACATTTTTTGGAGACATGGGAGAAGTTACTATCAAATTTGGTACTTCATAAAATTCTAGATCATATAGCGATGCCCAAACTAATAGCAACAATAGATACTTCGGATCCTCATAGGCAGAGTGTGCCAATACATGCACGGTTATATCCTTGGCTTCCATTGTTGTGTTAGCATATAGAGCCTTTATATCTAACCATTTAGTATAAATTGGGGAATGTGCTTCATTCCTGATATTCAAGTGATGCATCTCCACATGCAATTTTATCACCTTGGAAAATTGTATTTGATTCTGCTAGCTAGGAACAATTGATTTTATTATTATTATTATTATACCTAATCTGATGACAGTTCTATAGGAATTTGTAATCAACCTAGATAATCAACAACTACACCAATTTAACTAGGTTATGGCTTGTTTCTTTCTAAAAATATCTACTATGATAGGTTTTAGTAAAATTTCTTGTGAAATCTACCCATTTTTCCTGGTCTGCATTATTTTTGTGTAGGATCTTGAGGTAAGTCACTTAGCATGGGTTGAGTGAGTTTTATTGTTTTATTATTTGGAATCTAGAATATGTATGTAGTTGGATCAATTTTTCTATTGTGGCAAGATCTCTCTTTATATACACATACATAGGCACGAATATATGTGTGTGTATGTATGTATGTATGTATATATATATGTATGTATACATACATACATAAATACATACATACATACATTCATATATATATACATACATATATATATATATATGTGTGTATATATATATATATATATATATATATATATATATATATATATATATATATATGTATATATATATATACATACATAAATACATACATACATAAATTCATACATATACATAAATAATAGTAATATATTTATTGCATCTACATTTGCTTTGTCATTGCTTATAAGAGTGTTCAATTTTGGGAACCACTTCAACATCCTTTGCATGGTTTAGAGGTAATGTCATTGTGGCAAAGGCTTCTACAATGAAATCAACCCCATAAGTTAAAATATAAAGTCTTTAAATAGTTAAGTGCTACCTAACTATGTCCAAGGAATCCACACACTGGAGGCATACTCTACCTACCAGGCTACCTATATACCCATATCCATGGGATCAAGACCCTTGAACTACTCACTCTAACACATATGTAGTTCTAGTTTCTAAGTTTATTGATTTAGCTATATTCCTATAGCCAATGGTGAGCTTTACTTGCCTAATACAAGTCTTCGCCACCATACACCCACTCAGGAAAACTAGGTAGTTTTCTATAATTACAATATTGTAATACCCTAGTGCAACCATTGTGTTGTAGTTTATAGTTAATGTAAGGTTAACCTATACACATCCTAACTCACTCCTTATATATTCATGTTTAAAATCTTGTGACAATAATCAATGGGTCTAAATAGACCAGTCAAGTTAATGCTGAAAATCAAAGTTTAGCCTTGTATTTTTGGTGCAGGAGCATCTAGGGGTAAAGGTGAAACCCTAATGAATTTTTGGTTTGTAAATGGTCTAAACAACCATTAATGAAATAAGGACTAGGAATAAAGTCCCAAGGTAACTTTAGGAGGTTTGAATAGGTAGGATTTGGAATGTGAGTCAAGTTTTGTCAATTAGGTCTTGATAGGAAAAAGTTTCTTAGAATTTCTAAATAAGGAAATTGTTGGAAATATTATGAAAAGATAAGTTATTTAGAGGGGAGGGGTGAATTAGTAACTTCTAAAACTTTTATCCTAAATAGCAATTAATCCTTTATATGAATTCTAATCTAACTGCATGCCCGAGGAATTGAAAAAATATGAAAGCATACACAACACTTTAACAAAAGATTTGGTGACCCAAAAACCTTCCAAATAGAAAGTTAAACTAGGGTGGGGATGATACCCACAAGATTTAGTACTATAGTATAAAGTTAGCCTGTTAAGGCTTACAATGATCACTTCTAATGATCTTCCCTGTTAGGAGCAATAAGGACTACTAGGTCCACCTTGTGAAAGGATTTACAAACATATAATGAAGTATGCACTTGGTAAAGAGATTTACATGAGACTATTAGGTCTACCTTGTTAAAGGATTTGACTGATCTACCTATTAGGATGAAATAGTAGCTGATCTTTGATCTACAACTTGGTTTGCTAAATGAGATTCCTCCGATTGTACAAATCACCTTGCTATGATAGATGAATCTTTGTTGTTCCTTATACTACTATAGCCTTTATAATTTGCTCTTCTAATCTTTTATTATGATTACATTACATATCCATGATTATTTTGATGTGATACAATACATTACATATATATCAATCCAATTACACGATTACAAAGTCATCCATATTACAAGTTTACACAAATATTACAAAGTTGGCCAAAGTGTAGAAACTTAGGCTCTAAAGACTGACTTGGTGAAGTTCTGATACTTGACATCCACTGTCAATGCTTGGCATCATCATGCAATCAATAGACATAGAAGCTTGGTCCATACTAATCACTTCCAAGTAGTCTTGAACTCAGTTTACATTGGTGACTTGGTGAATATTGTGAAACTCAGCATATAAACTGAATCATTTGACTCACATTGTATAACTCAATAAAAATTGTTACTGTGAGCTTGATTAATACTGTATAAACTAAGTCTCTTGGTTAATGCTGAGTAGCTTGGTCAACACTAGATTTGTATCACATCAACTATGAACTTGATAAGCACTACACAACTTATTTGCACTGGTAAACTTGGCACACACTAAGATGCTTAGTTTATACTACTGATCATCATCTTTGTAGTAATTTCTTGGTGCAAACTAAAATCTATCCATAGGACTCCATAGCAACTATAGAACTTGGTAACAACTAAAATACTTGGTTAACACTATTAATTGTACAATATACTCGGTGTGAACTCACAACCTAAATAAGTGTATGTCACTAAGAACAAACATGATTGGAATGTCAACAATCTCCCCCTTTGGCATTAGTGACAAAAACACTTATTAGTCAAAACTAATTTATTCATTACCTTATGTCTTCAACTCAGTAGAGTATACTATTTTTGAGACTTTTCAAAATTGGTTTTGTAAAGGATACATTTCTATACATGGTAATGCTCCTCCATAGTATAATATATAGTATACTATACATACAATATACATTTTCTTTACACTCTTCTTACAATCTTCTCCTCCTATCTTTTTACATCTTTCTTCCCCATTTTCCTTAAAGCTTTTCTAAAGTTTCTCCCCCGCTTTAACATTAATGCCAAAGATTTATGCTTATATTTACATAGTAATGCCAAAATGAGACCAAAATTTTGAATGTACCTTTAGTATGAGTGCTAAAGTCTTGTCCCAATTCTCTCGCAAGACCTTGCATGTGTGCAATGCAACTTGCACTTGTATTGATAGTTCAATCATGTGGTCTATAATGGAGAAATTATTATCATGGATGAGGGTTTTTGAATATGAAATATGCTTCTACAGTGCATCCATATTAGTGAGAATCATAGTCTAGATATCTATCAATGTAGATATGATTCTAGCCTCTTCTCACACTAGTTCTGCTTGCATATCGGTTAGAAATTTGATTTTGTTGAAGTGAGAAGAGCTAGAACTCAGGTCAAGTTGCAACTGCTATGCACTTGCCTTTTGATCTTCATCAATTTTAGACAATTTTTCCTTTATTTCTTTTGTAAAAATTGATGTGTCACATAACGCACGAAAAAGTAATGAAACATTAATACAAAAATTTTCTAGAGAGCCCAAAATAGTAGATAACTCTACTTGGTGAATGGAAATTTATTGAGCAATAAGTTCTAAAACCTTACTCTTAAACTTTTTCTCCACTCTTTGCATTAATTTTCCTATCAATCCAAATCTTCATTGTATTTTTGGACTACCTCTTTTATCTAATACAAATTGGTTGAGAAGTATTAACCTATATACCTATAGCCTCTACTAGAATGTTCTTGGCATCCTCAATGATCTTGAACTCCTTATTCCTTTCTTCTCTTAGCCTTTGCTGCTTGGTGTTCTTTTGTAGAAATTCACCAAAGGTTTGCATCTAATTTGGAGATAGATTGGAGATGTCCCATTTGGGAATGAAAATCTCCTCATCAAGATCTATGTCCTACTCCTTTTCTCTTCATTTGCCCAAAATTTTTGTGCTTGGTTGAGGCTTGGTCTCAACTATCCTTTGCACTTATTGCTTGTGTACTTGGAATGGATACAATAGTAGAGATAGTAGGGCTTGCTACGAAAATTGAAAAGGAGTACCCTAGTGGAAATACTAGTGGAAATACCTATTGCAGCCAAAATTGATGTAGAGGGTAGAACTTGTAGCTTAGTAGACAAAGTACTTGGAACTTCAGTCAATGATGTGCTAAGCTAGACTAGTGCAAAGATTGATTGAATGCTTGTGCTTGTAGTGCTTGTCACAATCAATCCTATTGAGACTATCTCTATGCTTGGTGTTGTTAACATTTTTCTTAGAGAGTGATGAAGTGAGGCTATAACCACTACAACAATCTTAATTGGGTTAGTTTCCTCAACATCTTGTGTACCTTCCTCAATATTCTCTTGCTCTTGTTCCTCTCCATCGTCCTCATTATCAAAATGTGTAACTTCTTTGTCATCTCTCTCTTCATCCTTTTCTTGATCATCATCATCATCTACTAACTAGAAAATCATTTGATTTGTGAAGAAGATAGTTATTCTTCCAAGTATTTGTTGCATTCTTTACAACATGCTCTATTTCATTCAACAAAATAAGACAAGTATTGAATCTTAAAGTTAATTTTTCTTCATTTTTCTTTAAAGATTCTTTCGCTTCCTTGTCATTCAAATTTGGCACGAGCTATCTCAATGTTTTCTAATAAATATCTTTTTTAATTTCCATTTCTTGTTCCCATCTTGGCTTGATTTTATCCATTAAAGCATTTGGAATTTTCTTAGTGAGCTAATCAGGTGAGTATTTCCACTTACCCCTCTTGGATATCAATATGTCTTCAATTTATTTATGTTTATTAGCTATTCTAGTCTCATAATTTAATGCTTTTAATTTTTTTATTCCAAAACTTGATTCCAATAATTTCATCCTCTCTTCAAATGTGGGTGGAGACCTCTTTGAAAATTATGTCTCCCCCTTCTTTTCCCGCTTTCTTCCTGGAGGATCTCTTGGTGAATACTGTAGTGGTTGTCTTGGCAGGCTTAGTAATGATTACCTTGCCCTTTTTCTTCAATGGCTCCTCTTCCTCTAATTCTTCATCCTCTATGTATTCATCTCCACCTTTCCCCTTGGTCAACAAGAGAGTAGAACTTGTTTTCAACTTGGCAATCCTTTTCTTGCCTTTGTTAACCACTTGAGGGAGCTTAATCTCCAGTTCTATTCAGGCCTTAGCCTCATCCCATGTGCCAAAATAAGCTACTTTGGGATCAACTAGTTCATTTATCAGTGCCTCAATTATATCTTTTATTTCATCAATATTTACCTCATATCCTAGAGGTTTCACCCATGCAATTTTGGGACTAACTGCCTAAATGTATACTTTGTCACTGTCCACCATAAAACAAACATCATCCCTATAATCCTCAACTAGTCTCTTGGGGATCCAGTAACTATTATTCATTTTCTACTTGAAAGCATCAAAATAATTGTCCATGATACTAGTTTAATTTTCTCCCATCTTAGTAATGTATTCATTAATGTGATAAAGTACTAGCACATCTTTCCTCTAAACAACAATACCTTTTGATGGCAAGAAATTTTGAACATAAAAGAATAAACATGTCAATAGAGAGCCAAACTTACATGGATTGTTCTTTGATATCTTGATGCTCTCCATGTTTTTGTTGAACTCATTCAATAGTAGCTCAACAAGGTCAAGAGATAGGTTATTCTTGACTATCTTGTATGCTAGGTCCATAGCTTCACACGACACACTATTAAACCTGCTCAAACTATAGATTTTGTGTGCAATAACATGAATACTAAACTTCAATTCCATGTCAGTGAAACTACTAATCTTCATTCCCTTACCATCCCACTTGGCTAGGGTTTTCTTCTCTAGTTTGACCTAACCTAGGGTTTTAGTCATTTTAGCTTTTGCTAACATTGGGAGACCAGTGATCTTATGGATCATCTTCTTGCTAATCAAAATTAGTTTCTCTAGCCATAGATGACCATTGTGCACACTACTGAGGATAAACCCAATTCAGTTCACTTGGAAGTCTCATGGCATGTGAGGAATATGAGTCAAACCTTTAGCCTAAAGATGTTGATACTCAAGTTTTAATACTCCATCAACACATAACTCCTTTAAACATTCATCCATTTCTAGTGTACCAATATCCTAAACTGCACATTTAAAATGAGAATAAATATTGTTGATCAACAGTACCTTGGGAGGGATTTGTGATTGCACTCCACTCAAATCTAGTGTTTTAGGGACTATAGGAGTGAGCCTTCCATTCTGGTGGCTTAAAATATGGTGCCTTCCATTCTACACCATGAACAAACATGTTTAAACCTCATTTTTCCTTGCTACTAGTAGCTGCCATCTTCACTCAGTAGGGTTTGAGAGAATTCAAAAACTTTTGGTGATAATTCACTTAGATCACTTGAATGCTCTTGAAGATTTCTTTGTGAAAATAGATCTTGAAAATTCATGTTAAAAATAACTTTAATTTCATTCCTTTTATCAAAATTTTCCATAAATGCCTAGTATGAATCCTAGATCAATTGATAGACTATCATCCACTTTGCCTACATTGATTACTTGGTAGAGTCTTCCATCATTCAGTAAAGATTTAAAATTTAGTTACTCATGACCTCGCTCAATAGAGTCTATGACCTAACCTCACTCAGTAAGGAAGGTAACTCGGTAGTAACTGGTACCTCTTACTCGATCATCCCTTTGCATCTTGAATGCTGATATGGATATTTTGTCCTATCAACTAGAACTTATTTAGATGACTTCTTTAGTAGGATAGTTTTAGTTCTTCTTTGAGAAATCAAGTGGAAATGGTGGAGTCACCCAATCCTTGAGTGACTTGATCATCATTGCTCAGACTTGCATTCTTAGTAGACTTTGGAACCTATTGTTGTCTCATTTGTTTTCTAATGTTATCAACTTTTGCCTTCTTTTCATCTTCTATTCTACTAGTATTCATATAGTTCTTGGCAAGATGACCAAGTTCTGTACAAATGAAACATCTTTTGGTAGTATCTCTTTTCCTCATGGGATGCTTTACAAAATTTACTCCAATGTGTCCAAATTCTCCATAGTAATGACATCTAAACAAAGAGTTATAGTCCCAACCAAATATAGCTTTCGCATTTTTTTTCATTGGATTCAATATCTTGATTTTGCATTTCGATGAATTGTGCCCATGCTTCTTACATTTGTGACATTTGCCTTCAAATTTTGGTTTCTATTTGCATTCATTTTCTCTATGACCATGCTAATTAAAATGGTAGCATTTTCCATTGAAATTTACTTTCTCATTGCTCCAACATTTGTTTGAAATTTGACTTATCTTACCATAGTGATTGCAAGTAGGTTTTTGATTCCTTTGAGCTCCTTGCTTGGATGTTTCACCTTCTTTTGTATATCTATATCCTTCTTTACCTTTTTGTCTGAAATGACTTTTCTTATTTAACTAATTCATGTCTACTTGGGATTTCATCATTCTTTCATTGTTTTGTCTTTCAATGTTAAGATCATTCTACAATCGTTTATTCTTTGATCTCAAGTTCATTATTTCTTCATTTTCATTGGTGAGCTAATCAATGAAGTCTACTTGATAAAGGGATAGGTGCTGAAGTTCATTGTTCTTTCCTTCTATCTCTTCTCTTATCTTGTTTTTCTCTTTCATGACTTCAAATGATCTTACTGACCGAATTTCTTGTTCTCTTCTTAGTTTTCTTACTTCTTCTTGAAGTGTACTATTCTTTTCTAATAGTTCCTTGATTACTTCATTAGCTTCATCTAGATTTCTTGAATAGATGTCTTCAATTATTTCTTCAATGTAGATTCAATCATTCATCTAGATTGAAATATATTTTCTTCTTTTTAGGGATTGAGAGAGTTGCTCTTTCACTTTCTTGAGTTGTCCAATGGCCAATTCCAAATCTAGCTTTTCATTGTCAATAGCCTTGTCAAGTCTAAATACCTCCATTGTCTTTGAAATTTGCTCATGCTGTTAGAATTTTCTATGATAACCACACTACTTTGATACCAATTTTTGGAAATATTATGACAAGCCAAGTTATTGAGAGGGGAGGGGTGAATCAATAACTTCTAAAACTTTTATCCCAATTAGCAATTAATCATTTATATGAATTTTGATCTAACTGCATGCATGTGAAACTAAAAAAATATGAAAGCATATACAACACTTTAACACAATATTTGGTGACCCAAAAACCTTCCAAATAGAAAGTAAAATTGGGGTGGGGATGATACCTGCAAGCTTTAGTACTATAGTATAAAGTTTACCTATTAAGGCTTACAATGATCACTTCTGGTGATCTTCCCTATTAGGAGCAATAAGGACTGTTAGGTCCACCTTGTAAAAGGATTTACAAAGATACAATGAAGTATGCACTTGATAAAGAGATTTACATAAGACTATTAGGTCTACCTTTTTAAAGAATTTGACTGATCCACCTATTGGGATGAAATAATAGTTGATCTTTAATCTGCAACTTGGTTTGCTAAATGATATTCCTCTGAGTGTACAAATCACCTTGTTGTGATAGATGAATCTTTGCTACTCCTTATATAGTTGTAGCCTTTGTAATTTTCTCTTCTGATCCTCTATTTTGATTACATTACATATCCATGACTATTTGGATGTGATATAATACATTCAATATATATCTATCCAATTACACAATTACAAAGTCGACCATAATACAAGTTTACACAAATGTTACAAAGTTGGCCAAAGTGTAGAAACTTGGGCTTTGAAGACTGACTCGATGAGGTTCTAATACTCTACATCCACCATCAATTCTTGGTATCATCATGCACTTGGTAGATAGAATCTTAGTCTATACTAATCACTTCCAAGTAATCTTGAACTTAGTCTACACTAGTGACTTGGCAAATATTGTGAAACTCGACATATAAACTGAATCATTTGATTCACATTGTATAGATTAGTAAAAACTATTACTATGATCTCAATATAAACTAAGTCTCTTGGTTAATACTACGTAGCTTGGTTAACATTAGACTTGCATTAGATCAACTACGAACTCGATAAGCAATGCATAACTCAGTTTGCACTAGTAAACTCAACATACACTAAGATGCTTGGTTTACACTACTGACCATCACCTCTATACTAAATGCTTAGTGCAAACTAAAATCTACCCATAGGACTTGGTAGCAACTGTAGAACTTAGTAACAATTGAAATTCTTGGTTCACACTATTAACTATACAATATGCTCGGTATGAACTCACAATCTAAATAAGTGTATGCCACTAATAACAAACATGACTGGAATGTCAATAGAAAAATGTGGCAAATAGACCTAAAAGGGGGCAAGATGTATGAAAATGTGGCACTTAGCTATTGTAGGTTCATTTTATAAGGTTTGATAATAAATTGGTTTGAAGGCTCAACTTACAAAATTGTAAAAGTTGTCAAAATGTTTCGCAATGACAACTTTGCATTTTTTGCTAAATTGCATAGCAAATTTTTAAATAGTTTTGAGGAACAAATTACATGGGTAGTTATGGATTTAATTAAGGGCTAAGATGGAGGAGGGATCCTACTTATCAACTTTCAACTCATTTCCAAGGTTTGGATACTAAGTTGTTCATACATCACATTTTGAAGGAGAGTTTTCTGTGACAAAAAAGTGTGTTGAATGAGATTTTTGGATTGAATAGTTTACTAATTTTGATGGAGTAGTGTTTTTTAGAATATATAGTACACTGATATAACTTCAAAGGGGGGTGGGGAGGGGGTTAATATATTATCCAATTATTATCTGATATTCTACCAATATAACTTCTTACAAATTCATCTTCCATCATTCTAGCATCTTATAATACACCTATCTAATTCTATAATCTCATTCCTTTTGCATAATCATCACCTTCAAATGTAGATTCTAATGCTTTCCAAATTTCATGAGATGTTACAAGTGACTTTACCTAACTAGATTCATTCTATGGAAGAGCTGTCAGTAGAGCTTCTCTTGCTCTCATGTTACACATGAATAGATCTGTCTCTTCTTCACTACATCCTTCAAGCTTTTCTTCTTCAACAATTGTCTTTTGAATTTTTGTCAAAATCTAATATCCTAGACCCATGCACAAAAAATGGGTCTTTATATTTTCCATCCAACTATCATAGTTGGCCCCATCAAATCTTGGACTATTGTTTCTAAATATATTAACCATTGATCTCCTAAAGTTGTTAAGCTTATTCTTCAAGGACCTAAGGCTCTGATACCAATTATTAGAATATATAGTCCATTTATATAACTAGGGGGGTTGTGAATCAATTATCCAACTAATATCACAATTAGTAACCTTAAAAAATCTTACCCATTGAGTAATATAAACTAAAACCACAACAAGATACACATTCATAATAACACCATATATGATAACTAGGGAAACCCTTGATCAGAGGGAAAAACTCAATGGGGATGGTACTCACAAGATGATGTACTAATATAAATATTCCTTGTTAGAGGATAGACCATCCTAGGAGTCTGTAACAACATTCAGAAGATATGAGTCTCTCTTAGGAGACTTTGAATCCCTATTAGGAGTTGTGCCAACCCTATTACAAGTTGTAGAAGATAGATGGATCCACTACCCAAACAACTTCAAGGGCAAGACCATTGAACCCACTATCCAAATGATCTCTATATTATTCATTGTAGAATAATAAAACTTAAATGTACTTTTGTTCCTCTATCTCTGTCCCATCAACTAGACTTATTCTCCTTTAGATCTTGTAACTAGATCTCAAATCACACATCCAATAATCCCTTGGATTTCTTGTACACATTCAATAAGCACTATGCATCTTTTTGCACTTCACACTTCAACAACAATCTCAATACGCATCATATATACTTTACAATCAAGGAAAACATCTTTCCTTTATACCACATCTTCATAATAATTTCTTGAGTTAGGCTTGAGGCTTTCCCAATTAATTAAAATAAGATAATTAATTGATTACAACTACAATAGCACTATCGGCTCACAATCTATAAAAAAATTTACATGTGTGATACTAAGGCTTGCACACTCACTGACATCTTTAGCTAACTATCCTCTATTACTATTTGATCGTGCATCTCTTCATTACATCCTAGATATAAGAAAGCCAATAATCATTAGTAAATGCTTTTCTAATACTCCTTCTCTGAACTGCTTTTTATAAATCATGTACAACTTTTGTATGTCTTCAACTCAGATACTTCACACTTGACCACATCATCAAGACACTATGTCATACATTTACACAACTATGCATGACCAAAAAATGAAACCATTGTCTGTACCATCAATATCTCTATTTGCTACTTAGTCAGTCTTTATAGAAACAATGTTATGTTGACGTCAATGATAAACACAATGATGAATGTAACGTATCAATACTGTCTAGCGTTCAAGATACTACCACAATGTAGTATCATTAAAATTGATGCTAACAATATATTTGGATCATGTGTAGGATCTGTGCATAGTTTTTTTCATTTGGTGCAGTCATTTTACAAGGTTTAGAAAATTAGTTAGATTTTGTGTTCCTGTTGTCTAGTTTTGAGTTACTAGCACTAAAATTGCTATGGCTTGAGCTTCCTTGGTCAAAACACCATGGATCTTGGAAATCAAGAAGTATCCCCTATAAATAATATATATAGTGATTTTGGGGTCTATGCAAGTCAAGAAGTTAATTTTTCAAGTGAGCCCTAGGCAAGTAGTATAGGCTTGGAAATGTGCAATGAAAGCTTGTATTGAAGTTTTGGTGATAACAGTTGATTGGCACATGCCAACATTGTGTAGGAAATGAAAGATTAGGATGTTAATGGTTCATAACTTAGAGGAGGTTGGGAGTGGATTTTGAAACCATTGATGAAAGATTCATTGTCATTTTCTTTGAAAGACTAGAAATAAAGGTTTTCTAAACTCATACTATATGATCATAATAGGAGCCTAAGACATGAAAAATATTCAAGATTAGGTCATTGGGAATCAAATTCCTAAAGACATGAAGTGGTCTTGTTAAGATTTTTTGGGAGTTATAGCTTGTTCCTTGTTTTTAGGAGGGCTAATAGGGGCTCTTAGTGCTACAAGGGTAAATAGGGCAATTTAGAGTTGTGGGTATGTGAATTTCCAAAGAATGATGCAAAATGGTAGGAAATGTGTCAAGAAGCTCATAAGGGTGGTTCAAAATTGATTTTGACACTTTAGGTGTATATGGTGGCACTCTAGGTCAAATAGTGCATAGTTGGTGAACTGAAAGTAGAGGTAGGGAACTTGAATTGTTGGGTGAGTTTCTTGGTGAAAGGGGACTAGGAAGGAGTCCTCTAGGTTGGGGTTTGGGATAGTAACCCTAAGTAGGATAGGAGTTGCCTTGGAAGAGAAAGAAATCTCTAAAGTAAAGAAGCTCCCATCAAAGTGGTATCAAAGCCATAGGATTGTGTCTTGTGGTGGTATGTTGTATTCCACTAAGACAAGTGGATCTCCAAAGATGTTTACTAATGCGTATGTGGAAAAGGAAGTAGAAAAGAAAAAGAAGCTCATGCGAGAGAAGACCATGCTTCTTCATAAGGCCATAGAGGAGATTAAAGATAAGTTAAAAGAGATGGAAGATGTAACCCAAGCTGAGGAAGATGAAGACTTTAGAAAGGAAAAAGAGAAGGTGAGTTTGGAGGACAGAACACATAAACTAGGTACTCCACTTGGTGAACAAGAACCATTCCACAAGGCCCTCAAGGAAGTTGGAGGAAAAAGCCTAGAAAATGTTTCACTATTCAATGGAAAGATGGATGCAAAGGTGCTCCTAGAATGGATAGAGAGTATTGAAAAATACTTTGAATGTGAGGGGAAAATGGAGGCACAAAAGGTGAGATTTTTAAAATCCATATTGAAAAGTCAAGCATTAACATGGTGGAAGTTTGTGCAAGAGGAAAGAGATAGTGAAGTGAAGAAACCTATAGCTACTTGGAATGATATGGTGACAAAGATGAAAGAAATCTATTTGCCAAAAGACTATGAGATTTAAGTTCATAAGTAGAGGCAAAATCTCAAACAAAAGGATCTTGATGTGGCTACCTATATAGAGGAGTTTCAAAAGTTGGATCTAAGGTCATGGGTGTAGGAGGAAAAAATCATCAAGGTGGCTAGGTATCTAAATGACCTTATGTGGTCTATTCAGGATGAGTTGAATTTTTTTTAATCTTACCATACTACAAAGCTATTTTGAAATGGCTAGGAAAGTGGAAGATAAACTGAGGAAGAAAGGGGAATCAAGTTCCAAGAAAAGAGGAAGAGGTTAAGACTTCAAAGGTGGCTCAAGAGGAGGTTCTAGTGGCATGAATAATGACCAAATAAGCTATGGGAATTCCAAGTGGAATGAGTAGGCCAATGAGACCAGTCAAAGTGGAGGCTCTAGTAGAGGAAGAGGATCCAATAATGGTGGTAGAGGAATATATGGAAACAATAGTAGAGGCTCACACTTCAACAATATGAAGTGTTATAACTATGGAAGGTTGGGGAACCCTGCCTATAGATGTCCAGAGAAGGCATCATCATCTTATGGAGAGAATAAAATCACACACATCTAAGAGGAAGATAATAAGAAGTTAGGTGAAGTGAACATCGACATAGAGAAGGGTGAAAATCTCATGTTGAGGAGGGTCTTGGTTAAGGAACCGGTAAAGGAGGAACCCAAGTAGAGAATGAAATTAGTTAGAACTACTGACAAGATACTAGGTAAGGTATGTAAAGTGATCATAGACTTAGGGTCTACTGACAATGTACTATCAGAGGAAGCATTACAAAAACTTGGACTAGCAAAGGTTCCACATGTGTGTCCTTATAGGGTGAATTGGTTGAACGAAGGGGAAAATACCCTAGTAAATGAATAAGTATGGGTAGACATCACTATTGGGAAGTATCAAGATAAGATCCTATGTTATGTGCTCCCCATGGATACTTTCCACCTACTATCAGGGAAGCCTTGGCAATATGATGAGAGCTAGTAAATCATGGGAAGGAAAACAAGTATTTTTTCAAGAAAGATGGGGTCACTTATAGGATGCAGTCCATAGTGGAGGAAGAAAAGGTGGAGAAGACTACTACTGAGACTTTGCTGATGAGTGGGAAGGAGTTCCTCAAGGACTTAAAGGAAGGTGAAGGTGTAGGGTATGCCATCACTATGAAGCCCAAGGAAGAGAAGTCATTAGAGGGAGTTAACTAGCTCAAATTTGAGTGTAAGAGTTAGTCAACTCAGATAAAATTTAGCGTGAGAGTAAGTGGTCTAGGTCACTTCTAATTTGATCAGCAGTGAACTAGGAATTTCCACTTTTGAACTGAAGAGAAAATTAGGAGAGATATTTAATTTAATAAAATGAGATATGCTCTCATAAATATATTTTTTATTTAATTAAATAAATTGATTTAATTAATTAGAGACACTTTTCTGTTTAATCAAATAACTTTATTTAATTAATTAGAAATAACTTTCTATTTAATTAAATAACTTTGCTTAATTAATTAGAAGTAGCTTCTCCATTTAATTAAATAATTTCATTTAATTAATTAGAAATAACTTCCCCATTTAATTCAATAATTCCTTTTAATTAATTGAGATAGGCGTTTTTATTAAATTAAATAAATTTAATGTCATAGTACATCAGCCTTAGGAGATAATTTAATTTAATAAAGTATGAATACTTTAGATTAAATTGAATTGAAATCAAATAGGTTTAATGTGGCTAATATGAATGCATACTATAGGGATTAAATAATGAGTATGATGAATGCAGATTAGGGTTTTCTGCATCTGACAATTAAGTCAAGTAGCGAGTAGTAGAATGAGAATTGCCTATTAGAATAGGTCCTAGAATTGGTCAAAATAGACTAGAATTGGTGATCATAGCAATGAGCCAATTTTGGGGTATTACATTTTTCCCCTCTTTGAATGAATGTGCGAGCATCACGTTTGATTCAAAGAAAATTAGAAAGGATGATGTGAACACCAAAAGATAAGATTGGTTCCAAAGTTGAACAGAGACCAATTGATAAGCTTTTAAGGACCATCTCTAGAACAAAGCTTGATCCCAAGGAATCCAAGCAGAATACCTAGATACCCAAAATTGATAAGCATTTTAAAGGTTTCCTTCAGAACAAAGTTTAATCTTTAAGGATTGAAATAGAACGTCTAAATACCCAAAATTGATAAACATTTAAAAGATAATCTCCAAAATAGAGCTTAACCTTTAAGGATCCAGATAGAAAACCTAGATACCTGAGAGTGGTAAGAATTTAAAAGATTATCTCCTAAATGGAGCTTAACCTTTAAGGATCCAAACAGCACGTCTTGATACCTGAGATCAATAGCATTTAAAAGATTGTCTCCAGAATGGAGCTTAAACTTTAAGGATCCAAACAGAATGTCTAGATACCTAAAATTGATAAGCACTTAAAAGATTATCTCTAGAACGGAGCTTAATCTTTAAGCATCCAAATAGAACACCTAGATACCTGAGAGTGGTAAGCATTTAAAAGATTATCTCCTGAACAGAGCTTAACTTTTAAGGATCCAAATAGAACACCTAGATACTTGATATTGATAGCATTTAAAAGATTATCTCTAGAACAGAGCTTAAACTTTAAGGATCCAGATAGAACACCTAGATACCTGAGATTGATAAAGGATGGGTTATAGAATCATCCCTAGAATGAGGCCTGATCCTTAGGAGCCATGATTCAGACTATCTCGATACGTATAATTGATTGATGACTAGATGAAATAGATGAAAAAGATGCTAGAAAGAAGGAAACAAGATGCCCTGAGTGATGAGATGACCCAAGTGATGAGGACATAAGATAGGAACAAGATGCCCCAAGCGATAAAGATTCAAATTGATTTGAAATTCAAGTTCAATGATGTAATCATCCTGCCCCCTCGGGAGCGAAATTGAAAGATGACACACTAGAAATATGATATAAAGTAGTAGAAGAAATTTGAGATTCAATAGAATGTAAAGGAAATCAGACGAAGATTCAGAGTTAATTTGACACGGTTTCGAGGTCTAGAAGACAAAATTTGACCAAAAGTTGGCCAAATTTGACCATAATTGACTTGAGTTGACTTTTTCAAACATAAATTTTGAAAACATGAAGAATTATGAGTTGAAAAGATTCCAATAATCAGAAAGTATCAAAAAAATTTGGACTGCACAAGCATTCAATCGCGTCGGTCCCAAAATTTTAAAATGCATTTTTTAGGCACTGAGGTGTGTTGGATTTTGAATTTGATCCTGAAAATGGATTTAGAACGGTCAAAATAGCTAGGAGGGTATTTTTGCGCAAATCAGAGCACTTTGAAAAATTAGGTCAATAGCTATATAAGGGCCCAAGGGGTCAATTTCAATTCATTTGTGCTTTTTTGTCCTTTAGTGAATTGAGCTATGAGAGAGACATGGCAGTGAATGTGAGATATCATCATTTTGAGTGCTCCATACGACATAGCTGGCCAACAAACTACAGACCACTGATGAGTCATCAAGTTTCCACCTTCGTACTTTTTCTTTTATGTAGTTTGAGGTCATTTATTGCATGTTTTAGCACATTTGAGGGTTGTCCAATTAGTCTTCACACGAGAATGTCCTTTCTCGCATGAAGATTTTCTCTTCTCACACAAAGAAACAAGGTGCACTATTTCTTCACGTACGTTGGTGAGGTTTCTCGTGCGGGAGATACCCACCTCTCATATGAAGGATGAGATTCTTCCTGTGTGAAAACTTTGTTTCTCACACGATGAAGAGATTCTTTGCACAAAGGAGAGAAACTTCGTGCGAGATCTTGAGATCTTCGCATGAGAACCCGTGATAGCAGAGTTTAAAATTTTCAATTTTGTACGTAAAATCTGCATTTTTATTAGCTTTGTTCCGCCATTTCATTCCAGTACTGATCGTTTTCTTGTCATTGTTGGTTATGTGTGTAGGAGGTCTTTGGTGACATGTCGTTTAGGTCACACTACCCACCTTACGGCCATTTACTTTGGAGTCTTCATGGCGCTAACCTGGCACACATCGAGCGATTGGGCCTATCCTCTCTATGTCAGATTCCAGCCGCGATGGTGAATCACAGCCTACTCACAGCTTTGGTAGACAATTTCCATTCGGAGATGAACACCTTCCATCTACCAGTGGGAGAGTGACGATCACCTCAGAGGACATTTGGAGGATATTGCGGATACCTTTTCATAGCGCATGAGTTGTTTATGATACGGTGCCCCAAGTAGGTACAGAGGAACTTTCTGTTGTGTTTGGGAGGGAACTGTAGAGAGGTCGAGCCATCAGTTGGAATGAGCTGATGCACACATATGGCCAGATGCATAGACTGGCATCTATGCTAGTGATCTTTCTGAGCTATTTTCTGATGCTTGACAGAGGATATCATGGTCTAGAGTGCAGGTGGGGAGTTATGCTTCACCGGATGGTAGAGGCACCTGAGATTTTTGGGTGGGGTCAGTGTATGGTAGCCCATCTATTCCATGAGATGCATGAGATAGTCTTCCACAAGAACAAGACTATGGCTGTCGGTGTTTATGTGTTGCAGATCTGGGCATGGGAGCATCTTCTCGTATGTAGGCTCATTCACGAGGATACCCAAGAGTCGATGGAGCTATATATCTGCAGATATCGGGGGCATATTACCAAGGTCTTTCTGGGTAAGACAGAGCATTGGAGGACATGTCTCGATGACCTAGTCTCTATCGTATGGTGGCCCTAGCGAGAGACGAAGGATTGGGATGACACTTAGAGAGAGTTGCCTTGGATGTTCAGCTCGTGACCACTATTGGGCAGGACCACACAGATCATAGAGTTGTTTGTGATTTCACGGGTGTGGTGGCAGTACGACCAACCACAGGATATCTCACAGGAGTATTGCACCTATGCCTAACTATAAAGGGATGTAGAGTGGGAGTGGTCTCCATGTATGGATCTAGGCTGATCCATGATAGACGTGTGTAGTCTAGCTACGATTTAGTGGGACTACCTTCTGAAGGTAGAAGATGTAGGGATGACGCCTGCCTATCAGGCTCATTTAATTAGCCATCCATTCCAATGATTTACTGATCCACTGGGGATGACAGGTGCCTCAGTAGCAGCAGGCACAACCACAGCCACAAGTGCAGCCACAGGTTTGGCAACAGGTACAGCAAGTGCAAATTTCTCCATGTAAAATGGGATCAGACCTAGGTGCTAGGGGTAGTGAGGTAGAGGATAGTCGACGAAGGAGGCCGAGGATCGAGGAGCAGACACCACCGCAGCAGCAGGCACTGCCACAATAGCAGGCACCACCACAATAGCAGGCACCTAATATGTTGGATAAGGATATGCTTGATCAGCCTATTGCTAGGACACAAGACATAGTGCGATGCTACCGAGAGTGGATTTGTTAGGCCTCCCAACAATTGGGAGATCTGCAAATATAGGTAGCTATCCGCGATGCATAGTTGGCTGAGCAACGGTGGGAGATCGATCAATGGAGAGAGCATGCCGAGACCGCTAAGTAGAGGTCAATGATGTTGTAGGATGAGGTTGGATTACAATTAGCTCGAGCAATGTACTACTTTGTTGCATATTCGATAGTGGTGCCTGATGAGGCTCTACATGTGTAGTGATTTTCACAGTATGCACAAGAGTCTAGAGGTGCACGACCTCCTGCGACATTAGACATGCCACCACCTACTGCTCCTACTCCTGCTCCTCCTAGAGATGAGAGTATAGGACAAAGTTAGATGTTGTGGCATCTGGTTCTTGATTTTGATCTTTGGCTATGTATTGATTAGTGTGCCAACACCACTTTGTATCATTTTGATCGATAGCACTCGAGTAGTGCCCATTTTTGTACTAACCCATTTTTTTGATATATATATATATATATGAGATTTTTGAGCTGAGTATTAGTGTGTACATGTCATTGTGTCTGCCTCACTTTAATGTACATGTGATATTAATATGATAATTATGAGATGTATGTTGTACTTTGATATGATGTGATTATGAGCATGTAGAGTAGATATTATGAGTATATGGATGCAATGCATATGGAAAATGGACTGACATCTCATGTAATGTTGCATGTTTTTACTTGACAGTGAAAGGTATTCCACTAAGGAGCACAAATCGATGAATCAAATGCTTGTGCAGCCATGGAGAAACCTGATATGTTTGAAGATGCCCCCAATCCTTCATCACATAGGGGAGAAATAGAATCACAATTGAATTGCATCCTTATGCAAGTGAAGCACTATAATGGAAGACTATATTAAGTGCAACTCTAGTTTTGGTTACCACTCCTCAACAATTTATCATCACTAGATATAAAACAAAGCTCATATGTTATACAATTCCCACTGACATTGCAATCATGGGAATACGAATAGAACATACATTATAGGTTTATCGAGATTAAATGTAAGCATTCGAGGCACAAGAAGTCAGAATGATCAGAACATTTGTCCCTTTTAATATAGCAAGTTAACATAAGCATCAAAGCATAAATGCTAGGATCACCAGAGTGTTGCTTGCATGATAGACACACCAAACACATAGGAGATCCATCTTATGCTAAGTAATCAGTATTTATTCTGTCCACAATCACCCTTGCATTTGTAACCTAAGAAAGAAGTGTGCTAGATGTACTCGCAGTGACTCGTACATTCACTTAGCAGGATGAGTATCAGTATTTACTATAGCATGAAGAGTTCACTCCAACAAACAAGGAGAAGAACCAATGTTATTGGCATGTTCGTATAAAAGGAGTCGAGGTACACATGGTCATCCAATACAAGATGGAGGCTCTTATAGTGGACACCCCTTTTATAGGAATCTATCAACTTATTAGAACTAAACCACAAACAGAAAGCAAAGAAAAGATCATGCCCCCAGTCATTAATTCTTTAGTAAAAGATGACATCATTGAGTTGGTTGAGGAGATATGGTAAAAGAAAAAAAAAGCAAACAAAGAAAATGCTCAGCATATCCAAAAAAGTATATCATTTTTGAGTGCAATGTTTTTGGGATTGATGTCAAGTGTTAGTGTCCAGAATATGTTTAAAAGAAATCTCTTCAGTAGGGTGACAACAGTAGGTAGACATAGTCATAATGACTAGTGACTGAGGTCAAAGGGGAATCTTCATGATGAAGAACCTAAAGAGGACTAAGCGATAGTAGACAGACACAACTAGAATGACAAGTGACTGACGCAAGAGAGATCTTCCATAAAGGAATATGGAGACGTGATCCAAGCAATAGTAGGAAACACAACTAAAAAAATTGGCGACTATTGTGAAAGAGATTCTATGAGGAGAATCTTGAAAATAAGGTATAGTGGCGCCAGTAGGCAGACACAGTGAGGACCACTGGTGATTGTTGCAAAGGAGATTCTATGAGGAGAATCTCAAAAATAGTGACACTAGTGATAGTAGGCAGACGTAGTGAGGACCACTGGTAACTTTCATGAAGGAGATTCTATGAGGAGAATCTCGAAAATAGTGACACTGAAGGGGAATGCCCTCGAGCTGTGACAAGACTCAATCCATGGATACATGAGTAGAAAGTAGTAAAGCAGAAGCATGAAAGTGACTGTACAAAATAGCTAGAAGATGTGCTGCAAGATGGAGCGTTGGGAAGAAGAGGCACTTGTTTACCAGATTTTCACCTTCTTGGCAGGATTTTAATTTTTTTGCTACCATGATGCCTATTTCTAGGTTTTCAACAATGGCACTTTTCTTGTTTTTTCAATTTTTATGTATTTTTGAATTTTTCCATTTTTTTGGATTTTTTTTTTTTGATTTTTTTGTATTTTCGAGATTTTTCACTTTTTTTTGGTGTTACCAAGGCACCTATTGCTAGGTTTTTACCAGGGTAACAATTTTTTTCAAGACTTTTTCTGATTTTTAGGATTATTTCAAGACATATAGATATGTACAAAGAGCTTACTCACATTAGATCAACTATAAAACTGCTTCAAATGGAGAGTGTTGACAGATTCTTTAAGCACTTCTCCTTCAGTTGTGGAAAGCTGATAGGTGCTAGATCCATATACTGTAGTAATGATGTAAGGACCGAGATAGTTTGGTTCAAACTTTCCTTTTTGTACTCACTGTTGTTGATTCTTAGGGTTCTCTCATAGGATGAGATCACCTAGTTGGAAATCACATGGCTTGACCCTCCGATTGTAACTTCTTTCCATTCATTGTTGATATGCTTGTAGATGATCACATGCCACTTGTCAACGTTCATCTAGTAGGACAAGCTCTTGAAGCTGAGCTATCCTGTAGTCATCATCAATGATAAGGCCTTTCATAGAGATTCTCAAGGTAGGAATCTCGACGTCTATTAGAAGTACAACATCCATGCCATACACCAAAACAAAGGGAGTCATGCCCACAGGGCTAGATTGATCTGGAGATGTCAGTCTCTCCCTGATTTGTTGACTGTGGGATGGAGGATTTTGAGGATCATCTTATTGGATGCTTCAACCTAGCCATTACCCTGGGGGTAATAAATGGAAGACCAATGTTGTTTGATTTTGAATTTCTTACATAGTTCCTTGAGGTCTTTGTTCTTGAATTGTCCTCCATTATCAGTAATGATTGAGGATGGCACACCATATATGAAGATGATGTAGTTTGTGATAAAAAGTGCTATAGTTTTGCCATCGACAACTGCAAGAGGTACTGACTCTACCCACTTTATGAAGTAATCTGTAGTCGTGATGATGAACTTATGCCCATTAGAAGAGGTTGGGTGGATCTGTCCCACTGAGTCGAAGGCGCATTGTTGGAATGGCCATGTTGTAGTAGAGGGAATTAGCTCTCTAGCTGGAGTGTGGATGAGATTCCCATGTAGTTGACACTGCTTGTAGGACCTAGCATACTTGATAGCTTCTTGCTCCATTTTGGGCTAGTAGTAACTAGCTCTAAGGAGTTTGCAAGCTAGTGTTAGGCCATTAGAATGAGCTCTGCAAATGCCATCATGAACCTCTTCGGGTTCTAAACACCTAAGGAGTGTTCCGTCGAGACCTCTCCTATATAGATCATCAGCAATAATGACATAGTGTGAAGCATTACAGATTAGATAACATTTCTCATTTTGGGTCAGACCTTCCGAAATGGTTTGATTGTAGAGGTAGGAATAAATGTGATGGTAGTGGGATGATTCTTGTCCTATAATAGAATAGATCATCTTAGAATCAGGGGTTTCTTAGGCTAGGTAGTGTAACACTTCCACCAAGAACTCATGTCGAAGATCATTTTCAGGCATTTTTAGTAGGGAGGCCAGAGTGGCCATGGCATTAGCCGCTTTATTATTTGGTTGTGGAACTTGCTGGAAGGTGATGTGTGCAAAATATTTCTTTAAGTCATCAACCATGTGCTTGTAAGGAATTAGTTTCTCATCCTTTGTTTGGTACACATCATTAACTTGGTTGATGACAAGCTGAGAGTCACCAAAGATATCTAACTGATCCACTCTCCATTCAGCTACAATTTTCATGCCATTGATCAAAGCCTTGTATTCAACAATGTTGTTTGTATAAGGAAACATAATGTTGTATGCTTTGGGTAGTGAGTATCTTTGTGGTGTAATAAAGAGTAATCCAACACCTGATCCTTATTGTGTGAAAGACTCATCAAAGAACATAACCCATGTGTGGTGTGTTAGTTTCAGAATTGACTCATCTAGGAAATCAATGTTCATTGGCAGAAGACTCTGTATGGGTGCATCGACTAGCTAGTCTGTGATTACCTGTCCCTTTATAGCCTTGTGCTAAACGTATTGAATGTCAAACTCACTGAGTATCATAACCCATTTAGCCAATCTTCTAGTGAGAGCTTCCTTATTGAGCAACTACTTTAATGGGCCTATTTTAGCCACGAGCCATGTAGTGTGGGCAAGCATGTAGTGTCTCAACTTCTAGGAAGAAAAGATAACTGCCAAGCAAGCTTTCTCTATAATGTTGTAGTTTTTCTCATAAGAGACTAATGTTCAACTCAAGTAGTAAGTAGCTCTTTCTTTGTTGTCATTATCTTCCTGAGCCAACAAGATTCCCAGAGACATTTTAGTGGCTGAAATGTATAAAAGAAAAGGCTTCTCATGAATAGGAGGCATCAGAATTGGTGGATTGACAAGATATTTTTTGATCTGTGTTAAGCTTTGCTCACAATCCTGGCTCCAATTGAATTTCACACCCTTATGTAAGGTCTTGGTGAAGGGTTGTGATCTATTCGCCAATTGTGAAATAAACCTGCGAATAGATTGGAGCCTTCCCTGTAGTCCTCTCATCTGATTGATGTTCTAAGGTGGTGGCATGTCCATTATTGCTTTTACTTTCTCTGGATCTACCTCAATTCCTTTTACAAAAACAATTTATCCCAGCAACTTCCCTAATGTGACTCCAAATGCGCATTTCTTAGGATTGAGTCGAAGACTGAATTTTCCCATATGATCTAGGATGGGCTCCAAATTTTGTAGATGAGTATTGCATTTAGCACTTTTGACCAAAGTATCATCAAAATAGTCCTCCATGGTTCTATGCATCATGCCATGGAAAATTGTAGTAATAACTTCCTGATACGTAGCTCTAGTGTTTTTCAAACCAAATAGCATCACATTCCAACAAAAGGTTCCCCATGCACATGTGAAAGTTGCTTTCTCTTGGTCTTCGGGTGCAATTTTTATTTGACTGTATCCAGAAAAACCATCCATAAGTGAGTAAATATCATAGCCAGCCATCATGTCCACAATCATATCAATATTAGGGAGCAAAAAGTCATCTTTAGGTCATGCCAAGTTAAGATCACGGAAGTCTGTACAAGCCTTGATAGATTTATCATGCTTGGAAAATGGAACAATATTGGATATCTATTCAGCATAATCAATTGCATAGATGAAACCAGCTTTTAGAAGTTTCTCCAATTCTACTTTGATGAGCAGTGCAACGTGAGGATGCATTTTTTGAAGCTTTTGTTTAATTGGTTTGATGCCTGGTGCTATGGAAAAGTGATGAATGATAAGATCAGGATCCAATCCTGGCATGTTAGAGTATTTCCAAGAAAAAAAAAATTTCTTTTCTTTGAAAAAGGCAATGAATTCTTCCTTCTCTTCGGGTGACAACGACTGTGCCAGATGTATCATATGAGGATGTTCTTCTATGCCCAGATTAATTGGCTGTGTTGGCTCTATTAATACTGATGATCTCTCCTAAAAGTGACTAGGAAGTGCATCAAATATCTCATTCGTGGGCACCTTAGAGAGGTTTTCACCCTTGGATACATCTTTTGTTTTTACTTTTTTGGGTTCTGACATTGCCACAATGTGGTTTTCACCATCAAACCTTTTGCATTTTTTCTTTTTAATTTTATGACTTAGATATTTGATGTTAGCCTTAGTCATGTTGTAAATTTTCTCATTGGTGGAAGATGTTACAAGTTTGATAGTGTTTAGGTAATAGGCAAGAGCATAGTCATTTTGGAATGTGGGGACTTCGCTAGATGCATTGGGGTTCTAGTCTATAAGCTCAGGATGTGTGAGTGAGAGAGTAGTGGCTGGTTCAATTGCATTCATAGTATAGTCATTAAGTGATTGGACTAGAATTTTGAGACCTACAACAACCTCATCCATAGGTGTGTTCAAATGCCTTAGACTATGAATGTTAGTAATTCACGACTCTAGGACACTAGTTTGATGAGACCCATGTGACCTAACCCTAGACATTTCACCCACTTCGATTTGGTTTTCATAGACATGCACTTGGTCAATGTCCTTATCAGTAGTCGATTTTGAAAGAGAGTCAAACTCATATTCCTTAGAATCAGTGCTACATGGGGAGAGATTACAAAACTCTCCAATAGTAATAGGGACATACTTGCCTTCATCCTCTGGGTTCTTACACAAATAGTCAATACGAAATGAGTGACTAGATTCTCCCTTTTTTGAATGATATTTGAGTTGCTCAGTACTGTCCTCAGAAGAGTCACTAGTATCATCCATAGTGCTAACATGTGGCACAAAGTCATCTAGCTCAGAAAAGAATTTAGCGAGATCATGAGGAATAGGATGAGGATAGGAATCCTCACCATCAAATTCTTCCTCTTGAGTATTTGACTCAGCTTGTGACTCATTTTCAAATGAACTCTCAAGTTTTGGTATGAATTTATTTGGTCCCAAATAGAAAGGGACCTTCTTAAATCCTACGCCAGTTGTATCACTATTTCTTCAAGCTGTTGCTTTGATGGGGTCAATTAGGCCATTATTATTGCATCTAATAGGGCTAGATCCCTTGTAACCAAAATTCTTCATACGCCTAAGACTAGGCCCATATTTCTCAGGAGTGATTTCTCGAGCTCACTTTGTTAGCTCCACTGGAGCCTCTTCTCTGTAAAGCCATGTAGCAATGGCTCTATTTTTGCTTTTATCTTCTAAGAGAACTATAGCCTTGAAAAAGGTGCCATTGTACTTGGTCTGGGGTGTCAGCACAAATAACTTCTTTGCCTTTGAAGGTCTCCCATAATGTTGAGGAGACTTTGGGAGAGATGTTAATGATAATACTGGTTCAATGTGGTACTCTCCCATGCTAGTTTCTTTTAGTTTGAATGACTGTTCAATTTGTTTCAGCTTATTGTCATGATAATTAGTGGATTCACAGTTAGTAGGGACAAAAGTTTCAGTAGCCTTGAGCATATTATAGGTATAGCTAGTAGTGGTAGGAATAGTAACTTCAGAGCCATGAAATGGGAACTTGATGCATTGATGTTATGTGGATGGTACAGTATGCGTCTCATGTATCCATGGCCATCATAAAAAAATGTTGTAAGCCAAGGGAATGTCAAGCACCTAATAGGTGACATCCCTTTCTACAGGACTGACATGAATGGGTAAAATGACAAGACCTAGAGACTTTCATTCCACTTCATCATACACTTTGATAGTGATCTTTCGTTGAGGATCAATAGAGTCCTTAGAATAATTCAATTGTCTAAGTAGAGTAGCAGAGACAATATTTAGGCCAATGTTATTATCAATTAGTACCTGACGAACATGTGTTTGATGGATTATAACCTCGATGTGTAGAGGTTGATTGTGTGGGTGACTCAGCAAGTTATCATCCTCCTCAGAGAAGGTCATAAGATAAGGTAAGGTTAGGTGACCTACCATGGATTGAAATCACTCAAGATCAAGATCTTGAGGAAGATTTTCCTTAGCAAGGGCTTTAGAAATCTGAGCATTAGTTCATTTCAATTGATCAAGAACACTATAACTAGTTGCTATCAAGTTTGTTGTGGGTTTTGCACCTTTGCCAGATGGACTAGCAAGGGCTTTGTCTTTGTGTTGTTCAAGATAATAAGTAGGAGGCACAAGGCCTTTGAGCACCAACTTGGTGTGGGAATGAGTGACAACATTAGCACAGTTTTGCAAGGGTGCATTATCTATTGCATTGAGAGTAGGGCCCCTAAAGACAAATGGTATCTTGGGTTTTTTGTCATCTTGTTTGCCCTTAATGGTAATAATGTCGTAGTATTTAGAACCCACAGGTTCAACCATGTGAATGACATTGTCATCATTGGAATATTCATAGTTGACCTTGTTGTAGGGTTGTGGTTTCAAAGTCTCTCCCTTTTCATAAGCTGGCAAAGGTTCTTTGAACGCCTTGTGATCCGAGTTTTTGTTATGTCCATCTACCAAAAGATCACCAACATCAATCATGTCCTTGACTTTATGGCGCAAGTTTATGTAGTTGCTAGTTTTGTCTCCCTTATTTTGGTGATACTCATAGAATGAGGTTTCATTCCACCATGGTGGACGTGGTTGTCGATCATAGGGATGAGGATTATCCATTGGTGAAATAATCTTGTGTTGTAGCAATGTTTTGTAAACCACATCCAAAGGTTCTCCCAAGGGTTTATACTCTTGCTTAGGGCATGTTGCCCACGAGTTTCTTGGTTTATTCCTAGATGGCTTGTTGTCAAGAGGAGGTTTCTCAATGTTTTTGGCCACTTTGAGGCTGTCTGTGAGATTAAATGCCGCTTTAGCAGGTTTGGGTGTGACATTTTCAATGATTCCATCATATACAATTTCTCGGTTCTTGTTGACATGTTTGGTTTTATCTATGTTGGAAGTGGAACCTTGTTTTATGTCCCTCTGAAGAGTGAGTTCACCTTTCTTGACCATAAATTCCTCGATATGGATAGCCTGCATGATCATGTCTTCAAAGGTATGTGGACCTTGAAGTTGGACTCTATATTCGAAATTAGGTAGGAGTTTATTAGTGAAAATGTCAAGCTTCTCTGATTCTGGAATTTTGCGAGAATACTTAGTGTACAGTTGTCTCCACCATTGGAGGAATGTGAGAAAAGGTTCTCCAACTTTCTATTTAAGGTTGGATAGATCTCAAATATTGATAGGGTGTTGTATGTTATGAGAATACTACTAAACAAATAGATTGACAATTTTGTCAAACATCTTGATACCAGGAGGTAAATGTGAGAAACACTCCAAAGCATGATGACCTAGGCTTCTAGGAAATAAATGCATGAGGTATGTTTGATCATGTATAAACTCCATAGACAAAGCACCAAATTACTACAAGTGATATTAGGGATCAGTAGTACCAAATTACTTGTCATACTTGGGTAGCTCTACATCTTGTGGGAAAGGCAACATGTTTATTCTTTTTTCAAATGGAAATGGACAAAGAGCGTCCAATGTCTATGTCTTTGTGGGTTTCTCCTTCTCATGGATCATCTGAGCTAGTTGGTCTTGCATAATTTTCAATTGTTTTTGGAGTTTAGAAGTCTTAGTTTCTTCTTCAGGCGTGATAATGGTTTCCACATTGAAATGAGAGGGTAGCTTAGCTCCCTCTTGGACAAGTTTGAGAAAGTACTTTTCTTTTTCTTTGTTGAGTAGGATTCCCATGACCTTTTGAAAGTTTTTATCTCTTCAACATTTTTTTATGTGTTTAGGGAGTCTTTCCACCTCTTCCTATTCCTCATCAATGTCGTGGTCTTTCTCTTTCTCTTTGTCATTCCTGGGTGGTTCTTGATGTCGACTATAACTACCATGTTCAAGTTCACGATTAGTCATTGTAGGAACGTGTTTAGTTTCAATGTGTTGTGTTTCAAAAGGCCCTCTTAAAAAGGAATCAGACATCATGTTTGGTGATGTAGGACCTCTACCTATCTTAGTGTCCTCTTGATACAAAGGATTCCTAATTTGTTGCAAGTTTATGGAAAATGTTCACTAAATTTGAGGTGACCTGATAGGTGAGGGAGATCGTGAAGATGCCTCACTAGCCGAACTAGTTACAGATTGTGTAATGAAAGGTAAGTGAACTCTATCATGATTATGACCCCTAACATGACCTTTTCTAAGTCTAAGAGGATAAAACATGTTGCCGCTCTTGGTTGTGATAGTCATAGACAAGGACAAGAAGCAAGAACCTGGACAAGGACTGCACTAAGACTAAGTCTCAATAGGGTAAGAAAAGAATGCCGTATACTAAGGCACAAGTAGTCTAATTTGAAGGCTAGAATAGTCAAAGGTTATGACTATTATAACATGGAGTATGACAAGCATTAAGAAACAAGAATCCAGAGAAGTAAAAGATAAGACTAGTCAAAATGCAGATCACAAATCTTTGGTTCAGCTAAATGCCATTATTCAGGACTGTGCACAGACAGAAAAGGACAACTCAGTGCAAGAAACTGACTAGATTAAGATTGCAGATTGGTCAAACTGACTGATTTGACAGTTTTAGAGTAGGATTTCACGAAGATCCTTTGCAAGCCATGCGAAGAAGTTCACCAGGTCAGGCAAAGATTCATGATAGAGTTTAATTTGAATTTTTCTATCTCGCACAAAGAAATGACAAGATAGCTAATAAGATTTCATGTGGGTATATACAAGATCTCGTGTGAAGACCTAAATGGGATCGTGTGAAAAGATGAATTCTAGCATGAAAAAGTACAAGTCTACGCAAAAATCAGGACCAAATTAACAACAATGTTGGATTTTAAAGAGATTTTTAGATTGTTCAGATAGATTGGATAGATTTATCAAACAAATTTGATTAGAAAGACAATGAGGTTAACTCAGTAAGACATTTGGATAATGTTTTAGGATTCAATCAATGCAATGTGTTTTAACAAGACAGTGGGAAGCAAGCAGTAGTCGAAAACAATCCCACCGAGGACAAAGCAACTCGATAGGATAGGGGAGTCCTTACTTTTGTTTGTTGTAGATAGTTTTGGACTTGTTTATGACTTAAGAAAAAACATGCTTTTATCGCTAAAAACAAAAATTGGTAGAGAAGGAAAAACCTTTGTCCCACATCTTATGCGCATGCGTGTGCCTCACATAGACGTGTCACCCCCTAGAGGGTGCCCGTGTTTTTGGTATTCAAAGGACTCAATATTATATGCTGAACAAGCACCCTTGTGGCATGGGATGAGCATGTATACCACCTTCAAATTTCCAATAGCATGCCTATGGTGAGTTTTATAGGAGAGATTCTTCCCCCTCCTTGCACAAAGATTATGCCTCCTTTCAGAGGTGAACCGGGTGCCTTCTAACTAAAGGTTTTTACTTGGCTTATGTTTGTATTAATTCCCAGTGGCTCCACAAGCAGAGTTGAGACCAACAGCCCACACCAGCATCTAAAAGTGCACACTACTTGCTTAGAAGGTCAGGGGCTGGCACCGACCCGTGCATAGACAGAGCTTTCCCTTGATATGTGATATCAAGAATCAAGGGGAAAAATTAATCTAGCTTTGGAGTCTTTCACTCTACAAAACATCTTGATTATAGTGAGTTGGAATCTCTAGCAAAAGGAGTGTGCTTACTTGGGTCATTACTGGAGGTTGGATCACTCTGGTAGGCCCTCTAAAGGATTGACTCGGACTGGTGATTTGATCGCAAGGGTCAAAGTTTCTGATTTCCCCCAAGGAAAAAGAGCATACTCCTCTACCTAACTTTCTCACCCAAACATGCAAAACAAGTTGATTTACCCACTTAGCTTAATCAATCCAGACTTGTCCTTTCTCAAGATTCTAATTCCCTAAAAGGAAATCATCATCTCTTCATTAAAAAGGGCCCGTACTAGAGAACCACTAAGTTGCTTGCCTTCTTTGGAATGCCATCTTTCAGAAGTGTCTAGGTTTCTAATTCACCCTTGGTCATGACCTCCAAGTGGTGAAGAGCATAATCCCCTATTCTTCTATCTTGCACCCTAGGAAGTTCACAAGCCCCTAATTTAATTTATGTTTTGAAACTAATAAATAAGACATGATGTTTTGTGGATTTTAAAAATGGTCTTCGTCAAACATATCTTTGACAATCATCCTACAAGAAAACTGTTAGTCCATGTTTGAGTCGGTTGTATAAGGAATCTTCAATAAATCATCCTGTAGGCAATAGTTAAGCTGCAAAAAATCAAAGAAATCGAGCAACACAGATTCCAAGAAATGTATGTTAAGAAAATTGAGTAAATTGCAAAGTAAAAATGCTTGAAATAGAGGCTATTGTTACAAGATCTTGTGCAAGATCTCTAGCGGAGCTGTGCAAAATCTTTTTACGACCCACGTGAAGAAATAAGGTGCCACGGGAAGGTTCACGCACCCAGGCACTTTCTTGTGCAAAGATTTATAATCCTCATGCAAAAATGGTTTATCTCGTGAGAAGATTCCTAAATCTATACAGAACTATATGGATAGAGAGCTTGAAAACTAATAAAAAAAGTGTAGAGAAGGCCTGAGAAATTGATTTTCTTGACCCTACGGTGGGCGCCAAAAATGTATGTGTGAATATGTGGACTATAATAACACACACACTTCAACATGGTCATTATGTGAGGATTCATCTCGGAATGAACATGAGATTGTTCATCTGAGAGAAATCCTGTAAGATGACATGTTGTCTTCTATCTAGAAGGAATTTGCCTATTAATATCCTCAAAATTGAGGTGCAAGCAACTGGACCCTCTAAGAACGAAGGATTTGATGAATGTAGCTAGTCTAGATGAATGTGCAAATTATTTTAAATGAGATATGCAGTGTAAACCAAGAACAAAATAAAGAAAACTAGATTAACATATGCATAGTTAAGGTAAATGAAATTAAAATAAGGATGCAAGTGTATGCAAAATGTGAGAAAATGTGAGCAAATGTGAGTATGAATTTCAACAACACTTTGATAGCAATTCAATTCATCCTCCAAAATGAAGAAATGAGGGTCTCTTAAATAGATTTTCCTGAAATACTCCAACGGTTGAGATCGATTTCAATCAATGGTCAAGATTGAAGATGAGGTTCAGTTAAGGTGGAATATTCCCAAATTAGAGGGAGTTAATTGGCTCAGATTTGAGTGTAAGAGTCAGTCAGCTCAGAAAAACTTTAGTGTGAGAGTAAGTGATTTGGGTCACTTCTAATTTGATTAGTAGTGAACTAGGAATTTCCACTTTTGAACTGAAAAGAAAATTAGGAGGGATATTTAATTTAATAAAATGAGATATGCTCTCATAAATATATTTTCTATTTAATTAAATAATTTGATTTAATTAATTAGAGACACTTTTCTGTTTAATCATATAAATTTATTTAATTAATTAGGAATAACTTCCTATTTAATTAAATAACTTTGCTTAATTAATTAGAAGTACCTTCCCCATTTAATTAAATAATTCCTTTTAATTAATTGAGATAGGCATATTTATTAAATTAAATAAATTTGATCCTGTAGTACATTAGCCTTAGGAAATAATTTAATTTAATAAAGTATGAATACTTTAGATTAAATTAAATTGAAATCAAATAGGTTTAATGTGGCTAATATGAGTGTGTACTATAGGGATTAAATAATGAGTATGATGAATGCAGATTAGGGTTTTCTAAATCTGACAATTAAGTCAAGTAGTGAGTAGCAGAATGAGAATTGCCTATTAGAATAGGTCTTAGAATTGTTCAAAATAGACCGAAATTGGTGATCATGGCAATGAGCCAATTTTGGGGTATTATAGAGGCAATCTTAAATTGGCCTACTCCCAATTGTGCTACTAAGATTAAAATTTTTCATGGCCTAGCATGGTTCTATAGGAAGTTTATGAGGAGATTTAGTGAAATTCGTACATCAATGAAGGACACCATCAATAGAGGCATGAAGATCAAGTCCACATGGACCAAGGCAACAAATGCAAGTTTTGAGAGGTTGAAGAAGAGGTAGAAACATAGCCAATATTGGTTTTGCCTAGTTTTGAGAAGCCATTTATGGTGGAGTGTCATGCTAGCAACATAGTAGTTGGCGCAGTTTTAAGCCAAGATGGAAAACCAATAGCATTTTTCAGTGAGAGGCTTAATGAAGCCAAGGAAAGGTATTCAACATATGATTTATTGCTCTATGCACTTGTCCAAGCCCTCAAGAAGTGAAGGCATTACCTATTGCCTAAGTCTTCACAGAGAACCAAGCCCTAAGATTTATCAACTCATAGGAGAAGCTAAGTTTGAGGCACATCAAATGGATGGAGTTCTTGCAATCCTACACTTTCACAATTAAACACAAAAAGGGCACACACAATAAGGTGGCAAATTCTTTGAGCAAGACATTGCTAACAATACAAGAGATCAATTCATAGACCATAGGATTATATTGATTCAAGGACCTATATGAGGAGGACACTAACTTTTTAGAGGCCTACAAGGTATGTACTAACTTTGAAAATCATTTTCATAGTGACTTTGCTAAATACACCTTGCAGAATGGGTTATTGTTCAAAGGTCAACAATTGTGCATCCCAAGGGGATCTATGAGGTAAAATATCATACAAGAGAAGAACAATGGGAGCATCAGTAGGAACTTTGGTCTTACCAATACTTTAGACCTTGTGGAGAGGTTCTAATACTAGCCCAAGGTGAAAAGGGATGTAAGCAGGTATGCAGAGCAATGTGGCATATGTCAAAAGGAAAAGGGAACTTCATCAAATATTGGACTCTACCAACCTCTACCCATCCCTAAGAGGCCTTGGGAATGCATCAACATGGATTTCATAGTGAGATTACCAAGGAATAGGAAAGGGTTAGATAGTGTGTTTGTGGTGGTGGATAGGTTCAATAAGATGAGCAATTTCATCCCATGCAAGACAACACATGATGCAAGCAATATTTCCAATCTTTTCTTTAAGGAGGTTGTTAGGATATATGGCTTACCAAGGAGTATAGTTGCTAACAGAGATGTCAAGTTTATGAGGCACTTTTGGAAGACCCTGTGGAAGAGGCTTAGAAAAAACCTAGCACATAGTTCTTCCTACCATCCCTAAATAGATGGGAAAACAGAGGTTATCAACAAGGTCCTAGGAAACCTATTAAGGTGCCTTTCTAAGGAGTATGGGCAAGGTTGGGAACAAGTCATCCCTCAAGCTAAATTTTCCTATAATGACAATAAGAATAGGATAATAGGGTTAAGTCTTTTCAAAATATTGTATGGAACTCATTAAAGGGGCATCACGGAGCTAAGAGACTTACCAAGCCATGACAACATCAGTGGACATGTTGATGACTTTTCTCAATCCATGAAAAAAATTTATGACCAGGTTAAGGAAACCTTGATGGAAGCAAATAAGAAATTTATGGAGAAGAAGGATGTGGAGAGAAGAGAAATGCAATTTCAAGTGGGAGATTTGGTGATGGTCTATTTGAACAAGGCTAGACTAGAGAAGGGCATCCCAAGTAAGTTGTGGAATAAGAGGATTGGGCCATGCAAAGTACTTGAGAAGTATGGGCCCAATGCCTAAAAGGTAGACCTACCCAAGGACATGGCTATCCCTCCCATATTTAATATCAAATATCTAATAACTTATAAGGGTCATAAAGTGGATGAAGTAGAGTATCAAGAAGAGCTAAGCAAGGATATTTCAGACTTTCAAGTACCTGAAAGGAAGCAACCACATGTGGATAGGATTTTGGATTATAGAGTGAATAAGAGTACAAGGAACAAGGTTAATAAGGAACATCTAGTGAAATAGTTGGATACATCTAAAGATAAGGTGACTTGGACTATTGAGAGTGATTTTAGGAAGGATGGCATCAACAAAGAATTCATTTCTCAAATAGTACCTTCAATGTCTTCTTGTAGGGGAAGAATGGTGTAGGAGCACCTAGGGGTAAAGGTGAAACCCTAATGAATTTTTGGTTTGTAAATGGTCTCACAAACCATTAATTAAATAAAGACTAGGAATGAAGTCCCAAGGTAAGTTTAGGAAGTTTGAATAGGTAGGATTTGGAGTGTGAGTCAAGTTTTGCCATTAGGTCCTGATAGGCAAAAATTGCTTAAAATTGCTAAATATGGAAAAAAGTGGAAAAAAGGCCTAAAAGGAGGAAATATGTGTCAAAAAGTGGTACTTAGGTTTTTTAGGTTACTTTTACAAGGTTTGATAACAAATTGGTCAAGTTTGAAGGCTCAACTTGCAAAATTGCAAAAGTTGTCAAAACGTTGCTCATTGACAACTTTGGCAATTTTTGCAAAATTGTATAGCAAATTTTTGCATATTTTTGAGGAATGAAGTACATGGGTATTTATGGATAAAAAAAAAGGAAAAGAGGGATTTATGAGCATACTTAAACACCTTTCAACTCATTTGCAAAGGGTGGATGCTAAGTTGTATGAACAACACATTTTGAAGGAGAGTTTTGTATGACATAAACCATAGTTTGAAGGATTGAATGAGAATTTTAGATTGATTAGTTTATTTTTTTCAAAGGAGTAGTGTATTTTTATCATGTGTAGGATTCTTTCATATTTTTTTTGATTCAGAGCATTCATTTTACAAGGTTTAGAAAATTAGTTAGATTTTGTGTTCTTATTGTCCAATTTTGAGTCGCAAGCACTAAAATGGCCATGGCTTGAGCTTCCTTCATCAAAAAACCATGGATCTTGGAAATAAAGAAACATCCCCTATAAATAATGTATATAGCTATTTTGGGGTCTATGAAAGTCAAGAAGTTATTTTTTCAAGCTAGCCCTAGGCAAGCAGTGTAGGCTTGGCAAGTTGCAATGAAAGCCTGAATTGAAGTTTTTGTGATAACAATGGATTGGCACATGTTGGTATTGTTTAGGAAATTAAGGAGTAGGATGTTAATGGTTAATAACTTATAGGAGGAGGTTGGAAGTGTATTTTGAAACCATGGATGAAAGATTCAGTGCCATTGCCTTTGAAACGATTGAAATAAGGATTTTCTAAAGTTGTAGTATATGGTCATCATAGGAGCCTAAGAACTAAAAAATATTCAAGATTAGGTCATTAGGAATCAATTTCCTAAAGAAACCAAGTGGGTTTTTTAATATTTTTTGAGTGCTATAGCTTTTTCCTTGTTTTTAAGAGGGCTAATAGGGGCTCTTAGGGCTACAAGGGTAAACAGGGCAATTTGAAGTTGTGGGTGTGTGAAACTCAAGAGAATCATGAAAAATGGTAGAAAATGTGTCAAGAACCTCATAATGGTGGTTTAAACTTGATCTTGGAACTTTAGGTGCATATGATGAAGTTTTGGCACTCTAGGTCAAATAGTGCATAGCTGGTGAACTGAAAGTAGAGGAAGGAAAATTAAATTATTAGTGCATAGTAACCCTAAGTAGGCTAGGAGTAGCCTTAGAAGAAAGAAATATCTAAAATGAAGAAGCTCCCCTTTAATTTTCAAGAGCTAGGTAGACTAGGTTGCATCTATTGAAATGTCTTATGATAAGCCACAAGTATAGATTCTTTGTTCTATAATGGGACCCTTTATTCAAATGTAAAATTGGTAATGCATGCATGATTCTTTTGTTTAATGGAAATCTAGTTTTGAACCACATAATTGTTTTATTAAATGTAATGTTGATTACTTGAACATCCATATGTGTATAAGCATGGTAATTTTCTTTAAATGTCACGAGCTCAATCTTTAAAGTACCTAGAATGTCCTCATCACCTCTTGCTACTACCAAGGAAAGTCCATCTTCATTTCTCATAAGCAATTCATCACACAAGTACATCAAGAAATGTTCAATTTTACATAATCTCCCCTAAGAAATAATAGTTCAAGTGGAATAAAAACATGAAAAATGAGAGAGAAAAATAGGAATCTACTTACCAATAGGTGTTGCCATTGCATCTATAACCATGCTACCTATTGAGTGAGTTTTATTGTTTTTCTAATGTGCCAAGATCTCTCAATTTATATATACATACATACATACTTAGATATAGCATATGTGTGTGTATGTATATATACATAGATATATACATATGTATATATGTATATACACATATATACATATGTATATATGTATATACACATATATACATACATACATATATATATGTATATATACATACATATATACATGCATACATATATACATACATAGATACATACACATACATGAGTACATATATAGACACATACATACATACATACATTTCTATATGCAATTTTATCACCTTAGAAAATTGTATTTGATCTTGCTAGCTGGGAACAACTGATTGTTCATTTTATTGTACCTAATCTGCTGATATTTCTAAAAGAATTTGTAATCAACCCAACTAATAAGAAACTAGATCAATTTAACTAGGTTATGACTTGTTTCTTTCAAATAATATTTTCTATGATATATTTTTTCTAAAATTTCTCGCAAACTCTACCCATTTTTCTTGGTCTGCATTATTTTTGTGCAGAATCTTGAGTTAAGTCACTTAGCATGGGTTGAGTGAGTTTATTGTTTTATTATTTGGATTTTGGAATATGTGTGTAGATGGATCAAATTTTATATTTTACTAATATGTAATAAGCACCTTAAGAAAGATCTCTTTGTATATATAAAGACTACAAGTTGTGCAATTTGTCATTTATTGATCTGCATTTGCTTTTCCATTCCTTATAAGAGTGTTTTAATGTTAGGAACCACTTCAACATCCTTTGCATCATTTAGAGGTAATGTTATTGTGGTAGTGAAAATAACTTTAGTGAAGAGTTGAGTGTAAGGAGTTGGTACCATGAACCTATGCTACAAATCCCTAGGAGCCAAGGGACCCTAAACCTATGCTACATTTTTAGGAGATATAGGAAAAGTTATTATCAGCTTCAATACTTTATAACATTCTGGATCATATAATGATGCCCAAATTAACTTCAATACATTCTTGGCTTCCATTATTGGACCAACATATGGTGCCCTTATATTAAACCATTCATTATAAATTGAGGAATGCACTTCATGCTTGGAATGTAAGTGATGCATCTACATATGCAATTTTATCACCTTGAAAAACTATATTTGATCTTGCTAGCTAGGAATATCTGATTGTTTATTTTATCATACCTAATATGATGATAGTTCTACATAAATTTTTAATCAACTAAGCTAATCAACTACTAGAAGAATTTAACTAGGTTATGGCCCAGGCATGTTCTATTCCCATTTAACACTTTCTCCAAAGTGTAAGCAATTTTTGTATCATTGACTTTGTTCAAGTTCTAATTTTAATTAGGTAACAAAGTGGTTTTTACGGTAGTAATGACTATGTTTTCCTAAGCTTATTGCTAATGAGAGGATAAGAAGTCAACTAAATGTAGCCCTTGAAATGATAAATCAAGTTGTAGAGGGTACGATTGTGGAAAAACTTGGGGCTAGAGAGAACATAAGCTATCTTAGGGTAATGGAGTAGTGCAAATTTAAGGCATTTCAATAGCAACAACATATGCTCAACAAAAATCCTAATCTTCCATGGGTAGTGGGATTCACCTGAATAATTTCATGGGTGCACCTCAGTTGAGATTGAAGGAAGTGATTGAAATATATGCTCAAGAACAAGACATCCAATTTTTCTCTAAAGTGGGATGCACACATGATGGCCTTTAGGTTTATGGCTTTGGAACTCTCAACATCTATCTAAATTCTATAAAACAACAAGTTTTTGCATAATCTAGAGATATATGGATGATTGCATCATTGGGCAAGCTAGTTGAGATGAACTATGATCGAAGTGGAGGAAATCATTGATAAAACAAACATATAATGAAGAAGAAAATTGAAAACTTGAATGCTGAAATGCTAAAATGAAAGCTACTAAGGATCAAAAACCTATGCCAGAGTTACAACACAATGTGATGTTTATTTTAGAAAAACATGACATAAATCATTCCTCATTTGTTTTGATCATGGAGAGTTGTGTGCAAAATAGGGTGGAGAGCTTTGAACATTATTGGAGATTTCATTGTTGTGTCATTGTGATTGCTACATTTTGTTGTAGTACCCTTGGTGGAGATTAGTGGAGATCTATGATTTTGTTGTCATGCCCTTGTGATCCCTACATTTAATTGTCGTGTCCTTTTCATCTCTACATTTCATTGTTCTGCCCTTGTGATCTCCATGCCCTTGCTCTGTGATTTTGTTGTCATGTCATGCCCTTGTGATCTCTATGCCATTTACACTATAACATTTGGGGTCAAATTACAATGACAATTTGTGATGGTAGTGTAATTTGTGGTGATTTTCATGTTTTTTTCACAATTTGCAAAGGTGGTGTAATCTGGGCCCAAATGTAGTAGCAATTCATCTATGATTTTCTTCAAGGGGAGAAGAGGTATCTAGATAAATGTTATTTTCTTTTTTTTTCTAAACATGTATCTCTTTATATTCCCCCTGCAACTGATTAGAGAAGCTTCTCTAAATGTATATGTATGTGTATACACACACACACATGTGTTTGTGTGTGTCTATGTATGTATGTATTTATATATATAGAGATCACTTTGTTTATATACATACATAGATACATATATACACATATGTGTGTGTATGTATATATACACATATATACATATACATATGTATATACATGCATACACACATATACAAAGATTGCAAGGGCATGAAAACAAGATGTAGATATTACAACAACACATCAATGAAATACAGAGATACATACATACATACATACATACATACATACATACATACATACATACATATATATACACATACATAAATACATACATACATACATACATACATACATCTGCATATGCAATTTTATCACCTTGGAAAATTGTATTTGATCTTTACTCAATCACCAAGAGATAATATAATCTATAAGTATAGATTTATGCATACTTAGTTTCATATGAATAGTTTGAATTGAATTCATTTAAGGAGAGTGAGTCTAATCATGATGATAATGGCTCCATGTATTAAGTCTTTAGAGGAGAGAGGCTTATAGAAGATTAGATATTTTATCTAGCTCAAATGTTCCTAATTTTATGTTTAGAACTCAAATGCTCTTCCATGGACTAAGCTAACCATCATTACTACATCAAAAAAGGGCTACATACTATGGTGGGGTAGGAGGAAGTGTTAAAAATAATTATTCAATTGTATAATGTCTTTGATGTTACACAAAATGTCATGTCTCTACTAGTCAGTGTCTATCGAGGTCATTCAAGAAATGAAGATAGTTTCCAATGTATGTCGAGCATTCCAAAGTTTACCAACTTTAGTGTTAGTGTCTATCAAGTTCACTAAAGTACCAAAGAGAGAATTTGGCATGGAAATAGTATTAACTAAGCTCACTCAGTGAATAGAAGAAAGTTGCCATGGAACTAGTGTTAATCACGTTCAGTTGATTACCAAAGGGATTTTAGTTCAGCATGCAATGTTAACTGAGTTTACTTGATTAATAAAGAGAGGTCATTTTTGAGTTATTGTTGACTGAGTTAGGTTGGCTAATGAAGGATTTTTTGTATTAGTATATTGAGTCTATTGGATTAATTAGTTTATTCTAGTTGAGTCAAGTTACTAGTATTATTGATTATTGAATATTTTTAAGTATGTTCAAGTCAACTTAACAAGGTAATTCATATAAGTATAAGGTCAAGTTGAAGATTGAATGTGAGAATGTGTGGAATATAATAAGATGAATAAAGGAAGTGAATTGGAAGGATGAGAAGAGTATCCTTGTTGACTGATCTAAAAAGAATATTATGATCAAGGAGGATCAAGTAATCAAGCCATAATAGAGATCTAAAATCAAGAAGTTAGTTACATTAGCAATAAATTTAAGTCATTCTTACTCTCTAATAATTTTAGTAGTGATTCAAATCTCTTAATAGAGTTAGCTTAACAACTATTTTCCAAATCCTCTAACAAGGTGACATTTGTAGATTGAAGTGTCTAAAAACTTCTTACAAGGACACTCCTAATAGGGTGATCTAAATCCTTTAATAGGTTCACACCTAACAATGTGTTTGTAAAATTTCATAGGGTTTGTTCTTAATAAGGCTTGAAAAATAGTAACTAGTTGCAATTGGTGGTTTTCCCAAATTGGGTTTCCATGTTAAATCTTGTTGTCTCATGTGTTCATGTTATTTTCTTTATGCTTCTACGACTAAGTTAATTAAGGTTAATCACACTTAATATCTTAAGATCTACATGTTCAGTGTTAACAAAATAAAAATTCATATACTTAGTATTAACCAAGTGATAATAATTCTTAGTGTAATTCGAGTTACTTTGTTAACTGAGTGATTCAGTGCTAGTCAAGTTACAAAAATATTCAAAAGAGTTTGGTTTTGTTTTGTATTAACATCTTAAGAGGCTCGGGTTTATTTTTATGGTAACTGATTCACCCCTCCCCTCTTAGTTACTCCTCTTACATTTCCAACAATTGGTATCAGAACATCTAGTGCTTGCAGATAAGGTTTTAAGGACCTAAGCTAAAGAAAAAAGATGTCTTATAGAAGGGAAATTCCTAAGTTGAACAAAGATAACTTCCAAGTATGGAAAAAACTCATGAAGATGCATTTGGAAGCCATTGAAGACTTAGGTTTGAAATATATGAACAACAAGTAAGTGGTACCTACTAGAGCTATGATTATTGAAGAAATTATAGAAAAGAAGAATCATAACATTATGATGATTGGCATTGCCTTTGCTCTCAATTATGTTGAATTTGATGAAGTCAAATATTGTGATACTACTCATGAGATGTGGATCAAGCTTAAAGTTATCTATGGAGGATATGAAAATATAAGGAGAGACACAATAGAAAGTTTCATAGGTCAATTTGATCAAATGAATATGAGAGAAGATGAAAACATTGCAAAATATAGTGAAAGAATTAAAGCCAATCTAACTGCAATTAGAGCCTTGGGAGGAATAAGAGATGATTTGATAGTGGTAAGCAAGGTACTCATAACTCTTCTTCCTATTTATGCAATTAGAGTTTCAAAAATTCAAGAGAAGAGATGTGATCCCAAAAATGATATAACTTTGGATACATTAGTGGGATGGTTGATAATCTTTTAGTTAGACAACTATGATAACTATGTTCCTAACACTAGTAACATTGATTCTGCATTACAAGCTAAGGTATAAAATATAGAAAGAAATCTAACAATAAAGATGATGAAGATTCTAATGATGATCTTGAAACCATTGAAGCATTACTTGCAAGAAGATTCACTAAAGGCAAAAGAAAGTACAAAGGTAAAATACATCTGATCTATTTTTCTTGTGAAGAAGTTGGTCACATTGTTGCAAGGTGTCCAAACAAAGAAGGAAAAGAAGAAAAGAAGTAAAAAAAGTAAAAAGGCAAGAAAGATTTCAAAAGCAACAAGGAAATCAAGGATAAAAGTAAGAAATCTTGTTATATGGATAAAGACTCTGATAGTAGTGATGAGGATGAAATGGTTTATATTGCTATTAAAGATGAATCAGATGATGAAAATGATAATATGGTACTCATTTCTCATTTTAACAAAAATGACACATGGATCATAGACAGTGGTTATTCTCACCACATGATTGGTGATAAATCAAAGTTTGAGAATATGGTACACTATGATGGTGGAAGATTCAGATTTCACATGATAAACCATGTTATGTAAAAGGAAAAGGATGCATTGCATTTAAAAATGGACTCAGATGTGATAATGCTTATTGGGTTGAAGGACTAACACATGATCTACTTAGTGTGGCTCAGTTGAACAACATTGGATTTTAGGTAGAATTCATGAATGGTAAGGCCAAGCTACAGGATGGGACTAGAAACAAAAGGTAATATATTCTATCTTGATCTAATTGAAAGTTTGTATTTTCTAGCTCAACTAGAAGAAATTTGTTTTTGGTATAAGACGTTGTGCCATGTGAATTTTGATAACCTAGTCAACATAAGAAAGAAAAAAAGAGTGAGAGGCATTCCAAGCCGCAAGAAACTTGACATGGGCATGTGGGAGAATTGTCAAATTGGTAAGATGGAAAAGACAAATTTCAAGAGCAAGAACTATCATTCTGGAGAAGTTTTGGAGCTGGTCCATATAGACCTTAATGGACCCATTGGCATAGAAAGATATTAATGAGATAAGTACTTTATTTTATTTGTTGATAATTATTCTAGGATAATGAAAGTAATGTACTTGAAGGATAAATTAGAAGCATTTCAAAAGTTCAAGTGGTATCTAGCTAGAGTAGAGAAAGAAATAGGAAAGAAACTGAAGTGTCTAAGGTTAGACAGAGGAGGAGACTTCATTTCTAATTAATTCAATGAATTTTGTAATGAAAAAGGAATCAAAAGATAGGTCAATGCTTGGTACACCTTCGCAGGATGGCATAGCAAAAAAGAATAAATAGATCCATCATGTGTTGTGTAAGGACCCTAATGGTAGAGAAAAATATTGCAATCAAATACTGAAAGGAAGAAATCAACATTGCAATTCATAACTTGAATCAAGTTTAGTTGAAGAAAGATTCAAAGAAAACACCCTCCAAGTTATGGTATGGCCATAAAACTAATGTCTATTACTTAAAAGTATTTGGAAGCAGATGTTATATCCTAAAAGTAAAGAAAAGGGACAATTTGATGTGAAAAGTAATGAAGGAATATTTCTAGGATACTTCAACAAAAGAAAAGCATATGTGTCTGAATCTATCTAGTCATAAAGTTATAGAAAGTGCACATATAAAGATTGATGAGTTTGTAGAAAAGAGTCAAGAACAAAACAACAAAGAACCTAAAGACTATAAAAGATTTTTTTACTGTGAACCTAATACATTACTTGAAGCTCAAGCTAATACAATTTGGAATCAACAATCTTCACCACCTGACTCCCCAAAATCTCTAGTTCAACCCAAGTTACAACCAGTGCAACCTGAGTCACTGTCAAAAGGATCTAAATTTTAACTAGTGGAAATTGAGTCAAAGTATGAAGAACCCAAGTCATATATAGTGGAACTTAAGAATGATTTAGAAGATCATTCTGAGCATGGTGAACTAAGTCATTCAATGCCTAAATCCAAGGATAAGATACATGTTCTTGCTAGATATGTCAGAAGGCATCACGCACTTGAGAAAATCATTGAAGATTAGTTAAAAGGAAAAAAATTGAAAGGTACATGTTTGATAACTGAATTTGAATCTAGAACTATGAAAGATGCATTGGATAATGAAGGTTGGATTGAAACTATGAATGAAGAGATAGAACAAATTGAAACGAATAAGACTTGGTCTCTTGTTCCTAGACCCAAGGATAAGAATGTAATTGGCACAAAATGGGTATTCAGAAATAAGTTGAATGAAATTGAGGAAGTATCAAGGAATAAAGAAAGGCTAGTATGCAAGGGTTATGTTCAAGAGGAAGGTATTAACTATGGAGAAAAATTTTCTCATGTTGCTAGACTAGAAGGTTTTAGAAAATTACTTTCATATGCTGCACATAAAGGATTCAAATTGTTAGAGTAAATAATTAATAATTAATAATTTATTCTATTACTTAAGCTTACTTAGGTTAATGCATTTATTTAATATTTAGCATTCAATACATGTAGTGGTTAGTTGTTGACAACTCGGGAGTTTGCTCCTTTTTTAGCATATTCCACTTTTTGTGGATATGTGCTGAGTTGTCATTTTTGTCCTCTACCTCCTTCCAGCTTGTTCTACAAGCTTCCATGAGGCCTTTTTAAACGGTCTCTCTCTCATTGTAAATCAATCCATTCACATAGTAATTTCATTTTCCTATTGTAAAATATTTTCTCTTGCATTGTTTGCTTCATGCTCTTGCTCTTTCGGTTTCTCTTCAGCAAGCTATTTGCATGTAGGTGATCTTGGCAACTGCGGAGTTGGATTTCATCAACTCCTACATGGTATCAGAGCCTCCCTGCTGCTTCTTGTTTGAAGGATTTTTGAAGCCGTGATTTGAAGTCACAAACCCTAGTTTGTTTGTGCAATTTTTCTTCAAATTAGGGGTAGAGCGAATTTTTGGAGCACTTTCAGCCCAAACGGACATCACCATTGGATCCGGAAGGCCATTTACAGTCAAAATTCATATAAAACTTTCCGTTTTTGGAGACAGAGCTCCGGAAGGCAAATTTTTTTCAGGGTCTGACCCTACCATCGTACGGACGCACGACAGTGCAAAAATAAAAATAAAAATATAAAACCGAGCACCGCCGCAGCAGTGCCGATGCGCCACCGCGGGGCCACCCGTTCTCCGCTCACGCACCTCCAACGAGCCTCTCCACAAGCGGCTCCCGCCACGGCGCCACCCAAAACTCCCGCCGCGCGGGTGCAGCTGCCTCCGCCACCACAGACAGCGGTGCCACCGGGTTTTCCTCCTGGGCGCCATCGCCACCGGCAGTTTTTGTTGCTTCACCGCCCTGCGGCCTCTCCAGCCACCGGGTGACACGTGGCGCTGTCTCCTACCAATCATTGACTGCTACGTGGCACCTGACTCCGATTTGCTGACGTCATTTTTTGACGTGCCGATGTTACTTTTTCGGCATCACACGTCACCTTGCCATTGAAGGATTTTTTTCCGATGACAGGTTTGTGACGGGCATACGGCCGTCGAATTTATGCCAGTGTCTGTAATTTTCTAGCAAGTGCTTTTTTGGAGCAGCAATCGGTTTTTTGGCTATAACTTGAGCATACGGAGGTCTTTTTCCGATCTGAAAGAAGCGTCAAAAAGCTGACTCAGAGACGGACACATTGGTGCTAGTTTCACATGATTTTGAGTTCGTTTGAGCTTCCATTTTTTTGTGTCAAAGTAGAGGCTTCTATTTCCTCTTATTCTGCATCAACAAATTCAGGTTCCTTTCCAGTTTTTTGCTTTCCTTAGTTTTTTTTTTGTGGTATTTGGGAGATATTTTTGTATGCTTGTGGGGGGGGTGTCTTTCTTTTTTGTAATTTACTTCAGTTAAGACCCTTCTACTTTCGTCTTCTTCTTTCTCTCAATGGCGGATCCATCTATATCCCGTCTCACACCACACAACTACCACACATGGAAGGCACAAATGACTAGACTTCTAATGTCAAGAGGTCTATGGTCTTGTCTGGATGAGCATCAGCCTAATCTCCAACAACCTTATGAGATTCTATAGCACAGGAAAAAGATGGATGAAGCCATGGGGCTTATTGCACTCAACATTTCAGACAGCTTGTTGTTTCACCTGGATGGTTTGACTACTCCGCGGGCTTATTGGCTGAGATTTCAGACCTTGTTTGGACAGGTGAATGAGTTTCGAGCACTTCAGTTGGATGCAAAATTAACTTCTTTGTCACCTAGTACCTTTCCCACCATTGAGGACTTTCTAGTGAAGTTCAAATCCCTGCGTGCAGTTTTACAAGGATGTGGGAAGAACAAAACGGATAATGATTACATATTTTTGATACTCTCAAAGATGAAGGGCTAGTATCAGGTCTTTTCTTCTACTTTCTACTCCACCATGGATGCCCTTGGAGATCGTCATAGGATGCCTTCATTTGAGACATTTTGTGACAGGTTGACTAGGGAACAGGCAAAGATCCAGCAGGTGGATGGCTCTGGCTCTTCCAGCCAAGCATTGGTTGCTCAAAATTCTAAGGGAAAATCAAAGAAGAAAGGCAAATCGAAGAAAGGCACATCTGATCCTCCAGCTAATCCTCCAGCAAACCCTCCCAAGGGTAAAGATTCTTCAAAGTCGGGTGAGTCTACCTCCAAGATCAAGAAGAAATCTAGTGAGAACTGCAGCTTTTGTGGCAAAGATGGACATTCGGTTTCTCAGTGTTGGAAACGATTAGAGGCTTTAGAGGCAGCCATGAAGGAGCATAACATTTCAGCTCCTCACTCTTCATCTCCATCTGCAAGGAAAGGTCATGCTCTTACTGCATGAGCTACGCCTTCAGTGCCTTTATGGATTCTTGATTTCGGGGCTTCTCACCACTTAAAAAACACTCCTAAGTTGCTTACTTCACTAGCTCCTTCTGCCACCACACATATTGCAGTTGGGAACTCTTCACAACTTTCAGTTTTGGGTTCTGGCACTATTGCTCTGGCCCAAGGTTCTCTACAGGATGTACTTTGTGTCCCTGATATTTCCATGAACCTTCTGTCTGTCTATCAGATTTGCCACTCTGGCTCTAGGAAGATAGTCGAGTTCTCACCACATGATGTGGTTATTCAGGACCTGCATGATCCAGAGATGATTGTGGCCACTGGGAGTGTTGACTCTGCATCACGTCTCTACAGATTTGATGGATTTGAGTCTTCTGATGATACAGGTTCATGTTTCATTACACATGCAGATTTCGTAAGCAAACTTTGGCATGAACGTTTTGGGCATGTCAATTATAGATATCTACAATAGTTGAGCACACAGGCACTTGTTCTTGGGCTTCCCCAGATCTCCTGTCCAGATGGTGTTTGTCAGGGATGTGCACTTGGCAAGCAACATAGGGATTCTTTTCCACATGGATGAGCCACTCGTGCTTTAGCACCTTTGGAGATGATTCATAGTGACCTCATGTCATTTCCTACTCCTTCTTTTTCAGGTGCTAGATACGTGCTTACATTCATTGATGACTTCTCCAGACGCACATGGGTGTATTTTCTCAAGTACAAGTCTGATGCCTTTGATTCATTTCGTGTGTTCAAGGCATTTGTAGAGAAGCAGTCTGGGCTTTCTATTCGGCGCATATGCATAGATAATGGGGGGTAGTATGTGAACCAGGCTTTTAGAGATTTTTGTTTTGAGCATGGTCTTCAGCACCAGCTTTCAGTGCCCTACACTCCTCAGCAAAATGGTGTGGCTGAGAGAAAGAACCGAACCCTTCGGGAGATGGCCAATTGTATGATCCAGTCTAGGTCCATGGATTGATGTTTTTGGGCAGAGGCAGTCAATTGTGCCAACTACATTCAGAATCGGATGCCTCACAAGGCACTTTGCCATATGACTCCTGAGGAGGCCTGGTCCCGTGTCAAGCCTGATGTGTCATCATTCAGAGTTTTTGGGAGTACCGCATATGCCTTTGTACCTGCTACTCAGAGGAAAGCAATGGAACCGAAAATCCAACCATTGATTTTTGTTGGCTACTGTGAGGATGTTAAGGCTTACAGGTTATTTGATCCTAATTCCAAAGAGGTCCTATTTCGTCGGGATGTCCAGTTTGATGAGAGCCCACCTGCAGTTCATTCCTCACTTCCAGCGCCTCCCCCAGCTCCCACTACTCCCTCTTCATCTCCACCTTGTTTCACAGATGATGAGGATGATGATCATGGTGATCCTGATATCCCTCCACCACAGGATCCTTCCCAGATGCCTAAATGGGCTCGAGCTACTGTTGATGATGCAGGATCTCTAGCTGGTGACCCATCCACATCCTGTCGCACTCGTTCTCACACTGCAGGCTCTAGTCTTCTGAGTCAGGCTGTTAGTACTGATCCTCAGACTTTTGCGGAAGCAACAGGACATTCAGAATGGGACAATGCAATGGAGGAGGAATATTCTTCTTTAATGAAGAACCACACATGGGATCTTTGTTCTCTTCCCAAGGGGAGAACGCTAGTGCGTTGTAAGTGGATTTATCGCACTAAGTACGCTGCTGATGGTTCCATTGATAAGCATAAGGCTCGTCTTGTTGCGAAGGGTTTTTCGCAAGTCAAGGGTGTTGATTATTCTAAGACGTTTGCCCCTGTCGCCAAGATGAATTCTATTCGCCTTGTCTTATCTCTCGCAGCTTCACAGGGATGGTCACTTTATCAGATGGATGTGAAGAGTGCCTTCCTGCACGGTGATATCACAGAGGAGATTTACATGGAGCAACCTCTAGGTTTTGTGCAGGATTCCACCTTAGTTTGTAGGCTTTGATGTTCTTTGTATGGTCTCAAACAAGCCCCTAGGGCTTGGTATGAGAAGATAGACTCATATTTACTGTCTACAGGATTCACCCACTGCCATTCCGATCCCACGGTGTACATTCAGTGTCTTGGTGATGAGATACTGATTCTTGTTTTGTATGTTGATGATCTTACCCTTACAGGTAGTTCGTCATCCATGCTCGAGAATGTTAAGTGTGCGCTCATGGACCAGTTTGAGATGACTGATCTTGGTTTGCTGCACTATTTTCTTGGTCTTCAGATTCATCAGTCTCCTACTGGCATTTTTGTGTATCAGCAGAAGTATGCTCTTGACATGCTTCGTCGCTTTCACATGCTTGATTGTAAGGCTGCTCCTACACCATTTCAGTCGGGTGTCACTTTGTCTACCTCTTGCTCTTCACCTACAGTGGATGCTACTTTGTATCGGCAGTTGGTTGGCAGCCTTTTGTACCTGACACACACCCGCCCTGATCTATCTTTTGCGGTTGGCCTAGTCTCTCGATTTTCTCAAGACCCTCATGAGAGTCATTGACAAGCTGCCAAGCATATTCTACGCTACATTCAGGGCACCCTTATGTATGGCATTCACTATAGTACGGGGACACCACACATTGTTGGCTACACTGACTCAGATTGGCCCGGTGATGTTGATGATCGAAAGTCCACTTCTGGCTTTGTGTTTTCCCTTGGCACCAGTCCCATCACATGGTCGTGAAGGAAGCAGCATGCTCACACACTTTCATCTACAGAGGCTGAGTACAGGGCTGCAGTTCTTGCTAGTCAGGAGGTTTTATGGCTTCGTCAGTTGATGACTGAGTTTGGATTTCCTCCTGATCGCCCTACTATTTTGTGGTGCGATAATCAGAGTGCCATTCACATTTCTCACAACCCGGTGGAACATCAGCGTACCAAGCACATTGAGTTACATATGCATTTCATCCGTTAGTTGATTCAGGATGGTGTTATTGCATTGGAGTACATTCCTACTACCGGTCAGGTTGCAGACCTCTTCACTAAGCCTTTTGCATCGCCACGCTTTCTTCAGCTACGGTCAATGCTTGGGGTTATGGAAGTTGTCCTTGGGGGGATTGGTTGAGGCCTTCCTTACTTCACTTCATGTTTTTTTTAGCATGTTGTTTTTACCTCTTTTTGGAGGAGGGTTTTTCCCACAGGGTTTTCCCTCTTTCTCCGTTTTATAGAGGTTGCATTGTACATGGGTACCTAACATGGCCTCGTTGCCGAGACCCATTATGCATTTCATCTTAGTTTTAGGAGCTTAAGGCATTCCCCTAAGTTGCACTTAAGGGGGGGTGTTAGAGTAAATAATTAATAATTAATTATTTATTCTATTACTTAAGCTTACTTAGGTTAATGCATTTATTTAATATTTAGCATTCAATACATGTAGTGGTTAGTTGTTGACAACTCGGGAGTTTGCTCCTTTTTTAGCATATTCCACTTTTTGTGGATATGTGCTGAGTTGTCATTTTTGTCCTCTACCTCCTTCCAGCTTGTTCTACAAGCTTCCATGAGGCCTTTTTAAACGGTCTCTCTCTCATTGTAAATCAATCCATTCACATAGTAATTTCATTTTCCTATTGTGAAATATTTTCTCTTGCATTGTTTGCTTCATGCTCTTGCTCTTTTGGTTTCTCTTCAGCAAGCTATTTGCATGTAGGTGATCTTGGCGACTGCGGAGTTGGATTTCATCAACTCCTACACAAATTATATCAGATGGATGTGAAGTCAGCTAGCTTTCTTGAATGAATTTCTAGAAGAAGAAGTCTACATAGAGGAACCTAAAGGTTTTTATCCTAGCAAAAGGAATATGGTTTGTAGACTACACAAAGCTTTTTATGTTCTCAAACAAGCCCCCAAATCCTAGTATGATAGATTGCATAGTTATTTCATAAAGATTGGTTTTCAAAGTACAAATGACAACACTAGTCTATAAATGAAGGACAAGAAAAGAAGATATTGCTAGCAAAATTTTTTGTAGATGATATATTGTTTACTGGACATGATGACTTGTGCAAATCCTTTTTTGATGAAATCGGTAAGGAATTTGAAATTTCAATGTTTGGAGAGATCAAATTCTTTGTTGGCCTATAGATTCAATAGAAGAAGGATCGTATCTACATTACTCAATAAAATACATCAAGGAGATACTAAAGAAATTTGGAATGGAGGGTTCTAGACTAGATGGAAGAATTATGTCTACTGGACATAATATTTCTAAAAATGATGATTCCAAAGAGGTAGATCAAACTACATATAGATCTATGATTGGAAAACTTCAGTATGTAGTACATACAAGACCTAATATTACACTAGTAGTTGGTATGGTAGCAAGATTGTTTGCTAATCCAAAAGAAAATAATATGATGGAAATTAAAAGAATCATGATGTATTTAAAGGGTACTAAAGATTATGGATTATTGTATAAGAAAGGAGGTAAATTTGAATTAAAGTCCATCACTGATGTTGATTAGGAAGGTAGCATTAATGATAGGAAGAGCACTAGTGGTGGAGCATTCTTTCATGGAAAGAGGCTAGTGTCTTGGACAAGTGAGAAGAAAAATTGCATCTCTCAGTCTAAAACTAAAGCAAAATATGCTGTAGTAGTAGTCAATTGTTCCAACATTGTTTGGTACAAACAACTATTGTCAAGTATGAAGGAAGAAATCAAGGATCAATTAGTTGTTTTCTTGATCACACTAATGCAATTTACATTTCCAAGAATCCTATGATGCATCCCAAGACTAAACAAATTATAATAAAATATTCCTTTCTAGGAGAATTGGTGCAAGACAAAGAGGTGAGATTGGAATATATGAATACAAAGGAACAAATTGTAGACATATTCACCAAGCCATTGTTGAGAATGGATTGAAGAAGATTATTAGAGAGGGATATTGTTGAGAATAGATTGATATAGGTATGATTAAACTCCTTCAATCATTGTTTTTTCATTGATGTCAAACCTTCTATTTTCTAGTAAGACAACTACTTATTTGATTTAAGTACTATCACTTATATGATTGATGAAAAGGATTTGATCAAATGATGTAAAAATAGCACCTAGAGGAAAGGTTGAGTTATGATTATGTAAAGGAGTACAAGAATCAATTAAGAAAGTGATAACATGATGTATTGATAATCTACTAAAGGTTATAAAGGCTGGTTACACTAAGAAAGTTTAGAAAAACAAGTTAAACAAAGTTTTTCTACCAACCTTGACTAAGTGGATAGTAGGCGCCGATTAAAGTCAGTGCAAGCCAAATAGAAAATTAATTCAAGCTGAGTAAAATATTATTCTAGCGTATGCCAAGAAAAATAGTGGATGCTGAGTAAAGTTTGGTGGATGTTGAGCACCAATAAACTTTAGTTTATGTTGAGTGATTTTACAGAGGATGTCAAGCAATGCAGTATGTGTTGAGCATTAGAATCTAGATAATGTTGAGTGGTTGCATTATTTGAAAGATCATGAATTTGAGAAATCTAAGTTGACAAGCTTGTTTTCTTGGATTGTGCAAACCGGGTTGAAGATAAGATTGATGAGTTAGTGGCACAAAATTCAAGGTAAGCCATTTAAAAGTGACTTTATAGAGGAATCAAAGAAAAGTTTCTAGAAGAGATATGAAATATGGGGTAGATTCATTGTATCCTACCTAATCTATCCTAACCCTAAATTGGATGATGGAGAATGAGCAACAAAAGATCTTAATTTCCTATTTATAGGAATGACTAGTTAGAAGCAAAGGTTTTTATGTGCGGGAACTTAAGGAAGAAAAGTTGTCAAGAGTTTTGCTTCATAGAGTGACCTAAGAGAAGAGTTTGCATTGGCATGTTAAGCAAGAAGGCTTAAGGGTATTAATGCTTGAAGGGTGAACAAGCTATTAGAGCTAAAATGTGCGAAGGCCAAGCAAAATGGAGGACTGAAACAAAGATTTGTAATCTGAAAATGGAGTTGTAAGTTGTTATCAAATGAAGGGTTATTGTTACTCTCTAATAATTGTATCAATCTAGAGAAAACACTTTGGATTAAGGTTGACCTAAAAGTCATTTGTAAATACTTTAACTGGGTGAAATCCAAAGTGCATGGTCTAAAGTCCTTTAACAAGGATCACTTCTAACAGGGTGATTGAAATCCTTAAATAGGGTCACATTTAATAGTTTGTATTGTAACCTTTAACAGGGGTGGCCTTTCATAGGGCATCAATTTGGAAGAGTGAAAAAGAGTAGCATGTTACTAGTAGTTTTTTCCAAATTGAGTTTCCACGTAAATCATTGTGTCAAGTGTATTTTTGAATCTATTATGTTTCATGTTTACATTTATGCAATAGATTTAATAGTAACCTACAAGATTTAAGTGATTGCATAATCTTATGGATGTATGCATGAAGATAAATGTTTTATAGGTTCACTAAGCTGTGAAAAGTCTTATTTATACATCTAGACCTTGGATAACTAATTCACTTCCATAGTTATTCTAAAGTATTCCAATAATTGGTATTAGAGCCATCTGTTTAAGATGACTAGTTTAAAGGTGCTACAAGCACAAAGATCAAGATGTCAAAAAGAGAAGTAACCAAGCTTAAAAGAGATACCTTTCCTATGTGGAAAAGTTTGATGAATATACACCTTGGAGGACTTGGAGATCACGCACAATCTACCACTACCAGTAAGAATGTTGATCCTACTAGAGCCCTAATACCTAAGGATATGAAAAAAGAAGAAGAACATAATTAGGCAATGCCAGAGATTGCCTCTGCCATAAGCTATGCCAAATTTGGTGATATCAAAAGTCTTGATATTACAAAGAAAATGTGGGATGCCTTAACCACCATCTATGGAAGAGACACTAATGTTCTAAGAGCCATAGCTAAAAGTCTTAGAGGTAAGTTTGGTGATATGTGAATGGAAGAAGGTGAAAATATTGCTCAATATGTTGTAAGGATAAAAGAAGTTGTCAATGCAATAAGAGGAGCTAATGGTAAAATAGATGATGATACTATGGTGAGAAAATTTTTAAGAACACTATTCTCCATATATGTTATTAGAGTTTCTACAATTCAAGAATTGAGATGTATACCAGGGAATAATCTATCACTTGAAGGTCTAGTAGGTAGACTCACAACTTTTAAGATATCTAGCTTTGATAATTAAAAACCTAAAAATATTGAATCTACTTTCAAAGCTAAGGTGTCATTGAAGGAACTTGATGAGAAGAAGAAGAAGAAAAAGATAAAGTATGTGTCTAATAATAGTGATACAAATGAGGAGGATGTAGAAAAACTTGAAGCGCTACTAGCAAGAAGATTCCACAAAGTTAAAGGCAAGTTTAAAAGTAAATTACCTATCATTTTTTTCAATTTCAATTAGGTTGGTCATATTGCTGCTAGATGTCTAGAGAAGAACTAAAAAGGTGGTGACAAGTACAAAAATAGGAGAGATGAAGACAATAATGACTACAAACACAAAGGCAAAATGACTTTCTATATTGCTAAAGAGGAAAAAAAAATGAATTTGATGAACATGATGATGAAGTGGTGTATGTTGCAATGAAGGATGAATTTGATGAAGATGAGGCAATAGCATTTGTAACTTGTGTGAAGAAGAATGATAGATGGATCATTGACAATGGGTGTTCACATCACATGAATGGAGATGAAAGTAAGTTCATTACCATGAATTATTATGATGTTAATAGTGTAATATTTTGTAATGATGCACCATTTTTGATAAAATTAAAAGGTTCTATCAAACTCATAGATAAGATTTTATGTGACAATGCTCACGATGTTGAATGAAGGAATTAACTATAATGTCTTCAATTTGTCACAAGTGAATAATTTGGGATGTAAGGTTGAGTTTGAAAAAAAGATTGCTAAGATATATGACACAAATGGGAAACTAATTGGAAAGGGTGATAGAGCTAAGAGTATTCTATTCTATCTTGATATAGAGGATGCTACTTATCTAATTGTAAAACCTGATGATGTTTGGCTATGGCACAAAAGGTTATGTCATATTCATTTTGATACCCTGGTCAGTATTAGTAACATTAGAAAAGTTAGAGGTTTACCTAAGTTGAAAAATCCTTCAATAATACAATGTGCAAACAATGTTAGTTAGAAAAAAATGACAAAGTCAAGTTTTAAGAGTAAAACTCATATTTCTAAAGGTATATTAGAGATTGTTCATACTAACTTGTGTGGACCAATTGAAGTGAAAAGCTACAAAGGAGATTGTACATTATGTTATTCATTGATGACTATTCTAGAATGATGATAGTGATGTTTCTAAAATAGAAATCTAATACTTTTCAAATGTTCAAGTGGTACTTGGAAAAAATTAAGAAGGAAACAAGTAAAAGTTTGAAGTGTTTTAGATCTGATAGAGGAGGAGAATTTATATCAAATGGGTTTGAGATTTTTTGTAATGATAGAGGAATCAAAAGAGAGACATCTACCCCTAGAAATCCTCCACAAAATGGAATAGCTGAAAGGAGGAATAGATCTATAATAGAATATGCTAGAACAATCATGATGGAGAAAAATGTTGCTTTGAAATACTAGAGAGAAGTTGTAAGTAAAACTGTCTATACCTTGAACTATGTACAAGTCAGGAAAGGTACTCATACAACACCTTTTGAACTATGGTATGGATACTCACCAAATGTAAAATACTTTAAAGTATTTGGAAGAAAGTGTTACATTCATAAAGACTTCAAGAATGGTGAACTAGATGCAAAAAGTGAATAAGGTATATTCCTAGGATATTCCACAAGAAGTAAAGCTTATAAGTGTTTAAATACTAACACTAAAAAGTTGTGGAAAGTGCAAAAGTAAATTTTGATGAATATATAGAAGTACATGAGGCTGAACCTATGAAAGAACAATAAGAATACAAATCATTTGTATATTCTTATGAAGGTATGCTTGCTGAAGAAGATGTTGCAAATAAAGCTACAAGCCAACAACAAGTTTTAGTGAATGCTAAGTTACATAATATGAATGTCAAGTTGCATTCAAGAACCAAGTTACATTCAAACACTAAATTACAAAATGAAGTTAATGCACATTCTAATTTTGAGAATATTGTATATGAAAGAGATGCTGAGCTACTTGACAGAGATGTACACAATGACACTAAAGTTGAAAGAAAATTTGAGGAAACTAGAGTTGAACCAAGATTGTCAATATATGTCAAAAGACATCATCCTATTGCACAAATTACTGGAGATAAAGATGGTAGACCAATGATAATAAATAGATTGAGAAGTGATACATATTTACTAGGCATGAAATAATCTAAATTAGTGAGAGATGCATTAGTAGATGTGGACTAGAGTAAAGCCATGGAAGAAGAGATTGAACAAATTGAGAAAAAAAAAACATGGACTCTAGTTCTTAGACCGAAAGACAAAAATGTGATTGGCACCAAGTGGGTATTCAGAAACAAGCTAGATGAAAAAGGTGAAGTCACAAGGAATAGGGCAAGATTAGTTTGCAAACGATATGCATAAGAAGAAGGAATTGACTATGGAGAGACATTTTCTCCTGATGCTAGATTGGAAGGAGTAAGAACTTTACTTGCTTATTTTTCATACAAAGGATTTAATTTTTATCAAATGGATGTTAAATCTACATTTTTGAATGGCATATTAGAGGAAGAATTTTATATAGAAAAGTTAGAAGATTTTTCTGATGTTAACAATAAGAACATGGTACGTAGATTACAAAAAGCTATATGGTCTGAAACAAGAACCAAGAGCATGATATGAGAGACTTCATAACTATCTTGTGAAGATTGGATTTGAAAGGATTGCTGACAACAAAAATCTATACATGAATACAAAGAAAGGCAAAGGTATTTTGTTGTCTAAATTTTTTTTTTGATAATATCATAGTTGGAAGTAAAGATGCTTTATGTAAGGCTTTTCCAAATAAAATGAAGCAAGAATTTGAAATGTCTATGTTTGGAGAGATAAATTTCTTTGTGGGTTTGCAAGTATATTAGATGAACTATGGTATATACATCACTCAGTCAAAATATGTCAAGGAAATACTAAATTTTTTTGGATTGGAGGATTCCAAACCATTAAGTACACCTATGGTGATAGGCCACAAGTTATCAAAGAATGATGATTCAGCTAAGGTAAATCAAACATTCTACAGCTCCATTATTGGTAAATTACAATATGTAGTACATAGTAGACCTGACATTGAATTATCTTTAGGGATAGCTAGAAGATTCTCTACTAGTCCCAGGGAGAATCATTTGATGACTATAAAAAGTATAATGAGATATCTAAAAGGAACAGAGGAGTTTGGTCTATACTATAAGAAAAATGAGAAATTTGAATTAAGAGTCTATACTAATGTTAATTGGGCTGGAAACATTGATGAAAAAATGAGTACAAGTGGAGGAGATTTTTTCTTAGGCAAGAGGCTAGTTACATGGACTAGAAAGAAACAAAACTACACCTCACAATCTATTGTTGAAGCTGAATATTTTGTTGCTACTATAAATTGTATAAACATTGTATGGAACAAACAGTTACTCAAAGGTATGAAGGAAGAGATCACAAAAATTGTGACACTTTATTGTGATAATACAAGTGCCATAAAAATATCAAATAATCTTGCAATGCACACAAAGACTAAGAACATTGCAATCAAGTATCATTACTTTAGAGAATTAGTTCAAGATAAAGAGGTGAAGATGGAATATGTTAACACAAAAGAGAAAATTACTGATATCTTCACAAAAGCATTACCTAAGGATGCTCATGAGTATCTAAGAGGTAAACAAGGGGTGATACCCCTATCAAAAGTTATCTAAGTTATTAAAGGAGTGTCCTGCATCAAACAAGTTGATTTTCATATGTTACAGATTGGTGCAATGGATCTTACTATAGGAGCTACCTAAAGTAATCAAAAAATTGAAACTACAAATTAGTCATAAATAAGGTGATAGACAGAGAAATTGGAGAAGCTTATATCTACATATTAAGATGACAACTCTTTGGCATTGTTGTCAAAAAGGGAGATAGTTATTGATCAAGGGAAATACAAGAAAGAGGGAGATAGTTATCAATCAAGAGAACAAAGAAAGAGAAAACCTAACATCTACCTAGTAAAAGGGACATACAAGTAGTAATTCAGAGGGAGTTATAAGGAAGGGTTTTGTAACCTATTTAGAAGATGGAATATGTTGATAGAGGGAGATATTTCAATAGAATGAATTATTTTCTTTTTGGTATTTTTATTTTACTTTACTATTTTAACCTAGTTAGTTTGGTTGATTAGTTTGGTTTGCCATCAATGCCAAAGAGGGAGATTGTTGAGAATAGATTGAAGAAGATTATTAAAGAGGGAGATTATTGAGAATAGATTGATACAAGTATGATTAATATGCTTCAATCATTATTTTATCATTGATGTCAAACTTTCTATTTGCTAGTAAGACAACTACTTATTTGATTTAAGTATTATCAATTATTTGATTGATGAAGAGGATTTGATCAAACTATGTAACAATAGCACCCAGAGGAAAGGTTGAGTTATTATTATGTAAATGAGCACAAGAATTAGTTAAGAAAGTGATAATATGTGTTGGAAATATAAGAGGAGTAATTGAGAGGGGAGGGGTGAATTAGTTACTACAAAAATAAATCCTAGATCCCTTAGATGTCAGTACAAAATGCAAACAAATAATTGAATACTGTTGAAGTTCGATAAACACACAAAATGTTGTAACTCGATAATAACTAGATTAGCTCTGTAAATGATTTACACATAGATCATTAGATGTTATCTGTGATTACCATTACTTTAACTTAGTTGCAAAAACGTAAAATAAAATAACATGAACACATTTGACACTAGGATTTAACACGAAAAACCAATTTGGGAAAAACCACCAAAAGAAACTAGTTACTAATTTTCACTCTTCTAAAGTGAGCCCTATTAGGAGCCTGTTGGCACTCAAAATTGTAGCCCAAATTTTGAGCACTGTTGAGAAAATTTGGTCCTATAAACGTTTTTAAATGCCTATGTATCCAGCTGTCAAGTTGAGGCCTAAGAGGTGCTCAATGTTTCTAACACCTTCCGTTCAACCTGTCTAAGTGTTCCATGAAGTTAAATCAACGTTCTGAGCTATTTGGCAAAGTCTTGATTTGAGTTGATTTCAAATCTGCATTTTATCCTAAATGTCAAATAGCGACAGGAGGCTGTGTTTGTCATTGAATATCTCGTACCCAGAGAAGTTTTGTGACTTTTCCCTTTGAGAGTATCTAATATCCATAACAAAGAATCTATGTTTCAGATTTTGAGTCATTTCGAGTTTGTTTGACTAGGTTTTGAATCCCTCAAATTTGGTCAGTTACTATTTTCATGCTTTTGCAATTAATTCATAATTCTGGGAAGCCCTATTTGACGAGTTATAACTTTTGACCAGTTGACCAAAATATTGAAATTCCTTTTGTGTTGTATTATAGATGTCAGAGACTTCCTATGTTTCAATTTTTAAGTCTTGACAAATCCGTTTGATCAGTTTTCAAACGCGATTCCAAATATAATTTGTAACTTTTTACTTGTGTCAGCAAGTGCAGATTGATTGGAACCCCTGTCTGTGATGTTATAACCCAAAATCTATGATTGATAAGATCAAATGGATTGTACCACTATGTAGTACTCTAAAAATACTTCAAGTGTGTCAATTTTCAAATCTTGACGAATCCATTTGCACACTTTTCCAAGCCAATTCTGTTTGCAAAAATCACTTTTTTGCCATTGCCTCAATCTGCAAAATCTGAGTAGCCTACTTTGAGCATTTTCCATTTGTGTCCAGTTATTCCTCATCAGCCCAAATCATAGATTCATAATGTCCTCATGACAGAGAATCAATGTGCCAATTTTCAGAGCCTGATCAGGTGTTCGGGTCAGTTTTCAAAGCCGGTCAACGGACCTCTTGGCACCAAATTCACAGTTTGCAAGAAGAGGTGAAAATGAGTTTTAAGAATCAGTTTGGTCTCGAATTCAATTCTAGTCAGTATTAGATGTTCAACTGATCAATTTTCCAGCTCAAGTGTCTAAAAATGAATTTTTTTTTAGCCAGACCCACTTGGGGCCCTACTAATTTCTTCCAGACTGATAAGATACTAGGAAATAAAGATGAATGTAATCTTTGAAAAGTCAAGTGAAATATTTAATGTGTCGTCAATGTTTGGAATTGGGAAAGCATTAATCTTAATGAGGATAGTCAAGGGATGGATTCATAAGATAAGAGCTATTACATCAACCTTGTTATTTGTGTGACTGGCAAAGCATGGAAGTGGTTGTTCATAAAATGAGCACAAACTATATGTTCTTCATAATAGTGGCTTGGATTATTATAAAAAATGAAAAAAGTGACCTAAATGATTATGAAGTAATCATTAAATCCTAGGTCCAGGCAGTTTTTTGATGAACTAAATATAGAAAAGCCACACAATATCAACTTAAGCATGTGGTTGCAAAGGAGTAGGAGAGGGTTCAAGAATGGTTTGTGAGCTTTTCATCATGGCAAGAGAACATGCTCCTTCTATAATATTTATGGATGATATTGATAGTATAACATTCACTAGAAAAAGATGTTGTCCCTTTTTTTGACCCTTCATTAGACACAACTCCTCATTTTTGGATGCTTCACCAGCAAAGTAAGAGGAAACTACAAGTCAGCCTAGAGCACGACTTTGGAGAAACAAATGTTGTAGAATAGAGGTCGTGGCCTAGAGGAGCAACTTGTAGAAAGGAAGAGGCCACGTGAGAGGGAAATTCATATTAAAAAAGTAGCACCAGTTAATAAGGAGAGTTTTGCGCATGAAAAGTAAGAGCATAGCAAGGTATTCTCAAATTGCTTTGCAAAGGAGATGCCACCCCATTTAAATAAGAGTAGGCCAATGAAATGAAGCAACCAAGGCATTAAATGGATCTTTCTCAAATAGGGAACATGCCTTTTTAGAACACAAGGGAGGCAGAGGAAATAATTCACAGTCAATAAAAGAAGAAAGAGCTCACATGTTATACACAGAGCAGGCCACGCAATGGAAGGAAACAACATGTTAAAAGAAATTCTCCATGCACAAAGTTTTCAACATGCCAATACATAGTAGACATTTTTGAAAGGACATTGACATGTTAAAACAGAGCCTCCCACACTATTGAGGGAGCTGGTTATGTAGAGAAAAAGATGCCACAATATTAGAAAAAATGTCAATCTAACATAGCTCCACGACATCAAAAGAGGAATCCATACGCTGGTAAAGAAAAAGATAGTCAATATCAAAGCCACCCCAAAAAAGAAGGAAAAAATCAATGCCATCTGCAGGTAAAAGTCACCAATAGGCCTAGGAAGAAGGCATGTCACAGTAGGAAAAACCAAAGTGGCAGGCGAGTGTTGAAAGATCAATAGCCACCTACAGCTGGTTGAGAAGAATAGGCCAAGAAGAGGAAAGCTCCCACTTTGGGGATGATGAACGTGAGTCAATTTTTTTAAAAAAAAAGGAATGTGCAACCTGTATATGGAGGTGGGGAGCTGTTTGGAAGTGGAGCTTGCAAAAAAAAACAAGGGAGTACACCCACACCAGTCAGAGAGATGCCAACAGTATTGTGGTAGTTTTTCCTATAGAAGATTTATCCCACATGAGCCATGTTGGGAAACTTTTGATAGTTTAAATATAATTCAATACACCATACAATGTGAATTGAAGAAGGGGCCTTTTGAAAGGCAAGGTTGTGGTGTGCGTAGGTGGGCCCAGATGATGTCAGTCACTTGGAGGCAATGTAAAATTTTGAATGGCCAAACACACAAAGAGGATGACATCAGCAATAACATGAGGTCACCAGAAAGTTGAAAAATTTGGCTAATCGCTATGGCGCTAGCCAAAAAATCTTAGAAACCCAGCTAGCAACTTAGTGAGTCTCCGAGAAAGTCAAAGAAGATGGCAAAGTTGTAAGGAAGGGTCCTGCTCGATTATCAAGGGCGAATCACAAAGTGACATGTGGCACTATTGTGCAGGCCCGAGCTAGTGAAGAATTGACAAGTGGCGATGTTGATTGGGTCTGAAGGGATATGAAGATGTTTTCAAAAGAAAATATATCTTTGATGTGCACATTTACGTTTAGTATGCAAAAAAATAAAATTTGATTTCAAATTATAAATTTTCTATAGTTTAAACTATAGAATATTTAAATTTTTCAATTTTATCCTTTTGTGTGCAAAGCTATGAACAGAGGACCGATCTTTAGAAGGCCATAACTGGAGTATTTTATAGGCAAAATGGGTGCTCCAATATACCATCAAAACTGGGAAGAGCTAAATTTTTCATTTCTAGAGTTACTTCTTGCACAGGTATTCATCAATTTGAGTTACAGGTCAATTTGTAAAATCCAGGGCATTGGTGGCAAAATAGGCTGAAATCATCATGAGGTATCAGAGTTTGTTTCAAGGCAGTTTTGAAGGCTTGGTAAATGTTTGGGTGTGAAGAAAATCAGTTTTAGAGTGTTTCCTTGGCTTTTAGAAGTCAAAATTTTAACTAATTTTCATTTTACTGTGAGTAAAAATCAGAATCAAATCAGTTATTTGTTCAATCATACATTTCAGATATTTGATTCTTTTGAAAACATAACTGATTAAAGATTTGATTCAGCATTTGAAGGAAAGATAAGAAAGATGGTTTTAACTTGCTAAGAAGGTTTTTTGGGTGGACAAGTGTCATGTTCAGATTCAATCTGGGAAATTTCTTCTTTCCTATATCTTTCATTCTTATTCTCATTTGTAGGTGGTTGACAGTTTGCTTTGGGTAATACCAGCAGGGTTCCAGTTCTACTGTTGAAACTAGGATTGTAGATGGTTTTACTTCCTGACTTTGAATTGAGCTCTAGCAGTGAAGGCCACACATCCACCTTCTACAGATTTTCATTTCATGTTATGCATTGTTATTCTGAAGTACTAGATATTGATGCTAGATCATATGAATTATCTTGAGTTTCATTTTGTGTTACCAATTACTGTATTTAATCTTTCCAAGGATAAATACAAAATGGGATTTACAGGAATTATCTGAGTTTTCTAATTTTGTCTCCTAATTCCTCATGTGTCATTAACTTTGTAATTGAATGGATAATGTTCATTTGGTTTAAGACATTTTGGATGAAGTGTGTATCAGATCTTTGTTGCTTTTGACTCAAGCAGTTAAGTAAATGCTTCATAGCTTTGATAGGGTTTCTGGGTGTATGAAGGGGATATTGCATAAGAATGGGATTAGGGAATTTCAGTTGATAAAATTGATTGTAATGCAAGCAAGTTAGGTCATCCTACTAGTAATGACTCTATGTTTTAATGGATAAGGCACTGATCACTAAATCAGATGCAAGCTAATATGAATGGCATTTGCACAAATCTTTTATTCAAATAAATTCAGCTTTTCATGTTATATAGTGGGCATAAAAGTTTAACCCTCACTTAGCTTGTGAATATTCTAGATTTGCATTTAGCTACTGCAAATCTATGTCATTTCATAAGTCTTTAGGAGAAATAAGGGGTTTTCATCTGCTTAATAGATTTAGGGATATGTTTTTGCACTTGTACGGTATCAATTGAATCTCAGGTCCACCCGCCTAGGTTTAGCAGAGATTGAAGAAGAAGAAGGGTCTAGCCTAATAGTTGGCCCGGTGTCTGAAGTGGCATGTTAAAAATGGGAGTTAGCTGCCCCTAGATGTGTCATATTCTCATGGGGATAATAGAAAATTGGTAACATTTTCAAACACCAACAAAGCCAACCTTGTTAAAGGTTACAAAACACATTGTTAGGTGTAACCCTATTAAGGGATTTAATCACTCTATTAGGAGTGGCCTTGTCAGAGATCTTGAGAACAATTCAATCGAATTGACACCTTGTTAGAGTATTTACAAATAGCTACTAAGCCAACTCTGTTAGGAGATTTAGATCACTGCTAATTTGGTTAAAGAGTAACAATGAGATGACCTAATTTGAAAGCAACTAAATTACTAATTTAGATCTCTATTCTATCTTGTACTTGATCCTTCTTGATTGAATATAGCTTTGCTTCTCCACAAGGATATTCTACTTATCCTTCAAATTTACTTCCTCTGCACATCACTAAATCTTCAATCACATCTTCATCTATTTCACTTGCACACTTTGAAATTACAACTTGACCTTATACTTATATCTTCCACTTTGTCAAGTCAGTTCAAATACAACATAGAATAATCAATATTCATCACCATAGTCAGCTAAAATTGTTGGAAATGATTGAAAAGATCATGAATGAAGAACAATGGAACTGGTAAAGAATGTTTTCAATCATTGTTTTGTCAGTGATGTCAAACTTGCTACTTGTAGGAATGATAATTGCTTAAGTGATCTAAGTACTATCAATTGGTTGATTGACAAGGATGTGGCAATCAATAAGATGTAACTAGAGCACCTAGAGAAAGGTTGAAGTTATGATGTTGTAAAGAAGTATATATATCAGCTAAGCCATTGATGAAATAGTGTATTGATGACATACTCTAAGACACAGAGAATGGACACACTAAGACACATCAAAGATGTAAGGTTTAACTAAGTCATTTGTAAAGCCTACCTAAGTTCATTTGAGAGAGCCAAGCAAGCTAGTTAGAGTTGAGTATATTCTTAATTGAAGTCGAGCAAGTTCAACTTTAGTGTGAGCCGAGTAAGTCTTCAAGTGCCGAGAAAAGTAGAAATGCTATAGGTGTCGAGCACCAATAAAACACCAATAGAAGCGGAGTAACATAGAAGGAGTTGAGCATCAGTAAACCAATAATGCCAAGTTGCTGCATTATTTGTTAAGTCAAAATATTTTCCAGATCAATGATGATAAGTTTGTTACATCAAATTTTGTGAATTAGTTGGATGATAAGGATGATGAGTAGATGTCGTAGAATTTTATGTAAACCATGGAAACCAATTCAAGGCGAATGCTAATGGATTTATCATGAAATTTTTGGAAGAAACAATTTGGAGGGAAAACAATACCATTTTCTCAAGATCAAGAGCACATATGTGTGAGAGGGAGTTGGTTAGAAGAGTGGTCGTGCAAAGAAGCCAAGAGAAGGCTAGTGTGAAGTGTCAAGAAGAGGACATAGTGAGGAGTAAGAATAGAGCATCAAGACTCTAAAGTTGATCAGGTGACCATAGAGTGCATTGGCATAATGAGTGGAAGAACTCAAGGAGATAGATCTTGAAGGGTGAACAAGTTGTCAGCACTGCAAGGAATAAAAGCCAAGCAAAGAAAGGAACTAAAGAGTGATCTAAAATCTGCAAGGTTAGAGTTGCAATCTGTATTAGGTCAAAATCTTTCTAATACTCTCTTACCATTGTATTATATATTGAAATCCTACATTGCTAGGTGGATAAGCCTCAAGAAAATGATAGAAGATCCCCAAGAGAAGGATAAGATATCCTTAGGAGAAGGATAAGAGATCCTTAGAGAGGGATAAAAGATTCTTTTGAGAAGGTGACTATAAATCCCATGGACTTGGGTGAGCCTGACAACTCTATGTAAATCCTTTAACAGGGTGACATTCTAAGTTGAATGTTCTTAAGTCCTCTAACAAGGCACACTCCTAATAGGGTGTAGAACTCCTTTAACAGGGTCACATTTAATAGCGTGTTGTAGCCTTTAACAGGGCAGATCATCATAAGTGGTTGAAATCAATTGTGTAGTTATTTTGTGGGTGTCATCCCCACCCCAGATTTACCCTCTTATTCCTAGAGGGTTTTTGGGTCATCAAAATCCTTTGTGTTATATGGTGTGATGCATGTTTATTTTTCATGATTGTTTAATGTTTAATTGCATGCATGATAAGAAAGTTAAAAAAAAGATAGTAGTTCTGATTCACCTCTATTTTACTAGAAATTTTGGATTGGACATTATTGGACCTTGGATAACTGATTCACCCCCCCTCTCAATTATTCTAAAGAATTCTAACAATTGGTATCAGAGCCCACTGCTGATTTGTTTCAAGGTACTAGTAATAAGAAGATTAAGATGTCCAAGAGAGAAGTTCCAAAACTAAACAAAGACAACTTTGTTGCATGGCAAAGTTTGATGAAGCTACACCTTAGATCAATAGGTGACTATGCACAGACCTCAATCATAGTTGATCATGTAGACCCTGCAGGACCCCTCACTGCAGATGACATGAGCAAGAAGAAGGAGGACAATCAAGCTATGTTAGATATTGCTTCAGCACTAAGCTATGTTGAGTATGATGACATCAAAGAATGTGGTACTGCACATTAGATGTGAGAAACACTATCAAGAATCTATTGAGGAGATGATAATGTTAAGAGAGCCAAAAGAGAGAGCCTAAGAGGAAAGTTTGATGACATGAAAATGGAAGAAGGAGAGAATGCTTCTCAATATGGTGCAAGGATGAAAGAAGTGATAAGTGCCATAAGAAGCCTAGGAGGATAGTTAGCAGAAGAAATAGTATGTAGAAAATACTTGAGAACTTTGCTTCCTATCTATGCTATAAGAGTATCAGCCATCCAAGAGCTAAGGTGTGTACCAGGCAATGCATTGTCATTTGAAGGAATAATTGGAAGACTCACTGCCTTTGAGCTATCCAAATTTGACAACTACAAGCCAAAAAACTTTGAATTTGCATTCAAAGTGGAGATGACAATAAAAGACAATGAGGAGGTGCAAACAAAGAAAAAGAGTGGAAAAGGAAAGTATGTATCTAGTGATAGCAGCACTGATGAAGATGATGTAGACCAATTGGAGGAATTATTAGCAAGAAGATTTCACAAAGGAAGAGGAAAATTCAAAGGTAAGCTGCCAATCATTTGTTTCAATTATAATGAAGTTGGTCACATTACAACTAGATGCACACAAAAGAAAAATTACAAGGATGGAGGAAACTTCAAGAAAAAGAAAGAGGACAACAAGGACTACAAAGGGTAAAGGAAAAAGATGCTACATTGTTGAAGAAGACTCTGATGAGAATGATGATGAAGTAGTCTATGTGGCTATGAAAGATGAATCAGATGAAGATGCAGCAATTGCCTTGGTAACCTACATGAACAAGAATGATAAATGGATCATAGAAAGTGGATGCTCTCATCACATGACTGGAGATAAAAGTAAGTTCATTTCCTTTATTCAATATGAAGGAAATAGTGTTAGATTTGGTAACAATGCACCATGTCAGATCAAAGGGAAAGGTAGTATCAAGCTTACTGAAAAGATATCATGTGATAATGCATACTATATTGAAGGCCTAATTTATAACTTGGTAAGTGTGTCATAGTTAGGCAACATAGGATGCAAGGTTGAATTTGAAAAAGGAGTTGCTAAGATTTATGATACTCAAGCAAGTCTAATAGGAAAAGGTGATTAGACTAGGAGTAATTTGTTTCACCTAGACATGGAAGATGCTTCTTGTTTCATTGTTCAAACTCATGATGTATGGTTATGGCACAAGAGGCTATGTCATGTAAATTTTGATAATCTGATAAGCATAAGCAAAATGAAGAAAGTTAGAGGTCTACCAAAGTTAAAGAAACCTGATAACACAATGTGCAAACAATGTCAACTAGGGAAGATGACCAAGTCAACTTTCAAAAGGAAGGCTTATACTTCTAATGAAGTATTAGAGCTACTTCATACAGACTTGTGTGGTGCTATTGAAGTGCAAAGCAACAAAGGTAACAAATACATAATGCTATTTATAGATGACAATTCAAGGATGATGACAGTCATGTTCCTAAAACAAAAATCAGATGCATTCCAAAAGTTCAAATGGTACTTGGCGTGAATTGAGAAAGAGACTGGGAAGAGCCTAAAATGTCTCAAATCTTATAGAGGAGGTGAATTCACATCAAGAGAATTTGAATAATTTTACAATGAAAGAGGAATCAAAAGGCAAATTTCAACACCTCAGATTCCACCTCAAAATGGTATAGCAGAAAGAAGGAATAGATCAGTTATTTACTATGCCAGGACTTTAATGATGGAGAAAAATGTTGCACTCAAGTATTGGAGAGAAGCTGTAAGTACTACAGTCTACACACTCAACAGAGTTCAAGTCAAGAAAGGTACAAATGCAACACCTTTTGAATTAACGTATGGGCATTCTGCTAATGTAAAACATTTCAAAATATTTGGATGCAAATGCTATATATATAAAGAGTCTAGAAATGGAAATTTTGATGCAAAGAGTGAGGAAGGCACATTTCTTGGTTATTCTACTAGAGGCAAAGCTTATAAATGCTTGAATGTTAGTACTAACAAAGTAGTAGAAAGCACAAATGTGAAATTTGATGAGCTTGCAGAAGTTCAAAGTGTTGAGAACACCAAGAAAGCAGAAGAATACAAGACCTTTTTATACTTTTATGAAGGTATACCTAATAATGGTGAAGTTGTAACTCAGAATGACAATCAGCAACAAAATCTAGTATCTGTCGAGTCACAGACTGTGAATGCTGAGCAACAGACACATTCAAAAGCCAAGCTATAGAATACAGAGAATGTTCATTCAAATTTTGAGAGCAGCCAAGATGAAGGAAATGAACAAATACCTGATGAAAATATGCACGAGGATTCAGATTCTGAAAGAGACAACATACAAACAAGGAAAGAACCAGTATTGGAAAAGTATGTAAGAAGAAATCATCTAACATATCAAATTATTTGAAACAAAGAGGTAGGACCAATGACAAGGAATAGACTCAGAAGTGAGACATGTTTTCTCAGAAAAATGGAACCAAAAATAGTAAGTGAAGCCATAAAAGATGATGACTGGTACAATGCTATGAAAGAAGAAATAGAACAAATTGAAAAGAACAAGACAGGGACCTTAGTCTCAAGACCAGCTGACAAGAATGTAATTGGAACCAAGTGGATGTTTAGAAACAAGTTAGATGAGAATGGTGAAATCACAAGGAACAAGGCAAGACTAGTCTGTAAGGGGTATGCACAAGAAGAAGGACTAGACTATGGAGAAACTTTTGCTGCAGTTGCCAGAATGGAAGGAGTAAGGACCTTACTGGCATATGCAGCCTTCAAAGAATTTAAAGCCTATCAAATGGATGTTAATTTTGCATTTCTAAATTGTATACTTGAAGAGGAAGTCTACATAGAGCAAACAAAAGGATTTGTTGATGAAAATAACAAAAATAAGGTATGTAAATTGCATAAAGCTCTATATGGATTAAAGCAAGCACCTAGAGCTTGGTATGAGAGACTTCACAAGTATCTAGTGCAAATAGGATTTGAAAGAACTGATGATAATAGAAATATGTACATCAAATTAGAAGAAGGTAAGGATATCCTTGTTTCTGAAATCTTTGTGGATGACATAGTTTTTGGAGGAAATGAAGCACTTTGCAGAATTTTTGCTGTAAAAATGAAAAGTGAGTTTGAAATGTCTATGTTTGGAGAAATCAATTTCTTTGTTGGATTGCAAGTACATCAACTAAAATATGGTATATTCATGACACAATCTAAGTACATCAAAGAGATACTCAGGACATTTGGATTGGAAGACTCCAAACTACTTAGCACACCAATGGCAAGAAGACATAAGCTATCCAAAAATGATGAATCAGCTGAAGTCAATCAAACAATGTACAGATCCATGATTGGAAAACTACAATATGCTGTACATAGCAGACTAGATATAGCATTAGTAGTTGGAATAGTAGCTAGATTCTCTGCTAATCCTAAAGAAAATCATCTCATGGAAGTAAAAAGGATAATGAGGTATCTCAAAGGAACTAATAATTTTGCCCTAAATTACAAAAAGAATGAGAAGTTTGAGCTCAATGCATACACAAACGCAGATTGGGGAGGCAACATTGATGACAGGAAAACACACGTGGAGGAGCATTATTCCAAGATACTAGTCTTTTACCAAGAAACACCACTAGTGTTTTTTCTATTATCAAGACTTCTTGCCCAATCAACATCAGTAAATAATTTCAAGTCCAAATTGCCTCTAAGTTTATACCATAAACCATAGTCTTCAATACCTTTTAGTTATCTCATGATTCTCTTGATTGCCACCATGTGATTTTCCTTAGGATTTGTAGAGAATATTTCCACTATTCCAACTGCTAGAGCAATATCAAGCCTTGTGTGTACTACATACTACAATTTTCAAATCATTGATCTATAAATGGTCTTATCTACTTCTTTGGAATCATCATTTTTGGAGAGCTTATGTCCAGTAGACATAGGTGTTCCAACTAGTCTTGAATCTTCCATTCCAATTTTTTTCAATATCTCCTTGATATACTTAGATTGAGTGATGTAGATACCATTCTTATTCTGTTGTATTTGTAGTCCAATGAAGAATTTTATTTAACCAAACATGGACATCTCAAATTCTTTACTCATTTCTTCTAAGAATTATTTGCATAAGTCATCATTTCCTATAAATAGAGTATCATCAACAAATATTTTTTGAAAACCAATCTGATCCTTCTTTGATATATAGACTACTATTATCATTAGTCCTTTGAAAACCAATCTGTACCATAATGAAAACCAATCTGTACCAAGTAATAATGGAGTCTTACATACCAAGCTCTAGGAGCTTGCTTGAGACCATATAAAGCTTTGTGTAATTTGCAAACCATGTCTCTTTTTCTAGGATCTACAAAATATTTTGATTGATTAATGTAGACTTCCTCATCAAGAATTCCATTCAAGAATGTAGATTTGATATCCATTCGATATACTTTAAATCTTCTATGTGTTGTATATGCTAGTAAAGTTCTAACTCCTTTTAGTCTTTCTACAAGAGCTAAATTCTCATCATAATCAATACCTTCTTCTTGAGAATAACTTTTGCATAATAGCCTTGCTTTCTTTCTTGATACTTTTCCATCTTCATTTAGCTTATTTCTAAATACCCATTTTGTACAAATTACATTTTTATCCTTGGGTCTACAAAAAAGAGTCCAAGTTTTATAATTTTCTATCTATTCTATCTCTTCATTCATTGCTTCAATCCAACTTTCATTTTCTAGAGCATCCTTAACACTTCTAGGTTCAAATTCAACAAGTAAACATGTACCTTCTAATTTTCTTCTTGTCATTGTTCCACCTAATTTGTCTCCAATGATCTAATCATGTGAATGATGCCTTATGACATATCTTGCTAATATAGGCTCCCTATATTTCAATTTCAACATTAGGTCCTTCTGTATATGACTTAGGTCCATTAGGCTCGATTTGAACTAGCTTGGTAGCCTCTGATTATGACTTAGATCCTTGTAGCTTGGGTTGCATTGTTTGCAACTTAGTAACTATTGGAGTTTCTAGGGACTCAGGAGATGAAGCTTCTTTTATTTCAAATAGATTTGGTAGGGTAATAGGTTCATAGTAAGGAAATCTTCTATAATCTTTAGGTTTCTTGTTGCTTTCTTCTTCACTCTTTTTAACAAATTCATCAATTCTAACATGTGCACTTTCTATTATCTTGTGAGTAGAAAAATTCAAACAGCTGTATGCTTTACTTTTGTAGGAGTATCCTAGAAATATTCCTTGATCACCTTTTACATCAAGTTTTCCTTTTTTACATTCTTTTAATATATAACATTTGCTGCCAAATACTTTCAAGTAACTTACATTAGGTTTGTAGCCATACCATAGTTGATAAGGTGTCTTGTTTGAATCTTTCTTCAACTCAACTCTGTTTAAGTTATGAACTACAATGTTGATAGCTTCCTTCTAGTATTTGAGAGCAACATTCTTTTCAATTATTAGTGTTCTTGCACAATCCATGATAGATCTATTTCTTCTTTCTTCTATACCATTCTGCTATGGGGTACTAGGGGCTGATACTTGTCTTTTGATTCCTTTTTCAATTCATAAATTATTAAATTCATGGGAGATGAATTCACCACTTCTATTTGATCTTAAGCATTTTAGCTTCTTTCTAGTTTCTTTTTGTACTCTTGCCAGATACCACTTGAATTTTTGAAAGCCTTTTGATTTTTCTCTTAGATACATTATTGTCATCATTCTAGAGTATTTGTCAAAAAAGAGAATGAATTTTTTTTATCCACTATAGCTTTCTATTCCAATAGGTCCACTTAAATCTTTATGAACAATTTCCAAAACTTCTTTTGACTAATTTTTTTTTCTCTTGAAGCTAGTCTTTCCCATTTTACAAATTTGGCAATTCTTGCATAGACCCATGTCAGGCTTCTTCAAACTAGGAATACTTCTTGCTCTTCTATGTTTTCTTATCTTAACTAGATTATCAAAATTCACATGACATAGCCTTTTGTGCTATAACCAACTTTCCTCTACTTGAGCAATAAAATATGAACAATCATTGAGATCAAGATAAAATAGATTACCTTTTTTTTGCTTGCAAGATCCAACCAAATTTCCTTTCCTATCTAGTAGTTTGGCCTATCCATTCATGAATTCTACCTTATATCCAATGTTATTTAGTTGTGCCACACTTAGTAGATTATTCTTTTGTCCTTCAACCCAATAAGCATTGTCACATACAAGTTCTTTAGTCAACAAGATACACCATTTTCCTTTTATGTTACAAGGTTCATTGTTTCCGAATCTTACACTACCTCCATCATAATATTCCATATGCTCAAATTTTATTTTGTCTCCAATCATATGACATGAGCAGCCACTATCAATAATCCATATATCATTTTTTCTAACATGAGAAATAAGTGTCATCTTATCTGCTTCATCATTTGATTCATCCTTCACAACAATATATACCATTTCATCTTCACTATTATCAAAATCTTTAGCTATAAAACAAGATTTCCTACCTTTGTCCTTGAGGCTCTTGTAGTTCTTGGAGTCCTTCTTGCCTTTATGCTTATTACTTTTCTTCTCACCCTTGATTTCATTGTTTAGACACCTAGCAGCAATGTGACTAATTTCTTCACAAGAAAAGCATATTAGAGGAACTTTACCTTTGTACTTTCCTCTTCCTTTGGAATACTTCCTTGCAAGCAAGGCTTCAACAACTTCAAGATCATTGTCTAAAATTTCTTCTAATGATCCATCTTCTCCAATTTTTTATTTTGACTAAATTTTGACATTTTACCCTTTTCTTTAAGTGAGAGTTTAGCTTTAAATGCAAATTCAGTATTCTTTGAAGCAAGAGCATAGTTATCATAATTGTTTAACTCAAAAGCTATTAACCTTCCAACTGGAGCATCCAATCCTATTTTATTACTTGGAACACATCTTATTTCCTAAATAGTAGATTATCTAATTGCATAAATAGGAAGAAGATTTCTAACCACTTTACATACAATAGTTTCCTCCTTGATGTCTCCTCCAGATGCTTTGATTGCACTTACACTGGCCTTGATCCTTTCCACATATTTTTCAATATTTTCATCTTCTCTCATTCTTATTTGATCAAATTGTCCTCAAAGATTTTCTACTTTGGTTCTTCTTATACTGTCACCTCCTCCATAGATATCTTTTAGTTTGTTCAACATTTCAAAAGTAGTTTTACAATCTTTTATCTCATCAAATTCAACATAACTAAGAGAATATGCAATATCAATCATCATGATATTATGATTCTTCTTTTCAACAATGTCTTCAACTGATAAAGTTCTAGTGGGAGTCTTATATTAATCATCAAGATACTTGCAACCTATATCAGTGATGGTAGCCATATGTAGTCTCATAATTCCTTGCCATGCTAAAAAAATCTATATTCAGCTTGGGAATCTCTCTTTTATAAAACATCCTGATCTTTAGCTTAGGTCCTTGAAACCTTTTTTGCAAGTAACAAAAACTTTCATACCAATTGTTGGAAATATAAGATGAGAAGCTAAGAGGGGAGGGGTGAATTAGTTACTACAAAAATAAATCCCAAATCCCTTAGATGTTAATATAAAATTCAAACAAATAACTGAATACTGCTGAAGTTTGGTAAACACATAGAATGTTGTAGCTCGGTAATAACTAGATTAGCTTAGTAAATGATTAACACATAGATCATTAGATGTTATCTATGATTACCATTACTTTACCTTAGTTGCAAACACATAAAAGAAAACAACACAAATACATTTGACACCAGGATTTAACATGGAAACCCAATTTGGGAAAAACCATCAATAGCAAGTAGTTACTAATTTTTACTCTTCTGAAGTGAGCCCTATTAGGAGCCAACCTTGTTAAAGGTTACAAAACACACTGTTAGGTGTGACCTTATTAAAGGATTTAATCACCCTATTAGGGTTGGCCTTGTTAGAGGTCTTGAGAATAATTCAATGGAACTACCACCTTGTTAGAGGATTTGCAAATAGCTATTAAGCCAACTCTATTAGGAGATTTAGATCACTACTACAATGGTTAGAGAGTAATAATGAATGCAACTAAATTATTAATTTTAGATCTCTATTCTAGCTTGTACTTGATCCTTCCTAATCAAATATAGCTTTGCTACTCCATAAGGATATTCTACTTATCCTTCAAATTTGCTTCCTCTGCTCATCATTAAATCTTCAATCACATCTTCATCTCTTTCACTTGCACACTTTACAATCACAAATTGACCTTATATCTTCCACTTTGTCAAGTTGGCTCAAAAAAAACTTAGAATAATCAATATTTATCACCTTCATCAGCTAGAATCAATAGATAAATGAAATAAGCTTAGTACCAAAAAAAATAAAAAAATCTTCTATTAGCTGACCTAGCTTGGTAGAAACTAACTTTGAAACTATTTCCTTTGTTAACTAACATAAGCTTTGTTAACATTGCAAACTCATAAAAAATCCTTTGGCAAATGAGTGAGCTCAGTTAGCACTGGTTCCATCCAAATTTTCTTTTTTACACAAGTGAGCTTGGTTAACACTCATTTTCAGCAACTTTTCCTTTGACACCTGAGTGAACTTAGTAGACACTGCTTTCTAAACTAGGCAAACATGAGAATGCTTGATATACACTGCGAACTATCTTCACTATCTTAGTGAGCTCGACATATACTAACTACTAATAATATGACATTTGTGTAACATCAAAGACAACACATAATTAGCCAATTTTATCCAACAAACATGATGTATTGATAATCTGCTTAAGGTTAAAAAGGCCGGTTACACTATGAAAGTTTAGAACAACAAGATAAACAAAGTTTGTTTGCCAAGCTTGACTAAGTGGATAGTAGGTGCCAAGAAAAGTTAGTGCAAGTAAAGTAGAAAATTAGTTGAAGTCGATTAAAATCTTATTCTAGTGTATGTTGAGTAAAATAGTGGATGCCGAGTAAAGTTTACTTGATGTCGACTACAAATAAACTTTAGTTCATGCTGAGTGATTTTACAGAGGATTTCAAGCAATACAGTATGTGTTGAGCATTAGAAGCCAGATAATGTCAAGTGGCTACACTATTTGAAAGATCATGAATTTGATGAATCTAAGTTGATAAGTTTGTTTTCTTGGATTGTGTGAACTAGGTGGAAGATAAGATTAATGAGCTACTGGCACATAATTCAAGGTAAACCATTTTCAGGTGAATTCAAAGAGGATTCAAGGAAAAGTTTCTATAAGAGATATAAAATATGGGGTAGATTCATTGTATCCTACCTAATCTATCCTAATCCTACCTAATCTATCCTAATCCTAAATTGGGCAATGTAGAATGAGCAGCAAAAGATCTTAATTTATTGTTTATCGGAATGGCTGATCAGAAGAAAAAGTTGTCATGTGCGAGAACCTAAGGAAGACAATGAGTCAAAGGTTTTGCTTCATCAAGTGACCTAAGAGAATATTTTGCATTGGTATGTTAAGCAAGAAGGCTTAAGGGTATGAATGCTTGAAGGGTGAACAAGCTATCAGAGCTAAAATGTGTGAAGGCCAAGTAGAATGGAGGACTCAAACAAAGATCTATAATCTACAAATGGAGTTGTAAGTTGTTATTAGATGAAGCCTTACTATTACTCTCTAATGATTATTTCTATCTAGGGTAAATCCTTTGGACTAAGGTTTACCTAACAGTCATTTGTAAATCTTTTAACTAGGTGACATTCCAAATGAATGGTCTAAAGTCCTTTAACAAGTTCTCACTCCTAACAATGTGATTGAAATCCTTTAACAGGGTCACATTTAATAGTTTGTATTGTAACCTTTAACAATGATAGCCTTTCACAAGGCATCACTTCAGACGAGTGAAAAAGAGTAGCATTTTATTGATGGTTTTTCCCAAATTGAGTTTCTACATAAATCATCATGGCAAGTATGTTATTGAATATGTTATGTTTCATGTTTACATTTTTGCAAGTTGATTTAATAGTAACCTACAAGATTTAAGTGATTGCATAATCTTATGGATGCTTGCATGAAGATTAATTTTTTATGGGTTGTCTAAGATGTGAAAAGTTTTATTTATACATTTGGACCTTGGATTACTGATTCACCTTGCCCCCTCTTAGTCATTCTAAAGTATTCCAACAACCATTTCCTAAGGATACATTATTGTATCTAAGAGTTAAGCTAGGGGTTACTCCCCTATCTAAAGTTCACTAAGTAGAGTTTAATGATGCATCAACTAAGCATTTGAAGATCAGTCAGGGTTGATGCAATATTGTAAGAGTAGATTGCATATCAATTAGTACATTAGGTACATGGAAATTCCATTGAATGTTAGTATTGAGATGTCAAAGAGGAAGATTTTCTTGTCAATATGTATGTTAATATGAAATTTTGTGATTGTTAAACATAAAGAGTTTGTTGTTAAATCAATTGAAGAGTAAATATAGACAGCTTGTTGACAGAAGGAGAAACTACAATCAGAGTAATCAAAGAATCATTCCAAATGGAGAGGTTGATGTCAAAGGGAGTTCACACTAATACAGAGAGTTCTAATGAATGATACTTAGAATCAAACTAATGATATTATCCTTACTTTTATTTTTTTCTAAAATTTCATTGTAATATGACGTCTTCTGTCACCATCAATGCCAAAGAGGGAGATTGTTGGAAAAAAAATCAATTGTACATTGTCTTTGATGTAACACAAAATATCATGTCTTTGCTAGTCAGTATCTATTGAGCTCACTTGGGAAATGAAGATAATTTCAAGTGTATGCCAAGCATTCTAGAGTTTACCAAGTTTAGTGTTAGTATCTACCGAGTTCACTCAAGCACCAAAGAGAAGTTGGCATGGAACTAGTGTTAACCAAGCTCACTCAATTATCAAAGGGAATTTAGTTCAAGATGTAGTGTTAATTGAGTTTACTTGGTAAACAAAGAAAATCCTTTTCTAAGTTACTGTGGACCAAGTTGGGTCAACTAATGAAGGATTTTTCTATATCAGTATATTGAGTTTGTTGGAATAATTTGTTTGTTCTAGCCAGCTCAAGGGTTGATTATTAAATATTTCTAAGTATGTTAAAGTCGACTTGATAAGGTAATTCATATAAATATAAGGTCAATTTGAGGATTGAATGTGAGAATGTGTGGAATAGAAGAAAATGAATAAAGGAAGTGAATTGGAAGGATAAGCATAGTATCCTTTTTGACTGAGGTGCAAAGAATATTGTGATCAAGGAGGATCAAGTAATCAAGCTAGACTGAAGATCTAAAATTAGCAATTTAGTTGCATCAAAAATTAGGTCAAGTCATTGTTACTCTCTAATAATTGTAGTAGTGATTCAAATCTTCTAATAGAGTTAGCTTAACGACTATTTTCCAAATCCTCTAACAAGGTGGTATTTCTAGATTGAAGTTTTTAAAGACTTATACAAGGCCACTCCTAAAAGGTTGACCTAAATCCTTTAATAGTTCCATACCTTATGATTTTTTTTGTAACCTTTAATAGGGTTGGCTCCTAATAGTGCTCACTTTAGAGGAGTGAAAACCAGTAACTAGTTGCAGTTGGTGGTTTTTCCAAATTGGGTTTCCATGTTAAATCTTGGTGTCTCATGTGTTCATGTTATTTTCTTTATGTTTATATAACTAAAGTTAATTAAGGTTAATTACACTTAATATCTTAATATTTTGATGTTTAGTTTTAACAAAGTAATAGTTCATATACTAAGTATTAAATGAGTGTTTATTGAGTCACAATCATTCTTAGTGTAAATTGAGTTACTTTGTTAAATGAGTGATTTAGTCCTAGCCAAGTTATAATATTATTTAGCAAAGTTTGGTTTTGTTCTGTACTAACATCTTAAGGGACTGAGATTTTTTTTGGTGGTAATCGATTCACCCCTCCCCTCTCAATTACTCTTACATTTCCAATAGGAAGATGGTTGTGTGAATGGCTAATTAGGCAAGTTGCAAAAAATCAAGGCATCATTAGCAAGTAGTTTCATTAATTTGATAAGGGAATCAACTTTCAAAGTAGGATGATCAAAATTGGCATGTCCATCCTTATGATAGATGTTTCTATCTTAGAATAGAAAATTACCTCAAAAAATAAGTGACAAATTATTAAATATATGGAAAATCAGAAGAACATTCACATACAATATTTTTCAAGGAAAAAATAAAAAAAATAAAAAATAGAATTATGTGGAAATAACCATGAGCTATGTGGCTCCACATTGTGGCTATTCCACTGTCTAGTAATGGAAACTCTTCACATTAAATATGAGGATCTTGAAATTAAAAAAGATAACTATCAGAGATCTATATTTATGTTTTAGTGATAACAAATATACAGTCTAATTTTAAGAAAAATAATAGTCTTAAATGTATATGATTAAATAAAATAAACAATAGTACTAGTTGTAGCTGTATAAATCTTGTATTATTGAATATGTTAAATAACATGTTCAATAAAACAAGTATAAAGTAACATAAATGGATCATCTGCTTGATCCTATTATGACTTAATGCGAATGCATCTGATCATTACCTAGATGATATTATTCACAAGATCTTTACTCAATCACCAAGAGATAATATAATATGTAAGTACATATTTCTACATACTTAGTTTGGTATGAATAATTTCAATTGAATGAAAGGATCATTGCTTGTGTGAATTCAAGACATGAATTGTTAATTTAATTTAGCACATGTACTATGTAAGTGTGTGTGTATATACATGCAAAGTAGTTCACATAGTGAATTGATATATACATACATGCACATATACATGCAATCATCATAATTAGTTATACTTGAATCTGACAAAAGCTATTATATATGAAAAAGGGATACATGTTCAGAAGGGAAGAAAGGAACATTTACATAGGTACCTCTTCTCCCCCTAAAGAAAATTATAGAGCAAGGGCATGAAGATCATAAGGGCATGACACATAAATGAAATGCAGTGATCACAAGGGAACAACAACAAAATCCTAGATCTCGATTGATATCCACCAATGTTTAGAGCTCTCCACCCTCATTTGTAGCTCTCCACAATCAATCAAAATAGATGGGGAATTATCAATATCAAATTTTCTTTTCTTTTTTGTCTATTATCCATAATCCACAATCCACAAGATCTCTCTCTCTCTATATATATACATACATAAATAATTAGACACATAGATATGCTACATGTATATGCAAAACTGGGGGCCTTTGATCCTCAGACACACTTCAACATAGTCCTTACCTACAAGATCATCCTTTAATAAACATTGGATTGTTTATCTAAAAGATCAAATAGAATGACCTATTGCTTTCTAACTAGAAGGATTTTGCCTATTTTCTCTTAGACCAAGAAGTGGGCAATTGGACCTTTTAGTATGAAGGATTTTATGCAACTATATGATCATGAAATTAATATAAATGAGAAATGTAGCTTAATCTAAGAATAAGAATAAGTGTTTAACCTATATGTATGCACTATATTAAACTAGATGATATTGATACTATGAAATGAAAGGCCATGAGAACATAGAACAAGTGTGTATGCAATTAGACAACAATTCGATGCAATTCAAATTTTCAACCTTTGTAATGAGGGATTAGAAGTCTCTTAAATAGAATTCCCAAAGTCCACCAATGGTCAAAATTAGAAATGAGGTTCAGTTAGAATGGAAAGTTTCCTTGTGAAAAGGAAGTTAACTGATTTCTTTTGAGTGGAATAAGGAATTAATTGATTTCTCTCCTTTTTTGATTTCAGTTAACTAAGAGTTTCCATTTCTGAATTGAAGAGAGAATATTGGAGAAGATATTTGATTTAAAGAATTTAAATATGACCTCATAATTGAGTATTCTAAATTGAATAATTAAATTCAACAATTAGAATAAGAATATTTAATTAAATCAAATATATTTAATTACTCATGTATATTAGCTAAAAGGGGTGAATTTAATTTAATTAAAGTACTAGGACTTATAGTTAAATTAATTTAATTAAAAGGTTAATTTAGCCAATTCAATGAATATTTATGAATTAATTAAAGTAAATGATTAATACAGATTATTGATTTTCTACATTTAACACTTAGGTCAAGTAGAGATTATCAGAATTAGAATTGCCTAGTGACATAGGACTTTAGGGTCGATCAAATAGACCAAAATTGGTTAACATGGCAATGAGCCAATTTTGGAGTATTAAATTTTTCCCTTCTTTGAATTAATGTGTGAGAAACACATTCAATTCAAAGAAAATCAAAAAGCATGATGCAAAAATCAAGGAATGAGATTATTCTACAATTTTATGACATAAAAACCCATCAATAAACTTTTAAAGATTATCTCCAGAATGGAGCTTAACTTTAAGGAATCTAGATAGAACACCTAGATACCTAGATTGATAAGCTTTTAAAGATTGTATCCAAAATGAAACTTAATCTTAAGGAATCCAGATAGAGCACCTAGATACCTAGATAGACAAGCTTTTAAAGATTATCTCTAGAATGGAGCCTAAGCTTAAAGAATCTAGATAGAACACCTAGATACCTAGATAGAAAAGCTTTTAAAGATTATCTCCAGAATGAAGCTTAACCTTAAGGAATCTAGATAGAACACCTAGATACCTAGATAGACAAGCTTTTAAATATTATTCTAGAATGGAGCTTAACCTTAAGGAATCTAGATAGAACACCTAGATACTTAGATAGACAAGCTTTTAGAGATTATCTCCAGAATAGAGCTTAATCTTAAGGAATCAAGATAGAACACCTAGATACCTAGATTGACAACATTTTAAAGATTATCTCTAGAATGGAGCTTAATCTTAAGGAATCTAGATAGAACACCTAGATACCTAAGCATAAAGGATAAACAGATCCAATCATGAGCCATAGAATCATCCCTAGAACAAGGCTTGATCCTCAGGAGTTAGGGTTTGGACTATCATGATACTTGTCCATAAAACTTTGATAAAGATTGCTATAAGATGTGATTAGCTAATAAAAAGATGAGATAGATGACAAATGATACCAGATAGAGGGAAACAAGATACCCCTAGTGATGAGATGCCCCCAGTGATGAGGACATAAAATTTAGATTGAATTGAAATTTAGATTCAATGATGTAATCATCTTGCCCCCCTTGGGAGAAAAATTGAAAGATGACACACCAAAAATGTGATACATAGTATAATATGAAATATAGAAAAAATCTATAGTTGAAAAGATCAACAAAGAGAGCAGAACAATAAGAAGAAAATTTGGAGTCAATTTGAAGTGATTTCAAGGTCTAGAAGACCAAGTATGACCAAAAGTTGACCAAAGTTGAATTTTTCCAAGAAAATTTAAAGATTATTAGGAAAATATGACATGAAAATATGCCAAAATTCAAAAAGTATCAAAATAATTGGACTACACAAGTGTTCGATCACGTCAGTCCCGAAATTTTAAAAGGTGATTTTAAGCTATGTAAGTGTGTTTGATTTGAATTTGATCCTAAAAATGGATCTAGAGTGGTCCAATTAGCTAGGGGGTGATTTTTGTGTAAATCAGAGCACTTTAAAAAAATTTACTTCAAAACCTATATAACTGCCCAAAGGATCATTTCCAAATCATTTGCACTTTTGTCTTTAGTGAATAGGAGAGCTCCAAAGCAAAAATGGTGGTCTTCGTGTCTTCTCATCATTTTGAGCACTCCTGTTGACACAGTTGGTCGACAGACTATGAACCTCCACTAAGTAATCGATAATCTTGCTTCGTATTTAGTTTTCTATGCACTTAAAGGCATTTTAAGCATGATTTAAGGGTTTTTAATTTTTTTCCTATTAGTTCACGTGCAAGGATCTTGTTCTTTGTGCAGGGCCAGTCTTTCCTTGTACAAAGATTCATTAGCCTAATGTTTCTTTGTGCACCTTGGTGAGGTTTCTAATGAGGGAGATACTCACATATCACATGAAGTGCACATATTGTTGGGCATTTCTTGCTTATGGTTTGTTGCTTCTCACATGAAGACCCACTTTCTCATGCTAAGATGTCAAATCTCATGTGAGAAAGTGCACACTTGAATGAAAAACTAGTGTCTTTTGCAACATTTAAGTTCAAATTTTAGTTATTTTGTCTTACTGTTTGAGTAAGAACTAATAATTTGGCTATTGTCATTGGTTGTGTGTGCAAGTTATCTTCGATGACATCAGATTTAGGTCCCACTAGCCACCACATGAAGCTCTATTGTGGAGTCTCGATGATGCCGACATGGCACATATAAATAGACTTGGGCTATCTCATCTATGTTAGATCCCAATAGTGCTAGTGAATCATGACTTACTGACTACATTGGTGGAGCATTTCCATTTGGAAATAAACACCTTCCACTTGCCCTAGGGAGAGATGATTGTAACTCTTGTGGATATATACAGGATCCTACACATACCCTTCCATGGGCTGAGGGGAGTCTAGGATTTAGTACCGAGAGCAAGTACAGAGGGGCTACGTGGCATCTTCCATTAGGATTTGATCATGAGTCAGGCCATCACATGGGATGAGCTTGTCAACACTTATGGCCCCACACATAGATTAGCTTTAGTTTTGGCATCTTTAATAGTTGTTTCTTGATGTCAGATAGAGGGCAACATGGATTGGAGTGTTGTTGGGGTTAGATGCTCTAGAGAGATTTAGGTGGGATCAATGCATTCTTGCGTACATGTTCCATGAGATGCACGAGATCATATACCATGAGTGGAAGAGTTTGGCTATCAGCATATATGTGCTACAGATCTGGGCATGGGAGTACCTACTAGTTGTGAGTCCCATTTTTTAGGATGAGAGATAGCCCATGGAGCCATACATTTGCAGATATAAGGGCCAGCCTACCCAAAAAACTTTGGGGAAGAATGAGAATTGGAGGGCACATCTCAATGACCTAGTATCCATCATATGGTAGCCCTAGAGAGAGACCACTAATACATTTGACATCGATTTATGACAACCAAGTGTCACAATTACGACCGCAATGTGTCGCCATTGCGATAGTAATAGACGTCGTTGTTTTTTAGTCTAAAATTACGATGTTTATCCTATGCCATCACAATTGTGACTCCTATCTGTTGCTATGAAACCACTTTACTATGGCACGAATACCGTCGCAATGCTTGCGGCGTACATCTCAATTGCGATGTCCACCCCAAGCATTGCAAAAGGGTAGCGACGACATCTGGCGACAGGGTTGCTGTTGCGACGACCATTCCAATTCTTTCTTTTAACGTCATAATTGTGACATCCATGGGAAATTGCGATAGGCGTCAGCATCTGGCGATGGTAGTTGGCATCATCGCCATAGTGGCCACATCGCAATGCTTGGGGTAGACGTTGCAATTGCGAGGTACGCTGCAAGCATTGCAATAGTGCCACTATGGCTACGATGTAAGGACCGTCGCAATGGTTTTGTGGACATCACAATTGCAACATCCACGACAAGCATTGCAACAGGGCCACTATGGTGGCGACGCCAACTGTCATCGCCACCACAATGACCCCACCACAAGCATATTCAGCCTGTTGCTTCAACCACAAAAATTAGAAATGTGGTACTTTTGGCTAGAAATACATTTAGTTTCTTGACTATATTTATGCAACCTATGTGGATGCATAGATTTTACACATGAACCATTCATTTCCCTTCCCTTATAGAGAAAAGTACCATTTTTGCCTCCCTTCAAAAAGGAACATATAAAGATTCATTAGGACTAAAAGTAATTTTCTCAAAAACAAACATATACACTGTAGCATTAATACAAAAAACAAGCACCTGAAATAAGGAACCATCATCCAGGGATAGGAGCTTAGCAGCCTCTCTCTCATTATCTATAGAATTGTGGACCACACTACCATTCTCTAGATGCTCACCAGCTACAAGTTTACCATTTGAATCATTTTTTGGAAGTTTAGTAGCATGATATCGAGTAATAATACCTGTAAAACCATTTGTAGAATGTTTGACATTCTCATGATCTATTACCATTAATTTTTTAATAAGCTTCAAAATTTCTACCAATATAGTTCTCATTATCATTGCTCACATCATAGTTTCGAGAATGTCTAACAACCATACTATTAAAATTACCCAGAGAATCAGTTCCCTTTATTTCAGATTCCTGCTTCTTAACATTATTACTTGACCGATTCGATGTGCATCCATTACTTATGGTATGACTTGACTAGAAGACATTATTCATTTTAATACCATTGGTTCTTGGAGGTACCATCTGTAATGTAGCATCATGATCTACTGATGATCTGGATTTATTGCATGACTGGCCAGAACTTGTGTTCTTTTCTAGACTTTCTGAAATGAAATTGACATTTGAAAAATTTTCTACCTATTGGGGTATCTTGTTTACACCTACAACACTAAAAGAGATTGCTATCGTTTGGAAAGAATGCATGTTTTCTATCACCTGGGGGGCATATGAATCTTGTAAGTGGTTTTCCTTTGGATTTCAAATGTTCAATGACACCCTCTTCTTTAGTTTAGAGCCATTATACTGAGATTAAGACCCACCTACCGTTTGAATGCTAGTTTTCTTATCTCGTATATAGAATAGCATGTAAGCTTTCTGGGAAAGCACACTTTTCTCATTGATTGAATAGACCTAGAGTAAAAAATGTCATAAGAATAACTTCAATCAGTCTAAGAAACTTCAGTATAATTAGTGTTACCATATAAAGAAAAGGTTCTACATAAAATTGTAGTTCTTTTGTTTATTCTGTTATACGCAAATTATAATGAGCTTGCTCCACAAAATTAAACATGTCTTCACAATTTTAGCAAATGTATACCCGATTATCATCTAAAGCATGCCAGATGCTTGTGGATGAACGAATAAAGCAGAAATAATGACCAGAATGTGTGCTCCAGCCATCATGAACAAGAACACCATAAAGAGTATACTTAAAATTGCCCTCCTGTGATTGATTAATAGACAGAGAAACTAGAATATCATTCAAATGTGCAAAATTTATTATAAAACCAGTAGATATTACAAAAACTATATTATTAGATTCCACTGAAAATGTGATCCACCGGAAAATAATATTGTAAGGGCTACTTACATGTGAATTGCTAACAAATGGTTTGAGATCCAACGTACAACCAAAGTCTACTTTTTGGTCAAATTTTCCTCCAGATCCAACTACAATGAAGCACTTGAGATGAATTGCAAGAACACGTGGTGCTTTATAAATTTTGAGTTTTTCCAGAGCCTTCACTTTTACTATGCATCATTCACATTGATATCTTTTCACACCCCCATCTAACTGCTCCACTGTCATGTAATGCAATAACGCCTTCAATAAGGAATCTGCTCGAATGATCTCTAGGCTCAAATCTATGAAAGGATCAAATTTATTTGAGCAATAAGAACATTGTGTGCACTTCACCTACAAGCTAGATTGAAGCAATTGTTAATGAATAAAATAATTTTCTAAGACTATAACCTAGAGTTCCCAGCATAAAAATAATTTTGAAAGGTTTAAGTGACTCAAAAAAGTAGAAATAATGACCAGAATGTGTGCTCCAGCCATCATGAAAAAGAACACCATAAAGAGTGTACTTAAAATTGCCCTTCTGTGATTGATCAATAGACAGAGAAACTAGAATATCATTCAAATGTGCAAAATTTATTATAAAAATAGTAGATATTACAAAAACTATATTATTAGATTCCACTTAAAATGTGATCCACTGGCAAATAATATTGTAAGGGCTACTTACATGTGAACTACTAACAAATGGTTTGAGATCCAACGTACAACCAAAGTCTACTTTTTTGTCAATTTTTCCTCTAGATCCAACTACACTAAAGCACTTAAGATGAATTGCAAGAACATGTGGTGCTTTATCAATTTTGAGTTGTTCTAGAGCCTTCACTTTTACTTTGCATCATTCACATTGATATCTTTTCACACCCCCATCTAACTGCTCCACTGTCATGTACTGGAATAATTCTTTCAACAAGGAATCTAATCGAATGATCTCTAGGCTCAAATCTAAGAAAGGATCAAATTTATTTGAGCGATATGAACATTGTGTGCAGTTCACCTACAAGCCAGATTGAAGCAATTGTTAATGAATAAAATACTTTTCTAAGAATATAACTCAGAGTTCCCAACATAAAAATAATTTTGAATAGTTTAAGTTACTCAAAAAAATAAAAATAACGATCAGAATGCGTGCTCCAGCCATCATAAACAAGAACACCATAAAGAGTGTACTTAAAATTGCCCTCCTGTGATTGATCAATAGACAAAGAAACTAGAATATCATTCACATGTGCAAAATTTATTATAAAACCAATAGATATTACAAAAACTATATTATTAGATTCCACTGAAAATGTGATTCACTGGAAAATAATATTGTAAGGGCTACTTACATGTGAACTGCTAACAAATGGTTTGAGATCCAACGTACAACCAAAGTCTACTTTTTTGTCAATTTTTCCTCCAGATCCAACTACACTGAAGTGTTTGAGATGAATTGCAAGAACATGTGGTGCTTTATCAATTTTGAGTTGTTCTAGAGCCTTCACTTTTACTTTGCATCATTCACATTGATATCTTTTCACACCCCCATCTAACTGCTCCACTGTCGTGTAATGGGATAATGCTTTCAACAAGGAATCTGCTCGAATGATCTCTAGGCTCAAATCTAAGAAAGGATCAAATTTATTTGAGAAATAAGAACATTGTGTGTAGTTCACCTACAAGCCAGATTGAAGCAATTGTTAATGAATAAAATACTTTTCTAAGACTATAACCTAGAGTTCCTAACACAAAAATAATTTTGAAAGGCTTAAGTGACTCAAAAAAGCAGAAATAGTGACCAGAATGTGTGCTCCAGCCATCATGAACAAGAACACCATAAAGAGTGTACTTAAAATTGCCCTCCTGTGATTGATCAATAGACAGAGAAACTAAAATATCATTCAAATGTGCAAAATTTATTATAAAACCAGTAGATATTCCAAAAACTATATTATTAGATTCCACTGAGAATGTGATCCACTGGCAAATAATATTGTAAGGGCTACTTACATGTGAACTGCTAACAAATGGTTTGAGATCCAATGTACAACCAAAGTCTACTTTTTTGTCAATTTTTCCTCCTGATCCAACCACACTGAAGCGGTTGACATGAATTGCAAGAACATGTTGTGCTTTATCAATTTGGAGTTTTTCTAGAGCCTTCACTTTTACTTTGCATCGTTCACATTGATATCTTTTCACACCCCCGTCTAACTGCACCACTGTCATGTAATGGGATAATAATTTCAACAAGGAATCTGTTTGAATGATCTCTAGGCTAATATCTAAGAAAGGATCAAATTTATTTGAGCATTAAGAACATTGTGTGCACTTCACCTACAAGCCAGATCGAAGCAATTGTTAATGAATAAAATACTTTTCTAAGACTATAACCTAGAGTTCCCAGCATAAAAATAATTTTTAAAGGTTTAAGTGACTCAATAAAGAAGAAATAATAACCAGAATGTGTGCTCCAGCTATCATGAACAAGAACACCATAAAAAGTGTACTTAAAATTGCCCTCCTGTGATTGATCAATAGACAGAGAAACTAAAATATCATTCAAATGTGCAAAATTTATTAAAAAACTAGTAGATATTACAAAAACTATATTATCAGATTCCACTAAAAATGTGATCCCCTGGAAAATAATATTGTAAGGGCTACTTACATGTGAACTGCTAACAAAGTGTTTGAGATCCAACATACAACCAAAGTCTACTTTTTTGTCAATTTTTCCTCCAGATCCAACTACACTGAAGTGCTTGACATGAATTGCAAGAACATGTGGTGCTTTATCAATTTAGAGTTGTTCTAGACCCTTCGCTTTTACTTTTCATCATTCACATTGATATCTTTTCACATCCCCATCTAACTACTCCACTATCGTGTAATGGGATAATGCTTTCAACAAGGAATCTGCTCGAATGATCTCTAGGCTCAAATCTAAGAAAGGATCAAATTTACTTGAGCAATAAGAACATTGTGTGCACTTCACCTACAAGCCAGATTGAAGCAATTACTAATGAATAAAATACTTTTCTAAGACTATAACTTAGAGTTCCTAGCATAAAAATAATTTTGAAAGGTTTAAGTGACTCAAAAAAGCAAAAATAATGACTAGAATGTGTGCTCCAGCCATCATGAACAAGAACAACATAAAGAGTGTACTTAAATTGCCCTCCTGTGATTGATCAATAGACAAAGAAATTAGAATATCATTCAAATGTGCAAAATTTATTAAAAAACCAGTAGATATTACAAAAACTATATTATTAGATTCCACTGAAAATGTGATCCACTGGCAAATAATATTATAAGGGCTACTTACATGTGAACTACTAACAAATGGTTTGAGATCCAACGTACAAAAAAGGTCTACTTTTTTGTTAATTTTTACTCTAGATCCAACTACACTGAAGCGCTTGAGATGAATTGCCAGAACATGTGGTGCTTTATCAATTTTGAGTTTTTCTAGAGCCTTCACTTTTACTTTGCATCGTTCACATTGATATCTTTTCACACCCCCATCTAACTGCTCCACTACCGTGTAATGGGATAATGCTTTCAACAAGGAATCTGCTCGAATGATCTCTAGGCTCAAATCTAAGAAAGGATCAAATTTATTTGAGCAATAAGAACATTGTGTGCACTTCACCTACAAGCTAGATTGAAGCAATTGTTAATGAATAAAATAATTTTCTAAGACTATAACCTAGAGTTCCCAGCATAAAAATAATTTTGAAAGGTTTATGTGATTTAAAAAAGTAGAAATAATGACCAGAATGTGTGCTCCAGCCATCATGAACAAGAACACCATAAAGAGTGTACTTAAAATTGCCCTCCTATGATTGATCAATAGACAGAGAAACTAGAATATCATTCAAATGTGTAAAATTTATTATAATACCAGTAGATATTACAAAAACTATATTATTAGATTCCACTGAAATTGTGATCCACTAGAAAATAATATCGTAAGGGCTACTTACATGTGAACTGCTAACAAATGGTTTGAGATCCAACGTACAACCAAAGTCTACTTTTTTGTCAATTTTTCCTCCAAATCCAACTACACTGAAGCGCTTGAGATGAATTGCAAGAACATGTGGTGCTTTATCAATTTTGAGTTGTTCTAGAGCCTTCAACTTTACTTTGCATGGTTCACATTGATATCTTTTCACACCCCCATCTAGCTGCTCCACTGTCATGTAATGGGATAATGCTTTCAATAAGGAATCTGCTTGAATGATCTCTAGGCTCAAATCTAAGGAAGCATCAAATTTATTTGAGCAATAAGAACATTGTGTGAAGTTCACCTACAAGCCAGATTGAAACAATTGTTAATGAATAAAATACTTTTCTAAGACTATAACCTAGAGTTCCTAGCATAAAAATAATTTTAAAAGGTTTAAGTGACTCAAAAAAGCAGAAATAATGAGCAGAATGTGTGCTCCAGCCATCATGAACAAGAACACCATAAAGAGTGTACTTAAAATTGCCCTCCTGTGATTGATCAATAGACAGAGAAACTAAAATATCATTCAAATGTGCAAAATTTATTATAAAACCAGTAGATATTCCAAAAACTATATTATTAGATTCCACTGAAAATGTGATCCACTGGCAAATAATATTGTAAGGGCTACTTACATGTGAACTGCTAACAAATGGTTTGAGATCCAATGTACAACCAAAGTCTACTTTTTTGTCAATTTTTCCTCCCGATCCAACTACACTGAAGCGCTTGAGATGAATTGCAAGAACATGTGGTGCTTTATCAATTTTGAGTTGTTCTAGAGCCTTCACTTTTACTTTGCATCGTTCACATTGATATCTTTTCACACCCCCATCTAACTGCTCCACTACCATGTAATTGGATAATGCTTTCAACAAGGAATCTGCTCGAATGATCTCTAGGCTCAAATCTAAGACAGGATCAAATTTATTTAAGAAATAAGAACATTGTGTGCACTTCACCTACAAGCTAGATTGAAACAATTGTTAATGAATATAATACTTTTCTAAGACTATAACCTAGAGTTCCCAGCATAAAAATAATTTTGAAAGGTTTAAGTGACTCAAAAAAGAAGAAATAATGACCAGAATGCGTGGTCCAGCCATCATGAACAAGAACACCATAAAGAGTGTACTTAAAATTGCCCTCTCGTGATTGATCAATAGACAGAGAAACTAGACTATCATTCAAATGTGAAAAATTTATTATAAAACCAATAGATATTACAAAAACTATATTATTAGATTCCACTAAAAATGTGATCCACTAGAAAATAATATTTTAAGGGCTACTTACATGTGAACTGCTAACAAATGGTTTGAGATCTAGCATACAACCAAAGTCTACTTTTTTGTCAATTTTTCCTCCAGATCCAACTACACTGAAGCACTTGAGATGAATTGCAAGAACATGTGGTGCTTTATCAATTTTGAGTTGTTCTAGAGCCTTCACTTTTACTTTGCATCGTTCACATTGATATCTTTTCACATCCCCATCTAACTGCTCCACTGCCATGTAATGGGATAATGCTTTCAACAAGGAATCTGCTCGAATGATCTCTAGGCTCAAATCTAAGAAAGGATCAAATTTAATTGACCAATAAGAAAATTTTGTGCACTTCACCTACAAGCCAGATTGAAGTAATTGTTAATGAATAAAATACTTTTCTAAGACTATAACCTAGAGTTCCCAGCATAAAAATAATTTTGAAAGGTTTCAGTGACTCAAAAAAGTAGAAATAATGACTATAATGTGTGCTCCAGCCATCATGAACAAAAACACCATAAAGAATGTACTTAGAATTGCCCTCCTGTGATTGATCAATAGACAAAGAATCTAGAATATCATTCAAATGTGCAAAATTTATTATAAAACCAGTAGATATTACAAAAACTATATTATTAGATTCCACTAAAAATGTGATCCACTGGCAAATAATATTGTAAGGGCAACTTACATGATGGGGACACAACCCAAGAATAGAATGGACACAACAGAAAAGGGAAATTGTATTAACTAAAAAATAAGCTAGTACATTCAGTACAGAGAAAATAAACTTCCAAACATGCCCTAAGGGCTTACAATAGCATAAATGTGGAGAAAATTTCTCCTTTCAGTACCTCCTCTCAAACTCCCCTCCGAACTGCCTTTTGCAATGCATGGAATCTCCTTAAATAGACCTTGGAGGGTTAAGGACTAGGAATACATTCTAGAAGGTGCTAGTAGGCATCCACCGACCAAATAGAAGGTTCCAAAAGCTGCGTTAGAAGTCGGCGCAAATCTAGAAGAATCCAGAAATGGTAATCGAACTTTCAGGAGGCATAACTTTTAAACCGTAGCTCCGATTGATGAACCGTTTACATTTTCGAAAAGCTCTCGAAGTGCTCTATAGCCCTATGGACCAGCTTTGCTCATCCCCCATTTTTTGGCCCTTTTCAAGGTCATTTAATGCCCCTAACCTGACTTTGAAGCATTCTTAGGAGGTCTCCAAAACTCAAAAAATTGCAATAACTTTCAAACTGTGGGGCCTTTTGACCTGATTCTTTTTCTGGAATGCTCTAAATCACAATTCCATTCATTTGGCCAATTCACCCCTTCTAGTTTACCAAAATGATGGCCCAATTACATGCTACTATTTTTTCAGGATTTTCTAACACACTGATAGTGGAACTGTGAGAGTTGGAACCTTTATTTGACCCAAATGGGTGTCCAAAAATGAAAACACATGAAACATAAACTAAGTCTAAGTACATTTTTTTTGGTGACATAGGATTGCCCTTATACCTCTGGATGCTCCTGCATCATTACATGTGAACTGCTAACAAATGGTTTGAGATCCAACGTACAACCAAAGTCTACTTTTTTGTCAATTTTTCCTCCAGATCCATTTAACACAAGAAAAAAGAAAGTTACACAACAATATTTTGTTCAAACAAATTCACAACCATCTATAGTCATTCTGGATAAGATGGAATTTAGTCACAATACACAACTAAATAAATGTAAAGTTAATTTTCTTTATGATACCATTAAAAGGATACTAAACACTAGTTGCCTACAGAAAAAACCAATCTGAAAGACATGTCACAACATAATTAATGAATCAAAAGAAATTCTTTGTTCAGAAGAATTAAAAAAGAATATAAAGATGTCTTCAAATATGTATATGGACAATAACTAGCATTTCACCGACAACTAACATGGCTCGAATTTCACTTGGAAAAAATGTTAGCCCAAAATCACAACTTGTGAGTGACCAGTTCTTTGAAAAACCATCAGAAAACTCTTTCTAAAAGTGTTAGAATTGTCTAAATTACAAATTCTGGCAAGGAACAAAAAGATTCTAAATCTGACAGCTTGTGTCCTGTCTCTACACTAAAAAAAATCATCATAATACAGATATGCATGATCATAGTATAGTCAATCTTTCGACTTTACCCAAATTATTGCTCTTATATCAGCTGATATGGTTGAAACATCAATGAATAATAATATCCCAAATATTGAGGAAAATATGCAGGGCATTAGTTAAGAGATTACACAACAAAAGAGATGTTTATGGGCCAAGTTGACCACATCCAATACATAGAAATAGAATAATTTCCCTTGAAATATGATCACACCAAACACTACTGCTTAGGAAGCAATCACTTGTAGCATATTTCTCTCTTGAGAATCAACCCACATAGGATACTCTCCTCATATCCCTCAGAGTGATATGCACTTACCTTGTATAATTTATTCTAAAGATAATTGTAAATTTTTAGTAATACACATAATCAGTGCACAGGACAACTCATTGCACAATATAACTAATTTCAGAAGTTCCCTTCTGGCATTCGTTACAGTGATATTCATATAGTGTATGTACTTTATAATCACCACCTAGAGTGACTCATTGCTGAATATAATGAGTTCCAAGTAACATCTTGGCATCCTTGGCAATGATATGCATATGCTATATATGCTTTCTTCTAATGATAATTGGTGGGTGAACCCGTTATCACCACTCAGGTCTGGTTGCCCAAAAAAACTAATTCTACAAGTTACCCATTTGAACAAATACAACTAACATGGGGGATTAAACACTGCATATCATCTACTCTATCACCTTGTATACATCATAATACGGTATTCATGGGTACAACATAATGAGAATGGTTCTATGTATAAATCTTTCAATCAACCATGTAAAATCATCCAATGAGTTGCAGCTAACAAATCAAGATTGAGGACAAAATTAGGTGAAAGATTATCGAGATAGAAAAAAGCATGCATTAGTAAATATAATCAATCAGTTTCTAACATCCTTTTATTTTTTTTATCATGTAGTGTGTCATTCTATTTGTGGATGATTCTGATTGGTGAAAACAAAGTGAATATTGTTACCAGTCACAAAAATTGTTTCCAATGTTGAACTAGAATATATAGCAGACTCTGTGACTTGACTTCTATTAGTATATAAAGCTTTCACAAAGCTTCCTCTTATCATATGTAATATGTTAGGATACAGAGGAATCCAAATTAATCATTTAAGAAACAAAATGGCTAAAGAGATGAAATTCAACTGCTTCAAAAATTTAGTTGGGCATATAACAAATGTAATGTTGTAATACCGAATTGAGCCTGCCTGGCATAATGAAAAAAGAATATGAAAATAATATAAGCCTGTAATTCTCAAAAAAAAGTTCAATTTCTGGGATATTTCAATACCCTTTTACTAATTTTAATAAGTACACGCATAAAACTAAAATTATAAAACCAAAAATATGTTAGTTCAACTTGAGAAATGAAATTAACTTGGCATCTGAGTAAATAATTCTTTAGCAAATGTATAAAAATGTAATTCTACATCATGCATCTCATTTTGTAGAAGATCAATATCTCATATTCTGGTGTTGATGGATAGACTTACAACATTCACTCAATCATGCTTGAATTTCACAAATAAATAATTAGCAAAGTCTATTTCCCCTCCATGAATTTTTTTGACCTGGAACTTTTGATAAATCTGGGTAATGAAAATCTAGAGAAAATAAATGTTGTTTCACATGTAAAAATGAATTCTTAGTATTCTTTTAATAAATTAATATCTTCCATGACCTATATTTACATATTTTGATATCTTAAAAATGTGGCTAACTTTCGTGACTAAAAAACTATATGGACCATATTCATTGTAAATACTGCTTTAAATCAATCAAGAGTAGTGCTCGTCACTATAATTCTATTTCTTTTGAACATACCATTTTATATTAAAATAAAAAGCAATAACATGGTATTTAGAATTGGTTGATGGCCTGTACATATCATTAAATTCTAAATTCCTACTACACATTCTCATCTGTATTGCATGATGTCTACCCTACAAAGATATAGCTTATTTGACATTTGATAAAATGATGACGGCAAATGAAATACAATAAGAAAAAATTAAGATTTCTTTAAAAATTATAACATTCAATGAAAACCTATACCTAGTAAATTTAGATCAGTCAAAAGTCAGCTTCAAAAAGCATGATAGTTGGCGCAAATAAAACATATATAACAGATGATGAGCAGGCTTACCCTTCCAAAATTTTCTCCATTTCTTGGATTCACTTCTCAGAGGATAAGAGAGACTCTTGTGCACCAACTAAATTATCAATATTAGACCTTAGAACCTCAAAATCATGCCTAACTTTGCAGAGCTCCTGCTCATTTTCTATTGCACATTGTCTTTGTGTTGATGTTTCCCATTCCATATATTCAAGCTTCTACTACATTTCCTTGAGGACACCACTTGTACCCCTAGCAACCTTCTCCATTTCTTCTACTCATGCCCACATGCTCTCAATCTGCAGTGCCTTTTGCTTCAGTTGATCCTGACTAGCAAAAGCTTTTTTCTTCTCTAAAAGCTGAGATGTTCAGGGAGATATTAAAGTGGGAAAGATAGAGAGGAACAGATAAAGAGATATGGAGGAATAAGGAGAAGGGGCGATAAAGAGATATATAGATGGTGAATGAGACAGAAAGATATAAGGAGATATAGAAAGAGTGTGATAGGGATAGAGGGATAAATAAGTTATAAAATAAGTATAGAGAGATAAAGCAGAGATGGAGATAGGGAGAGGTAGCAAGAGGAAGACAGAAATCATTTGATATGCTCCTAAATTTTCCAATTAGAGTCCTTTCTCATTGGACAAATAAGGAAGATATTTGTAATGGTGCCTAGTAATCATGTATTACATAAATAGATGCAAAACATAGAACAATGTATTTTTTTCTATTTGATTTTCTACCTCTTCAGTGTACCCATTGCACATCAATGTAGTATTGCTAGTTTTTTATTCATGTTATGCATGGAAAAAGCTTACAGTAAGGGTCACATCAAAGTTTTCATTGGTAAGGAGAAACCCAAAAAATTACCAATCATATTACATGGGCCTAAGGAAAGCTTTATGCTTGACCAAAGGAAAGGCACCTGCCACTAAAAGTCAAGATGATTGAACTGGAGTGAACAATGACTTTACAGAAAAAACTTTGAAAACTTGTTAAGAAAATCTATCAACCTGCAATAAGATTGTATTAAAACTAGAATTATACATATCCATATTATTAAAACTTAAAATACCTGTTAGTATTAAGTGTTCAAAAAAGCACATGCCAAAAACCTCTTGGAATGTTCTAGAGGATTTGGCACTTAGATCCATCTAAGTGAAAGTGAGAAAGAGAACCAAAATTAAGGTGTGGATCATCCAAGGTGGAGTTTTCAAGGTGTGACTCTTGTAGTAAAGAGTGAATAGGATTTAGTTAATGATCTAATCCTATTAGGAGATCCTATAGAAGCATAGGATACTAGGAGATAAGAGAAATCTCTTAGTGGAAGTGGAAAACTAAGCCTAGGAGTTTTATCTTACACCAGTGCTTCCAAAGTGTGTTACTCTACATCATATATTGGTGTGGAGGAACACTAAGATCCAAGTTGAGGATTAGGAGCATAGACAAGCTAGTCTATCCTAGCATTTCCCATCACATTATATAAAAAAATTGATACAATTTTTCATTTACTAATACTTAAAACTCTTGCTTGAAGTTTTGAAAAACCACCAGAGCCGAGCTTGTGTGTCTCATGCTTTTCTAGTCTTGCCTTTGTTTCCTTTGATGTGTCAGGCAATCTATGAAAAGTTTGAAATATGTTAGATAGTATAAATATAGAGGTTAATTAATACATAATTAGATTCTCAATAGTATCACATACCTTGTTGTACTCTCCACTGGTGTAATATTATTTTTCTTGTCAGCTTTATACTTTCCATCCAAAATCAAAGCCTGCCACTCAGCCTCAGGAACATAGGGCGGACGCTCGTACCTGGGGTTATCCCATAAATTTTTTCTATATTGGTCCCTAATATACTTCAAACATAAACCAGCTTTTTCAAGGAGCTTGTTTATCTTGAATGCACGAGGTCCAAAGAGTTGGGTCATGCTCTCTATAAGATCATCCTTCAATGGTTTGTGTTGGTTATTCCACCTTTTAAGTGAAAAAAAACATGTTAGACTCATAAATGAAGTGAAGCTACCTTTAATATAGTTCAAGAAATGGATGAAAAGGAAAACTATTATAGTAATGATATGAAATCAAAATAGTGGTTTGGGGTTTTAGTCAGGATATGATGTTCCACCAGGTACACAGGGTGGGCCCGAATATTTGCAAACACTCATCACCAAGTTTTCTCCAAAAAACATCATTCCCTAAAAAATAATCATGGGATCATTAGTCGATAAAGAGTGATCAAAAACTAAATTAGTAATATATCACTATAGAATAATAATAACTTTAAAGTACTTGGAACTTTGGCTACTTCTAATGGAATGCCTTCATCGTCGCTAACGATCAATATGACATCCTTCAACATTCCCATACTAGGGACATAGGAACATCTAGGAAATGATGTTGCAGCTCCTATTGTAAAAAGTTTCATAAGTTTCATAAGTCTTTGTCACGAAGTATAAAAGAACAAATGATAATTGATGTTAAAAAGTTGTAAAAAAAAAAAACACTGTTCGTTGCTGCCATAAGAGAGAAAAAGAGGGATTTGTGTACCAATAGATGGTGCAATAGTCGATGCCTGTAAGCTACGTGTTGCTGACTCAGTAGTCGGAAAGAGATTTGTGGTTGTCCTGGATGGAGGCAGCATCATCATAGGATTCAATTGATGTGAAGCTGAAGAATAAAATTGTTAGAGCATGCATAAATATAGAATGCATGGACTAGCATGGACCGGATTGTTAGAGCATTTAAAAAAAGGATTGTTCAAGCATGTATTGTCAATGATTATGATCATTCCTATATATATTCAATGGAAAACAGAAGTGGGGAATGGAACATGCAATCTACCTAAACCACCTACAGCACCCTCACCATGGGAATGAGGGTCGAAATCATGCAAAAAAACTCTATAAAGACAACGCATCCATATTTTAATTAATGCCATAAAAGAGCATAACATAAAAACCATTATTGAACTCTTGTTATAATTAAAAATTTCATTAATACTTACTTTTAAGGTTTTAGAGGTGTGCATCAACTCAGATCCCCTATCTCTTATTTCCTGAGTAATAGGCTTTATGGTTGCCAAACGTAAAATTTCTCTGCCAATTTTCTTTAGCAACTTTTTAGTCAAACCGATCGGGTCATCGGTGTCTACTAAATCAATATAAAAAGGATCCTCCTCAGGGGGGTCCTACTAATCAGGGACCGTAGGTTCCTTTCCCTCCCTCTGACCACTGGCCCTCCGTGACAACAATAGTATTAGTATTATCAAAATTACTCCAAAAAAATGAAGAAAACAACATTAAAAAAAAAAAAAATTTGCTTCTATCTAGTTTGCACAATTACAATGAGTTTTACTTGCTCATGTGTAGATGAGTCGGGAACATCTCCAGCATCCCCTCTGGGCGGTTGCTCCATATTGTGCCCCTATGTCAAAGATCAATTATAAAAATGTTAGCCAAAAATTTATTGACTAAATGGTATGTTGGAGTCATTGATTAGAAGTTGGTTTAATAGTATGTACCACCCCCATGATAGTAGCCTCGTTTGTATCTATGTGGTTCAAATTGTAATCAATAAGAAGCTCTTCCCCTGCATGTATTGATTTTATCACACAGATGAATACACAATTTCCCTCGCACACCTCAAATATGCAATTGGGTTGCTTTATAGTTGACCCAGGTTGTGTACTATTTATAAAACTCACAATATTCCCTGTTGCTTTTGGCCTTTCATTAATGTATATAGCCACACTTTTACTTTGATTATTGTCTTGCTGTTATATATAATTTGCCGAGAGGGCATACCTACACATACTTTTTTTATATTGAACAATATGCATCCAACTTTTGTAATCATAACATGGTCCAACATACTCAATCAATTTAAAAACTTTTTTGTAAGACACCTTTATGTCGTCCATAGAAAATAGGCCCAAACCAAGTAGTGATGATGGTGTGATGCCATATATCCTCTTGTTAACACAAAAATCAGTGTTTATTGGAGGAAGTTCCTTGGGTACCCAATGTTTCTATAGATGTTGGTACCAGCTCAAAGGCACCTCGATGTTGCCTTCCATCTCATCGTCATAAGAACATGAAACAGGCCACACCAAGTAAACATATCTCATCTCTCCAAATGGATTGACACCATCTGCTGCCAATGAAAGCCTGAGATTATGAGGTTCTTCTTTGAAGTGTTTCCACTTTTTCTCTATGTGCATAAATTTCAAACCATATGCAGGGATTTGAATAATGTCATCTCAACTTCTATTGTGTGCATGATATTCCATAAATTGAGCCAAGCTACTACACTTGAATAATTGTCGCATTCATGTAATAATGGGGATGTAACGAAGAACCTTTTGAGGCACCTTTTTTGTTAGTCAATCTATTCGATATCTACTCGTATGACATACAGGGCATTGTGTTGCAAATTCATGTTCTTTATAATATATAATATGATCATTGGGACAAGCATGTATTGCTTCATACTCCATTCCAATATCTTTCATAACAACAATTAATTCTCGATATGAGCGAGGTAGAATATTTGATGATGGTAACAGAAACTCGCCTATCAATCTACAACAAAAAATATAAGTTATTAATATAAAGAATATTAGTGGTACATTATTCACCCTTTGTTAACTATAAAGACATATATGACATACCTTAACATATGTGACATTGTTATGTTGGATAAACCATTCATAACGTTCAAGTTCGACAACAACAATATAGTAGAGAGAAGAGTTGTTTGGGAGTCTTTCTATAGGGGCTTGTATGCCTTCTAAAGTAGAGGTACATCGAGGCTATCATCATCATCATGATCAGATACACTTGGACTAAATGTGTCATTGATCAATGTATTTATACCATCCTCTTCAATTGTGTTTTCTAGTGCATGATCGTCATCTTCCATGGGATCATTATCTTCACCTTCGATATTTGCACCTCCATGTTCCTCCACTTCGAAAACCATATTCTTCGGATTGGTGTGGTTCATATCATGTACTTCCCTAGGAAGATCAACCTATATAAAATTTATTAACATAAATAAACCGTGATCATCAACTCATCATCAAGTGAATTCATATGTATATAAATTGTTAAAATGATATAATGAATGACTTACCAGTGGATGATAGTCATGCACCCCTTCAATGTGACCATTCTCCCTACAATGTCTCTTAACTATTTTGATTAGCAGTCTTCTACGATTTAAGCCCTTACAAATATTGCAAGGACAATAAAATTTTCCATCACCTTTTCTTTTCAAGTTAGACCACAATCTAGTGATTGTCTCCCTGTTTTTTTCTTCACTTGTATTATCTGACATGATTGTTCTTTGCAGGAAGCAAAAATTGGGCTATGAAAACTTCGGTCTACAACTTTCACAAACTAAGAAAAATTGTCAAAGTTACACAAATATTCTTAGACCTAGCTAAATACTTTCTTTGACTTTATTCCTAAGATATTTAATCCAATCACCTTTTGTAACATTTAGTCAATTGCTCTAGACAAATTTCTAGATAAGATTATTTGTAAAACTTTGACCAACCGCCTGAAGGTCTTATTTCAAGAGACCTTACAACATTAAGCCACTAAAAGAAATTTCAAAAAAAATAATCTAAAAGTCTATTTAAAATATACATTAGATTAAAAAATATAAAATTTTCATATCTGAGTGCGTGGCTATATAACTCGTGCAACGACCTTCTTTCTTAGCTATAGAAGCTCTCCAGCAATCATATCATACAAGATACAAGTCCTAACAACAATTTCAAAACATATAAGCTAAAAGTCTAGTTAAAATATACATTAGATTAAAAAATATGCAATTTTCATACCCGAGCGCGCGGCTATATAACTTGTGCAATGGCCTTCTTGCTTAGCTATAGAAGCTCTCCAACAATCAAATCATACAAGCTACAAGGCCTAACAACAATTCCAAAACATATAAGCTAAAAGTCTAGTTAAAATATACATTAGATTAAAAAATATGCAATTTTCATACCCGAGCGCGCGGCTATATAACTCGTGCAACGGCGTTCTTGCTTAGTTGTAGAAGCTCTCCAGCAATCAAATTATACAAGCTACAAGGCCTAACAGCAATTTAAAAACATATAAGCTACAAGTCTAGTTAAAATATGCATTAAATAAAAATATATATACAATTTTCATACCGGCTAAGCGCGCGGCTATAACTCGTGCAATGGCCTTTTTGCTTAGCTGTAGAAGCTCTCCAGCAATCAAATTATACAAGCTACAAGGCCTAACAACAATTTAAAAACATATAAGCTACAAGGCAAGACATATTACATGACATGTCAAAAGGAACAAAATTTACAAGCTTTAGCAAGACATATTAAACAACATCATAGTGCTAGAGAGATCACAATTATATGAGTCAAACATAGTCATGAAAAAGCACATAAATTAGTTATTATATGCAATTGAAAGATATATAGTTATATAGGGACATCCATAGGGCATATTGAAGAAATGAAATGGTCATATAGATTTCATATGGGATTTTGAAGATGTTAGTGTTCTAAGGCAAAGAATCCATTCATATAACCATAATGACTCTATTAAGGTTGATTCTAGTGAAAAAAGACTTGAAATTTTTGAAACTCCCATGCAACAAGATATAACTAAAGAGGTTGAGATGCACCTGGTGGAAAAGAAGGAAACTCAACCCTAACCCCAATAAAATACAAATTGAACCCTAACAAAAAAAAACATTTTGAAGTTTGATCCCATGCCAAATCAGGAATTGTTTTAATGGTAAATAGCTGAAGTTGTGTTGTAGGCTCTTGCTGCCAAATCAAGAACCTAACATTAAACCATATTAAACTTGAAAACCAAATGAAACAATAAACTAGATTGAACCCTAATATCACCACCAAGTCTAATTGAATGCTGAACCATGTTGAACTCTACACTTACAACTTAACCAATATGAACTTTAACCATAAATCCTGTATTGAAACTTCGCTAACTATATATCAATAATATTTTAAATAATTTACAATATTAATTATTATCTTATCAAATGATTACATATACATCTTTATTTATTTATTTTTCCCAATAATTAATATACATCCTTATTACATATAAACCTTACACCAAATCAAATCTCAACCCTAACACTAAACCCAATTCTATATTTCACTTGAACACTTAAAATAAAGATTAAGACAAGTAGAACCACCATATGCCAAATTGAACTTTAAAATAAATTTCAGCCTAAACCTTACAACCATCATCATCAAGCTTATCTACTATAAGGTTTAGAGTATTTGGCATTCTAAAATCCGTAATATTGCTATCAGGATTTAACTATGTGATTTTGAGTCAAACTCATTGACCCATGTTTCATGAGTGGTGATTCAACATGAATCTAGCTCTCATGAGAATAAATGGAACACTTATCACTCATTGGAACAGGTATTTTTTGAAAGGTTCTAACTCATTTCATCACAAATCCCTTGATTTCAATTCCATATCCTTGATTAGTTTAGCCCAACTCTTGGTCATAGCTTCACACCCTAGACAAACTCAACTACTTAGTAGGCCAAAGTTGCACAAACTCATCTTTTCAACTTGGAGACCTGGAAATTACCACCAAGACCATCTAAAATCAATTAAGAGCACTACCTCCACTGCTAAAGCAAAAAGAGGGTGGTTTCCATTTGCAATGTGACAATGACGTGTAAATCTCACAATAGGTGTATTACATACATTATGATTATATTATTATTATCTAATTGATTGCAGGTTCCAAGACAAGCTTATTTCATCTTATTTTTAGGTTAAAGTTATATCTCTGACTATAATTTGTTTATTATCTAATTTGGATTTGTGAATTTAGGGTAAACTGTAAGGCAAACTAGGAAAAGGAAATTACACATTGCAAAGGGGGAAAACTTGATGAAGAGGTGTGACTCTCCCTCACATGCAAGGTATAAACAAGAGAATGTTTCATTTGAAGAGTACACCCGAGGGAGATCAATTTGGGGGATAATATATTACTCTCAAAGGAAAAATCAAAACATAGTAACTCAATTAATTAAAGGTGGTGATCCTTTATTCCTTATACCAATAAAGCACAAAGGACAATTCATTCCAAGCCTAGAAGGGTGACTTATCAATCATCACTCATGGCTCCATTGAAACAAATCCTTAATTTATCCATCAATCATTAATCCCTCAAGAAATCAAGCATCAATCAATCAACAAGATCAAACAAAAAATCATCAAATCACATCAATCACAACTTCATCTTGGGACTACGAAAACAAATAATTCAGCAATTAAGCATCTCTCTATCAAATCAGCATTCATTCAATCATCACTACAAAATGTATAAGACAATAATTTATTACATCATCACACATCAATAATCTAATCAACAATCGCTTAAATCATCAGTCAGTAATAGCTCAAATGATACAATCAAGTAATTGGATTAGATCAGTACTAGATACAATAGGCATTATGTGTTGTAGCAATTATTAATATATGTATGATGAAGATGCAGTCTAACTTATAATATCTTATGAATTTGGTATAGTTAATGATGTGAAATACTAAACAACTTAGATTCTTTATCTGTTTATCAAATTTTGATATTCTCCTACAAAAAAATCATGTATAGGTTAGCAAAGAAATAAAAGGGGGGAGGGCAGATACAAGTTCCCCTTTTAAATAGACCACCCCATGTTGGATGGACATATTCTTGCCACTCATGAGCCAATGGGCATTGTAGCATGCCCTTGGGCTTTGTTGTGGCGAAAGTTCCAGAGCATCCTATTGTTCTTTCCTTTCCAATGTCTACAATGGTTGCTTGTAGAAGTGAACTAAAGGTTGGAATCTATCATATATGGCTTAATAAGGAGGCATGAGTAGTGAGGGTAGAGATGGGTTCCCCTTGTAAGTAGACCACACCATGTTGGGTGGATGTGTTCTTGCCACTTGTGGGCCTAGGGGTGTTGTATCCTGCCTTTGGGATTAGTTGTGGCAAATGTTCTAGGGCACCCTATTCAAACCCTAATATGGTTGGCTATTCTAAATAAAACTATAAAAAATGTCTACATATGAAATGTTAGTAATTTAGTTGTTTATTTACTTTAAGTTTCAACAGCTATCATATGTTTAATTATAGAGAACAATTTGTATACAAAGTTTTTTGTGAAATTCTTACTTTGGGTAAAAATCAATAGGGGACACCGTTACACTTTTAACATGATAGTTTTTAAATATTGCATGGGAGGATATTGTAGTTACATCCAATCATTTCTCACCTAACATAGAACTACTATGTACACTTGTGTGCCTGTGCACACAATTATGTGTGTATGGAAATATAGGTTTTGGTACTCTGGACCTTAATATCAAAGCTAAATTTATGTTGTTAATAGCATTATCGAAAAATTTTATAGGAATTTTATGAATATGGGCTATCTATCTTATGTGAAAAAGTGTATTAAATGTTGTGCCATATTGCTTCTTTATTTGCCCATAACAAATTAGTTGTGATTGTATTGCATGTGAATTAAAATATTTTCAGTGAGTTACTCATTTTGGAAAGCTAATTTTGGTTGCTTTTCTTAGGTTTGGTCCATACTTTTGTCAACCACTGATTGCTGGATTAGGGGATGACAACAAACCATTTATCTGCACAATGGATTCTATTGGAGCTAAGTGCGTATTCTTTTTCTTGTATAAAGTTCATTTAACTGTTATGGAAGCTGTATTTTGCACCTTATTCATGCATAATGGAATTAATTTTTGAATAATGTTATATTTTAAAAGGTTGCACGAGAAGGATCATATGTTGGAATGTAATCTATTATATTATTGCTTTGTATGCGCAAATGTTAATGGTGACCTCCTAACATCCAACTTTCACTATCATCAAATAGAGAACTTGTAACATTTTAGGGTCAAGACATACTTTGTGAAAAATGAACATTGTTTTGCTATGTCTGGGGGCATGGTGGGATCAAAGTTCAATTTTTGATGCAGCGAAGGATTATTAGGTCAAGATTGATTAGATTTCTTTGTACAGTATTTTTTAGAGTTGGGTCTTTTTATTACTTGAAACAAATATATAAGAGAGCTGAGATAGAAAAAAAAAAATTACCCAGGTCAAGGCTCATTTGACTAAAATTGAATGGGGCAGTATACCTTGTATTTTCTGGAAGTGTAGTTTGATTTGATCTTTCTTTTTATAGAGGATGTCCTAAAAGAGGTATATGTAGAAAGGCAAGCTAAATAGGGGTTTGCAACACAAATAGTTTATGGGGTTTGCCCTCATATATCTAATCTATATAGGGGCACACCATATAGAGAAGTGAGAGATCGAAGGTGCCAAGATCCTCCATTTGATATGTTGACCTATGAAAAATATGGAAAATTCAACACAAATTTCAAAAGATTTAAACAACCTAACCTTTTTCAGATGCACGATATAGGCTTTACGCACTTTAATTGGCCGTAGGTGAGCAGGCAAAGATTTGAATCCTTAATTTTTTAAACTGCTACAGGATTTTGAAGAATAGCTTTTACTTCTAAGATGATTCCTTGTAGCCCACCTGCCATGTTAAACAGATGATGTTTAGATTATGAATGAAACCAAGGTAGCCATAAGCTAGTCCAATTTAGGGCTTGAATCACATCTTACCTAGGATGCATACTTGTACAACCGCTTCAAGCAAATTCCTTGGAAAATATTTGTAAGTTTGTGAGCCTCCATTTGTTAGAACACAAATAGCTAGGTATGCTCGGCTACTAGAGCGTGCTGCTCACAGATAATGCGATGGAAATGTTTGAAATGCACGCATATATTGTATGGCGCATATATATGTTTTTTTTTTCAATTTGAGCCTGACGCTATCGCAATTGTGACACCTAAGTTTCCTGATGTCGCAATTGCGATGTTGTTGAGCTATATTTGAAAAAAAAGGCCAAAAAACACATTGGCGTCGCAAATTGGCCCCTAATGTATTAGTGGACTGAGGGCTAGGATGATGCAGCCTAGGAGCTTAGTCACATGTTTGCATCATGACCACTGATAGGCCACTCGACATATTTTATTGAGAGATTCCATATTACACATGTGTGGCATTAGTATGGGTGGCACAAGATCTATCATAGGAGTACTGCTCCTATGAATGCTTGGTGAGAGATCTAGAGTATGGATGGTCACAAAAGCTAGATTCAGGGAGGTTCATGATCATGGTGTGAAACTTAGTTGCAACACAATGGGACTATCTGCCAATAGTAGTAGATGCTAGGATGAAATGTGCCTATTAGGCATATTTTTCTAGCCATCCCTTCCCATGATTTACAAATCTAGTAGGGATGGTAGCTCATGGACCATAGGTACCCCAGTAGGTACCACCACCATAGCTTCCACAAGGACCACCATAGGAACTAGAGTAGGGACCACAATAGGTTAGACACTGATTTAGATAAGTGTAGAGCCCCCATTGGCAAATGGGGAGAGATCTGAGTGTAGGTGATAGTGGGATAGATCAGGGTCAGTGGCAGAGAACCCACATGGAGGAGCAGTAGCCAGTTGAGTAGTAGGTCAAGTAGCTTGAGTATGATATGTAGGACCAGCTTACTATTGAATCTCAAGATGCCTTGAGGAGAGCCAAAGAGTGGATACAATAGGCCTCTCAATAGTTAGGAGAGCTATAGATCCAAATAGCTACATGAGACACTTGTATAGTTGAGTGGGATTGTGAGATCCATGGGCTACAAGAGTAGCTAGAGACAGTTGAGAGGAGGGCATAGTAGTTGTAAGATGAGGTATAATTACAGGTAGCACGAGCGGCCTACTATTTTGCATCCTACTCCAGAATTGTGCTAGATGAGGCTCAGCAGGTGCCTCAATACTCATAGAATGCTCGAGAGTCAGGAGGTGTGCAACTACCTACTAGGCCATAAATGCCTCTACCTCCTCCTCCTCTAGGAGGTGAGGGAGTTAGATAGATCTATCTCTAAGTTTTCTGATCTACCTATGTATCAATCAATGTGCAAGCACCATTTTGTATCATTTTTGATTGATAGTGCTTGAGTAGTGTCCATTTTTTGTATTGATGTATTCTTTTAATACTAATATAGATATACAAGATTTTAAGTCAAGTATCATTGTCATTGTGATTGTCTATGTTTTAAATTGATGTACATGAGATATTTATGTTGTGATTATGAAATGCAAATATGATGTGATGTATGAATGCATATTTAACTTGATTGGTAAATGTAGTGTAGATGAGATGGATGATGAAATTATATATGAAATGTAAATGTGAATAGACTGACATCTCATATAGTATTCCATGTTTTTTCTTGATAGTGACAAGTATTTCATTGAGGAAGAAGAAGATGAACCAAAGAAACCAAATGCTTGTGCAACTATGAAGAAACATGATACTTTTTAGACACTATCAATCCTTCATTAAAAAAGATGCAAGTGAATTAATCATTGAACTGTGCATTTATGCAATGCAATGCTATGCTAGATGCAACCCTAGGTCTGGTTACCAAGCTTTTTCAATTTTTATCACTGAGCATATAGTGAAACCCCATATGCCATACAATTCCCACTAACATTGCAATCATGGAAATATGAATAGGACATTTGTTCTAGTTTTGTCAAGATTAAATACAAGTATTCGAGGCACACGAAGCCAGAATGACTAGAATCTTTGTCCCTTTTGATGTAGCAAGTTAACATAAGCATCAAAGCATAAATACTAGGATGACCAAAATGTTGCTTGCATGAAGACACACCTAACACATGATAGATCTTTCTTATGCTAAATAAGAAGTAAGTATTCTGTCCACAATGGCCCTTGTATTCGTGACCTGAGACAAAAGTTTGCCATATATAATTGCAGTGATCCATATGCTCACTTAGTAGGACAACTATCATTATTTATTATAGCATGAAGAGTTCACTCCAAAAAGCAAGGAGAAGAACTGAACTTTCTGATTTATCCATATAAAAAGAGTCAAGGTACATCCAACCATCCAATATGAGATGGAGGCTCTTATTGTGGACACCCATCTTATACGGATGGTTTAGATTAGTTGGATCTAAACCAAAAATAGAAAGTAAAGAAAAGATCATGCCCCCAATTCTTGCTTCTCTAGTCAAAAATGACATCATCAAGTTGCTTGAGGAGACATGAGTAAGCAAAAGCAAAGGAAACAAAGAAAAGCTCAATACATCTAAACAAATTCATCATTTAAAGTTCAAGTTTCTATTCTATAGGATTAATGTCAAGTGTCAATATTCAAAACATGTTTGAAAGAAGTCTCTTTAGTATGGTGATGATCGTAGACAGACACAATCAGAATGACTGGTGATTGAAGTCAAAGTAGAATCTACAGTAAGAAGAACCTGAGTAGGACTAAGCGATAGTAGACATACATAGCCAACATGACTAGTGATTGATGTAGGAGAGATCTTCCCTAAGAGGAATCTCATAAGTGACATGAGTGATAGTAGGCAGATGTAGTTAGAACAACTGGTGACTATCATGAAGAAGATTCTATGAGGAGAATCTCGAAAAGAGAGTGACACTAGTGATAGTAGACAAACGTAGTTGGAACAACTGGTGACTATTATAGAAGAGATTCTATGACACTATGGGGTGTTGCCCCTAAGTTCTGACAAGATTCAATCCATGGATACATGAGAAAAAGCAGCAAAACTAAAGCAAGAAGTGAAAGTAGGAAAGCAACTGTAAAGGAAGCCAGAAGATGCACTGCAAGATGGAGCATTAGGAACAAGAGACACCTGTTTACCAGGTTTTCACCTTCTTGGAATTTTTTTTTTCTTTTGCTACCATGATGCCTATTTCTAGGTTTTCATCAAAAAAAAAATTCTCTTTTTTTTTTTTTTTTTCTCTTTTTGAATTTTTTAAAATGCTTTTAGTATTACCAAGGCACCTATTGCTAGGTTTTCACTAGGGTAATGATTTTTTTAAGGATTTTTTGCAATTTTTAGATATTTTTTAGGACGTCTAAGTATATACAGAGAACGTATGAGATCAGATTAGTTGTAGAACCACTTCAAGTGGAGAGTGTTGTTGGGCTCCTTGAGCACCTCTCCCTCAGCTATAGAAAGCTAGTAAGCACTAGATCAAAACACTGCAATGATTATGTAAGGACCAAGCCAGTTTGTTTCAAACATCCCTTTTTGGACCCATTGTTGCTGATTCTTAGGGTTCTCTCTCAAGATGAGACCACCTAGTTGGAATTCACATGGCTTAACTTTCTTATTATAGCTTCTGGACATTGTCATGCCATGCTTTTCAACGAGGCAAAACAAAACATGGAATTTAATGGCATGAGGTTGACTCTTCAGAATCTAATTTCCAAGTTCCTTAGGGGTGATAACCTAGTTGCAAAGGGAAACAATTGAGCTATAGGGGTGGTAAAAGAGTAGAGTATTGAATCAAAAGTCACTTAATCAATTACATTCCTTTTTGCTAATGTGGGGTTATTCATTTATAAATACAATTATTATCATTACTATTTAATTATCATATTAATTATTATTTTGAAACACCTATATCTTTTATACTAATATGCTTCTTTTATCTCAATTGCTAACATTATTGACATTGAATATTAAAATTAAGATTACTATAATTTGGTAGATTGTGCATGATCATTCAAAACAAATTATCATCTAACATTGCACCATCTCATGTTTTCATTAATTAGAATTAATATTAATACTAACCAAGCAATTATCTATCATAGCAAATTAAAGGTTAATTGTTTGTCCTCAACAACAATCTCTAAAGATATTGTAAATATATATCTAATACTTCCTCAAGTATTTTTAATCAATTTATACTATAATCAAATCGATTTTAAATCAATACACATATATGAATTACCCTGAAATTATTTAATATCTATAATTAGTTTTCCTTATAATTTTAACTTGAAAATTTTGAATTTGATTTAATCAAAAATAAAATTAAAAAAAATAACTACATTATACCATTCCTTTATTATGCATGTGTTTCACTAAACAAAGAAACAAGAAGACATCTCTAACATTTAACATCTATAAAAAAAAAATTATTTAAATCTATAATCTTAAATGTACTCCAATAAACTAAATTTAAAAATATATTTACCCACCAACCCAACATTCCATACAACTTAATACAATAACCACTATCCTACCCATACCAATCTATTACTAATCTACACTCTAACCTATGCCTACATCCTAGACTATGTGTCTACTAATACTTCAAATGATATAAATGCACCTTTTTTTTTTGGTGGACGACCAACCCCAATTCCATTTCCCACGTGTACATTCTTCTTAACTAGGCGTGGGTGTTTTGGAGACTCTAATAAACATGCACTTTTTCCAAGCTTAGGTCTTAGGCACCTGGGAGCATTTGGTGGGATCAAGTCATCATGGTAAAGATTAAAACATTTTAAACACTCCACAAACTCTCCTCCCAAGCCGCCTACTCTTCCTTGTTGCCCATGAATGGATTTGGTATGGTGGTATGTGAGAGGGAAGGGTGGTTTGACAAGACTCCCACCCATCTCATTAATTAAGGAAGAGTCCTATTTAGGATTTAGTCATGATTTGTTTTGTTTGACTTCAGAAAGATGCTTCTTTTTCCACAAGTCAACAGGTAGAGGTGGGTGAGGATGTGTCACATCCTTGTCTGCTCCTTAGTATGTATATTTTATTTTTTTGAAAAGACATTATGAGCCCTATTAAGACTTAAATTCTCCTGGTCGCCTCCTAAGGAAGGAGAGCTTTAACATATATATATTTTTGCTTGCCACTTGAGGTTTATTTTATTTTAATTTCTATCCCATGATAGAGACACTTATCTATTATATTGCAATTCAGAAAAAAAAGATTATTCTATTCTGTTTCTAATATTTTATTGACTGTATCTTGGAGGAGGTATTTTTTTGTTGCCCATAAATTTTTGAGAGAGTTTTATGCACTTATAGGCTCCCTTTTTTTTGAACTTAGCTTATTTGCCTAGATCATTATCATGTATTCTTTATGGTTGCTAAGATTGATTTGGTGAGGATTTATCCTTGCATTATGAATATCATTTCTATTCTAACCAAAAATTTAACATAAAGAAAATTATCATGTTCCTTACGAAATCTAATTGCAAAAATAAAAACCAAGAAATCTTGAAATTAAAATTTATTTACATCTAATATTCAAAATACTTCAATGCCACTCAAATCCATAATTAAGCTAGCTATGAATCCATTACTATCAATTATATATCTTACAACTAATTTGATTTCAATACTAACATCAAACAACTAAATTTTTCTCATATAATTGAGGAGAAAAAGAAATCAAGGAGATAATGTTCAATTCCTTCTTAATAGTATGTTATAACAAATATTTTTTTTCCCTTCAACACATTCCAAATTCAAGTATAGGTAAGACAACATCAACACAATAAACTTCCCCTTGATGTTCCTTTCAAGATTTACCTTCCACACAATATCACGTATAAACAAAGGTGGAGGAATGATCATAACAAGCTTTATATGGTGGAAGGACCATCTAATACATAAATTTACAAATATCTCTCTCTATGAACATATGAATGGCAACAATAACAACTCTCTACAAATACAAAATTGCTTCACATAATAGGTGGAGATTATTTCTCCATTTCTATAATAATAATCAATAAGAGTCTTCTCTTATGCAAAGGATAAACTTTATGAACATCAAGCTTCCAAACTCATCAAGTGAATTCCTACAAGGAGAAATAAAATGGGAACCATGGAGGCTCACCTCCCAACCTAGGCCTCAAGGAGGCCACCCACTGAGCTTGGGGAAACAAGGCATAAATGGTTGCATACTACACATTCACATGCCATGCATATTTACAACAATATGAAAAGTTTTCATACAATACATTACAACACATCCCATCCCAAGGCTTAACACAAAGATTGAACAATTGAATCAAGTATAGGGTGAAGGTTGACTCTCACCATGAGGAGGATTTCCAAGCTATGAATCACAATATACACATATTCTCATTATCAACATGCCCTTTTGGGGCTTACAATATCTTCCTTCCACACACCTCCTTATACCTTCCAAAATGCAAGTAAGCAAGATGAACAATATCTTCCTTCCACACACCACCTTATACCTCCCAAAATGCAAGTAAGAAATATGAACACATTCCATTGAACATGTTGGAACTAAAAATTGCGTTGTCAATTTTGAGTACCATTGAGAAAATTGAGCCCCATAAATGCTTTTTCATGCATATGTACTCGGCTATACCTTTGAACCCCGTGAGGTGTTTAATGTTTCTACCACCTTCCATTCAGCATATTCACATGTTCCATGATGATTAATTGACATTCTGAGCCATTTCGTGAAGTCTCATTTTGAACAAATTCTAAATCTGCATTCACCTGTGTTAAACAACATGACGCCTTGTTTGCATTTGAATATCTCGCACCCAGAAATGTTTCATGACTCACCACTTTGGGAGTGTCTAGTCTCCATATCTAAGAGCCTATGTTTCAGATTTTGAGTTGTTTTGAGTCTGTTTGACTAGGCTTTGAATCCCTCAAAGTTGGTCATTTAATGTTTTCATGCTGATGCACATTGCACATAATTCTAGGAAGCCCTGTTTGACGTGTTGTAACTTTTGACCAATTGACCAAAACGTGGAATTTCCTTTTGTATTGTAGTGTAGACATCAAAAAATTGTTACATTTCAAGTTTCAATTGATGACGAATCTGTTTGATCAATTTTCAAACACGATTCCAAACATAATTTCTATCTTTTTATTGGTGTCAGCAAATGCAGATTGTTTGGTACCCCTGTTCATGATGTCATAACTTGAGATCTATGATTTCCTAGATTGAATGGACTATACTACTATGTTGGCCCCTGAAAATACTTCAAGTGTGCCAATTTTTAAATCTTGACGAATTTGTATGCACACTTTTTCAGATCAATTCCATTTGCAAAAAATGTTTTCTGTCAGTGTTTCCAGTTTGCAAAATCCAAGCAGCCTACTTTGACTACTTTCCATTCACATCTTATTATTCATCATGAGCCCAAATCTCAGATTTATAATGTCCTCATGATAGAGAATCAACGCCCCAAGTTTCATGCTACCAAGTGTCCATTTGCCCAGTTTTCAAGACCAAATCCGAACCCAATTTTTTCTTTCTGATATTTTTATCTACAGGTGATTCTGAGAAGGAAACTTTGACAACGAATATCTTTTGACCCTGAATTCATCATGAGACGAGATTCGACAGGATGCAAGAATGTAGAACAAGAGTTAGTGGGCCATTTTTCAGAGCTCAGTCAGAGATTTGGATAAGTTTTTAAGGCTAGTCAAAAGACCTCCTGGCACCAAATTTGACAGTTGGAAAAAAGTGATAAATTGAGCTTTTAATGATCAATCAGTGATCAAACTTCATTTAAATCAATATCAAATGATCAGTGAGTTAGTTTGATGGTTCAGTTGTTTGGAAACAAATTTCTTTTTAGTCGAACCCCTTTGGGGCCCGACTAATCTACATCAAATTGATAGAGCTCAAGGGCATTAAGGATTTTTTTTTAAAGGGGAATTTTATAATATTTTAAGTCATTGTAAATCTCAAAATATACATATAACATTGTCAACCCTTGCTCTTCATGCAGTAACACAAGCCCAAAAGAATGGAGGCTACTATATTTTTTGTTGATGTAGAACATTCTCTTGACCCATCACTGGCAGAAGCTATAGGTGTTAACAAAAAAAACCTTTTGCTTTCTCAGTTTGATTGTGGTGAGCATGCTCTCTGTTTGCTAGATACTTTTATATGGAGTTGATCAATTGATGCTATTGTGGTTGATAGTTTAGCAGCACTTGTACCTAAAACTAAACTGGATGGTGAAGTTAGGGATACACATGTGGCACTGCAGGCAAGATTTTTGAGCCAGTGCCTATGGAAGTTGATGCATGCTTTAGCTTTCTCACAAACACTTCTCATTTTTATAAGTCAGGTGAGAGTGAAATTAAATGGATTTGGTTTTGGAGGCCCAGTTGAAACTACTTCTGGAGGGAATTTATTTTGAAGCTGAGGTTTTGAATTTATGTCATAAACATAGATTGATCTCAAAAATAGGAATTTTTTTATAGTTTGAATGGTGTGAAGCTAAATGGTAAAGATAAAGCCAAATTATATCTTTTAGAGAGTGCCACATATTCTAGGAACTTGCCAATAAAGTAAAAGCAAAGTTTTTTAGAGGATTTGAAAGATAATCTTGATGACATTGACAAATCTCTAAATGCTTCCAAGAGGAAGCTAAGGAACAACCGAAGAAGAACAAAAGACGCTTTCAACACAGTCAAAAAGGAACAAAGCTCACGCAAGCAAGGGGGCCATGAGAAGGGGAGTTCCATGCTAGAGACAAAGACCATTTCATAGTGGAAGCCTCAAGTTATCAAAACAAGAATTACATGCCATGCAGAAAAGACACGAGAAAATGTCATAAATAGAGGATAGTGGCAAGATGAAGGGGCCTCATGTTTTGGTAGGTGAGGAAAGAAGGATGCCATGGCTTATAGATAGGTGCAGATGGGCTTCACTTTAATGAAGGCTCTCATGTGCCATATAGAGATAGTAAATTGATTCATCTCTTGCAAAATAAACTTGGAGTCAAACAGTTGAATAAAACATACATCATTGAACTCATGCCTCTGATTTGCATGATTGTGAGATGTCCATGTTTTTAACATTTTAGATACCCTCACACTCCCTATTGTGATTTTCTTTGTAATTGGTATACTCCTGTGGTTGAAGTCAACAGAGATATATGGAACATGTCTTCCCCATGAAGTCCTATAATATTTTCTCAACTGAACCTATGCCATGACATCCTTGCCATTTTAATATCCTATTTCTCAACTTGAAATCCCAAATTGAAATGGAGGACACATTGAAATGTTGCTACTACTTTTAGAGCAGAGACCACATCAAGAGCAGAGCGATAAATGAAAATAATAGGGCATGGTGGTAGGAGAATCATGCGAGGCAAGTGCATTGAGCAAAGTTCCCTGTATAAAGGATAAATATTCATCACTAAAAATGTTGATATGTAGTGATAATACAAAGTGGTTAAATATGATTGTATTCAAAAAATGCAAGCACCAAAAATGCAGAATATGTGGGGTACATTTATCCCACATTGGGGCCACTGCAGGTTTTATAGTGTTTAAATATAAACTCACCCAGTATGCTTAGCGTCCAAAAGACTTGGGCATTTTGTAAAGCCACATTATGATGAGAAGGGCCCCACCTTGTGACTAGCATGCATGGAGTCCGCAAAAAAAATTTGAACGAAGATACACGCATGAGTAGGTGGCACCAGAATAGACCAAACAACCAGATGCTACCACGTGTCTTGATCCTATAGTAGGCGCATGCCCACAAAAAGAAAGTGCTCAACCGATCAAAAATGTAGAATTGTGGGATTGCAACACATGGCGACGGGTCCCAGCTAGTGATGAGGTGGCATGAAATGAGCAGTTTGAGGGGGATGCACAGGATGCTACCACGTAGCACATTGAGCAATCTGGGTAATTCTGCAAAACAAAGATGCAAGGTGGTTAAGCGAACTGGGTATGTGAGTGTGTGACACGTGGCATCGGGCCTACCTAGTGATGACATGGCACTATGTTCGAGAGGTCAACCAATCAACAAGTGACACATGGTACTTGGTCAATAGAGGATTAACCACAAATTTGAGGGCAAAGGGAAAAGGAATAAAGTATTTTAAATGCCAAAATTTAAAATTTTTTCAAATGAAGTGCACTTCGGATTTTTAAATTAAAAAGGATTAATTCTAAAGTTCAAACTTAGGGAATTTTTTAAATTTTTGCAAAATTTGAAGTTGCAGACTTGAGTTTTTTTAGCAAAGGGGGACTATTTTTCAAATTGATATTTTGGGGATTTTTGAGAGGCGAACATAGCAGTATTATATATCATCAAAATCGAGAGAATCTAATTTTTTTGATTATGTAGTTAGTTTCTACACACGAAGTAGCTTGTTCGAGCTATACAAGGTTTTCTCTAAGATTCCTAACTTGCAACCGAATTTAGGTATCAAAGTTCAAAATTGATTTCTGGTAAGGTAATGACCTGAATATAGGTAAAAGCCCATGAAAATGTAGTCTGGGGAAAATTTGATTACTTTCAAGTCAGTTGAATCAAGGTTTTATCAACATTCTTAAGGAAAATCAGATATTTTGGCAAGCAAGAGGTTTTCATCATTCAAAAATAGATATTTATAAATTAGTTACAAACTAATGACGAAACCAAATCAGATCATAAGAGAGAGGGTAGAAAGAGGTTGCTTCATCTTCTTGGGAAGGAATTCTAAGTGGACACTTGTAAGGCATACAATAGATCTTGTTGGCGCTCAAAATTGCCTTCCCGATTTTGAGCACCATTGAAAAAATCAAGCCCTTAAACGCTTTTAAAATGCATATATGCTTGGTTGTACCCGACTGTCCATTTGAGACCCCTAAGGTGTTTAATGCTTCTAGCACCTTTCATTCAGCATGCCTAAGCGTTTTGTGAAGTTAAATTGAGTTTTTGAGTCATTTGGCAAAGTTCTATTTTGAGCTAGTATCAATTTTGCATTTTCACCTAAGTGTCAAACAGCGACAAGAGGCTTCTTTTGTAAATGAATATCTCGCACCCAGAAATGTTTTTTGATTCACTGCTTTGGCAGTATCTAATATCCATACCTAAGAACCTATGTTTCATATTTTGAGTCATTTTGAGTCAGTTTGAATAGGTTTTAAATCCCTCAAAGTTGGTCAGTTATTGTTTTCATGCTTTTGCACTTTGCACCTAATTCTGGGAAGCCCTATTTGACGTGCAATAACTTTTGACCAGTTGACCCAAATGAGAAAATTCCTTTTTTTTTGTATTTTAGATGTCAGAGACTTATTATGTTCCAAGTTTTATCTTATGACGAATCAGTTTGGTCAGTTTTCAAGCGTGATTTCAAACACAATTTATAAGTTTTAATTGGTGTCAGTAATTGTAGATTGATTGTAACCCCTATTCAGGACATCATATCTCCTGAACTGTGATAGGTGTGATCAAATGGTTGGTTTCCCTATGTTCTATACTAAAATTACTTTAAGTGTGGCAGTTTGCAAGTTATGACGAATCCATTTGCACACTTTTCCAAGTCAATTCCATTCGCAAAAAATGCTTTCTGTCAGCATGTCCAGTTTGCAAAATTCTGAGTAGCCCACTTTGACTGATCGCCATTTGTGCCCTATTATTCGTCATGAGCCTAAATCATAGATCTGTAATGTCCTCATGACAAAGAATGAGTGTCCCAGTTTTCATTTTCCCATGTGCTAATTTGCCCAGTTTTCAAACATGTTTACTTGCAGGTAATTCTGAGCAGGCAACTTTGACAATGAATATCTTTTGACCACGAATTCTTCATGAGGCGAGATTCGATAGGCTGAGACTGTACGGAACAAAGATTCAGTGTGCTAGTTTCCAGAGCCTGGTCAGTTGTTCGAATCAATTTTTGAAGGCAGTCAACAGACCTCTTGGCACCAAGTTCACAGTTTGCAGATCAGTGGTAAAATGGGTTTCAATTGATTAATCAATGATTGAACTTGATTCTAATCAGTTCGAGATTCTCAGTAGATCAGTTTGCATTGTCAGTTGTTCGAAAATGAAATTTTTTTTTTAGCCAGACCCACTTTGGGGTCCGATTGATTCCATCAGACTGATTGAAGATCAAATGTATTGTGAGTGACAATGGACCCAATGTTTGCGAGCAATAATTTGTTTTACTTTTATAAGTCAAAGGTTTGTGCAATGTGGATTTATGAGGGTCATCAGGAAAATGTTGTTCTTGATTTTAATAAAGCCGGCAAGGGTACAATGGTGCCTCCTCATTTGAAGGATCCTTTATTAAAAACCATCGAAGCCGAAAGGAGTTTTACAAGAGAAAGAAAGATCCTGGGAATGACTTATATGAATGGATTGCATGAGCTCAGGGACTATAATTCAGTCTAGTTGGAAAATACCTTCACTTAAAAGGGGATCTTAAGACTATAAAAGAAATCAGCAATAAAGTAAATAATGGTTGGGTGACAGCAGGACAACAATGTTAAATCTATAAACTAAAAATGTAAATCCTATAGTGATTCAACTTCCTAGTGATTGACAATCATATTATGGTTTGTAGAAGCTCCTCAATGCATAAATCAACCAACTTTGTAACACTGAAGCATTATTCTGAATGCTTTCGCCATATTCAATATAATTTATTTGGATATTGGCAATGATTGTTCGCGGCATGAGGAAGGAAATGCACCCAAATCCAAGAAGCCATATCAAATGGGGGAGCTCATGCATCCAATAGGAAGCCCACAGCTTTTTGAAGGAGTGAAATGCATGTTTTAAAAAGGCAGAGTCCTAGGGCGCAGGGGAGGCAACGTCTTTAGCAAGGAGACCACCCACGTTTAAAAAAAAAAGAGGGATCAACATTTTAAAACTAAATATGCAAGTGTTAATCCATCTTATGAATATCCTCAAGTAGCTTTCCTTCACCTATATCGAGGACCAAAGTCAATGAAAAGAGCAGTGGCAATGGCTATTAGAACAAAGATGCCTCACGCATTGAAAGGGAGGAAGCCGCAGAGATAGCAAACTAAAAACCACGACATTAGCAAGTGATGCTCACGTGGTGGAGAAGAAAGAAGCCACTATCGACAGAATGAAAAGATCTCCCTCGCAAGAAAAAGAAGATCCATGCTGAAGGAGGCAGGGGACGCAGGGGCGGCATGGAAGGATGCCTTGCACTAAGGAAATGAGTTGCAGCTTGGAGACAATGGACCCAGCCAGTGATTTGAGAGCAAGGCCACGCCCATTAAACAAAGGCAGTCAATCTGATAAGGAAAATGCACATGGCAGTATAAAACATGCTAATCATAAGAAAACACCAGTCATCCATTGATGGAAGGAGTCGCAGGTATCAGAAAGAAAAGCCCACACAAGTCAAAGACAAGCAGACTTGAGACTAAAAAAAATGTGGCCAAAAAGAATAAATGAATTTGGAAGTCGCCCATCATGAAGATCACGCAAGAAGTAAGCCACTAGTCAAGAAAAATGTTGCAGGAGATGGCTTAAGCCAAGAAAAGATGCCAGTCAAAGAGGCGCCTTCAAAACCTTTATCCCACATTGGGTATACAAGGAGTTTTTTAAACATTTATATGCACTAGCTCTCAACATAATGAATGTCTTGAAGACATCGCTCTTTGGAAGAGCAGAGATCATGTGCATGGGCCCGTGAACAAACACGCGGTCAAAATCAGTGATGTCAGTGAGCTAGAAGGCAATCGAAAAACCAAGAATCCAACGATCGCTACCTCGCTAGCCGAAAAATCTTGAAAAATTCGGCTAGCGACATAGCGAGGTCACCGAAAAACTCAGGAATCTAGCAAGAGTCAATAGCAAATCGGATGGTGACAAGTGGTAGCAATAGAGTGTATGATGTGGTGAGAAAATGTCAAGAGCGCACCAGATTGTGCCATGTGGCAGATCCAACAGTTCTCATTAACTCGCCAAGCAGAAGATGCACGACAATTAACATAGCAAGTTAGCGAGAAGATGACACATGGTGGATGGTGCAAATCAGATCGGGAAGATCTAAATTTTCCAAATATAAGGTTAGTTTTTCCATAGGTAGTAGCTGGTTCAAGCCACAAGAAGTTTTCTTTCAGGTACCTGAATTGCAACCATTTTCAGATCAGGAAGTTCAGTTGTGATTTTGGCAAGTTAATAGCTTGAATATGCATAAAAGATAAGGAGAATTCAGTTGGGGGTATCTCTGAGTCAGTTAAAGCAAGTTTTATCAGCATTTTGATGCAAATTAGATATTTAACAAAAACGGGTTTTCATCATATGAACAGAGATCTTTTAGAAATCAGTTAGAGTGTGATGATAAAAAACAAATCAAATCAGATGGATAAAGAAATGAAAGAGGTTTTTTAGTTACATGAGATGGATTTATAAGTCGACAGATGGCAATCGCATGTGAGATCCAGGAATTCATCTCCTTGCTATACTATTCTTTGTTTCTTCCATTTGAGCAGTTCTAGTCTTTGGAGAAAAACCAGTCACTACTAAGATACCTGATTTTGGATCCAGTTTTGATATGTTCCCATACTGTGATACCACATATTTCTTTAGCAATTTCTCTCATGTGAACAACAGTAGGAAGATAAATACAGATAGTTCAGATCTGTTAGGTTTTCATGTCTTTCATTTCATGCATATGATTGTATATTTTCAAGGAAATAATGCAAATAGCAGCAAATAATTAAGTTTCAGTTGAATCTTGTCTCCATTCTCATTGAATTTCAATGTTTTACGATCTCTGAACAAAGAGTTTAGGTCATAGTTGGAGTTCCCTAAGACTGTATGTTGTTTCATTGTTGCTGATAGTTCAAGGAATTGTGTAAATGCTTCATAGAAATCAACAGGGTTGTAGATTGAAATGTACCCGACTGTCCATTTGAGACCCCTAAGGTGTTTAATGCTTCTAGCACCTTTCATTCAGCATGCCTAAGCATTTCGTGAAGTTAAATTGAGTTTCTGAGTCATTTGGCAAAGTTCTGTTTTGAGCTAGTATCAATTTTGCATTTTCACCAGTGTCAAACAGCGATAGGAGGCTTTGTTTGTAAATGAATATCTCGCACCCAGAAATGTTTTGTGATTCACTGCTTTGGGAGTATCTAATATCCATACTTGAGAACCTATGTTTCAGATTTTGAGTCATTTTGAGTCTGTTTGAATAGGTTTTGAATCCCTCAAAGTTGGTCAGTTACTGTTTTCACGCTTTTGCACTTTGCACCTAATTCTGGGAAGCCCTGTTTGACTTGCAATAACTTTTGACCAGTTGACCCAAGTGAGAAAATTTCTTTTTCTTTTTATTTTAGACATCAACAACTTATTATGTTCCAAGTTTCAGCTTATGACGAATCCGTTTGGTCAATTTTCAAGCGTGATTCCAAATGCAATTTATAAGTTTTAACTGGTGTCAGTAATTGCAGATTGATTGTAACCCCTGTTCGGGACGTCATATCTCCTGATCTGTGATAGTTTTGATCAAATGGTTGGTTTCCCTATGTTATATATTGAAGGTACTTTAAGTGTGCAAGTTTGCAAGTTATGACGAATCCATTTGCACACTTTTCTAGGTCAATTCCATTCGCAAAAAATGCTTTCTGTCAGCATGTCCAGTTTGCAAAATTCTGAGTAGCCCACTTTGACTGATCGCCATTTGCGCCCTGTTATTCATCATGAGCCTAAATCATAGATCTTTAATGTCCTCATGACAAAGAATGAGTGTCCCAGTTTTCGTTTTCCCATGTGCTAATTTGCCCAATTTTCAAGGTCAATTTTGAGCCCAGTTTGTTGTTTTCTGACATGTTTACTTGCAGGTAATTCTGAGTAGGAAACTCTGACAACGAATATCTTTTGACCCCGAATTCGTCAGGAGACAAGATTCGATAGCCTGAGAGTGTGTGAAACAGAGATTCAGTGTGCTAGTTTCCAGAGCTTGGTCAGTTGTCTGAATCAGTTTTCAAAGGCAGTCAACAGACCTCCTGGCACCAAGTTCACAGTTTGCAGATCAGTGGTAAAATGGGTTTCAGTTGATTAATCAATGATCGAACTTGATTCTAATCAGTTCGAGATTCTTAGTAGATAATTTTGCATTGTCAGTTGTTCGAAAATGAAACTTTTTTTTTAGCCAGACCCACTTTGGGGTCCGACTGATTCCATTAGACTGATTGAAGATCAAATGTATTGTGATTGACAGTGGACCCAATATTTGTGAGCAATAATTTTTTTTACTTTTATAAGTCAAAGGTTTGTGTAATGTGAATTTATGAGGGTCATCAGGAAAAGGTTGTTCTTGATTTTAATAAAGCCAACAAGGGTACAATGGTGCCTCGTCATTTGAAGGATCCTTTATTAAGAACCATCGGAGCTGAAAGGAGTTTTACAAGAGAAAGAAAGATCCTGGGAATGACTTATATGAATGGGTTGCACGAGCTGAGGGACTATAATTCGGTCTAGTTGGCAAATACCTTCACTTAAAAGGGGATCTTAAGACTATAAAAGAGATCAGCAATAAAGTAAATAATGGTTGGGTGACAGCAGGACAACAATGTTAAATCTATAAACTAAAAATGTAAATCCTATAGTGATTCAACTTCTTGGTGATTGACAATCATATTATGGTTTGTAGAAGCTCCTCAACGCATAAATCAACCAACTTTGTAACACTAAAGCATTATTGTGAATGCTTTCGCCATTTTCAATATAATTTATTTGGATATTGGCAATGATTGTTGGCGGCATGAGGAAGGAAATGCACCCAAATCCAAGCAGCCATATCAAATGAGGGAGCTCATGCATCCAACAGGAAGCCCACGGCTTTTTGAAGGAGTGAAATGCATGTTTTAAAAAGGCAGAGTGCCAAGGCGCAGGGGAGGCAACGTCTTCAGCAAGGAGACCACCCACATTTAAAAAAAAAAGAGGGGTCAACGTTTGAAAACTGAATATGCAAGTGTTAATCCATCTTATGCATATCCTCAAGTAGCTTTCCTTCACCTATATCTAGGAACAAAGTCAATGAAAAGAGTAGTGGCAAGGGCTAGTAGAACAAAGATGCCTCACGCATTGAAAGGGAGGAAGCTGCAGAGATAACAAACTAAAAACCACGGTATTAGCAAGTGATGCTCATATGGTGGAGAAAAAAGAAGCCACTGCCAGCAGAATGAAAAGATCTCCCTCGCAAGAAAAAGAAGATCCACGCTGAAGGAGGTAGGGGACGTAGGGACAGCATGGAAGGACACCTCACACTAAGGAAATGAGCTACAGCTTGGAGACAATGGACCTAGCCGCTAATTTGAGAGCAAGGCCACGCCCATTAAACAAAGGCAGTCAATATGATAAGGAAAATGCACATGGCAATATAAAACACGGTAATCAATAATAAACACCAGTCATGCATTGATGGAAGGAGCCACAGGTATCAGAAAGAAAAGCCCACGCAAGTCAAAGACAAGCAGACTTGAGACTAAAAAAAACTTGGCCTCAAAACGAATAAATGAATTTGGAAGCCGCCCATCATGAAGATCACGCAAGAAGTAAGCCGCTGGTCAAGAAAAATGTTGCAAGAGACAGCTTAAGCCAAGAAAAGATGCTAGTCAAAGAGGCGCCTTCAAAACCTTTATCCCACATTGGGTAAACAAGGAGGTTTTTAAACATTTATATGCACTAGTGCTCAACATAAAGAATGTCTTTAAGACATCGCTCTTTGGAAGAGCAGAGATCATGTGCATGGGCTCGTGAACCATGGTTGACAGGCCAGTTATAAACATAGTCAGAGCATAATTTTGAACAAACATGCAGTCAAAATACGTGACATCAGCGAGGTAGAAGGCAATCGAAAAACCAAGAATCTGGCGATCGCTACCTCGCTAGCCAAAAAATCTTGAAAATTTTGGCTAGCGACATAGTGAGGTCGCCAAAAAACTCAAGAATTTGGCAAGAGTCAATAGCGAATCAAATGGTGACAAGTGGCAGTGATAGAGTGTATGATGTGGCGAGCAAATGTCAAGAGTGCACCAGATTGCGCTACGCGACAGATCTGACAGTTCTCGTTAACTTGCCAAGTAGAAGATGCATGACAATTAACATAGCGAGTTAGCGAGAAGATGACACGTGGTGGATGGTGCAAATCAAACAAGCCAATCAACAAGCGCCACGTGGCATTGGTCAAACCATGGGTTGACCCAGATTAGAAGGCAAGGGTAGTATTAAGGAATAAAAAATAATAATATTTTATTATTATTTTTTTAAAAAAAGGAAAGAATGACGTGCATTTTTTAAAGTTCAAAAGAGGCTCTTTTCTAAAGTTTATACTTTAGAAACTTTTAAATTTTTTTGAAAATATCTTGAGTGCAAGCCTGAACTTTCAACTAGAGGGGCGATTTTCAAACAAAGATTTAGTGGGTTTTAGTTAAGCTAGATATGCACTCCAATATACCGCCGGAACTGGGAAGATCTAAAGTTTCCAAATATAAGGTCGGTTTTTGCATAGGTAGTAGCTAGTTCAAGCTATAGGATGTTTTCTTTCAGGTACCTGAATTGGAACCATTTTTAGATCAGGAAGTTCAGTTGTGATTTTGGCAAGTTAATAGCTTTAATATGCATAAAAGACAAGGAGAATTCAGTTGGGGGTATCTTTGAGTCAGTTAAAGCAAGTTTTATCAGCATTTTGATGCAAATTAGATATTTAACAAAAAAGGGTTTTCATCATATGAACAGAGATCTTTTAGAAATCATTTAGAGTGTGATGATAAAAATCAAATCAAATCAAATGGATAAAGAAATGAAAGAGGTTTTTCAGTTACATGAGATGGATTTATAAGTCGACAGATGGCAGTCACATGTGAGATCTGGGAATTCATCTCCTTGCTATATTATTCTTTCTTTCTTCCATTTGAATGGTTCCAGTCTTTGGAGAAAAACCAGTCACTACTGAGATACCAGATTTTGGATCTAGTTTTGATATGTTCCTATACTGTGATACCACATATTTCTTTAGCAATTTCTCTCATGTGAATAGCAGTAGGAAGATAAATACAGATAGTTCAGATCTGTTAGGTTTTCATGTCTTTCATTTCATGCATATGATTGTATATTTTCAAGGAAATAATGCAAAGAGCAGCAGATAATTAAGTTTCAGTTGAATCTTGTCTCCATTCTCATTGAATTTCAATGTTTTACGATCTCTGAACAAAGAGTTTAGGTCGTAGTTGCAGTCCCCTAAGACTGTATGTTGTTTCATTGTTGCTGATAGTTCAAGGAATTGTGTAAATGCTTCATAGAAATCGACAGGGTTGCATATTTATTGAGGAGGATATCAGGTAAGAATGAGATTTTAAACTGAACATAGATGTCTATTTACAAGTTAAATAGATAGATCTATATTTGAAGATACACACATGTCTCAGATATTCATATGTATGTTTGTGATCCATGAATTTGCCCAATGGACTAGGCACTGATCAGCTACAGGGTCATTACTTTCTCATTGCTGCATATCTGAGGGTTGTTGAAATCAACATAAAAAATCAAAGACTTTTCCCCTTTCATGTTGAAGACCTATCATAGAATGCCCTCACTTAGCTTATGAGGTTCATAGATCTACATCAAGCTATCATAGTTCTGTGTTATTTCATGAGTTCTTAGGAGAAATAAGGGTTTTATCTGCTTTGAATAGATTCAATGTATGCTTTGAAAACTGGTACCATATAAAGAATCTACAGGTCTACCCACCTAGGTTTTGCAGAGCTTGAAGTAGAGAAGGGTCATGCCTTATAGTCGGCTCTGTGTCTGAAATGATATGCTGATAATGAGAGTTAGCTGCCCCTAGATGTGTCATATTCTCATGGGGATAATTGGAAATGGGTAACATTTTCAAACACCAACAGATTTAAGAATTCACTTCTTCCTATATCATCCCCTTTCTTTCTCATTGTAAAGGTTCCAGTTTTTTGGAGAAAAAACCACTCATTGCTGTGATACTAGGTTTTGGTTCCAGTTTTTGATGTGTTCCCATAACTATGACACCATTCTTTTAGCATAATTCTCTTGTATGAATAGCATTAGGAAGGATAATATAGATAGTTCAGATCTGTTAGGTGTTTTTATGTTTTTGTTTCATGCATATGGTTGTATTGTTTCAAAGAAATTAATACAAATAACAATAGGTTGAGTTTCATCTTGAATCTTGTCTCCTATCTCAGTGAGCTTCAATGTTTTACAATCTTTGAACAAAGACCCTAGATTGTAGTTGCAATCCCTTAAGGCTGTATGTTTTCTTATTGTTGCTTGTAACTCAAGGGGTTATGTAAATGCTTTAGTGAATCAACAGGGTTGCAGGTTTATTGAGAAGGATATAATGTAAGAATGAGGTTTGGATTGAGCACATATGTTTATTCATAAGGTGGATGGATAGATTAGATATCTAAATATATAAATAAGTATCAAATATCCATATGTATGCATTTGATTCATAGATTTTCCCAATGGATCAGGCACTGATTAGCTACAGGATCATTAGTTCATGCTGCTGCATATTAGGGGTTTTGTTGAAATCAACATTACTAATCAAATGTTCTTTCCCTTTCATGTTGAAGAACCTAAATGTGATGACCTCACTTAGCTTATGAATTTCCTCGATTTGCAATTTGCTACTGTAGATCTATGTCATTTCATGGGTTATTAGGAGAAATAAAGGGTTTTCATCTATAGTAAATAGATTCAGGGATATGTTTTGTACTGGTACCATATCAATTGAATCTAAGGTTAACCTGCCTAGGTCTAGCAAAGCCTAAAGTGAAGAAGGATTTATAACTTATAGTTGGCACAAGACTATAGTCTACTGTATCTATCATAGGAATTTGCCAGCCTTAGATGCATTGGTCTAGTTTTTTGGTCATTTTCAAAATTGTTAAATCAGGAGCCAACAAAATGGTGACTATGTTGGGGAGTCTATTAAGTAATTCACTATTAAAAGGACAAGAATCTCTGGTGTAAGTTGAATATTTTAGTCCTATTTTCAGTTGGGTTTTGCCCATCTAAGTCAACAACAAAATGGCAACTCTATTGGGGAATCTGTGAAGTAATTCATATTAAAAGGACAAGAATCTCTGGAATAAGTTGAATATTTTAAGTCCTATTCTTAGTTGGGTTTTTGCCCATTTGAGCAGCCAACAAAATGGTGACTCTACTAGGGAAGTTGTATTGAGATTCATGATAGGAAAACCTTGAGAATTTAAAGGAATTCAACACAACATAAGGAACGACATGGAGAAATTTTTTATATAACAGTAAGTTGATGTGTTCAGTCCATTTCCTTGCTACATTTTCATGTTCCCTAGTAAGCTTTATTCTCTTACAACAGTAGTTCTTGAATTGGATGTAAATTGTGGTGAGAAATGAGTGTACCTTCAATTAGTTCAATTTTGTGAGTTACTATTGTAAAAATTAGAGTCAAGAATTTGAAAATGAAGTGTACCCTCTTTCCAAGGTGTTAGTGATTTGCAAGTTTTCCATATTGAAAGTCTACTTCAGAAAGTACAAATGGTAAAATTGTTTTAAATATTTTCTCACTAAGTGTGAGTAGTGACTCTAAAGTAAATCTCTATACCAATGCATGTTTTGTCTTAATATCAAAGGCTTTCAGTATTTTTGGGAAGATCTAGTTTGTTGGGAAAGAGAAATTATAAGTTTCTTGATTGATGTTTTATGTGGTTGTTTGTATCTGCTAAAGTAATCCATATCAAAGGGTGAATCCCTATTGTGATTTCATTTTCCTCTTCAAGGAGGTGGCGACTCTACAAGGATTCTATCTATGGTGTGAAGGGTTTCATTTTTGCACTTGTGCCTATCAGTAGATCTAAGGTTCCAGACAACAACACATAAAGGTATTTTCAGTTTTCATGTCTTTGCCATTCATGACGATTGACTGGTAGAAATGGTTGCCTCCATCTAGTGTTTCAGCACTAAGAAAATAGAGGTAGGAGTTTTTGAAATTTCAAGAGATGGATTCTGAGTCTAGGTTTGAAAATGATGTGCTCCTTAAAGTTTTTGTGCAAATATTGCTAGGTTGAAAAGAATGATTCATGATAAGACTGTCTTAATGTTAAGAAATACAATTGGTGATATTAAGGGTCTTAATGGATTTCAAACTTACATGAATTTCAAATTAGTAGTTATGAATCTTGATGAGTTTTTCAGACCTAAGGAGTCTTCATGGCTAGTGGTACTCTTAGAAGTTTTTATGACAAATTCGATTGATAGACCAACCAAGATAAGATTAGATAAGATTTATGAAATCCAAGATTTTATCATTGAGGTTGAAAGTGATTTGAAGGCTAATGAGTTTAATGTTAACAAATGCAATAAGTCCATTGAAAATAATGTTAAAGATGAAGAGTCTCAATTCTATGAATTAGAGGATAGTAATCAACAGTCTAATAATATACATAATGTGGATTCATCTTTTTATGATGATGAGTATAAAGAAGAGGACTAGTGTGACAGTAGTAATAGTCTTTCTTCTAGTGATGAATGTGAATGTGTTATGATACCAATTGTTGAGGTATTGTCTAAAGAAGAAGATGTATGTGATGATCAAAATGTTGATTTTTTAGAATATGTTACTAATAAGTTTGTTGTTGTAAATGTGCCAAGCCATCTAGATAATAATCACAACCAAGGAGAAGAAACTAGGGATGAAGTCTTGTTAAGTGTTGATGAGATTTCTAATTTGTTGGCTCATGATTTTGAAAGATATGTTGACCTATCGAAGGATGCTTGTGTTTTTCCACATTTTGCATTTCCATATGGTCAAGTCATTTCCCCTAAATTTGATGAAGAAGAAGATGTAGTTTCAGAATATGCTCTGTCAAGTTTGGGAGGTGTACGTGATGGTAATTCATGCATCAATACACATGACAACTTCTATGTTGAAAATGAAGATGTAGAGATAAGGTCTATTGCTAGTTCATGGTTTTCTTTTTTTCATGAAGATGACATACATTCGGATTGCTCATATGACAAGGAAAGAAATAGTAATGAATTAATTTATCCTAGTGAGCTATTTGATGAAAAAATTGATACAGATCAGCATATTGTTAGAAGGAATTTTCATGATGATTCTTATGAAGTGGGATCTAATCATTTGTTGGAATATGAAGAAAATGTAGCATCTATTTAATATGATTTATGGTGTACTGATGTTGCAAGTGAGGAGAAATCAGATTTTTCAAACTCTTCATATTCAGAGGCACAAGGTGAGTTACGATCTGATTCATGTAACTCGTTGAATGAAGTAGAATACCGAGCTTTTGTGTTTCCATTTGAAGGAATCCATGATTCAGTTAGTAGTGGTCGGTTTTAGTTTAATTTTAGTTGTTATGATCACACTGATTCATTTTTTCATAGTGAGCAAGATGAAGAAAGCATGCCTGATTTTTATATGCACTATGGAAGTAATGATAGTAGTTTTGTTTTTCCTAACAAAATGATTGGAAGTGCTGATGTGTTGGGTGAAACAAATGGGAATGAGATTTTCAATTTAACTCAAGAAAGTGTCCATGAGAATCAGGTATATGACAGAGGTAAGAAGTTTTGAAAACTTTCTGGTGGCTCAGTGCCATTGTTTGAACATAGTAGGAGTAGTTTCCTTGTTTTCAATAAAGTTGTTCAAGGGAGGAAGTTTTTGAAGTCAGGTGTGTGGTCTACTTCTTCCAGAGATTTGAATCCTTGCCATGCCTATAAGGGACATGCATCCCCAGATAGAGCCACTGTTGGGACTAAAAATTGCGTCGTCAATTTTGAGTACCATTGAGAAAATTGAGCCCCATAAATGCTTTTTTATGCACATGTACTCGGTTATACCTTTGAAGCCTATGAGGTGTTTAATGTTTCTAACACCTTTCATTCAACATATCCACATGTTTCATGAATCACTGCTTTGGGATTTTCTAGTGTCTATATCTAAGAGCCTATGTGTTAGATTTTGAGTCATTTCAAGTCCATTTGACTAGGATTTGAATCCCTCAAAGTTGGTCATTTAATGTTTTCATGCTGATGCACATTGCACATAATTCTGGGAAGCCCTGTTTGACGTGTTGTAACTCTTGACTAGTTGACCAAAATGTGGAATTTCCTTTTGAATTGTATTTTAGATGTCAAAGACTTGTTACATTTCAAGTTTCAGTTCATGAAAAATCCGTTTGATTAGTTTTTAAACACAATTTCTATCTTTTTACTGGTGTTAGCAAATGCAGATTGTTTGGTACCCCTGTTTGTGACATCATAACTTGAGATCTGTGATTGCCTAGATCAAATGGATTGTACTACTATGTTTTCCCATGAATATACTTCAAGTGTGCCAATTTTTAAATCTTGACGAATCCGTATGCTCACTTTTCCAAGTCAATTCCATTTGCAAAAAATGTTTTCTGTCAGTGTTTCCAGTTTGCAAAATCCAAGTAGCCTACTTTGACTGCTCTCCATTCACATCCCATTATTTTTCATAAGCCCAAATTGCAGATTCATAATGTCCTCATGACAGAGAATCAACACCCCAAGTTTCATGCTCCCAAGTATCCATTTGCCTAGTTTTCAAGACCAAATCTAAACCCAGTTTGTTGCTTTCTGAAATTCTTATCTGCAGGTGATTCTGAGAAGACAACTTTGACAGCGAATATCTTTTGACCCCAAATTTTTCATGAGACAAGATTCAACAGTATGCAAGAATGCAGAACAAGGATTTAGTGTGCTAGTTTTCAGAGCTCAGTTAGAGATTTGGATAAGTTTTTAAGGCCAGTCAAAAGACCTTTTGGCACCAAATTTGACAGTTGGCAAAACATGATAAATTGAGCTTTTAACGATCAGTCAGTGATCAAATTTGGTTCTAATCAATATCAAATGATCAGTGGGTTATTTTGATGGTTCATTTGTTTGGAAACAAAGTTTTTTTTAGTCGGACCCCTTTGGGGCCTGACTAATCTGCATCAAATTGATAGAGCTCGAGGGCATTAAGGATTTTTTTTTTGAAGGGGAATTTTATAATATTTAAAGTCATTATAAATCTCAAAATATATGTATAACATTGTCAACCCTTTCTCTTCATGTAGTAACACAAGCCCAAAAGAATGGAGGCTACTATGTTTTTTATTGATGCAGAACATTCTTTGGACCCATCACTTGCAGAAGCTATAGGTGTTGACACAAAAAACCTGCTGCTTGCTCAACCAAGCATCTCTTCCCTCCCAAGGGTGAGTGATGCTTTACACCCATTACACAAACACATAACATAAAAACAAGAAAGTTTCAAGGAAGGATTCACACAAAACTTCTCACATACAACAAAAACACCACTACAATACACCAAAAATTCACCATGAAATGGAGAACACCACATCTAATCTACATACAAAATGATGAACACCATGGATCAAAGGTACCAATCTCACTCCAAGAAAATGGCAATGGATAGTTTTAGTAGAGCTCCTTCTTTCTCCAAACCCTAGTTGTCTCTAAAGATAGAGAGTGGCCAAGTGAGTCCCCAATTTAGCCATACCCCTATATATCCCTCTCATTTTCGGATTCAATAAAGAATGCAATTCTTTTAAGGTCTCCTAAGTCAACTAGGCACCCTAAACGTCATTATTGGCCTCCTAACTTAAGGTACTAACATGGGTAGGGTTAATTTTTGTCACAAACTCACCTTAAAGTTACTTTATGGCCCTCCCAATGCTAGGTCATCTAATTTCAAATTTTCCCATGGTGATGACCTTGTTCTCTTTACTAATTTTGGCAATAATCAAATTTCTCAATTAAGGAATTTTACTCTAAATAAGGTGGCCACATGATCTATCATCAAAGAACATGTTATTTCACATAATGAATACAAGTGTTAGGTGACACGCACTTATAATGCACTATACATCACACATGACATGTTCAGAACCTACTCATGAATGCACACTACACACATACATCACACATTTCAAAATAAACACATCATAATGAGGTTTACGAATCTTACAAAGATTCACCTTGACAAAGTCATTTAAACATGTCTCTATACCTTGTTTCCCCATTAAATTTCCATGGTTCCTTTTTCCTACACATCAAGTCAAATATCAGCAGTCCAAGGAGTCAAATAACATATAAAACATAAGTGCATATAATAATAATATCCATATTAACATGAATTGAATTAGATTCCCTTTCCTAGCCTTTTCAATTATTCCATTTGAAATGTTAAGACATCAAATCTGCATGTCATAAGTCATCATTAATCAAATTAACATCTATCTGCATATCCTAAGCATTCATTTGCATGTCATAAAGCATCATAATTAGATTAATAATTATCTATAAATTAGAAATCATCAAAATCAAACTAACATTTTGCATTGCATCAAATTCTAATAATATCATGTCATAAAGCTACATCCATATAAGTGTTGGAATTATGATATATTTGTCATTAGTGCAAATACTTATTTAGTTCTGAATGCTTGCCAAGCTCATCACTTAGTGTACAGTGTATACCAAGAATTCAGTGGTTACCTTATAAGTTTAGCAGGTAAACAGTTCTCACCAAGCATTCCAGAGGATACTGAGTGAATGGGCAGTTCAGTAGTGTTCATCAAGAAAAGCAAGGTAAATGAAGAACGCAGCGTTCACCAAGCAAAGCAAGGTAAATGAAGAACTTAGTGTTCACCGAGCAAAGCAAGGTAAATGAAGAACTCAATATTCACTGAGCAAAGAAGGGTAAATGAAGAACTCAGTGTTCACCGAGCAAAGCAAGGTAAATGAAGAACTCGGTGTTCACTGAGCAAAGGAAGGTAAATAAAGGACTCAATATTCATCGAACACAGGAAGGTAAATAAAGAACTCAATGTTCACCGAGCACAGCAAGGTAAATGAAGAAGTTAGCTTCTACCGAGTGACACTATATCTACCGAGTCACCAATGGTTACCGAGTTCCAAGTAGTGTTATGTGGCTAGTATGAACCGAGCCTCTACTTCTACCAAGTGCATGATGATGCTGAGTAATGTAGTAGATGCTGAGTATTAGAAGGTCACCAAATCAGCTTGAGGAACCCGATTTTTCTACTATCTGGCCGACTTAGTAATATTTTGTTCATTTGTGTTTTTGCCAACCTTGTAGTTGTAAACATTGGAATGGTATATATGTAATACATGATATCATTTTTAGAATGGTATGATGTGTATAAAAGAAAGATTGGTGTTCTCATGTAAAGAGGATATTGAAAATCAGCAGCAGAATAAAAAGGAACACAGCAAGGTCAACATAGGAGTAGAAAGGTTATATCTATCACATCAAGTGATCAATGAAAAAATGATCTTATCAACAAACAGTTGTAAGTAGATCCACTGATTCATCCTAACAGGTGAATCAGTTCATAAATCCTTTAATAGGGTGGACCTAACAGTCTTTTTTGTAAATCTCCTAACATAGTGCATACTTCACTGTATGTTTGTAAATCCTCTAACAAGGTGGATCTAGTAGTCCTACTTGCTCCTAACAGGGCAGATCACCAGAAGTGATCATTGTAAGCCTTAACCAACCAACTTTATACTGCAGTATTGAAGTTTTGTGGGTATCATCCCCACCCCAGTTTTACTTTCTATTTGGAAGGTTTCTGGGTCACCAAATCTTTGTGTACATGTGCAATGAATGTTTGTTCCTTCAGTTATGTAGTAGTTTAGATGAATGAATGGTGAATGGTTAAAATGTTGAATAGGATAAAAGTTTTATACGTTATTGATTCACCCCTCCCCTCTCAGTAACCTACCTTATCTTGAATATTTCCAACAATTGGTATTAGAGCTTTGTGGTTCTCAGGATAAAGTTTGATAGCTTGAGCAAAGATCAAGGACAATGGAGATATTCAGACTTGACAAATCTATTGAAAATGAAAAGCTAGATCTAGAAATGGCCATGGCTCAACTCAAAGAAGCAAAGGAGCATCTTTTTCAATCTCTAAAAAGAAGGAAGGAACTTGCAAGACAAATGAATGACCATCAGTATATTGAAGAAAAGATTGAAGACCTTTTACCATCAAGCAGTTCAAATGAAGCTAATGAAGTAGTCAAAGAACTCCTAGCTAAGAATGGTTCTCTACAGGAAGAAGTAAGGAAGCTTAAAAGAGAACAAGAAATCCAATCCATCAGACTATGTGAAGTTTTGGAACAAAGAAACAAGGAAAATGAAGACCTAGAGGTAAGAAATAATCAATCTCTTCAGCATGAAGATCTTGAAGGTCAACTATCTAATGCAACTGAAGAAATTTTGAATCTAAGATCTGAGAATGAAAGTTTGAGAAATGAATTAATCACTTAAAGAAAAATCAATGCAAGCTTACAAAGTGATCTGAGATCTGAGAGACAAATCAATGAAAGTTTGAAAAATGACTTGATCACTGAAATGCAAGTCAATGAAAGAATGACAAAATCTCAAACAAACATGAACCAATTGAATCAACAACATGAGCAGAATCTTCATAGACAAAAAGGTAAAGCCGATCTTGGATACAAGGAAGAAGGTGAATCCTCCAAATAAGGTGCCCAAGGGAATCAAAGACCCACTTGCAATCACTATGGCAAGATAGGTCATACATCAAACAAATGTTAGAGTAATGGAAAAGGAAAATTCAATAGAAAATGCTTCAATTGCAATCAACATGGTCACAAAGCTAATGAATGCAAAGAAAAACCAAAATTTGAAGGCAAATATCACAAATGCAAGAAACAAGGTCACAAGGCATCTGATTGCAGATCCAAATTATTCAATCTAGCTGAACAACTTGTCAAAGAAATCTTTGGATGGGACTACAATACTTGGTGTAGATGTCATTATTGTGTAGAATATGGACATGTTGGCAAAGACTGTTCAAGGCATCACTTGAGGAAAAGAGACACAATAGTAAGATGTTATACATGTACAGAACTTGGTCATATAGCCAAGAATTGCATGAATATTGAAAGAATTGAAGATGAAAAGAAAGCTAAAGCTGATAACATTCAGAAGTAGATGAGACAACAATGGATTCCTAAATCTACCAAGCAAGATAGTTCAAATGATGGTTATGTCACTCAAGAAATGGGTGACTCAACCATTTCCAATTAGATTTAAGAAGAATCAAGAACTGCATCATCAAGCCATATCTCAAGCAGTTCCAGAGTGAAAGAGTCCAAATGATCAAATCAGTATTTTAGGTTCAAGGACAAAAGAAAATTTAATCGTGTTGCTTTTACTGAGCAAGGTTGGTTAAAGACCTTACCGAGCTAGGTCGAGAGTATCAAAGATTTTGTTTGATCACCAAGTTGCAAAGCTTTTACCGAGTAGAGAGATGATAGACTGGCAAGCACTATGTCATCTCATCTACCTTCGTATCGAGCATTAATGATAGCATTTTCATCAAAAGGGCAAATTTTGATTTCATTTTTCACTACGACTTAAGAATACTTAGAGCTAAAAGATTTCCAGTAAATTCAGAGCGAATCCCAAGCGATTCCAAGAAAATTTCAAGCGGAGAATTTGTTCAAGATTTTCTTATATTTAGCAGCTATGGCATCCACAAGCACCAGTAGCAGCAAGGTGAAAAGAGGTTCAGAGATGTTAGTAAAGGGTAGAGAATGGAAAGCGCCCAATTTCAAGATTGTTCTAGCTATTGCTAAATCACTCGACCCAACTGGAGCTCAATCAAAAATACCCCCTAAGGTACTTCTTATCAATGATATTCATACTCATTTCAAATGTTCTATTCAAGAAATCGAAAACCTAGAAATGGACAGTGCCCTCGGTGAAATGAGTGTAGATGGCTCTTTGAAACTTGAGTTCAAGCATCTTGAAACCAAAGGCTTGACACATATCTCGCATATGCCTAGAAACTTCCAAAACAAATGGATTAGGTATATCTTGAGTAGGGTGCATAATGGAAAATTATGGTTAGAGCAGCCAAAGCTAATCACTAAGAAAATGATTCACAAAATCATGGGTCTCCCTATGCTTCGTAAAGAAAAAGCCACCAAAACCCTAGGTCAGGAGGAGTTACAGAAGCAAACCCTAGCCAAATGGGATGGTAGAGGTTTAAAGGTAAAAATTGTATCTGATGTCGAACTAAGATTCAGCATTCATGTAATTGCATATAAATTATACAATTCCAGTAGATTGAATAGTTTACCTTGTGAAGCTATGGATTTAGCCCTCAAGATTGTTAAAAAAAACCTTGAATTTGATCTGTCTGAGGTATTCCTGAAGCAATTGAGTAAAAATATGGATAGTATAAGGACTTCCAAGAATAACTCTTGTAAATTTGGTTCTCTGTTGATTTTTTTATTTTTCTACATTCAAAAATTCTTTCAATCTAAAGGAACTGTCGTATGGAGAAAAGACATTCCAATTTTGTATCAAATAAATGAGTTTGTAGCAGAGATGGGTGAAAATTTTGATAGCATCATGGAAAACTATTTTGAAGATTTCAAGGAGAGAATGAATAATAGGTTCTGGATTCCACCAAAATTAGTTGAAGATTACAAAGATGATGTATGCTTCATGGTTGATTGTGATAAGGTGTACACCCAGGCAGTGAGACCCCGAGTTGCCTGGGTAAAACCTCTTCCCTATGAGGTAAATATTGATGAAGCCAGAGACATCATAGAAGCACTGGTGAATGAGCCAGTTGACCCAAGGCAACTAATTTTTGGAACCTATAATGAAGCAAAGGCCGAAATTCAGCTTGAAATCAATCTACCACAGGCCATAAGCAAAGGCAAGAGGAAGATAGCAAAATTGAAAACTACATTTGGCCCTCTTATGCTAACAGAAGGAAAAGGTGAGGATGAAGGAGATAATTAAGAAGAAGGAGGAGAAGAAGAAAAAGAAGAACAAGAAATTGAAGAAGAACCTCTGAAGAAGAAAGGTAAGGTAATAATTACCAAACTTAAAAATAAGCCTACTACAGTATTTACCAGAAGGACCAGAAAAGGTAAGTAGGAACCTATATTCATGAGGCCTGCACCTACATTTGAGGAAAGGCTCAAACAATTGAAAGGAGTTGGCATCACAAATTTCAAAGCATTGAAATTTGAAACTAGAACAGATGCTGAGAAAATGCAGATAGAGGAACTGGTACTAAGCAAGATGGGTAAATGGAAAGACTCCCCAGACTAGCTTGCCTCCCAAATCTCAATGGAACTACTGGAGAGATTGCAACTGAGATGGGAGTCAGCAACCCAAATGGTAAAAGACATATATGAGCAATCCCTGAAGAATCTTCAACCAAGTCTCACTGGAGTAGAAGTAAAAACTGCAATGAAAAATCATGAAGGCAAAATGATGATCGGATTTCACACATGTTTAATTTTGATCAAAGACATTGGGCATGCTGTAAATGATGCTACAAACATGTGGAAAAACATCTATCATCTGCATAAGCCCAGTGAAGACCTAGTGGAAATCAAGGATGATGATAGTAGTGACAGTGAGGATATTGATGGCACTCCATCTATCACAGTTTCACTAGGTGAGCTACATGCATTAATGGGAGAAGACAAGGAGGAAGAAGCTAAAGAGGAAGATAAGGAGGAAGATGATCTAGTAAAAATTGCAGCAGTAGTCATTGCATCCCTTCCTCACTCTCCACCTAAAACTGTCACATCATCAAGGTTGGAGTCAGATTCAATAAGTTTGGTAACATCCACATCAGATTTATCATCTACACCTGCCTCATCACAGCTCCAGGTATCATCAATGGAAGTTTCTACCACTTCATCTACCAAGCTATAGCCCTCTCCTTCAGCTACCGAGCCAGCCTCCTCAGCTCCATCATCTTCAGTTGGTATAGCAGTAAGTTCCACAATTTTGTCAACTACATTAGCACCAATTTTTGCACCAGTTAGTCCTCCCATTATAAATATTCTATCTTGTTCTACAAATTTTGTCTACATTACCGAGTGTATCATCATTTTTGGGAAGTATTCCAATTTTTGATCTGGTAAATACTCCTATTAGCACTCAATCCTCAAGTATCCAAGTTTTCACTGCTAGTCCTTCCATCTCCACTATTGTGTATGTTCCCAAGGTTAAACCAGTCATCTCAGAAGCCAAACAAAAGCAACCATTAAGACTTTTTATCACTAGAAAAGAAACTCCTGAGGATATTGACTTAGACACAGAGATAGTGATTCCAAAAATTGACTATGAAAATGCTACCATTGAAGAGATGAGGTATGCTAGTTAACTGATAGAGATGAAGGCTATGCAAAAGCAGTTAAGGTCTGAAAGGGATGAGTATAGAATAATTGAGAATGCTAGGAATGTAATTACAGAAGCTATAGGTGTTGAAGTAGATTCTACTCAACACATTTTGATTTAGTTAGAAGAGGCTGTAAATAAATTCAATAATGACACCTCTGGCCAAGAAAAATTGATTGAAAATGATGAAAGAAAATTTGATAATAAGGTGCTTGAGCACATTGCAATAAAACAAGTATAATTGTCCACAATTTTGGTCAATCTTTAAAATTCTTTTAATAATGTAACTTCACTTTTTGCCAAACTTTGTGATGTTACCGAGTACACCAAGGAGATCAAAGAAAAATTGAATAAAATTGATGAGGATATGAAGGTCAGTGCCCAAATGCTGCAACTTGACCCCAATTCAAGTTCATCCCATCATCTCAGAATTAGGATTTTGTTAGAAAAGTAGGTAGAATTTTTGAGAGAGGAAGCAAGGATCAGATATAAATTGAATGACATTCAGAATATGATTCTTCCTATCATGGACACAATGTAGAAACACATTGCCTACTCCAAAACATTGATCCATGACAAAAAAAATTCCGTTGCAGATCATGTGATTGAACTTTTAGCTGAAGTTCAGATAGCACGCTCCACCTGCAAAATTTTGCAAGAAAATTGGGATAAGACTTTGGCTCTTATTCTCAAGGTACATTCTGAGTTTATCTCTCATTTTGGTGTTTCTATGTAAATACATATTGTTTACTTTGGCATTATTGTCAAAAAGGGGGAGATAGAGTACCAAAGAAGAGAAAAGAGATATATGTAAGTAACGAAAGTCTTGTGTAAAGATAGAGATACTTTTAAATACTATGTGCATATTGTATGGGGGAGATATATGTAAATCAGTACATCAAATTTTGCACATAAGTTTTGGTACATAAGTGTTTTTGTCACTAATGCCAAAGGGGGAGATTGTTGGAATTATGATATATTTTTCATTAGTGCAAACACTTATTCGGTTTTGAATGCATACCGAGCTCATCACTTAGTCTACAGTGTATGCCAAGCATTCAATGGTTACCTTATAAGTTCAGTAGGTAAACAGTTCTCACCAAGCATTCCAGAGGATACCGAGTGAATGGGCAGTTCAACAGTGTTCACCAAGCAAAGCAAGGTAAATGAAGAATGCAGTGTTCATCGAGAAAAGCAAGGTAAATGAAGAATTCAGTGTTCACCGAGAAAAGAAAGGTAAATGAAGAACTCAGTGTTCACTGAATAAAGCAAGATAAATGAAGAACTCAGTGTTCACTGAGCAAAGCAAGGTAAATGAAGAACTCAGTGTTCACCGAGCAAGGGAAGGTAAATAAAGGATTTAGTGTTCATCGATAAGATCAAAGATGATCATAGATAAGCTCAAAAATGATCACATGCCACTTGTCGATGTTCATCTAACAATAGTAGCTCTTGGAGCCAAGATATTCTATAGTCATCATAAAAAATGAGGCCCTTCATAGAGATTCTTAGAGTAGGAATCTCAACCTCAATTGGAAGCACAATATCTACTCCATAGACCAAAGCAAAGGGTATTGTACTCATTGGAGTTTTGATACTTGTTCAATATGCCCATAAAGCTAGATTAATCTGGAGGTGCTAGTCTCTCACAAATTTACTAACTAGGTGATGGAATATCTTGAGGATCACTTTATTGGATGCCTCTACTTGGCCATTACCCGAGGGGTAATAGATAGAAGACTAGTATTGTGTAATTCTAAACTTTTTTCATAACTCCTTGAGGTCTTTGTTTTTAAACTAGCCTCCATTCTTAGTAATAATGGAGGACGGTACACGATTCTTGCATATGATGTAGTTTTTGATAAATAGAGCTATAGTTTTTCCATTTTCTATTGAGTGAGGTACTACCTCTACCCACTTTGTAAAGTAGTTTGTAGCTATAATAATGAACTTATGTCCATTAGAAGAAGATGGGAAAATCTAACCCACAAGATCAAAGGCCCATTGTTGAAACGGCCACAATGTGGTAGATGGAATTAACTATCTAGTTGGAGCATGAATCAAATTCTCATAGAGCTGGCACTATTTGTAGGACTTGGCATACTTGATTGCCTCTTGCTCCATATTCAACCAATAGTAACTATCTCTAATAAGTTTATGAGCTAGTGTCAAGCCATTTGAGTGAGACCCATAAAAGCCATCGTGAATGTCAATTAATGTGCATTTGGACTCTTTAAATTCTAGACACCTAAGGAGTTATTGATTGAGACATCTCCTAAACAAGTTGTTAGCAATAATGACATACCATGAAGCATTATAGATAAGTTGATGTTTTTCATGTCGGGTTAGACCATTTGGAATAGTTTGGTCATGTAGATAAGAGTATATGTGATGGTAGCAGGATGAATCTTGTCCTAAAATAGAATAGATCATCCTAGATCCAAGGGTATCATAGGTAGGGTAGAGTAACATTTCCACTAGAAACTCATCTCAAAGATGATTCTCTGGCATTTGTAACAAAGAAGCTAGAGTAGCCATAGCATCAACCACTTGTTGTCTGCTCTAGGAATTTGTTGAAAAGTGATGTGAGAAAATTATTTCTTCATATCATCAACCATGCATTTGTAAGGGATTAATTTCTCATCCTTTGTCTAATACACATCATTAATTTGGTTGATTATGAGCTGAGAGTCCCCAAAGATGTTTAAGTAATCCACTCTCCATTTAGCCGCAATATTCATGCCATTAATCAAAGCCTTGTATATTGTAATGTTGCTTGTACAAGGAAACAAAGTTTTGTACACCTTGGGGAGTGAATACCTCTATGGTTTTATGAAGGGTAACCCAGCCCCAGATCCTTGTTGTGTGAAGGAACCATCGATGAACATCACCCATGTTTGTCCTATTAGTGTCAGAATTGATTCATTAGGAAAATCGATGCTCATTGAGAGAAGACTCTACATAGGTGCATCTGCTAGCTGATCCTCAATTGCTTGTCCTTTGATAGCTTTTTAATCAACATATTTAATGTCAAACTCACTTAGTATCATGAACCACTTAGCTAATCTCCTTGTTAGAGCTGCCTTACTAAGTATGTACTTTAGTGGATCAATTTTAGCCACCAATCGTGTAGTGTGAGTGAGCATGTAGTGCCTAAAACTTTTTGGAAGCAAAGAAAACTACCCAGCAAGATTTCTCAATGATACTATAATTCATCTCATAAGAGATCAGCATGTAACTTAGATAGTAAACAATTCTTGCCTTGTTATCATTGTCTTATTGAGTGAGTAAGATATCCAAAGAAGTTTTTGTGGTAGAGATGTACAAAATCAATGGCTTCCCATAAATAAGAGGCATCAAGATTGTGGATTAGCAAGATTTTGTTTTATCTGTGTCAAGATTTGCTCGCAATCCTGACTCCAATTATATTTCAAACCTTTATGTAGATTTTTGTTGAAAGGTTGTGATCTATCCACTAGCTGTGAGATGAATCTACAAATAGATTGAAGTCTTCCTTGTAAGCCTCTCATTTGACTGATATTATGGGGTGGAGGCATATCCATAATTGTTTGAAATTTCTCTAGATCCACCTCAATTCCTTTTGTAGACATAATGTATCCCAATAATTTTCTTGATGTGATGCCAAATGTACATTTCTTGGGATTAAGCCTTAGACTGAATTTTTCCATGTGATCTAGGATAGGTCCCAAATCTTGAAGGTGAGTATTGCATTTTGCACTCTTGACCAAGGTATCATCCACATAGTCTTCCATGGTTTTATGCATCATGCTATGAAAAATTGTAGTGACTACTCTCTAATATGTAGCATAGACATTTTTCAAGCCAAATGACATCATGTTCCAATAGAAGATCCCCCATACACAAGTAAATTCAGTCTTTTCCTAATCTTTTGGTGCAATTTTGATCTGATTATAGCCAAAAAAAAATTCATGAGTGAGTACATCTCATATCTTGTTAATCATCCTTAGGACATGCTAAGTTGAGATCACAGAAGTTAGTACAAACTCTGATAGATTTGTCATGCTTGGATACTAGAATAGTGTTTGATATCCATTTAGCATAATCAATAGTCTGAATGAAACCAACTTTCAAAATTTTCTCCAGTTCAACTTTGATGAGCAATGCAACATGAGGATGCATTTTCCTAAGTTTTTGTATAACTAGTTTAATACCTAGTGCAATTTAGCTTTGACCAGGATCTAATCCTAGCATGTCTAAATATGTCCACACAAAGTTTATCTTCTTCTCTTGAAAGAAAGAATTGAATTCCTCTTTTTCTTTTCGAGACAGTGATTGTGCCAAATGTATTATGTGAGGATCTTCTTCTATGCCCAAGTTGATCGGTTGTGTTGGCTCTATTAACACTAATCATATTTCCCAAAAATGACTAGGAAGTGCATCAAATATCTCATCCATGGGCACCTTAGAGAGGTTTTCAGCCTTTGATAAGTCTTTTATTTTTACTCTTTTAGGTTCCCATACTACCACAATGTGGTTTTCACCATCAGACCATCTATTTTTCTTCTTTTTGATTGTATGACTAAGATATTTGATGTTAGCTTTAGTCATATTGACACTTTGTTTGCTGGTGAAATACATTATTGGTTTGACAATGTTTAAGTAGAAGGCAAGAGCATAGTTATGGACTTCAATAGATAAATTAGGATTCTAGTCTATAAGCTCAAGATATGTGAGTGAAAGAGTAGTGGCACTTTTGATTATGTTCACAATATAATCATTAAATGCTTGGAAAAGAAATTTGAGACCTAATGCAGCTTCATCCATAGGCATGTTCAAATACGTTTGAGTACTAATGTCATCAACTGAAGATTCGAGGATACTAGTTGGATCAAACCTCTCTGACCTAGCCTTAGACATTTCACCTACTTTGAGTTGGTTTTCATAAACATGAACTTGATCAATGTATTTATCTATAGTTTCTTTTGAAAGGAAATCAAATTCATATTCCTTAGAATCAATGCTACATGGTGACAGACTATAGAATTCCCCAACAGTGATAGGTACATATTCTCCTTTGTCATCTAGAATTTTGCACAGGTACTCAACACGTAACACCTGACTAGACTCTCCCTATTCTAACTAGACATGGTGTGAATTAGTAGTGTCCTCAGAAGAATCACTTGTACCATCCATAGTGCTAATATGTGGCACAAAGTCATCAAGTTTAGAAAAGAATTTAGCAAGATCATGAGGAATATGATAAGAATAAGGATCCTCATCATCAGTATTATCTTCTTGAACATTAGACTTAGCTTGTGAAGATGAACTCTCAAGTTCTAGTATGAATTTATTAATCCCTAAATGAAAGGGAACCTTCTTAAAGCCTAAACTAGATGTATCTCTATTTCTCTAAGCTATTGCTTTAATAGGATCAATTAGGCTATTGTTGTTGCATCCAATTGGACCAACTCCCTTATAACTAAAGAATTTCATGAGTCTAAGACCAGGGCCATATTTCTTAGGAGTGATCTCTCGAGTCTATTCTATGAGGTCAACAAAGTCTCCTCTTTGTAAAGCCATGCAACAATGGCTCTATTTTCACTTTTTTCCTCTAAGGGGACTATAGTTTTGACAAAAGTACCATTATACATTTTTTGAGGTGTCAACACAAATGGCTTCTTTGCTTCAGATGGTCTCCCATAATTACTAGGAGATTTAGGAAGAGATGTCAATGACAACATTGGTTCTATGTGATATTCACCCATTCCAGTTTCTTTTAGTTGGAGTGACTATTCAATTTTCTTTAGCTTGCCATCATGATGATCAGTAGATTCCCTATTAGTAGGTATAAAGTTTTGAGCATGTTATAGGTATAGCTAGAACTTGCGGGGATAGTAACTTAAGAGCCATGAAATGGGAATTTGTTGCATTAGTGATAAGTGGATGGTACAACATGCATCTCATGTATCCATGATCTTCCTAGTAGAATATTATAAGCCAAGTGAATATCAATGACCTAACAAGTGACATCCTTTTCTATAGGACCAATACAAAGAGGCAACACCACAAGACCTAGAGACTTTTGTTTGACTTTGTCATATGCTTTGATAGTGATCTTGGGACAAGGATCAATAGACTCCTTAGAATAGTCTAATTGTCTAAGAAAAGTAGCAGAGACAATGTTCAACCCAGCTCCAAAATTGATAAGTATACGATAGACATGTGTTTAATGTATCATGGCCTTAATGTGTAGAGGTTGATTATGTGGGCGACTTAATGAATTATCATCCTCCTTAGAGAAGGACATATAGTCAGGTGAGGCTAGATGACCTACCATAGATTGAAATTTCTCAAGATCAAGATCTTGAGGAACATTTTCCTTAGTGAGGTCTTTGTCAAGAATCTGCCTATGGGTAGGTGAGATTTTAAGCAGCTTGAAGATTGTAAATTGAGCATTAGTTCATTTAAACTAATCAAGAACACTATAGCTGGTGGCTAAATTTGTTGCAAGTTTTGCACCTCTTCCAGATGGACTAGCAAGGGTTTTATCTTTGTGTTATTCAAGATTAGGAGTAGAAGGTGTAGGGCCTTTGAGTACCAAGTTAGCATGAGAATGTGTAATAGCATTAGCACAATATTGTGAAGAATCATTTTCAAATGTGTGGGAAGTAGGGCCCTTCAAGATGAATCGTGTCTTGCGTTTATTGTTATCTTTCTTTCCCTTGATGGTAATAACGTCATAATACTCAAAATCCATAGGTTCAACCACATGTTGACCACATTTTCATCATTAGAGTATGTATAGTTGACCTTGTCATTAGGTTTTAGTTTTGAGCTCTCTCCTTTTTTGTAAGATGGGAAGGGCTCCTTGAAAGCCTTGTGATCTAAGTTCTTGTTATGTTCGTCCACCAAAATGTCACCATCATCAATCATGTGCTGGACTTTGTGATGCAAGTTTATGTAGTTGCTAGTTTTATGTCCCTTATTTTGGTGCTATTCACAGAATGCAGTTTTGTTACACCATGGTGGCCATGGTTGTGGATCATAAGGATGACAGTTGTCTAATGGAGCAATGAGCTTGTTTTGTAGCAAGGTCTTATAGACCACACCAAAGGTTCACCAAGATATGTAAATTCTCATTTAGGGCATGTAGCCCATGAGTTCCTTGGTTTATTTTTAGATGTATTATTATCAAGAGGAGGTTTCTCAACATTCTTGGCTGCATTGAGATTATCTATGAGACTAAAGGCTACCTTAGCAAGTTTAGGAGTGATCTTGTCAACAACCCCATCATGTACAACCTCTTGATTCTTGTTGACGTAATTGGGTTTGTCCTTGTGAGAGGTGAATCCTTGTTTTATGTCCCTTTGAAGGGTAAGTTCACCCTTCTTGACCATGAATTCCTCTATGCAAATAGCTTATGTGACCATGTCTTTGAAGGTTCATAAACCTCGAGGTTAGACTCTATACCCAAAAATAGGTAGGAGATTATTAGTGAAGATGTCAAGCTTTTCTATTTTAGGGATTTTGCATTAATATTTAGTATAAAGTTGTCTCCATCTCTGAAGGAATGTGAGCAAAGGTTCCCCAACCCTCTGTTTAAGATTATGTAAATCTTGGATGTTAATAGGATGTTGAATGTTGTGCAAATACTGCTAGAGAAACAAGTTGGAAATTTCATCAAATATTTTGATACCAGGAGGCAAATGTGAAAACAACTCCATAGCCTAATCACCTAGACTTCTTGGGAATAAACACACGAGATATGTCTGATTATGCATAAATTCCGTAGACAAGGCTCCAAATTCCCACAAGTGATATTGTGGATCAGTACTTCAAAAGTATTTGTCATACTTAGGTAGTTCTACTCCTCTTGGAAAAGGAGGCGTGGCTATACTCTTGTAAAATGGGAACAAACAAAGAACCTCTAAGGTGTATGTTTTTGTAGGCATGTCTTTATCTTGTATCATCTAGGCTAGTTAATCTTGCATGATTTTCAAGATTTTTTGGAGTTTGAAAGTTTTAGTTTCTTCTTCAAGTGTGATGATAGTTTCCACATTGAAATGATGGGGTAGGTTAGCTCCCTCTTGGGCAAGTTTGAGAAAGGACTTTTCTTTCTCTTCATTGAGTAGGATTTGGATGACCTTTTGGAATTTTCTGTCTTTAAAACACTTTTCTATGTGTTTAGGAAGTGTTTCCACCTCTTCCTCATCTTCATTAGTGTAATGGTCTTTTTCATTGTCATTCCTAGGTTGGTCTTGGTTTTTGTTGTGGTCACCATGTTTAGGTTCATAATTAGCCATTGTAGGAACATGTTCAATTTTAGTATGTTGTAATTGCAAAGATCCTTTGAAAAAGAATTCAGATGTATTGTTTGGAGAGGTGGGACCTTTTCTAGTTTTAGGATGATTTTGGTACAAGGGGTTCCTAGTTTGTTGTAAGTTTATGGAGAACGTTCTTTAGACTCGAGGTGATCTAAAAGGTGAATAAAATCTTGAAGATTCCTTACTAGATGAACTGGATGTAGACCTTGTATAAAATGGAAGGTGGCCTTTACTATGATTATGACCCCTAGCTCAACCTCACCTAAGTTTAAGAGGATAAAAAAAATTTCCACTTCTTGTTGTGATTGTTACAGAAAAGAACAAGAATAAAAAACCAAGACAAGGATCACTCTAGAACGTAGTCTCAAAAAGCATGAGAAGAGTGTTGTATGCTAAGGTTTGAGTAGTTTGAGTGAAGGCTAGAACAACCAAAGATTATGACTATTATGATATAGGGTATCACAAGCACTAGAGGACACAAAACAAGATAACTGAGGGATGAGATTAGTTGATGTGTAGATCACAAGTCATCAACCAAGCACGATGTCACTGTTTGGGACTGTTCATAGAAAAGAGGTAACCAATGCAAGAATATACTAGAATTAGAGTGAAAATAGTTATGAAAGACAATTTTTTATAGTTTTGATTTAGGATTTCACACGATGATTCTTTGGGAACTGTGCAAGATGTATATGAGCAATGTTAGTATGCTAATAGAAACCAAATTTAAATAAAGCTTCTACAAACTAAACAAAATTCATAAACTTCAAGATAGACTAAGATGAGCTCTCAATTGAGAATATGAGCCATTAATGGGCTCTCTCAATAAGAAGCTCTCTTGTTGAGTGGCTTTGTCTAAATAGATAGGATGTACGCTCAAGCTTATGCTTCAAAAAGGGCTTCAAATGGAGTTGGAATTTGGGTGTGAGTGTATGGTTTTGATGTAAAATGGCTTCTTAAAATGGCATTATGACTTTACTTCATGGATTGTGTTATTTTGCAAAGGGGAAGGATCCAATTTATAGGCAAGAGGCTTGAGGGATTGAGGGCTAAGATGCAAGGATGGAAAAAAGCTTATGGAGGGCTCAGATTGCATGAGAGGAGAGCACATGGATTGTGCTTCCTTACAACCAATCAAAGAGTGACACATGTCACATGGTGAGAGGATGGAGGAAAGGGGAAGGATGAGTCAAAAAAGGAGGCTCAAGGGATAAAATATTCATAAAGACCCTCATAATGACTTGTAAGAGCAATAAAAGGGCTTGGAAGAGTCATTTATGGCCTAGTGGGCTTCATAAAGTTTTATGGTTGAGATATTTTGAGGGAAATGAGAGAAATTTCTACTTGGGCTTGATTAGGAGGGTTTTAAGCTTGCTTAGGCTTGTGCAAATGATTAAAGGATGGATTAGAATGGTTTAGGATTAGCTTAGGGATAGGCAAGTGGATGGCATTTAATGAGGGTGGGTGAAGGAGGAGATATTTGTTAACTTTGGCTTGGGTTAGTAAGTTTTAACCCATGTTTAGGGAATGTGACAAGGTTAGGAGGGGATTAGGATTAGGTTTAAAGACATCTTCTAGAAGAGTCTACACTTTGGATGAGGATAAAGACTGTCTAGAATAGTCTAGAATTTCCTAGGATGAGGATGAAGACTTTCTAGAAGAGTCTAGAACTTCTTAGGATGAGGATAAATTAGATTTTTAGGAAATAAATAAAGTTTTATTTATTTCAAGGGTTTGGGTTGCGGAGATATTTATTAAAACTTTTTTAATAAACATGAGGATTAATATTTAATCTTAATTAAATATTTTGAGTTGGGATTAGGGGTAGGAAATGATGGGATTAGCCTTTAATCAAAATTAAAGAAGGATTAGAAGATTTTGGAAGAGGTTAGTGGTCTTAAGAAAATTGGCTAAGTTTTGGGCAAAAAATAAATTTTTTATTTATTTTGGGTTTTTTGGTCAATTTATTAATTAAATAATTAATAAATAAGGAAATAATGTTTAAATAAGATTTAAACATTTTTGGGAGGGATTCCTTAATTAAATATTTTTAATTAAGATAAAGGGATTTAATGGCATAAAAATAAATAAATTAATTAAATAATTAATTAATTAATAAATGATGATGTCATCAGGACTTTTTCAGAAAATAAAAATACTTTATTTTCTAAAGGTTTTTAGGTGTCTACACAAGAAAGTATATAGAACCAAGGAAAGATTTGAAACAATAATTTAAGCTCGTGAGAAGACATAGACTGGGTCGTGGGAAGAAGTGATATTACTGGAAAGTGAAATAGGATGTGGACAATAAGATCATTTGGAAGATCCACATGAAGAATTGCATAGGGTCACATGAGAATTGGGACAAGACCACATGAAGAAATTATGACTCAAAAGGTACTCGTGTAAATTTTTGCAAACTATGTGCAAAAATGTAGACCAAGCTGACAACTGAAACTGGATTTTGAAGAGATTTTGAAAATTTTAGACTATTCTGGATAGATTTTTGGACAATTTTGGTAGATTTTAGACAAATATCAAGGTTGGTTTTCAAATCATTAATAAAATTTGGTGTTTAAACAAGAAAAGTGTTTTCAAAGAGACATGGGAAGCAAGTAGTAGTTGAATACAATCCAACCGGAAGTCTTGACCTTCAGTTTTTTTAGATAGGTTTGGACATGTTTAAGACTTGATAAAAAACACACTTTATCCCTAAAGCCAAAAAAATGGTAGAGAAGGCAAAACCTTTGTCCTACAACTTATGCGCATGTGTGCACCTCACACAACTATGTCACCCCACTAGAGGGTGCCTGCGTTTTTGGTCTATTCAAAGGGCTTAATAACATATATGCTAAATGAAAACCCTTGTGGCAAGGGTCAAACATGTATACCACCTTCCAACTCCCAATAGCATGGCTATGGTGAGTTCTACAAGAGAGATTCATCCCCCTCCTTGCACAAAGATTATGCCTCCTTTCAGAGGTGAACTGGGTAGAAACAAACTAAAAATTTTTACTTGGCTTCCATTCATATTAATCCCTGGCAGCTCCACAAGTAGATTTGAGGCTAGTAGCCCACACTAGCATCTAAAAGTGCACACACTTGACTAGCAAGACTAGGGCCAGCGCCAGCCAGTGAAACAGACAGAGCCTCTTCTTGATATGCGATATCAGGAATGAAGAAGAGGAAATTAATATAACTTTGGAGTCTTTCACTCTACAAAGCTTCTTTATTATAGTGAGTTGGAATCTCTGAAAAAAGGAATGTACTCACTTGGGTCATTCCTGGAGGTTGGATCACTCTGGAAGGCCCTCTAAAGGATGACTCGAACTAGTGGTTTGGATCTAAGGGTCCAAGTTTTTGATTGCCCTCAAAGGGAAAGAGCATACTCCTCCACCTCTTTTCCTTGTCCAAACATGCAAGACATATTAATCACTGAGTTAGCTTAATCGATCCCACCTTGGCCTATTCCAAGACTTTGATTCCCTGAAAGGAAATCATCATCTCTTCATTAAATGCTTCATTCTTGCCTCCCTCGGATGTTGTCTTTCAGAGGCTTCTATGTTTCTAATTTACAAAATGTCATGAACTCCAAGTGGTAAAGAGCATACTCCCCTATTCCCCTATCTTGCACCCTACAAAGTTAACAAGCCCTAATTATACTAGTGTGGAAAGTAGGAAAAGGACACAATGTTTTATGTGGGTCTGAAATTGATCTTCGACATTCATATCTTTGACAACATCTTGCAAACACATAGTCAATTCATGTTTGATATATTTGTATACAAGGTATCTTTGTCAATCATCCTACAAACTATAGTTATGTTGTAGAAAAATTAGAAAGCAGAAAGAAATTGCTTTAGAGATAACACATTAGTCAAATCAAATGATGAAATAACCTCTATAAATTTTGCATTTTGTATTTGTTGGTCCAAGATTTTGCGTGAAATATTGCATAGGCTCGCGTGAGAAAATGAAGTGCCATGCAAGAAATCATGCAATGGGGT